>OW799210.2:19139743-19877618 GCA_941918905.2 Xestia sexstrigata | reverse complement strand
TATTGATACCGCGAGGCTAGTCTATTTTAGATATTTTCATAGTATTATGTCATACGGTATTTTACTATGGGGACGGGCTGCAGACATCGAGTCTATATTTATTCTGCAGAAAAGAGCCATCAGAGCCATTTATGAATTACGTAGACGCGATTCTCTAAGAGAACTGTTTAAGGAAATTAATATCATGACAGTACCTTGTCAATACATCTATGAAAACATCATGTACGTTAGGAAAAATCGGCATTTATTCAGTAGAAGAGGTGACAGACACCACTATAACACTAGAAATAGGGACCAACTAGTTCAGCCAGGTTTCAGGCTTGCTAAAGTAGATTCATCTTTCATGGGGTACTGTTTGAAATGTTACAATAAAATACCTCCCCACATTCTTCAACTGAACGAGACGAAATTTAAATCTTGTATAAAACGCACACTATGTAGGCAAGCATATTATAAGTTGGGGGATTACATTGATGATAAAAATGCTTGGCTAAATGCTGGTCCTGCTCCACAACCATAGGGGGGGGGGGGGGCAAATTAATTGATTGTTTGGGTCGGGCATTATTTGAGTCCATCGACACGTAAAGAAGAAGATGAAGAATTGATTCCCATGTTAATGTTTTGTGGAAGCTGCAGAAGATTGTAAAAATATACTTGCATTATATAGATTCCAGGTCATAATATTATATAATTGCATAGCACATGTGTGAGTACTTTGTACTGTTCAGCCACCATTTACATTTATTTATATTTCATTGACTTGAATATGCCTTGGTGGCTGAGAGAATGTCATGCTCACTTAAATGTCTCGCTGATGGTGGCGGGTGTGTCGGGTCATTTAGTTCCCTTCAATATGGTTGAGTTGAATGGCGCCGGTACATGCGTCATGTTCGTGAACGGGCGCTGTCAGTTGGGACTGGTCATCTGTCAAGGTTCATTTTAATTACTTTATTCGTAAACTGTTGATCTAATCTTTTACTCTGGACGCTCTTAGTGTGCACGTCTTTCTACATCGTTCTCACATATATGTATAATCTCAAAATTAAAGATGTAACCAAGATTTTGTAACAATATTTTGTTTTTAAAAGAGTGTCCATGGAGTTTCTTGCCCGTTCTTCTCCATAGAGATCTACGCTAGGGAATGGGCAACTACAGTACTTTCTCAAGTTATTATGCCTTGTGACTGGGACTGTAGCTTTGATTTTCTTTTTTGTATTTTTGACATTTAAAAGTGCCGTAATGGTCTAATTGAAATAAATGCTTTGAGTTTGAGTTTGAGTTTACTGTGTAATTAATTTACTGTGTAAAACAGGGTTTAAATTAATTCTAGTAACCTGGATTGTTATCACTGTCAGTGATTGTAATTTCATTAAGAGAAGCATTTATAAATAGATGGATGCCTCAAATAACATGTGTTTTATTAATAATAAAACTAATTAGAACTACTAATTAATTAGAAAACTGTCAGAACCTTAACATTTTGATTGGCTTATGCTTATGGTATACATATTATTATTGTGATACATACTGGCTGTTAATTAAGTTAATGATTCGAGGCATCAACTAGTCTAAGGGCTAAAATCTTCGCGAGGTACCTACAGTTATTTAAAATCATGTACCATCAAGATGAAATAGACATACTGCGCCCACAGTAAAGTAAATAAGGGCAGGAAACCGATGCTAATGATACTCAGATACCTGACTCTTTTCGAGGCCTTGAAGGCCAGGCAATACCCTCAAACTCTTTCTATTCTTCTCCTATCCTATCCCTGCACACATATACCTACCATAAAACAACACTCTCCACATCTCTCAGTACATAAGGGGAGGTGGAAGTGTCAAATAATTATTAATCAGTTCGCGAGAGGGCGCGGACGCCCCCTGGCGGCGCGGCGCGACATTAACATGACAATCACACGATCTGTCCCTTTACCGGGTATAGTGACGTCAAAGTGTGGTGTGGAAGGACTGTCCGCGTTTGAGATGGGTGTTTCTGGATGGGTAAAGCATGATGAGGCTGGCACAGGAATGCTGTGATTGGCACAAGCAAAGAGAGGCTTATACACAGCAATAGGTGATGTCTGGCTGTGGATGATGTACCCTAGGTAGATATGTGAAATCTTTGGGTTGATAATGTAACCATGGAGTTTCTTATGGAGTTTCTTGCTGGTTCTTCTTCATAGGAAACGACCAACCGAAACCGTGCACATTATCTCAAAGTTTTATATGTATATAGGCCCATGTGAAACAAAATATTTTAATTCTGAATTTTCATAGCAAAGAAAAGATTTAGACAAACGTCATTCCACACGCCATCACGGAATTCATGGCGAAGAACAAAACCAACTACTTACACCAAAGAAAGCACAGAATCTGTGATTACACCAAAGAAAGCACAGAATCTGTGCTTACACCAAAGCAAGCACAGAATCTGTGCTTTCTTTGGTGTAAGTATTTTCAGTTTTGGTGTATATTATGTGACTATAGAATATTCCATCATCAATAACTTTTAACAACAACAATATACTTACTTATAAATGCCAGGTTCCAATTGAATATTGATTCCGAAACATAATGAAAATGTAGATTCATGACGAAAAACCTTACTTGTATACTAGTTTCTGTATTAGCGCCATATGGAATAAGTAAGTATTTACTGTATAGAAGCAACAAAGCCAATTTGCCGCCTTTCCACGAAAGTCCCGTCTACATCACAAAGTGTAGTCACAAGAATTATGTATTCACAATTAATAGATACTGTACAATGTGCCATTATGCTGTTGCCGCCATGTTGATCGCCCGCTGCGTTACCGCTGTGTTCAACCAGCAACCATGTTTTAATTTAGAATTTTTTGTTGTTTTTAAGGGTGCCCGAAAAACACCAATAATATTTTGGAGCTGGTAAAATGCTAGGAACTTTGGCTGCTCTCGTAAAACTACACAGTGAGTCATTCGTCAAAAACTTTCTTATCTATTTAGATGGGTATAGATCTCTTCTCTTAATCTCGTATCCACAAAAAGTGCAACTAAGGAGTAATAATTATATGCGAGTTTCTTGTCCATTCTTCTCCACAAGCAACTACTTACGCTTGCAAATGCTAGAATCAGTTCTACATTTCCTTAGAAAGATTGACTTTTACAAGTGCCTTTTAATGGCTCAATTAAAATAAAAATCTGCTGCTGTTTGCTGAACTGGGCCTATTTGGCGTAGCCGTGAGACACACAATATTATATTTTTCGTTTAGTTTTAAGTTTTTTATTGTGTACCTAGTTTTAAGTTCCTTATTTTTTATTTAATTCTTATTTTGTTGTGTGCACTTGCGGCTAAAGCCAAATAAATACGTTTTCTTTCTTTCTAAGTAATTAAGTCTCTAATTTCGCAGGCGGTTACAGAGTACGGACATTTTTCGCTAGAGGTGTTAAAATGCTTCTTGACTACGTGATTCATTCGAAAAAGACCACACTTCCAAATCTTTCTTCCACAAAAAATCACACAAAAGTTATTCAAAAGACATATTTTTCGTAAGATAACATTGTCTGTTGTAGAGATAGGTACAATCTCCCCTTATATACAGGGTGTTACACAAAGGTGTCAGGGCGAGGGTCGGGAGACGTGACGACGCATCCTGTCACCTCCTCTTAGGAGGGTAGCCGTGAAGGTATATGGTGTTGTAATAAAGTCGTGGAATTACAAAAAGCTTTACTTGAATCTTACATTTATGCACAAAAGCTCTTGAGCAAAAGATGACGACATTATTTTTGAAAAACAAGTTACAATTAAACAGATCA
Organism: Xestia sexstrigata; assembly: GCA_941918905.2. Lineage (NCBI taxonomy): Eukaryota > Metazoa > Arthropoda > Insecta > Lepidoptera > Noctuidae > Xestia > Xestia sexstrigata. The sequence goes on along the minus strand of OW799210.2, from coordinate 19,873,829 downwards.
TACTTAGCTGGGTGATTACAGCAGTGTAGGAATTTAAATGGCAAAGAGTCAATAGAATTGAAGAAATAGTAAGTTGTAGAGTTTTAATAATGCTGATAATAATAGGATCTGTGCGAATCCTACTTCCGACTAAAATTATAAATCATGCGAAAGTTTGTGAGGATGAATGGATGGATGGATGTTTGTTACTCTCCCACGCAAAAACTTCTGAACGGATTTGGATGAAATTTAGCACACAGGTAGTTTATAACCTGGATTAACACATAGAATACTTTTTATCCCGGTAGTATTATCCCGTGGGACAATTACCAAACTCCACGCGAGTGAAGCCCCGGCCATAAGCTAGTGTCAGACTAAATTCAACTCAAAATTGCACTCCACAGTTAATAATAAGTAATGCCACAGGCAGACCGTCTTACTAGACGCTCCTATTTCCTAAGATATAAAAGGAGATCCACCATCATCAGCTAACAATCTCCTTACTTACATTAATCTAAAACACGTCAAGAATGCAACATGACTTGCACACACAGTTGCGCAATCACCCTTATTATACTCACTCATCTCTACTTATACCCTAAGTACTGAGGATTGAGAGTAGGAAAGTTATCTGCGATCGTTTCGACTCATATTGTTGGGTCACGTTCAAATTCTAAAGTAAATATAGGGGGTCACTCTTGATTTGGGTTTTGATGGCATTTTTATTTATAGGTCTGACTGATTGGATCTTGACTAAAGCATGTTTTCTTGCATGAATGGAGGTGCCATGATTTCTGAACGTAACTTGAGTGTGGGTCTGATATTAAATGGTTAAAAACTTAAAAGCCATAATCGAAAAAACCTTACGTCTACCGTATCTTGCCCCTCAACTTTTCGATTTTCTTTTTGCATCATCAGCCGTTTTCCCAACTATATTGGATTCACTTCCCAGTCTAACCAGATACCTACCTGAATAACAGTATTTGCGTCCAATATCAGTGTTTTCTTTTGGAACTTCTTTGCAGTGTTTCTCAATTTAGTCTAGCTAGGTACTAATTTCCTTTTTTTTTTTTTTGTTTTCACTTTGCCGAACAAGGACTTTCTGTAGTTTCGGCGTCTTGATTATCGATTGAGTTATGAACCAAACAAAATCCTAATCCCAAGTAGGTACCAGACCTAACACTAGCTACCTACAACAACACCGACTCCTCACAAATTCCCACAGCACACTATAGAATTAACTGAATATTACAAAGCACTTCGCGAATCACTCCACATTATTATACTACCTCTTCACTTCACTATAACCGCATTGTAAAATAATAAACGCAATGATAATAACACACATCTGCAACTCATTGCTCCTGACATTACTGCAGGCGTTTCATATATCAAATTGAAAATCAATTTTATCCTTTGAAAGGTAGTCTGGGCTGAGTAAACGTCACAATAACTATAGCTGGCCTTTAGGCATCGTTAGCAACGGTGACTGGCTATTTCTGAATGTCCTCTCGCTACCCATTAAGCGTGAATATATCTATTATACGTTGCCCGACGTGACCTCATCTGGTATTCTCTGTAGGATTCTTGTACGTGCGCAGTTATGTCTGCGAATTTAATAGGTTTTAAGTGCTAAATACATTATAATGACATTGATGGTAATGGTTTAAGGTGTTTTGTGGTGTATAGAGGTAGGTACTTATATGATTTAGAATATTGTCAAAGCTTTTAATGTTAACCTACCAAGAGTTTAGTTAGCTACTAAAAAGACCCAAATCTTATCAACTGATAACTATATTTTCTTATACGGGCTGATTGTTAAAGGGGGTGATAACAGAGATGATGGCTAAATGAAGAAGTATGAAAGAGAGATGCTGCGCCGACCTCAAATATTTTGAGAAAAGGGCAATACAATGATGATTATATTATTTTGTCGAAACCTAAATCCTACTTACGTCGATCTGCAAACTTTAATGAAACACTGAAAAAAATATTTTCTACATATTTGAAAAAAAATCCCTTCCCAAATACCGCGTATTTCACGTATTGTAATCTAAATATGTTACCAACATTATCCTCTCAACCCGCGCCGAGTGCCCAACTGCCAACCGTCTCGGACCTCACTTAATTTGTTTTTAAATAAACCCTTACGCCCATGTTACTGTATACCTACCTACGTCCTACGAGCCTTCTTGTCCCGCTAGAAATACAAAAAGGAGGTTTGTTTCTATAAACACTGATCCTTTTTATAATCTTTTGATATCTTGTCTTGTTTACGTTTTGTTGATAAATATTAATATTTATTTGTTTGTGGAAAGGATTAGATATTATTAATTGAATTTCGACTCGTTATTTTATTACGCAGTAAAAGGTTATGTAAATGAAAATTAAAATTTGTTAAGTTATGCAATCGGGCGTTTTCGTACTTTGCGGAAATTCATGAGAAATGCCATGCAAATTAAAAAAAAATATTTTATTCCGCCAAAACGAAATCCTCTTCAAATTATGCTATAATAGCACTGAATCACAAAAAAGCCAATTGGAACGCACTGACAACTAAACCATAAGTTGTCGGTTCTACTGACCCAGTGCCTTAGCACCTATCAAATTATTGGCCTTGATATCTTTTTTTTATAGGTAATACTAATTGTAATACCCTTAATTAACAAAGAATGCAGACATTTAAAAACAAAACAATTATTTTTTTAATTTATGAGGGTAGACTATAAATTATCCATACCTACTTGCAAGTAAACAACAAACAATTAGCGTTGAAAGGAGACAGCGTAACCCACTTCCAATAGGTGTAAACAAGACAACAAATCAATGCAACAATCGACCATCGCTAATGAGATAGTGAACGCACTTTGACAGATATCCCCAAACGGTAATATAGATCAGAAGGTCCACTCCTCAAAACATACAAAATATTTTTCAAAACACTTCCTCGAAAACTGGTTCTTTTCGCACTACGATTAGGTTCAACATGCAATGTATGTGCAGCACGTGTGCGGGAATGAAAATTGCCACAGATAACTATACGTATACTTAGTCCAAATTGGTTCAATGCCTATAGTATAATAATATAATACTTTATATACAGGGCATCCCACGGATAGGCCACATGGAGGGAAACTACCTTGAATATTGTAGATGGACCATTTTACTGAAAGAAGACATTTGAATTAAAAAAAACAATTTAAACTGCATTCATAGATATTTAAATAATTACATGGTTGAACCGGGAATCGAACCCATTACACGAGAAAAATAATCATCCTGTATCTTTATCATACCGATCGAAAGGCTTCATCATAAGGATTATTTTTCGCTCAATAACATAGTGTCAGAAATAAAAGGAAGACCATGAATTTTAACATTTTTAATACAAAATTAATCAATTTATCAAATGCTCACAACGAATGCTTCCTGTTGAATACAAAGTCGCACTCTTTTGATTATTTCGCTCCCTGTCGATTTTTTGATCTTGTTGTGGTGGATATTTTAGAATAATACGTCTAACTTCTGCTTGTAGCTCGTAAACACTTTCATCTTCGTGGCCTCGTGGACTGGTTCTTGTAAACAATTTTTTTTACATAACCCCATAAAAATAAATATAACGGGGTTAGATCTGAGCATTTGATAAATTGATTAATATTTGTATTAAAAATGGTAAGATTGATGGTCCTCCTTTAATTTCTGACACTATGTTATTTAGCAAAAAATAATCCTTATGATAAAGCCTTTCGATCGGTATGATAAAGCTACAGGATGACTATTTTTCTCGTGTAACGGGTTCGATTCCCGGTTCAACCATGTAATTATTTAAATATCTATGAATGCAGTTTAAATTGTTTTTTATTTATTTAAATAATGTCTTCTTTCAGTAAAATGTTCCATCTACAATATTTAAGGTTGTTTCCCTCCATGTGGCATATCCGTGGGACGCTCTGAGATTAAACCGTCTCACACTAGAAGTCCTGCGTTACATCGCTGCGTGGCGCCAGTCCTGCTGACGAATGCCGATATACATTGTAGCAGCATTCACGTAGTTGAACCTAAGTCCTGACCAACCAGGACACAAAAGAAGAACGCCGCACCAGTCGATGAAGCACTGAACGCGCTCATTGTTTTAAGTCCGTCGTCAATCGTCTGACGGTGTTCGTATGTAGTGCTACTGTGCTAGTGCACGTCTCTGACCAAATCTAAGGTGCGCTTGTAAGTACATAATATTAAAGCCAGGTGTAGCCTGTAAACGGTCATAAAAACAAATCAAACCTTTTGCCCCTTTTCTACATGGTGTCCCCGCTTATCCAACACGCGTGATATCCGTTTGCTTCGAACAAAACTTTGATAAAACTGATAAGAGCGCGTTGGTCGTGTCCATTGGAGACCTTTGAGCCTATCACCAGCACGACATCTACACACAGTTTTACGTTTACTCAGTAATCGGTTCGTTCGCAACATGGGTGCACGGAACTTGAAAGTTTTACAAGTGATTTCTGGGTGGCAAGCGGTGGAGTTAATTCTAACGTGTGTGTTTGTGGGCATTTGGCAAATTATCGAGATTTCAGTGAAGAAGCTATGGAAGGGATACAGGAGGAAGACGGAGAATACTCCGCCGGTTGAGCTGACCATAGACTCGTCTATTGGAACTCATTGCTATATTAAAGTTATGGTGAGTTTTTTTTATTAATAAATCCTGTTTTTACTGTGGCGCAGCCGGGTTAAAATTGGAGCTGTTTTTCTGAATGCTTGATACATTTTTCTATCTAAATTATTATTCTATTTTTGTAACCTTCAGCGGTATCGAACTATGGTGATAATATACATTTATCTAATTATTTGAGTACTATTTGTATACTATTAATAAAATTGATTATAACTTATTGTTTATAAATGATGATTATAAAAAATTGATCATCTATGTCTCGGTAACATTTAATTTATCATTTATACACGGTACACTATTTTAATAACAAACGAAGATCATGCTTTGTATCACGTACCTGTTGTACTGAAAGAGCAGCTGATAAAACAAGCCTATTAGGTATCGGTAAAATCAATCTCTGGGCCCATTCTTCAAGCAGATTCAGTTCACCTGTCAGAAATTCTGCTCTTACAGCAAAACTGACGACCTTCACAAAAACTTTCATCCTCTATTGAACTCCTTTAGAAGTTTATAAACTTGAAACTCATCTCCGAATATACATATATCATTTTTTTTGCATTTGTATTTAGGGCATAAACAAAAATATCATAACGAATGGTAGAAGATACGTGAAAGTGCATTGCCGTAAACAACACATTTGGCAAGTGTTAAAAAAATTACGTTGCCAACAAGACGGTATTCGCTAGAGCTCATTTCCATGATGTTTTCTGAACCGGTATAATCTTGGAGGCTGTGCAATTTACCAGAAAAGTGGCATAATTATGTAGCTAGACGAGGTAACTGCTACTGATAGGTGGCATTTATAGGTACTAACCTCCCAGGTGGCTATGCCATTTATGGCAAAATATGAATAGGTATGAAACTGAATTGCAAAAGCAAATCCTACCCCAAGATGGTAGGAACATTGCAACTAGATGATATGGCAGATGATGATTCTGATAATTACTTAGAATGAATTAATTTCTTATGAATCATCGTTGGGCAAACCTTAAGACTTTGATTCTTACGCCTGATATCAAAATGATGGCTCATAACTTTCCTCGAACAAATGACCTAATCAATCCTTTATCTCGTTTACAGGGAGTCAAATACCACTACGTGGAAACAGGCCCAAGAACAGGCCAGAAAGTCCTGATACTAAAGGATGCCCCAGATTCCGGCAAACTATGGGGACCGAACTGGGCGAGTGTGGTGAGACGTTTGGCAGAAACTGATCATCATGTGGTAACCCTGGATCTAAGAGGGACTGGTGGCAGTGAAGGAGGGTCGAGGAGTGATCTGTCTCCTCCGAGGGCTGTTGAAGAGCTGGCAGCATTACTGAAGGCTCTTGGAGTGTCGGAGAACAGACAGGCTGTCGTGATTGGATTTGGTATTGGGGGAATGCTTGCATGGTAAGAACCTTTTGTGAAAAACGCTCATGACTGGCATAACGAATAGAATCTTACTATTATAAACGCGAAAGTTTGTGAGGATGGATAGATGTTTCTTACTCGGATTTAACACAAAATGATAGTTTATAATTAACTAGTGGCTCGTCCCGGCTTCGCACGGGTGCCTATTACTCAGGAATAATGTAGCATTATAATGGTGAAAGAATTTTTGAAATTGGACAGTAGTTTTTGAATTTATTCTTTACATTTTACAAACATAAGTACATCTCTTTCCTCTTTATAATATTAGTACCTATAGATATAAATATAATTAATCAAGGCTGCCGATTGAGGTTACCAACCTATCAGTTCTAGGTCACAATCACAAGAATTTGTATAGTATAGCAACAATGTTAAACTTGACAAAGAAGAATTCTGAGAAACGATAACTCATCTTTGTCAAGTTCACGCCACATTCAAAATAACTTAGGTACCTAAATACATTTTCTGAATAATTCAAAATACCTAATTTAAGTTCCAGAAAAAACCGCTCTTTGGGCAATACAGGCATGATGTTATGCTAACATAAACATCAAACCTCCAAGAGGTAGACAGAGGTGTGTATTATATTTCGCCAGTTCCCATATTCAAGTCATAGGGCAAGCTTATTGCCATCACACACAAATCTTAACTAATACAAATAACAATCTGGTAGAAAAAACCTAGTAGGGTCATTGCGCTGGTTAGCGACCAGTTAGCTGGGTTGCCCACTTAAGATGAGGCAAAAAAATGTTGTCTACCCGCAAAATAGTATTTGTTAATGTGAATTTATCCCAAATGTAGTCTAGTTTGGATACAAAAACATAAATTAAATAACATTCATACAAAAATATTTATAAAATGCTGAAACTGTGAAAATATAGCGAAAACGTCGGTTTCTGACCATTTTTAGGATCAGTTTATGACCACCAGTGAGCTGGTTTGCGACCGCTATTTTAATATGAAAAATATGCCATTAAAACAATTATAATCGCTTTAAAAATATTGTAATTTTTGCCTCATAAAACCAAATATGGAAATCATTTGGTGTAATGTTTTATTAAAATAAAAAAATAAACATCTTACATTTCGTAGGAACATAATCATAGTTGTAATAGAATTAACAATCATTAGTCAAACAATATCCTAAATTATATATAGGTAGCATACAAATAACATTTAAATATTATCAACATCAATATTTTCTTTCTTCTTTCGGGTATAATATTATTTTATATCATTGAAAGCTTTTTTCAGGGCTTCTTCAGTGTAGGACCTGGACAGTCTCTTTCTTTTTTTTTTGTTGACTCTAAATTATTTGGAGCTCCATCTAAACAAACAGTAATAATAATTTATTGTTGTTTTTATGACTAATTTTCTTTTAAACTGAAAAATAATAATATTTAGTTTTCGACAGATAAGATACAACCACATGGATGCTTGCTAAAATAATTATTAAACGGACATTTCATTAACCAACCAAATTAAAAAAATCAGACGTGGTCGCATACTCAATGAACTTTCATACTTATTTTTGTTAGCGGCCGTTATTTTCTCATACTAAATTATGGTGGCCGGAAACCAATGTCTTTATTTCGATTATTTTGGTTTACGACCACCCAATACAATACAAGCACCCAATTTTGTACGTAAATTAAACAAAGTTCTTTCAAAGAAACTGGTGGTCGCTCACTAAATAACTACAAAGAAAAACTTTTACAATGCTATGTTCAAAATTGTAACAGTCCTGTATGATATTAATCAAAACAAAATAATGCGGTTCTCGTCGGTTTGCGACCATGTGGTCGCTATCTAACGTTTTTGATAAATAAGCATTTCGATTACCGACTACAGGATTTTATCTTAATAATAAGTTTAAAAATAGCAAAATACAACTAAATAATAAGCAAAACTTATCTATTGTGCAATTTACCATCTAACTTGTGTGTAAAACGTGAAATAAGTAATAAAACTTACCTTTGAGCGCCGCGCGCCGTGTTATTTTTTTTCCAACTCGCGGTATCATATCATCTCACGGAATCAAGACCCATTTGTTTTAAACTGTGTAAATTTTTATTTTATAATTATTTATAAAGCACGTTAGATTTATTTTTTATTTATGTTACCTCTACAAATACTATTATCTTGATTTAAAATCGTCAAATGGTCGCCTACTGAAGGTGGACGCGATACCGGCGAAACGACCCTACCTAACTTGGTCCCGAGAAAAGAAAACAACTCAAATATTTTCTCTTGTCCATATCAGAACACAATGAATTCAGATAAGAGTAGATCGAATGCAGCGGTAGCCAATGAGATGGTTGTTGTAGATACGGTGTCGTGGTCGAATTTTGAAGTCAGCCTAATAGGCGAGCGCGTACTTTACTCAGTGCAATATTTTACATCACCACCCCTCCCAAAAGTCAAAATGATGAAGTGTATTAGCATGAGGAAGCCGGCAATGTGAATGAACTAAATATTTGAAGACATGACACCATAGAAACACAAATCCACCACATAATAAGCTGATTCCGTTATGTTGATAGATCATCGACGATTTTACCGATTATTTTCTTGTCAACTGTCAACATTGATCTTCCGATTCAAATAACTTACGCAAATACGTAGTAAGTAGGTAGTTACGTACATACGTACTACAGTCTAAACGTCTCGCGGCAATGATAAAAGAAAAAACCGTACGAGCTATTGGCTATTCTATTGAAACTCCGTAGTATGCTAGGCCAGTTCAAGGTACATACAATACAAAGTTCAAAGTTTAGTAGTTGTAAAACATTGTTTTATTACTTTATTAAAAAGTTGTGCCTAATCTCAGCCTCACACGTTACGTGAACTCTGTACTCTGTACCCATTTATTTTTAAAGCAATAAAAATTGCCAAAAAAATCATACGAGTTCACTTATCAGATACGGTAGTGTAACGAGTACAAATTGTCTGCCTTGCGTCTACGCAAGTACAATCATGAGCATTAATAAGTATACACTTAGCAAAACTCTAAAGGGATTTTCTCGTGGAACAACTTATTAAAATAAGACCCCGTTGCAAAATAGTTCAAATGAGTTCGAAAAAACGATGTTTTTATCAATATGAAACTACAATCACTAGGAGAAAATCTGGTAAAAGTAGCTACGAGTAAAATATATATCAGTGGTCGTGACTGTCCTCCGGAAATTATCGTAAGATATGTTAATCATTTTGTTTTTTTAGTAGCATTACCTATGATGATGTCACTGCCCTTTGGACACAAATAAATTAGTATGTTACTGATCTCGGAAACTTTAGACTTCTCCGAATCAGTTAGTATGCAATAGGTAAATCCTATTGCTTAAGTAATTACTAGGAAGTAGGAATTTTTCCTCCTTGGTCCTCCATATTTAGATTGCTTTTAAAGAAGTTTTTAAGAGAAGTAAACATGAGGTTAGAAGGTGTAGCATAAAATTACTTAACATGACATCACGCCTGTAATCCCCGAAGGGTTATACAGAGATGTGCCTCCATAAGTTTAAGTCCCATTTAATATGGGGCCAGACTTTTGTGGCAATTTGCCATCAACCGGGCACTGGACTGCTACTGAGAAATTCCAATGTGAAACAAAAACCCAATAACACTACCCGACCTGTATCGAATATAGGACCTCATGCTCAGAAGTCCTTGCTACCGCTAGACCAACGAGGAAACAGGAGAAATAATTACGCAAATCCCATTTTCTACGGGATGAAAGATGAAATAATAATAGAAACAACCTGTATGTACTATCGAGGACATTCCCGCCTGATCACCACTAAGTTACGTTTTTTTACAACATAGAAACGCTCTCTAGCCCCGTTGACTTTGTATAGAAATAATTAATGAAAGATACCGATTGGCCGAGCGCACTGACGACACACGCCAAACGACAGTTATTGTTATTTTGCGCGCCAAAGTTGACGCTTTCCTAATAGGCCTAAATTTTAAGGGGGCGTGACTCGGCGCCTCCGCATGATTTAAGCGATTTTTTTTTAACTGGTCAGGCGAAAAGCCCACGACTGTTTCTTGATGTTTGCTTAGGCAAAGCAAAGGAATCACACTACATATTTGTAGTTTTTTTTTTATTATGTCCCGTTTTTTTTAATCACATATCTGTATGCAATTTGTTTTGTCATTTGGTGACGTGTTATATGCCGTACGACTGATTAAGAGGTCATGTTTAATTGATAGATAGTCGATGGACAGGCGTCATTACACATATATCTGCGACTTTCCCTCTTATGTCACGATAAGCCACTGATATGGTGCATGTTTTTGAACCGGTATATTAAACAAAGTGTGCGTAGACTTACGCAATTAAACAAAGTGCCACGCAATAAACAAATGCACGTAGATGACTTGAGAATTGTTGATTGAAATCCAAATGGTTTCCATAAAGTGAAGTGAGAGCAGCGGTGGCCCAGTGCTGGGAGAGCAGCGGTGGCCCAGTGCTGGGAGAGCAGCGGTGGCCCAGTGGTGGCGACCCGATTTACGAATAGTTAGAAAAGTCGTGGGTTCGAACCCAGACAGGCGCATTACTTTGTGTAATTTATTTAATCACCACTGCTCTTAAAACGGTGAAGGAAAACATCGTGAGGAAACCGGCATGTCCTAGAACCAAAACTTCGAAGACATGTGACATCTACCTATCCGCACTGGGCCCGCGTGGTGGATTGTAGCCCATTCCTTCTCATTGCGAGGAGGCTGTGTCCCAGCAGTTGGAACATAGGCTGATGATGATAGATGATGATGATGAAAGTAAAGTCTCGGTTTTCAAGAACTACCTACAAACATTGTCTCAAAAGTAAAGAGATCATCAAGAAGGAACGAATAGTTTCTGGACTGTTACTGAGAAATGCCAGTGTGATGATAAAAACCAATAACACTTTGCCCAACCTGGGAATCGACCCCAGGACCTCAGTCTGCCTGCTCAGAAGTACTTGCGGCTGCTAGACTAACGAGGCAGCCGTAAAGGAAGTACATGGATATTTTTGATTTTATTTGTACTTTTCCAGGTATCTCGTCCACTCTCGCGGCCCTTTGATCAGCAAGTTCGCAGTAATCAGCGCTCCGCATCCGAATCTCTACTGGCAGTACCCACCGGCTCCTTTCTGCAATCGAGCTTTGCAGTTTATACAGGTTTGTACAATAAGAAGTACCAACAACCTCCGCCTGCTAAAGATAAACCAATACGGAGTGATTACGGACCGGCTGAGGGTAGCGGTCTCCAGCTGATACTTCAATACATCATCATACATCATCTCATTGATCAGTCCGAGGTCCGAAGTCATTCAGTGTTCATCATTCATCATTTATCGTTTGCCCGAACAATAAGCTCAGGAAGGTGATGTAAAAAGATCGATTTGACTCCATGTCCTATAATAAAAGTCTTTCTCATAAGTGAAAAGACTGTTTTCTGACCTTTGCTTCTAAGAAATTGCGATCTTCCAAGATTGCGATCGCCAAAAGGTCTGTGACGGTTTTAAAACTGATGATGGTGGTTCAAATGCCTTCGTCAATTTTTATAAAGAATTCAGGGCATTGCTGGGTTTCAGTGGAACCATTAAGATCTAACCTGGTCTTCACCCTTCGAAATCCTCCAGCTTAAGCTCCATTACAGGTTTTACAGATGGGTTATTTTTTCAGATACCCTTGCATATTAACACATTGTACTTGCTTCAGTGGCCGCACTTTCCGGAGCGCTGGCTGGCTGAGGGAGAACTGAACGATCGTGAAGGTAGCTGGGCCTGCTCTAGGGCTTGTGATTGGACTGGCGCGCTCAACTATGTTAGAGGTAAGACCTTAAAGATAACTAACCGTTATCCGTTAATCTCAGCGGAGACTAATGTATAGAGGTAGTATAGTGCACAACCGTGTGCGCAAACACATGTGTACTCTTTCTTCCCTCACCCTGATGGTCGAATGGGACAGCAATCTGACGTGATCGAAGAGAGCTCGCGGCTTAGGACCAACGGTGAATCGAAAACTAACAAGTAACTGAAAAGACTTCCAGCAAGTAACATGACGACTTAATAAGCATTCCTAAAAAGGGTGTTGGAACATACGTAGGTACTTGTTGCGCATGACAGAGACCTTAACCGGGTGTTCCGGCGCACCTTGGGTCAGGCTTACGTCCAGCAAACCGTTTGTCTTACCCAAAATTAAGGCTCCGAATGAACAATCAGTTGCTTTAGTTTAGCACAATAATGTCCAGTACAACGGTAATGAAATAAGCAATCGACCACCTTTACCACCGGGGTGGTAGATGGGAATAAACGATAAACGCCACCAGTTATACTTATCCACCACCCCGGGTGGTAAACTGGGGGTGGAATTTAATTAATAACAATTTTACTTTCGTAGTATTATTTTAACCACTTGGCTTCCTAGTCTTATGAATCACTACTCAACTGTTTGTTCCACATCGTTACAGGAGCAGCGTGGTGGCAAGTGAAGCCAGGTCTCCGTACGTCCGCCCCAGCTCTGTTAGTGGGTCACAAGGATTCTGCTGGACAGTTAGTGGCCAGTGCACAGTTCTGCACCGCCTCCACGCTCCGATTAGTCGTTAAGCCTGATCCTAGCAGTAAGGAACTTACCGGTGTGCTGCTAGATTTTCTTATAGGTACGATTGTATAATTAATTATACTATATAAAGCTCTTCATCAAATATAATCATCAAAATCATCAATACAACCCTCCAAGTTCATAAAGGTCTAGGAACTGGTTTTGCAAGGTCAAAGTCATTCCTAGACCTTTATGAACTTGGAAGGTTGTATTGATGATTTTGATAGTTATAATTCTGTAACTACATACGTCTTACAGTCGCGAATTATATTTTATCAACATACAACCTAGCACTGGCCTGCAAATTGCAAAAAACGTAAGAAAATTTGAATTTCGCGGGCTACCCTGGAGCATCAGCCTTAAAGAAGAAATCTTGCTTTAATTGCCTGGCTGAGGAAGCATTAGAACCTACATTATTACATCCTCTAACCAAGCAATCAAATAGGGCCCAAATTCTCCGCATTGCCATCCTTCCAGCCATTACCAAACTGGCTAGCCAAAGTGGGTGAACTATTTGACACGATTTGTTAAGCCCCCCGAATGGCAGAAATAATCATAGCGTATGACATGCTGTTGGTGGTGCTTACGCATAACTGTTTAGGAGATTGTAATTGTATGTGCGTAACTGTATGTACTTAGGCAATGTCATGTCATATTCTGGACCACAATAACATTCCCTAGAATTAATGTTTTCAGTGTTTACTGTTTGAGTTCCTGAATAAACCCCGAACGAAAACCCCCAACGTCAATATTTCAATCTAAAATAATGTAAATTTCTTTTCCAGCTAAAGAAAAATTAATAGAAGAGGTACCAAGGGGACTGATGGGTCGCATGTTTGGTGCAGTCGCCGACAGAGGGCGTGAACTCACCGCTAGATTAGTACTACCACCTACGCAAGCGTGAATATTAGTGCTATATGTTTCTAAACATTTGAACAATGTTGAGGAAGTTGTAAATGTTTATGAACTTGTGTTTTTGTGTGCTCGTATTGTGAAAGTGTACAAATTAAATATTTTGTAAGGACCCTATGAAAATTATGAGTGATGTGTGATGTTTCGGGGAGTACCTATTGACAGGTATTATAAAGAAAATAGAAAAATGATTAGCGAAAGAAATATTTACCATATTATTATTGTGTTTGATCGAAATAGTTTTCCTTACATAGTGATGCGTTGTTTCTGTATAATTTGATTTCTGTTGAAATTTCTTAGTCCAGTGATTGTGCGTATCCTATTTTAATTATAATTTTAAAACTTTTGCTCAAATATTTTAATGATAAATAATAATTTAGCATGCAGTGCCATAGATATAAGAAAGTGAGCGATCCTTCGCGACTACGGTTACGCAAACGATCGTATCATATTTTATTATGATAGCAAAGTCCATTTCATATTAATCCATAGTGATTAGATAGTTTTATAGTGATAGTTTTATCGCAATAGGTTAGACAGTGATCTACCTATAATACACCCTCATTTCACCATCCCATGTAATAGGCCAATTGTGAAAGTGAGCAACAGATTGCTAATGAGAAGTTCCTGTAGAAAAAAACCCAATAGATAATATTAATAAGTTACCACGTTGTTATTTTTAGCATGGTTTCTAAAAGTAATTACTTAGTTTTTTGAAAACCATGACTTATTTCAATAATTCTTATTTTGAAGTGAAATGTTTCATTTTTATTATTTTGAATTCGAAATAGTTATAAAATGTTTCCTTTTCGCGCATTTGAATGTTGAATTTAAATGACTTGTTGCTTAGATGTTGTAAAGACTTGTAAATAAAATTAATCATTGTAGTTGTTTAGTTTGAAGCATGTTTCAATACCAAAGACAGTCTTAATGCTCGATTTGTGTTTTATACGTTTTTAATAATTATTGTTATTTTAAAATGTAATTTTATTAATTATAATTTTAACATCTAACAAGACTTTTTGTTAAAAAATGCTTCTAATATTATGTTGCTCGGGATATTTAAGAATGGTGTTACGCATGGGCGAGTTTTAACGCAACATTTTTTTAGCTCACACTGAATTTTAAACGCTAAGTTCAAAAATCACCTTTGCGAAGAAAGGCTTACAAATAAATCATATTTATTTCTGTAAATTAGTTTTACAATACACATCTACACGTCACATTGTGCTATATTTTAAAACTAGATGGGGCAGGGGTTTCTTACCTGACTACTCTGAGATGAAACAGCCGAAACAAACTCAGAGGTCATAGTCTTTTTTAAAGTCCAGACAATCTTGCTCAACTCACATGAGGACTATGCAGATTAGTGTCTGAGATGGTCTTTTGAAGAAAGAACCACACAGATGGACCTGTCCAGTCAGTGTAATAACGCAGACACGGTTATAAAAACCACTAAATCGTATATTTTGGGTGAGTTGGTTTGTTTGAAAATTGGTTCATCAGACATTTAAATAATTAAAACAAAAAAACAAGTGCAAACGCCTCTTTAATACGCAATATGCTCCACAAAAAGCTAACCATTCATAAATTTTCGCTATCATATAATATTCACAAATCTCATAATATTACAATAATATATAGAGTGACCTATAGTCTCTAGGGCGCACCCGACTTCGCCGAAAAGGAAGATTTTATATCACATTAGCCGTTTAGAGAATTTAATTTACTACGATTATATCTACATAGATCTGTTGTAACAAATGAGACACCCTGTATATACAGGAGAGGCCGTATTTAAAAGAAATAAAGCTGCCAAATCTAATATTGGAAGATTTACGTAATTTTTTTTATAACAATACTTTAATAACCAAGTGATTTTGTTTCATTTTTTACTCGGTTTAAGTATTTTAGGCACACTTTAAAAATGCGAAAAGGTATCAAAACAGCCGCGCGCTACATTTTTCCGAGATTAAGGGTTAAACCTCATCTATCAGCACGACATTGCATTTTTCCATGCTCCTATACTTTTCTGTCGCTCAGAACCGTCATTTGCGAGAGAGAAGCAAAGCGAGAGAGCAAGCGGCAGCACACTGTTGGATAGAAGCATGGAATGATGCGATTCTGTGCTAATAGATGTGGCGCAACCCTAATAAACGAAAATATTATTAATAAGAGATCTTTTGCATTAAAATATTTAAATCAAAGTACAAAAATTTGCAGCCCCACTCCTTATTAGTTTTTCATAGAATCAAACTGTTAAACTTATAAACTAAACAGAATAAAGTAGGTAGTCTCATTTGTTACAATTATAGAAAAGCCAAAACACAGTTAGGCCAGACATCGAATAGGCACGAATCCTTTAAACAAGGAGTAAGAAAGTGATGAAATAATATTCTAAGGGGAAGTTGTCATACTTTAGTTTGTTTTAATTACTATCGTGTTGTCTGAGATCACAGAGGCAGTCACTCCATGTAAAATATTGGTATTCGGCTGCATTCAGCTAAACTGGTAGCAAACTTGAACTTAGTTGGGAAAAGGCTAGCAGATGATGGTAACTACGGTAGTTGAAGAATGGCTCCAGGTGTGTCAGTGAGTCCATAATAGGCCCAAGTTTCATCACTAAAGATATTATTTCATCCTCTCTTAAACCTTGTTCGCTAAACAATTGATCTTATCCTCCACTAAGCTGTACAAAAATGAGATGGGTTCAGATTCTATATGATTTGTTGGTATGAGGTGAATTTGTAACTCGACTATTTATATCATCTTTAACTAGGTAACTTATAATAAAGGTCACAGTGGCGTGGCAACTAGAAGTATACCGCCAATAAAGCAAGCAGATTGTGCAGAAACCCTAACCTCATGAAGAGTAGTATGTTATAGGGTCAAGCCAAGCTAGTGCCGTCACTAATTATTCACTGGTAATAAATCAATTCCTACTTAGATTAATGAAGCCATTTAAATCATAAATTATAAGGAGAATTTATTATATTTTAGCGACAAAAGACTCCCGGGAGTCTCATGTTAATGATAAGTGTTATTTTAGTCGACGATTCAGTTTTTTGATATCTTATTCCTTATCTCTTTCCCTCTCTCTACTCATGATCTGAGCCTACCGTATTGGCTAAAATTTCATGAGAATCTTAGATCAATAATTAAGTATTGAATGTCTTTACACACAAAAAACTTTCTTGGTAGAAAAACCAATTTTATCATGTGACTTTTTGGAGAGTCGGCGTTACAATTCACCCCACACAACATGAGACGTGGACTAGACATAAGGCGGGGGGTATTTTCAGTCAATTTTAATTAACGATACAATTTTGAGTTAATTACGTACAAAAACATTACGGAGAAATCTAAAGGGATTTGGCACATCATTTTTTATTCTTTACCATGCTTTCTCTAAGTTGTCAGTTGAAGTTTTAATATAAGTTACAGGACTAATGTTACATTGAGACGGTGCCTGAGATAACTGTGTGGTGCGGGAGGGTTGTTGATATACATCAGCAGGCCAAGAGTAGGCCTTTTGAGGGGCTCTCTTAAATTTTGACGTTAAGAAATGCTGATTTTCAGCTTAATGAAAAAAAAATACTTTTGAATAATTGGGCCTATCGACGTTACCACGTCCCCCCCCGCATCACGCTACTACTTCAGACACGGTCTCAGTTACGGAGTGACCGCACTTATTAATGCAGAATTGGCTTGAGCTGGTCATTTAGAGATTTATGTAAAAGCAATAGAAGCGAAAAAGATGTCAGTCGCCTCGTTTTGGTTCGGACGACGCGACTCGACATCGCGTCGGACTATTCGATTCAAGTGGATTCCACATCGATGAGTGTGATTAGTGTCAATCCCTCGAAGGCTAGGCCTATACTATGAAATGCAATATTTGTAGAGATAAGTTACTATAATGGCAGTATTTCACCAACTTTCAACATAAAGAAAACATGGTACAATTAATTGTTAATTTTTACGTATTAAAATCAAGCGTTTCTCACACAACACTGAAGCTTTACCTCCTACTCAGACTGTTTTAAACTTAATAATAAATAACTATACAGTTTAACATATACAACTTAAATGCTAAGAGAGAAAATATACAGAAATACTTGCTTGCAGATACTGTTTCAAATTAATTATAAAAGTATTTACTAATATTTTAAAACGTATTTGTTTGTAAGTTTGTATGCAGAGGGTAATCTCCGGAACTAATGATTCAATTCTAAACATTCTTTCACTGGCAGAAAGCTACATTATTCGTGGGGTCATAAATTATGTTTATATCATGTCTGTATATTATCCAAGCTATCACCATTTTTAAGGACGAAGTCGCGGGCGAAGTGCTAGTTTTAATATATCTTTATCAGAAGGATATTCTAACGGTAGAATTGCCGTTTTATAAACAAATGGTTTTTTAAAACTCATTACCTTCCCATTTCTCACTTTATTGACATCGATATGAAAAAGATAGAAGGACTTGTAAATGTCGACTTCTCTGTGTGTGTCCAAAAAGGCTGTGTCTATAAAACTCCTAAAAAGGAATTAAAAACCTTCAATCATACTAGTACGAACGACAACCATTCAAGCTAGACGAAACCAGTATACGCTGATCTCTCACTGTCCAGAAAGTTTATACAAAGCGACGTTACTGGATATGTATAGCTTGATAATGTCACTGAGTGTACAGTAAGATAATTAAAAATGGTTTTTGGAATGATGATATTCTAGTTGTGCGCTATTTTCCATGTCGATATGAGAAAGAATCAGTCAAGCAAGATGGTCAATATGATATATCGTTAAATAAATTCGACCTAATACTGAAGAAGTACTTTAAATTTAAACAGTATTTGCAAGCCCTAATTAAATGGCACGTCCTGGTTGTCACAAATGTTAGTTATGTTTACATTTCAGTCAATGTAGATATATTGGGGGTAGGCAGGAATGATAGTGCCATGGGTCTCTTTTATGGAGCCTGCACACCACCTGTCTACATGTGAACTAAACGTGTACTAAAGTTGCCGACATGCCCGGTGACTTTGATGTGTGTAGACTCCATCAGACCATATCATTCTTTTATAACCGCAAAATGAACATTAAAATTTTGTGAACCAAAATATTTTTTTACAATAAAAATGCATGTAAGTAGTCAACATTTCTATACATTAGTATGAATCTTCAACCACACCGGTTTAATCTAGCACACACTATAATAAACTGTTAAAAGTCTAATGCCTGTGTTCACTAACAATAGGCAACAGCTAAATGAATGCCTAAATGTCATTGTGCTGTTGGAATTTTGACTCTATTCGGTGAGCTGAGGGTTGATAATCCAACGGTGGGCTTTTATTTAAGAAATATTTTAGGTGTCACCTTTTGTTAGTGAAAACGGGCAAAATAGCTGCTCGAAATGTCTCTATGATACAAACAACAGTCCCTTTAAATATCAAAGAGTCCATATTACTTCAAAAGTCTCAAAACACTACAGGAAGGCTAAAAATCACCTAAATGTGAGCTATAGGGATCAAAATGCCTTGATTTAAAAGTCTATAGTTCCAACTATACTGTAGTTTCTCCTTTAATTTCAACGTCTGAAACTGCTTCGCTAACACAACTGTCACTGTCAGGTTTTAACGTGACGTCACTGTTCAACGTCACGTCTAACCCCGTCTCTTTTCTTGGTGTTCTATCTCTTTCTCTATCTCTACTCGTTATCTGAGTATAGAGTTCGTCTATCTCACTTGCGAAGGACACCGGACTACTGTCCCGATTAACTTCAGGACAACTTAGAGCGGGTGTGGGAACGTATTTTCCCAATTTTGGATTACTTTTTATAGTTTTCCGCCAGCCCGGATCATAGTTCACATACTGACTTTCTAAATTAGAAACGTCTTCGTTACTGAAACTGATCTCGTTTGGACACATGGATGATGGTGAAGGAGCATATAGTCCATGACTTCGGATACTAACTTCCGACATTTGGTAGTTCGGGCAGTAAATATCGCTTTCGTTCTCAAATCCCTGCTCACTTGCATTCGTGCTGCAAGTTTCAAAATCATACGTGGTTTTCGCCATGAAAAATGTGTCTTTATCATCATCCATCTTTTCTTTGGATCCCTCCATATCTTGGCTTTGCAGAAGATTGTCTAGTTCTCCCGAACCAGCTTCTAATCTTTGTGGAGTGCTAGATCTATTTATATCATCAGAATTCATGGTACATTCTTCTGATATGTCTTGCAAGGATTTGTCTATGACATTCTCTTTGTCTTGCTTCCCAGGTTGTAAGTAATCTATGTACTGTCCGAAGCTTTCTGTATCTGTTATTTCGTTTGTGGAACATAAGGCACTGTGCGTTTCTTGTAAAGAGGTCAATTCTGAGTGTGTGTTCAACGTTTGGTCGGAGCAAGTGTGAGGCATTGCTATTTCTGAAGCAGAACTATATTCTAAGCTACATTGTTGCGATATTGTTCTCATTTCTGGCTGTTCGCTCGCGTGGCTTTGCAAGCATTCCTCAGACACACTACTGCGTTGTCCATTGAAGTTTTTCGGAACATTTGCTTTAACTACCTGGTGTTGGGGTACTAAAGTCTCCGGAACATTTGTATAAATGTTCATAATCTGTGTCCTACTAGTTTTCGGATCCTCATTCTTGTTCCAAGACTTTTTGTCTGTAGAATAGCTCTTGTAGTTGTCTTTAGATTCATCTTCTAATAAGTTAGGATTTAAAACGTTTCTAGTTTCTTTGATACCGTTGTTCGATCTTTCAACGTGTATATTGGTGTTATTAACTTTAGATCCTGAGTTTATAATGTTGGCAACACCGTTATAAGCTTCTTTCGTTGGCAGTGGTAAAGAGAAATGGGAATCATTGTCGCAATCTCTTCTTGTGGGTAACTCTAGACAGTTTCTCTTCATATTCTGTCGTTGTTTCTTAAAGAACTTTTTGGCTACATTCATTTGATTGGGATTGTAGAATATCTCTGGTCCCATCGTCCCGTTGTCTGGGTACGTCATCATAGAATTGTTAGACCTGTATTGCTGTCTATGTAGCACTACTAAGTTGATATTCGGGGTTTTTCCGTTAGTATTTTTAAGTGTATCTTTCTGTAAAGTGTGTCCGTTTAATTCTGCAGCTGCTTTATACGTCCCGCTGTTGTTAGTTTTAGAATTAGTCCTATTAGAACTCCTACTTCCCGACCTAGATCTATTGTCATTAGGTATGGGTAGTGTAGGAGGCGTGTTCGTCTGATTCGTCGGTAAATTTTGCTGGTTTGCATCAAAAACGCTTCTGTTCCTACAACACTGCTTACTCTTTTGTAGATAGCAGTGCATCATAGACCATTGGGCTCTGACGTCACTCCTTGCTATACCGTAGAAAAATAGAATGAAGGTGCCTAAAACCGTAGCACAAACAGCGTATACGATGCTGCAGATATCTTCTTGGTACGGTAGATATGCTGGTAGAGGTCTGTACACAGCGATAGCCCCACAAGACCATACAGACATGTACAAACACATGACGATCACCTGAGCTCGTAGTTGAATTATAGGAGTATGCTCTATATCCTCAACTTCAGAATCTAAAGCAGATTTGACACTCCTCCTCTCCGCTCTTTCAGTACTCTGAGGTTCCCACATCTCTAAATCAACATTCTCAGTGGCTTGCGTACCTTCAGATAGCTGCACATTCATATTCCTTATAGTACACCGTATTAACAAGAACAAAATTAGCAAAAACACTAACAAAATTCCTCCTGGAACAAATAACGCGCTTAAAGCGGGCGCAGTACTGAGAAAACACTGGGAATATCCTGCATAGTCTTTCAGATTCACAGCACCGGATATACCACAAACTATCAACGCTATACCCCAACCTACTAGGTACAGGCCTAGGATAGGTTTCTGAACGGGCACATCCGGTGGTATATCATCTTCCGGTGTTCTAACAGGGTTATGGGTCTTGGTGACCCATTTATACATATTGCTAGCGGAAACACACATCCACAATAAACAAGATAGAGACAAATAATGGATCAACAATCCCAAAATTTGACACAATTTCACATCTTCCGTTTGGTAAATGCCGAGTGTATACATGAAGCATAGCAAACCTATTGCTATCCATGTATTTATCAGGGCATGCTTGGTTTTCTTCGCCATTTGTATAGCTGGGTAACACATGATGTATGTAAGGATGGCACAGCTCACGCAACCTATTAAAATAATGCTACCTACGTAGACAGCAGGATGGGATACCTTGAATCTTGCTCCATCTGTTCGAGCCCCGTAGATGCCAGTTTCAACGTTTTGTAGGAGCCCTACGTAGGCTAGCTTTGAGCAGCTGATTATTATCATTTCGGAGACCACGTGGGAAATTTTGCAATCTGTGAAAGAGAATTCTGGGTGTTAGTTCAAGGGTGGCGAACGAAATATAAGCGGGTGAATTTGCACTCCCGTTCCCGTGGTAATAACAATAAATAAATAAAAACCGGCCAAGTGCGAGTCGGACTCGCGCACGAAGGGTTCCGTACCATTATCTAAACAATATTAAAGACAAAACGGCAAAATAATCACGTTTCTTGTATGGGAGCCCCACTTAATTAATTTATTTTATTGTTTTTAGTATTTGTTGTTATAGCGGCAACAGAAATACATAATCTGTGAAAATTTCAACTGTCTAGCTATCACGGTTCATGAGACAGACAGATGGACAGACGGACAGTGAAGTCTTAGTAACAGGGTCCCGTTTTTACCTTTTGGGTACGGAGCCCTAAAAGTGAAGCTCGTGGCTAAATAATAACAGCCACTCGGGTCTATCTTTAGGCTAAGCCGTGCTTGCCAAGTTGGTCTGTGGATGGGTGACCACCCATTACATATCGAGTTTCCTCCATTCCTCGGAGAGCACGTTAAGCAGTTGGTCCCGGCTGTCATTTCTGTTTCCCGGCAGTCTGACAAGCAGTCTTACCAAGGGGTATCGTTTATCCAGTACTAACTGGGTTGTGGAGGTCAGATAGGCAGTCGCATTTAAAATACTGGTATTCAGCCGCATGCGGTTAGACTGGAAGCCGACCCCAACATAGTTGGGAAAAGGCTGGGCAGACAATGTACGAAACCCTAAAAAACAGTCGATCGTAATCAACGACGCTGATTTCGAAATAAAAAAACATTCCCTATAGTTACAACCTAATAAGCCTGCGTCATCCGACTGCTGGGCAAAGGCCTCTCCACATGACTTCTAGTTGTTTCGATCCAGGTCTTGCTTTGCCTAGCACTGGGATAAAGCAGGCTTATTAGGTTGTAACTATAGGGTATGTTTTTTAATTTCGTAATCAGCGTCGTTGATTACGATCGACTGTTTTTTTTAGGGTTTCGTACATCATCTGCCTAGCCTTTTCCCCAACTATGTTGGGGTCGGCTTCCTGTCTAACCGGATGCGGCTGAAATCAGTAAAACCTAATTAACAACTGTAAAATAAAATTATATTAAAGTTATTCTTGGCGGGAAAACATTTTCAATGTCGCTTATCCCGCTCTTGCATTCTATTTCTTTTTTTATCTTTTTTGCATATGCCGACTGTATGAATTTTAATTCTGCGACTTTAAAATTGTTTACAGTAAGCCATTTTTTCTGTAGTTTCACCAAGTAATTAAACAACCATCGAGAGACAAAACATGTTTCATTATTTTTATAAAGATTTTGGACCAGGATGCAATGGTGGACCTTCTATAATGCAGATTTTGATATACATTGATTACAAATAGCTACCAAGTTACCTGAGGTATTATCCTGCCAGCGCCGGGTCACGGGGTCCCACACAGCCGCGCGCCCGTCCACGCCGCCCACCGACCGAGCGCGCACTGTCGCTATGATGGGTTCCAGTAACTCGCCGCGAAGGTTTACGTCTCCTAAGAATTAAGGACAGAAAGTTAGACGTGTGTTTTAGTTATACTTTCTAATTAATGTAACAGTACAAAGGCACTTGTTTTCCCCGTCATTGTGATTTTTTTTTTATTGTTCTAGACCATACAAAAAAAAGGAAAAAAAACCCCTAATACAATCTAAATCCTGATTTAACATAACCCTGAAGTTTGCTAGTCGTCGCCCCTGAGTTACGCTTCACCCACTTAACCTTACCTACCTACCACCAGACAGGTTTCGACGCCTACTATAGTTTTTGTTTAAACACCTAATGGCTATCTCTAACCGTTACGAAGTTACAGCCCTTTCAATTTTAGGGGAGGGTGGGGAGGAAAGGGTAGGATATACAAATTTCAACGGTGTAAAGTAATAGTTTTAAGTAAGAATCGAATTTCCTGATGAATAATAAGGTGTAATAGTTTTAAGTAAGAATCAAAAGATTTTTCAGTAATAAAAAAAGGGGTGAAGAGGGGGGGGTGAAGGAGGGATAGGGGGGAGTTTTGAAAAATGATTTTGACTAACGCATTGCCCCTTTAAATGAATTAAAAAAAAAAATGTTCCAAGTCTCTCAACTTCCGAGATCCGCCTAAAGGGGGGGCGAAGGGGGGCAAGAGGAACATTTTTGAAAAATGATTTTTACTTTTCCGAGCCTCCTGTATACGAATTTGAAAAAAAAAATGTTCCAAGTCTCTTGGTTTCCGAGATACGATAGGGAGGGGGAGGAAGGGGGGCGAAAACGGGAGGTTTGGCACTTTTCCCATACTCGTGAGAGTTACTTGTTTACGAAACTGTCAAAATATACCCCCCTCCCCATCCACCATCTGGTAGAACAACTAAGTCAGTGAGTGAGTGAGTCAGTGGTGATTTAGCTTTATAAAGTATGATTTTATATAATATAAATAATAATATTATTAAATAATAATAATAACACGCGCCAATAACTCCCGGTAATCATTATTTTAATCAACATACAACCTAGCACTGCCCTGCACATTGCAAAAAACGTAAGGAAATTTAAATTTCGCGGGCTAAAGAACATCCACCTTGAATCCTGGCCTTGTGTTGTAGCAGCCATTCACAGCCCAGCTACACTCGCAGGAGTTACCTCCCTAAAACGACGGCAATCTATACATGTGTGCGGTTCATACATACCAAAATATGCCCCAATGTGCCGCTGTGTGCGTAAAATTATCAATGTATTTTAGGCTAGTCGAGTGTTTGCCTGTCCGGCGGAGCTCCAAGCTTCGTAGTAACTTCCAGTATAGTATTTAGTTACGTGACACGGGAGCAACAAATTGCTATAAGTATTCTAACAGGAGTTAGAACTGAGTGTGGACGTTGGTCGGCAGACGACTGCTTTATATTGTCATCGCGGTACTGTGGATTTTCTTGGCCTGATAAAATTTAGGATTTCCTTTTCAGGGCGTATCACGTCAGGGTCACCAATTTAGTGGTTGTTGTACACTAATTAAATTAAATTAAAATTTTTCATCATTCAATATAAATTTAGTCAACACAAGACAGAGAAATGACAGAAATGACAGAAGAAAAGTAAAAATCATATCGTGAAGGTTTTAAGTACATTCAGTCAAAAAAGTATCGGGAATGGATGATTTGTTTATGGTTTCAAATTCAAATTTTTGTTTTTTTTTGTAGTTGTTAGATTGGCACAACTGTTTTCCATTTTGGCGCGGAGTTTGAGTTGCATCTGTTATTTATATTAAATACAGTGATGGTTTTAGTAATATCATATATAGTGTGTATTGCGAATTTCATAATGGACAAAAATATCGAACAAAGAGTTTGTCTTAAATTTTGGATCGCCAATGGAATTTCGTGTTCGGAGTCACTGAAAATGTTACAGAAGGCTTACGGTGAATCGACTTTATCAAAAACTCGTGCTTATGAGTGGTTCAAAGCGTTCAAATCGGTCGAGATGTGATGGAAGATTTGCCTCGCTCTGGTAGGCCGTCAACGTCTGCAACTGAAGTTAACATCGCAAAAGTGAAGAAAATAGTGACTGAAAATCCCCATTCAACTCTGAGAGAGATAGCCGCCGAAATTTCTGTATCTCACGAGTCGATCCGTACCATTTTAACTAATCATTTGGGTATGAAACATGTTGCTGCTCGGCTAGTCCCAAAAGATCTGAATTTTCTCCAAAAACTCAATCGCATGAAAGTCGCTGAGGACATGCTAGAACGAGTCAGTTCGGACCCAACATTCATGAAACGCATTGTTACTGGTGACGAGACGTGGGTTTACGAGTTTGACATGCAAACTAGTCAACAAGCTTCGGAGTGGCGCCTTCCAACTGAACCGAAACCGAAAAAACCACGCCAAAGTCGATCAAAAGTCAAAGTCATGTTGACTGTTTTCTTTGACTATCGCGGTGTTGTGCACTCTGAATTCTTACCGGAAGGTCTAACGGTAAATAAAGAATATTATTTGAGGGTTATGCGGCGTTTAAGAGAGCAAATTCGACGAAAAAGACCAGATTTGTGGAAAGAAAATTCTTGGATTTTGCACCACGACAATGCGCCTTCGCACAAGGCTATCATTGTGAACGAATTTTTGACCAAACACTCGACAAATACCATCCAGCAACCACCATATTCACCAGATATGGCTCCTGCTGACTTTTTTCTTTTTCCTAAACTCAAATTACCACTTCGTGGCACCCGTTTTCAATCGATAGAAGACGTAAAGGAGAATTCGCGGCGAGAACTGAACTCAATTCCGGAAGCAGCGTTTAAAAAATGTTTTGATGAATGGATTATTCGTTGGCGCAAGTGTATCGTTTCTAAAGGAGCATACTTTAAAGGTGATAAAATAAATTTGGATGAATAACAGACATTTTGTGTATTATTGATCTTTTCCCGGTACTTTCTTGACAGAGTAGTATATTAAGTTTTTAAATAAGTAGGTCGCTACACCATATTATAGGGTGTGCGTTTTGGATGGCGCGACCACGGCGTTTTTTATTTATATAACTATGCCATGATTTTGTAAAAATATGTAAAATTTGGTTCAAATTTCCCAAAACCTTAAATTTGTCAAAGTTATGTTTAAAGAGTTATAAGGGTTTAAACATAACAACACGACATAGACAAAACGATATCATGTTTAACTTTAGATATACCATGTCAAACAGTGGAGTAATAGCCCCCCGAAAGACATGATATCGTTTTGTCTCATTATTAATTGTGTCTGTGCGGAAACAGAATAGTAAAATAAAAAGCCATTCAAAAGTAAGTAAAGCAAAAACGAATCTTTGGTAGCTCGTAGCTACCAAAGATTCGTTTTTATTGCCAATTTTAATGCAACTTTGGGCGTAAATTAGGGATAAAAAAGTGTCAAATTTCCAAAACAAAGTCCGTACCGACACAGCACAATTATCGAAGAATTTAATAAATTTTATTTGTAATTGATATGCCGTGTTTTTTCAGAAAATTCGATATCCCAAAGGCCTTTTCGTATTTTATTACGCGCGCCTTTTACTATGAATTTTCGTGCATCTCACTGTATAATGTTTCCCCCGGTGCGGTGCGGGAGAACGACGCTCACGCACACATATGAACAATATGTCACACGCGATGTTGACGTGTCTCTAACTTTGTTTGATAGAAGAATAAGAACTATAATTCTGTCCTTTTCATTTCATGCATATACACATACATATCCTCGGTCCACGGCACTGAGAAATTAATCAGGAAAATCCTGGCTTCCACACTGATTGATTTTGATGTGCCGTGTTTCTCCGAGGCTATCAACGCTTGGAAACTCGCTTGCCCGAATTCTGAAGAACCCAACTACCCATTTTCCCAGAGACGGTGGGACGAGCCGCTCTGCAGAGTAGTTCAGATCAATCTACTAAACACGTCTGTTACTACTGCTGAGCGAGCGTGCCTGCTGGCTGTTGGTGAGTGGGAGTCGGGTCTTTGGCTTCACGCTCTACCGTCGTCGAGCACAGGCACGTTGCTCGACGACACCACTTTCCGCCTCGCTGTTGCTCTACGCCTAGGCGCCCCATGTTGCTCTCCTCATTACTGTCACTGTGGTGAAGTTGTCAACAGCCTTGGACACCACGGCCTGTCATGCAGCTGAAGTGCGGGCCGTATTGCATGGCACGCGAATTTAAATGACATCATCCGTCGATCTCTTGTCACCGTCGGCGTTCCAGCTTTATTAGAACCCAATGGCTTGGCACGCAACGATGGCAAGAGACCGGACGGCATGTAAAGACATGCCGTCCGGTCTTAAAAAAAAAAAAAAAAACGAAAAGCGGCCATCGACACCGTTGTCGATTGCGAAGCCTTGTTTCTTGTCATGATCATGCAGCGCCACTTGTGGCGATAAATGGAACTAAAACTTTCAAAGCGGCGTATTGACGATGCGCCCGTTTGTATAACGGCGGCACGTTATTACGCCGCTTTGACGAACGCGAAGGGGTCATTAAATGCGGCGTACTTTATTTCAGCCGAATTGTAATCCGGCTGAAAGTGAGGACGCCGTATTACATAACGGCGGCGTTTTCCAATCCGGCGTGCCATTATGTAAAACGGCGTGTTATACGAATTGGCTGCGACATATAGATAAGACCTTGACGATATTATATTTTACTTTTCTTCTGATCTGTCACTTCTCTGTCTTGTGTTGACAAAATATTATGAATGATGAAAAATTTTAATTTAAATTTAATGTACAACAACCACTAAATTGGTGACCCCGACGTGATACACCCTGAAAAGGAAATCCTAAATTTTATCAGGCCAAGGAAATCCACAGTACCGCGATGACAATATAAAGCAGTCGTCTGCCGAGCAACGTCCAAACTCTGCTAGCTTCACAGCCACTTACTTCTCTCGAGGGATTAGCAGACCTGGCGGACAGGGTCCAGGACATCCTGACCCCAGGCCAACAATAACAAACAATATGTTATACAATATTATTGTTACCACTAATCTCGCGAATTGAGTAATGACGTTATAAGTTGATAGTAAAAGTTTTCAAGGAAAAATTTATTTTATTCTTTTTAGCGCATTTAAATAAAAGGTCAGACGAAAGTATTATAAGAAAACGTTATTTTAAAACAATGTAAAGATATTGATGGCGAGTGTTGAGCGGCGTCGAATAGCATTATGTGTGCATGGTGCAACTTCGTTTTTGTTCGGAACGGTTCGGAACGCTGTGTGTGAGCGTACGAACTAGATGTGCGTGAAGACTAGCGTCTAACTGCTCATCACTGATACTATCTCTGTCGGGCACGATGCCAGGTGAGACA
Organism: Xestia sexstrigata; assembly: GCA_941918905.2. Lineage (NCBI taxonomy): Eukaryota > Metazoa > Arthropoda > Insecta > Lepidoptera > Noctuidae > Xestia > Xestia sexstrigata. The sequence continues at coordinate 19,845,064 of OW799210.2, read as the reverse complement.
GCTTGCTTTTTGGTCACGCCCACCAATGAGTTCGAGCCCGTGACTTGTGTCACCTTAAGGGCGTGGCTTTTGTTGTACTTTCATACGTAATTTTTTTAATTCAAAAAGTGCTAAACCTGTTTTGAGCAAATGATTATTCATTTATATTCAATACTCACGTAACTGAAAACCAACAACAGGCGAAGTGATCTCAATATTCATATCTTCTCTCTTCGTAGACCTTCCATAGTAATCTTTAGTCCTGTGCTGCGTCAGCCTAGCGTCGTCGTCGTTATCGTGGATGGGTAGCAAGGGGAACAGTGCCGCGTCTTCGTACACGGAGATGACCAGGTTCTGTGGGTGAGATTGTAGGACCACCCCCGAGTCGGTTGTGCTGTACAGCAGGGATTGAGGTATCTAGAAGAAAAATAAGAGTAAACTTAGTTTTCAATTAATGAAAGAAAAAAATGAAACCAGTTTTAGTATTTAAATTTACTTCAAAATTGCAATTAAAAACACTCTAAAAGACCCTAAACCGATTTCTAGAGTTCAAGCTACATAAACAATATCACTTTTCTAGGCTATAGAGTCCTATTGCAGAGCAAACGTCTCTCTCATAACTTTCTTCCACTTGTCTGTCTATTGCCATCACTACATATTATAAAACAAAGTCGCCCGCCGCGTCTGTTCCTAAGCTACGTATGCTTAGATCTTTAAAACTACGCAACGGATTTTGATGCGGGTTTTTAAAATAGATATAGTGATTCAAGAGGAAGGTTTTAGTATATAATTTGCAGGCGGGCGAAGCCGCGGGCATCAGCTAGTCATACATAAAGATGAGTACAATAATTTCAGACTGCCTCATTGACCTAACCAACTAGTGTTCACAAGTGTGGAGCGTGGTCGACGGTTAAATGCCCAGTATTACGATAGAGAAATTCTCAGTAAAAATATGTATCTGTCCAGTTCAAGAAAATAATCCCACATGGTGGGCCAAAAAGGATTTATAACAATGAAAAATAACGTGGTATTGTGTCACAGTAAAGGACTTAGTAAAGGCATTATACCTGCACACTGGCGTGTATGAGCGCGTCAGTGACGGTGAGCAGCGGTGCGACAGTGCGGTTGGTCGTGGTGCAGTGCAGTCGCGGCAGTTCACCGCGCCTCGCGCTGTACCAGACGCAAGTCGCGCCGCTGAAGCCTTCGCTGACTCGGAAATGTTCCACGGCTAGGTTTGACTGAAACATAATTAAAGAAGTTTAAACTCAAAATATGAACATCGACAGATTCAAAAAGTTGCGTGTGTAAGTTGCAGAAAACCAATGAATGTTCAAGGATTTATGTGGGTCACTTTCATTTATGTAGGGGGGGATTAATATCGAGCTCAAATAGAAGTTGGTATTCATAATAGTCAAGTCTGACCACGAGTCCATGTTATTTCAAACTAAGCTGGTTCGTCAGTTTCAATAAAGCTTTATATGAAACTTCCAAACGCAAACACATAGCGTGTATAAACACATAGCATTTATGTGTTCTCTAAAAGTAAGCATAGACAAATACATAAGTATATGAATAGGTATTCTATTTGTGCGTACCTTCTGTCCTTGTATGTTAGCGACGTGCTGCGAGATCAGCTCGGCGGCGCGCGCGATGTCGGTGCAGGCGCCGTACGCTGACTCGGCGCGAGCTAGCACACCCATGCTGATGTTCATGGTGGAGCTTATCACGTCCAGTAACGTTGGGCCTGGAACGAAATAAAACACTTTTTAAAAAGATAACCTAGACACACAGGTAACAGACAGGAGCCCCTTTTTTGTGTGAAATCAATTTATTTCACTACTCTCAAAATGGTGAAGGAATACAACCTGGAAAACTAGAATATCCTAGATTATGCCCTAGAATCGAATAATCTAATATGTGACGAACAACTTGTGTCAACTCAGACTGGGCCCGCATGGTGGAAGATGGCCCACCCCCTCTCTCAGAGAGGAGGTCTGAGTCCCAGACATTGCGTGTGAGCGTCATTGAAACTTAATTACGGGTAAATCAATATTCTAGCATAGTGTAAGCTACGCTATGCTAGAATACTATAATAGGATAGCTGCGTTCACAAACAAATCAACGGTCCACGTTCAAAGCAACATGTTTGAACACATGGTTTACAGTAGAACGTTATAAAGAATCAAACGCTTCTAAAATAAATTTTATGAAACGTTATATTTTTATGAATATTATTTAGTACTCGAAATAGAGTTTTTAATGGCGTAACGCTCTCCTACCATGTGAAATATCAGACTCCGAGAGGTGTAATAATAGTAACGATAAGTAGATGTTTGTTTCATTCGAAAAGGCGATATTTTTTATGTATTTTTTACGTATTCATAAATGAATGAATTCAAATTCACATTCGCATTTCTTAATATTAAAAATAATCCTAGTTCAATGATCCTCGAATTTCGTCAACATTAAGAATGTTCAGATGTCATGATAAAAATAACATTTAAAAGCTATTGCAAAAAAAAATGGAGCAATCTTGAGATGAGAGAAGTTTTAAATTAGCTACATACGAGTACATATATGTGTGATTACTTGATACGATCATAAAAGCTGTGAATTGCTCCGTTTGAATTAAAATTACAATCATAAATGAAGACAAAATGACTCACCAAGGTCCTTTTCCTCCGCAATATACTGCATATAATTCCTTATAGCCTTCGCAATAAAGTACACATCATCGGGATCAATAATCTCTGCCAACGGATACGTCTTCTCCTGAATCAACATAGCCAGTCTCTCGGTAGCATTGACTGCAGAAAACTGCACCAAACTCACGTTTAGCAGTGCAAACTGTTGCAGGAGTTTCGTCACATTACTGATGTAGGAGCACTCAGTGGTGTTAGCTGGACCCCAAGTTGCGTTAGGACTGCAGGATCTGTACGCTACACCTTCGCCACTTCGGCAAGGCACGATGGCCGTATGGTTTAGTAACAATTGAGGCCAGGAATACAGTCCTTTATTATCTATAGTGTAGTTCGTAGGACAGTATTGAGTCGAGTTTGATAGCACTAATACTTCAACTGTATGATTATGTCTGATATGATTCTGGTCGCTATACATACAGGTCCAGTTTCCCATGTGATGATTTGTTATATTAGAAAAGTGGACCGTAGTCTCTGCTAGGCCTTCTTCTTGCATGTCTGTGTTTGTAATGTTGACATCACAGATTTCGAGCATCGGATGCATCCATCTTAGCTCGTATTTCGCTAAGACTGAAGCAAATGGGGCATTACAAGATAGGGTCAAAGTATCTCCGACGAAAACCACTTGGTCATGTGCTGGCTTGACTATCAAGTTGTTTCCAGATATTGCATTACCACATGCGGACCGGTCGAGGAATATTTTCAGTTTTCGTACGATCTTGTTGACCATGTTTTCGGGGAAGGCGCATTTGGGGTTGCCGACTAGTTTTACGCTGGTGTTCCGTGACCAGTCTCCGACCCAAAGGAGGTCACAGTCGCAAACTAATGGGTTGTCAGTTATGTCCCTGTGAAAAAAACCAAAGAATACATTATAATATATGTGATGGAAGTTGCGAGCGAAAATTACGATAAAATCTTGAAGACAGCTGTACGAAATTTTTGCGACAATCACAATTTAGTAAATACAACAAAGTAAAAATGATGACGTACGAAGTACCTATTTTCAATTTTGGAATCGATTGAATTTACGTACGTTTACTTCGCGCGTTCTTGCTTGAATCAGAATGCATTTATTTGATTTGGTTGTATTTGTTTGGGCATTTGTTTGATTTGTGTTGTGTTTGTTTGTTTTGTGTTGTGTTTGTTTATTTGTCTAGGCCTACAACAGTAAATAAGAGCATAAATGCTTCCTCAAGTGCATGAGACAGTTTCACGCTAAAACAACGACTATTTACTCACAATTGTTTCAGTCCAATAAGATAGTCAAAGGTCCCGGCAGCCATAGCTGATATGTGGTTCTGTGATAGTATGAGCCGTTCCAGATTGGTCAGACCCTTGAACATCTCCTTGTAAACATTGCTGATCTGGTTGTAGGACAGGTCGAGCCTCTGGATTGCTGTCATGTTGTAGAACGCATCTGACTCTATGAGACTTATTTGGTTTCTGCTGAGATCCCTGTGAAGAAAAGGGTAACTTTAGACTAAGAGTACTTAACAAGATTGTGACAAAGCATATTAGGAGTCCCATCAAATTCCGCCGCAATGCATTAAGCTCTTGATTTCGAGTAGCGCGCAGTGCAGCGCAATGGATACGCTCGTGCACATTGCATTGCATTACAAAAATCTTCCAACTTTCGTACTTTTGTATGAACTGTTGGTAACGAACGTGGTCAAAATACGCCTGATGAGCGTCTGCGCTAGCCTTTAAGGTGCGCTGTTTCTTCTGAATTTGGTGGAACTTGGTAGAGAAATTCTGAGTGGAATAGTTCGCCTGGAAATGTTGTTATTGTTATCTCCATCTACTTCTGCCTATAAATGCCTCGTTAGTCTAGTGAATGGTCGCAAGCGAGACTGCTGGGCTTAAGGTCCTTGGTTCGATTCAGGTTTGGCTAAGCGTTTTTCCAACAAGGTTTTTTCAGTAGCAGCTGTGGAGTTTGGATATGTGCCTGGTTTATGGCAATAGGCTCGCCACCTATTGGCACTTAAATGTACCTGGCGAAAAGTGGGTATACTATTAGATACATCTCTGCCTATCCCTTAGGGGATAACAGGCATGATGTTCTGTTATCTATTTCTTCAGCCAAGCATATACGACTGTGCTAAGACCTGAAGGGAACAAAGTGTCAAAATTCAACAGAAACTGCATCTAAATTAAATAAACCTCATTTTACATTGAACTTGCTGTTGCCCGTGACCTTTGTCCACGTGAAAACGTGAAATTAATATAATAATACTATTTTCCCTGGTTTCGCAACATTTTTAATTGATGCTCCGCTCTTATTGGTCGTAGCGTGATGTTATATAGCCTATAGCCTTCCTCGTTAAATGGACTATCCAACACTAAAATAATTTTTAAATTCGAACCAGTAGTTCCTGAAATTAGCGCGTTCAACCAAACAAACTCTTCAAATATTAAGTTTGGATTAAGATCATCCATCCAAACAAATATGCATGTTGTTATCACACAGCATGTTATCATAGTTGTACCTAAGATAACCCGATAAGATACACATTATTGGTTATCTAAATAGTCCACAGATGTTATCTTGTTAATGGTCCTGCTTTTAAAGCTGTGTTAGAACATAACGTTTTGTTCCACTCGTTCACACATTTCTAGTTTTTATATAATTTTGATTACCATAAATAGATGCACAGGAAGGGTCTTTCCGATTTTAGATTGAGATTCATATTTGATTCTGGCCAATCCATGGTCCGGAGCGAGACGGAATGGGACGCCGTCACCTCCTTCTGCGAAGCAGTCATGCTAGCGAAGGAGGTGACGGAACGTAAGAGGGAGAGAACCTCACGTCCCGGCCGCCGCGGAGGACGCCCAAGACGCCTCGGGGGCCGTGGTGGCCCCCGGCCACCGTAGGCGCGGGCCTGTACGGTCTTATGACGACAGGCCGTGTCGACGGCGTTCGTGTTCCACGCGCGCCTCAAAGAGATGTCAGCAAAGGGAAGGGGTCCGCAAGGGCCGATGCCTGCCGGGGCTGCGGGACTGTTCGAGAAAGAGATACCGTGGCCCCAGAACACAAAGGGCGATGAAGAAACATGGATGGGTTTTAGTCAGTAAAATTCTGACACTGAGTCATTTGATGACATCCCAACCGAAAAAAAAAAAGATTCATATTTGATGACTATCAATATTTTAACATGATAAAAAAATTCAAATAACTGCACTGTTGATCCTGTAATTAGCAGCTATAGTTACTAGAAATGATCTACATACTATTATAATAACACTTAAGAGTTTGTTTGTTCTAAATGCATAAATCTCTAAAACTACCGGTCAGATTTGAAAAAGTCTTATTGCATTTGATAGCCTCATTTTCGAGGACAGTTAAATACTATTTAGCATCACTCTACAATCCTATGGGAGTCGAGTAGCAGTTGTAACAACAGAGTGCAGCTATTTTAGGTTTTATTTTATTGTGTATTGTCATTAGCTACCATCAATAATGTCTGTGAAGTTTCACAAACTAATTTAATTTGACCCTGTATAGAGAAGTCATACAAGAAGACGGAACAGTTAACATTTTGGGTAAAAGCCTAAGTAACATCAATAAACACCTCAAAAAAAGATTAGTACCAAAAGTACTTGAAATTCAATAAATTTATCCTATAACTAACACAGCAGCTGTTCATCAAAACAAATAAATGTTATTTCAAATAATATCCAACAAAAGTCCCATCGGTATAAACCACTCAACATTGTGGCTCACAGCATGCATGTGGAACATTTATAGAATCACGTAAACAAACATTGAAATGTGTGTCATTTAAATCCGTAATGGACATGAAGTTGGCCGCACTGCCAAACAGAAGGTTTATTGAATACTAACTGAGCAGACCATGAAACATTCAAACATATAATTATAAACTTAAGATTTTTTCCCATACCTAGGGGTAGGCAGAAACTCCTCTCATAACACAATCCATACATACCTACTTCTTTTGATTCACCTTCATACATGTAGACATAGTACATGTTTACTGGTTGTGAGTATACTTATATACCATTTAATAGTGTTCCAGTTATAACTTCTGTACTATTTACTAAGACATGCTCAATAAAATGTTCTGTTAGAACTTGTTTCATGTATGAACCCATAACATGTTTATTGGCACAACTATGTTATACTTACAGTTTCTGTAAATTGGGCAGATACAGCTCTCTTGATAACGTTGAGATCGCATTGCCTGATAGATTTCTGAAAAGATAATCAGGTTTGTAGAATAAAGTAAGAAGTTGAGTTCAAAAAGTTGTTCAGTGTAGTGTTTACTTACAAGCTCACTACTATAGTCCATAATTTGCTCAGATCTATCTCCTTGAGCTCAGTAATCTGCGCCGGGCTACCACCACACTTTAGCCTCAGCAGCTCATCCGGCTGGGGCTCCGCTAACGCCCCATCAGCGGCTTTGTTTCCCTTACAGGTACATAACGAAGGACAGAATCCAACGACCCCCTGACCCCACAACAATGTTAAAATAACTAGCGCCGACCACTTCATGATTCGTATCCTCGATAAAACTGCAATTAAAACTATGGCACCACGCCAAATACGAAAAATAATCGCATCTTCACAAATTCTTTACATTCATCAATGACATGTCTTATCTATCCATACAAACAAATGTCCAGTCGTTTACAACTGTTATGCCACACTAAATCCGTCACATTTCTCTCTGCATTGATTATATTTCATTTATTTAACAAAAATAAACAACTGTAAAACAATACACAAGTACACATCCGACATTTGTAAAATTTGACTGATTGTTTTTTAATTCTAATTTTCAATATATGGATTCAGTGTCTTTTGAGACAAAATCACTTTTCCTCAAGAAAGAATGAACGATGAATGAATGGAATCTTTAAAATCGACTATAACAACATAAGAGAAGAGAAGGCAATTCAAACCAGTTAATAATAATGTACTCTGTGATTCAAACCATGAAAATTAAAACATATTTGTGGTTTATAGTCTACGGTCCAGGAAATTCAGGACTACCAACAAACCAACATTCGAAAATGAAAACGTCAAATTATTTCAAAAGTTGAACCGTTGCCGTTTGTTTAATTGTTTTGTTCGTTTCGCTAATAGATGAATTGTTTTACAGTTTAGTGACTTTGTGTGCTTAGATTTAAGTTAAAAAATGTTAGAACAAAGATATTCGGACAACGACGTGTCGAGGCGAGATATACCGTCGTTTATCGAGCCTCGGCCTCCGTTGATTCAGAATCCGTTCATGCGACCAAGGCCTCAAAAGGGAACCAACTTATTGGAGTTATTTGAAGATTCAGAGATTGAGGAGCCGGAGTTAGTGCAGGTGTACTTGAGACTAAAGCCTTGTAAAGTTCCCAATACTCTGTACGAGATTCGATCAGATAGATGTCTAGTTACATCCTTGGATACCGCGACGGCTGGGCACGGGCGTCGCACCCAACACAATGTCTCCAAGATGTACACCTTCTCGAAAATCTTCGGCGCGGAGAGTAATCAGAGAGTGAGTTTGTTTTCAAGAGTTTTTGTAGCAATGACCTTGATGAATGAGTTTGAAAAAACTTGATGAAACAGTAGGTCAATTAAAGTAACATCATCTTTGATCAAACTTTAATTATTTTTTATTTATGTACTGTATTTTTACCACAAAGAATTATTAATGACTGTAAATAATTTGTACTGATTTTCTTATTTGAATTCCTGGTTGTCCTACTAAAATTTCATAAGCCTGCACTCTTTATCTTCCTGCCCTAGTCCCGTGTTACTTGTGGTCGGCGCAACGCGTTCTTTCTTCCATTCTCCCCTGTCCACCATCATGCAATCATTTACACCTTTTTCTTTTACATCATTCCTCACACAATGCACCCATTGATTCCTTGATCTTCCTCTCCCTCATCCATCAACATTTATATTTATCATTCTTTTAGTCACATGCTATTTGTCCCTCCTCATCATTTGTCCATACCAAGACAGTTGATTCCCTTTCAACTTTTCTGTAACTGGTGCAACTTTCAAACTTCCTATAATATACTCATTCCCTACTTTATCCATTCTTGTCACCCCACACATCCACCTCAACATTCACATCTCCGCTACATCCAATCTTTTTTCATCCGTCTCCTTCACAGCCCAGCATTTCAATTCATACAGTAGGTACAACAGGTCTAATCATGGACTTATATATTTTCCCCTTTAACTTGAAGGGCATCTGTGGGTCGCAAGATGTTTCAGTGACCTGTCACCATTTCACCCAACCATTTATAAACCTGCTTATAAGGCTGCTCATTCTTATTCCCGTGCTTGTTGGCACTGGCTAAAACTCAACTTTTATGTTCCAGGAAATATTTGAATCTGTGGTCAAAGACAATTTGCGGAAGCTCCCAGATGGACAGAACTTTACTCTGCTCACTTATGGAGCTTCAGGGTCAGGCAAGACATACACACTGATGGGCACAGTTGGTGCCCCAGGGCTTGTGCCACGCTCCCTGGAGTATGTATTCAGGTTGGTGGATGCTGCACAGCAACCTGCCTTCAGACCTGCCGAGAATGGTGCTGAGAAACTCGGTCATCATGAACAGGATTATGAATTGCAGGTTATTTTTTTTTTTACATTTTTCTTCAAATTTTTCTCATGTAGTGTTGGACATGGACAAGTACAGAATGAACACTTTAACCACAAATTAGGCACCGGCTGATAGGATTTGATACAAAAATGCCTGCACTTAGAGCTGAAATCTTAAACAGAATAAATATAATAATAATAATATATATAATAAATTGAAAAGTAAAAAAGCGGTCTTCCTCTCTACAGATTTACTAAATTTGCTGTGCCTGACAGGGTCCATAATTGTTTCTATGTTTTTATTTACCACCTGTAATTGTACATTATGGATTAGCAATAAACAATTTTGACTTTGACTTTGAATGATTTTGGTACTACTTATGACATGACACTGTCTGGGTCTGCTAGACATAGCAAGATGAAATAAATTCTAGCTGCACTAACAAAGGCCTTAGAAATATCTGCTTGATTACTAATGACACATTTTAATATTTTCATTCACTCTGCAGTGGGTGAAGCGCCTTCGCCACGTGTCGGCGCCTCTCCGCGACAAGTACCGTCGGATGAGCGTGCAGCTACACAGCGACCTCACCGCCAGCTCCTTAGACCTGACTAACAGGATCCGACACTATGTTTGGGTAAGACATTTCCTTCAGTTCCTGACACAATGCAAGCAGGACCCAGTCTGTCTTCTATGAGCAAAAGTTGGATATATTAATCATGCTGTTGTTTGCTTTGACTGCCTGAAGCATGAGGTCCTTGGTTTGATTCCCGGGTCGAAGAAAGCGTTACTGGGTTTAGAATTCATGAGGTTTTCAGTAGCACCCACAGAGTTGACTTCGAGCTCACCCCTATTTCAGTTACTTAAACATAGAGAGCAGCGGTGGCCCAGTGGTGGCGGCCCCGACTTACAAACAGTAAGTCGTGTGTTCGAACCCTCACAGGCGCATTACTTTGTGTAATTTATTTCGTCACCACTGCTCTTAAAACGGTGAAGGAAAACATCGTGAGGAAACCGACATGTCCTAGAACCAAAAATTCGAAGACATGTGACATCTACCAATGCGCACAGGGCCCGCGTGGTGGATTATAGCCATTACGCAAAATACGCGCTTGGACTTGGAGTTGCGGACACCAGCCCGTTATACAATATACAATACAATACTTAAATATAAATGTGTAATGTGGGTGTACTATTAGGTATACTCTTTATAACAAATACAGTACAAAAAATAGTTTTCTTGAACTAGGTTTGTACTACATAGCTAGTGATAGAAGTGTGCTTTTAAGCAAGTAAATACCTGTATTAGGACACTCCTCTAACCCTTCTGGGATTACAAGCGTGATGTTATGTTGTTTGTATTGTGAAAACAAATCATTTAAAAGAATGGTTAAAAAAGCCTATTCATTACAGAAAATTTACTTTCGTTTTGCAGGTTTCGTTTGTGGAGATATATAACGAAGCCGTATACGACTTACTGGCGCCGCCTGACAAGAGGACGAAACTGAGAATAAGAGAAGACTCTTCCGGAAATGTTTATGTCAAGGTATAAAATTATTTTATGAACAGTCCAGCAGTTGTTAACCCTGAATGTCTCACTGCTGGGCAAAAGCCCCTCCCCCTTATCTTTCCAACACTATGCAGTGTGCAGCGTGCAGGCTTCGTACGTTGCAATGTAGCATGTACCATGCGCTCGGACGAAATCCCACCACCAACATGACTATTTTTGCTTGCAGCATTCGGCCGCTATTGAAGCAAATAAGCTCATCAACCAATAGCATTGCAACGTCTGATCCCTTGTTTTTTTAATGAAAAATAGGGTCGAAAGAACAAATAATAATAATGAAATTAAAAAAAAATAAGACCAACAATAGTTCTTCTTCTTCTTCGTGTCGATGATTCGTTAAGGGTGGTAAACAGATGTGGAGATCGTGTGCACGGGGTTTTATATAAAAAATGAGCAGATTTCGCCCGAGCTCATGGTACATACATATAAACCTTCTTCTTAAATCGCTCTATCTATTGCTGAAAACTGCATAAAATTCCGTTGCGTAGTTTAAAAGATCTAAGCGTACAAACAGCGGGACTCGGGAGCGACTTTGTTTTATACTATGTAAATATTTAACGGATACTATGTATTTACAAGGCGCATTTTTTTTATCACTTACTAAATATAGTGAAGAAAATGTTCACATTCCTATGACAATTTTTCGTCATAAATATTTTAGCCTATCCTCTTGCCTCCAGGGTGCAACACAAGCATTCGTCCGTTCGGGCGAGGAGGCCTACGATGTGATGGTGGCCGGTAAACACAACCTCGTGGTCGCCGCCACCGGTGTGCACGCGCACTCCTCGCGCTCGCACTGCATATTCACCATCACTATGCTTACTGAGACGGGTATGTTCACTTTATTTTTACCCAACTGCGGCGAACCACAAAAGGAAGGTTTTTGTGATGTACACTTACTCAAAACCATGGGTACACTTTTAAGTGCCTCTTTCTACAGTTCTGTCATCTGACCTGTGTATATAAGCAAAAAAATGAATAGGTAGACCTTATATTTTATGTAATAAAAACGTTTCCTCCCTTATTCACATACATTCTTTGCTAATGCCAGTTGTTTTGGTAGTAGTAAAGCTTGATACTTTTATCAAGGTTTAGTTCTTCGTTAGTGTAATGATTGCTAACGTGATTGTATGGCAGAATAGAATAGAATCTTTATTTACTTAGAATGTAGGTACATAAAAATAAGTTGTTGAATTAAATATAATAGCATCCATGTACATTCTGCCTTAATCTAGCATGCAAATGTAATACATAACAGAGGATACTAAACTAAGGATACTACTAGGATAGTACGAGCAGAGCGTGGGATCGTGAGATTGATTCCCAAGTCAGTTTTGTTGGGGTTTCACACAGGCATTTCTAATAGACATTTCGTTTTTTATGTCGTTTCAACAGGGTGGCTTCGTTTTAAGATTTAAACTGGTAAAATGGAAATATGTTATGGTGTGGTTTTCCCTGTAGCTGAAGGATCGGTCCGCACGTCGTACGTGCGCCTGTGCGACCTGGCGGGCTGCGAGCGCGCCCGCGCGACGCGCAACACGGGCGCGCGCATGCAGGAGTCGCGCGCCATCAACTCCTCGCTGCACGTACTGGAGCGCTGCCTGCACATGCTGCGCAGGAAGCAGAAGACACGGCATGATGCTATGGTGCCTTACAGGTAAGCATGTTACTCTGTCCAACTTACAAATGATGATTATGGGAAGCTCTCTACTTGTAAATGTGCAAAAAAGAAATAAATAATCTGGCGTCATTTTTAGCGTGGTATTGAATCTTACAACCAAATTCAACACCAGTTTTCCTATCTTTCCCTCATAATTTAAAGCTTATTAATTAGATTATAATAAACCGTGTTTCTGCAGAGAATCAAAGCTGACCCGGCTACTCGGCACTGGACTGTCGGGCGCGCGGGGCGAAGCCGTCAGTATGGTGGTGACTCTCAACCCGTCGCCAGAGTACGCGCACGAAACTAAACATGTGCTCAGTTTGGCAGCTGTCGCGCAGGATATACGTAAGCTAACCTGTCAAAATTCTTTTCCAAAGAATTTTTACCCCTGTTGCATTTATAGAGTCATAAGAATCCTTGCAGGATATCAATAATTATGTTAGGTTTCCACTTTTATCATTGCTGACTAATGGCCTTTTTACTAAAAGGCTTGTTCTCGGCATTCGACTATCTAAGCAATGTTGTTTCGTTCGAAATTTTTAAATTACCATAAATATAGGTAAAATAAATTAAGGTAAATAGTAAAATCAGCAATATAACGTACAAGAAGATTGGAAAAGTAACGAAAACTATTTATACCATAGATTCCAGTCGCCTACTTAAAATTGGAGTACTCCAAGGATCAATATTTGGTGCATTTCTGTTTCCACTCTTATTGCATGTCATTCTATACTTCTTTATTTTATACAGAGATAAACAACACAATGCTAGTTTCAACGCTAGAGAGCAGCACACAAGACACGACCATCAGTTGCAGCTCAGAAGTTATGAAATTACGCTCGGACAATGAGAGGCTACACTTTGAACTCGTGCAGTGAGTATATTATTATTTATCACAGCCATCCCTGATGCTAAGTACCCAGAACTCATATCCCAAGGATAAAATCTATATTTTTTTAACCTATGGTTTTGTGAATGTGGTTGTTTATAGAGGAGAAGATGAAGAATTGATTCCCATGTTAATGTTTTGTGGAAGCTGCAGAAGATTGTAAAAATATACTTGCATTATATAGATTCCAGTTCATAATATTATATAATTGCATAGCACATGTGTGAGTACTTTGTACTGTTCAGCCACCATTTACATTTATTTATATTTCATTGACTTGAATATGCCTTGGTGGCTGAGAGAATGTCATGCTCACTTAAATGTCTCGCTGATGGTGGCGGGTGTGTCGGGTCATTTAGTTCCCTTCAATATGGTTGAGTTGAATGGCGCCGGTACATGCGTCATGTTCGTGAACGGGCGCTGTCAGTTGGGACTGGTCATCTCTTAGCTGCCAAGGTTCATTTTAATTACTTTATTCGTAAACTGTTGATCTAATCTTTTACTCTGGACGCTCTTAGTGTGCACGTCTTTCTACATCGTTCTCACATATATGTATAATCTCAAAATTAAAGATGTAACCAAGATTTTGTAACAATATTTTGTTTTTAAAAGAGTGTCCATGGAGTTTCTTGCCCGTTCTTCTCCATAGAGATCTACGCTAGGGAATGGGCAACTACAGTACTTTCTCAAGTTATTATGCCTTGTGACTGGGACTGTAGCTTTGATTTTCTTTTTTGTATTTTTGACATTCAAAAGTGCCGTAATGGTCTAATTGAAATAAATGCTTTGAGTTTGAGTTTGGAGAAGCTAATCGATTTTTTATCTGATAACTGGTAAATTGACAGCCGTAAATCGTGTAACATTCGTATACTCCTTGTACGGTCGAACAAGCTATTTGGTTTACATTTTACAATGTAATTTGTTGGTTAAACTGTAAACCAAATAGCTTGTTCGACCGTACACCTGAATCAATAACTATAAACAGGAATCCTTCCAAGACGTAAACTGTATGGATTTGATGAAAATCATATAATCTGATAAAGTAATATTTCTCAGAGCACAAGCCCGCAACAAGGAGCTGTTGGCAGCTATGGAGGAACGTCAACAAGAATCTGCAAACACCATGCGAGAGTTGGTAGAGGAAGCCAAGGATATGACCAAACAGTACTATGAGGCACAACTCGAGGCATTACGTTGTGAGGTGAGGAGTTCCGTATTACTTACGTCATCAGTACTTGCAGCCAAAAAAAGTTGCCATTCCTAGGCAAAGGTCTCCATTAAATTTCCAGGTGTTTTTTTTATATCAGCCACCTTGATCCTGTTCAAGGTCGTCTCGCCGCTTCTTCCAGGGCTGGCCTCAACTGCTCCTTCCATCCTCTGGCACCCACCGTTTGAACACTTACCCAGCTGTTACTATGCATACAGCTGGCGAGAGCTGGCGAATCCCAGTTTAAGTCATCATCATCATCAGCCTATAAAGTTCCCACTGCTGGGACACGGCCTCCTCTCTATGAGAGGGAATGTGCTCTAATCCACCACGCGGGCCCAGTACGGATTGGTAGATGTCACATGTTTCCTCACGATGTTTTCCTTCACTGTGCAGAGAGCAGTGGGGATGAAATAAATTACACAAAGTAATGCGCCTGTCTGGGTTCCAACCCACGACTTACTGTTCGTAAGTCGGGGCCGCCACCTCTGGGCCACCGCTGCTGCGCTGAAGTTTAAGTCACGTAGCCTTATTGCTCAAGTCTATGAGCCCCGTTTTGAAAAATCCCCCTAAAAAGATTAAAAAGAATCATTCTAGACATGGTCCAATTATCATGTTACAACGAGGGATAAGTGTTTCTTTCATAAAAGCCTTATTCTCTAATCTTTGTTACAGATGGAAGATATGGTAGAAGAATATGAGAGTCGGCTAGCGAAGGTGCCGGCGCCTCCCAAAAACGACGCTGGTACGCCGTCGCGTTACCTACAGAATAAAGTTAGCATTGTGAATACGCAAACAGAATCAACATAATATTTTTTTATTGTGGCAATTTTTTTAACTTTGATATTTCTATTACAGGTTTCACAACTTATGACAGAAATAGCAGTATTAGAGGTAAGCACACAAATACACAATTATTATAATGACCTTCTTCACACAAAATACTGGAGATAGGCCTCCGGCGCCTTCCTGGGGGTTCTGCCCAGCTGCATTCGAGTTCCATATGAGCTATGTAAGTGTAACACTGTGCTTTATTCTAAAATACGATTAAATGTTTGTTTTCAGGAGAAATTGACAGCTGAAACGCTAGCAAGATCACGAGTTGAGAAAGAAATTGAATATCTTCGTACTTGTATAGAGGAAAGAGATGGTAAGTAAAACATTGAAACTCGTGTTTACATACAATGTGATTTCTTCGTGAAAAACTTTCAAATTCAAATAAAATGCAAAGTCAAATAAATGTATATGACAATGCCAGCCTGGAATGTTCTCTTTGTTACAGAAAAAGCATTCAAAGACACAACTCCGCCGCGTGAAGATGTAATGTCACTCTCAGACAGTGAAAACGAATCTGATGAAGAAACCAACGATCCATTCAATGAAAGCCTTGAACCGATCTTCAAAAAAGAACTCAACAGATCCATTTCAATCGTCTTACAAAACGAAAAACGCGACAATGGTAGTGTACATACTATAGATAACATTGACGAGGAATGTGACAGTGACCTTGAAAAATCACATGAAACTCTACAAAATGATGACTCCAAGAACTCGACCTATGCTACAGGCGAAGATGAAGATGATTCTAGTACAAAAGAAGATGTCAAAAATGACAAAAGCGATAGATTTGATGTTGGTTTGAAAGCCGACATAAATGTAACTTATCATAATGATGGACTCAACGACAAATGTGATGAAAGTAAGAAATCTGAGGGGACTTACGATAATGTTATCCACAGTAATAAATGCGATGATTGTTTTGTAAATAATGCAAATGTGACTCATGACAATGTAAGGACGAGTGACAAGTGCAATGAAAATTTCAAACCTGATGCAAATGTACCTAAAGAGGATTTAATAAGCAGTAACAAATGTGATGATAGCTTGAAAAACGATGCGAATAATATGACTTATGGCAGTGTAACAACTTACGACAAAAATAATGAAAGATTGATAGATGAAAGAGATGACGACGTAATTCAATTTAAAAAAGAATCCATTAAAATTACCAAACCAGAGATTAGAGGAACTTATTTTGTAAGAGAGAGCCAATTTAACGAGTCGAGTGATGTAAGCGAAGATTCAATGGAAAAGAAACAAAACTCCTTTAGAGGTACTTACTTCGTTAGTGATCCTGTGACTAATGTGTCTAAAAGTAGTGCAAGTGATGATCCAGAAGCTACCATTGAAGCTTTTAAAGTACCTGTAATTAGAGAGCAATCTACTGTAGAAATAAAAGCTCCAAGACCATTAATAGAAAATGAAACTAAGAAAATTGTTAGAGAAGAGCCGAATACAATACAAGTAGCAGAAACATTATCAGAACCATCGATAAGCAAAATAATAAGAGGGAAATCTAACATAGACATGAAACCTCCAGAGAAATTAGAATCAGTCAGCACCATGATCAGAGCAAGAACTAATATTAATATAAAAATGACGGAAAAAGTGCCGGAAACACTAGTTGGTAAAATAATGAGATCGTTCAAATCTAATCAAGGAAGTGACGTGTCACTCAAACAATTTGAACAACTTGAAAAAGCTGCGAAGGAAGACGACGACGATGGCAGACAAAATCAATCAGTATTTGGTGAGATTAAGATATTAAAAGAGAAAAGAACATACTTCGATAATGTCTTAGAAAATAAAGATGAGCCTAAAGAAGCTCGTAAAGAAGAACCTGTCATCGCTAAAGAAAAACGAACTTACTTTGATAATATTAGCGCCAACGTCGAAGTTTCTAACAAAATGTTAAATAAATTAATGAAGAATGATGAGGACAGGTCGCCTTCGATTGTCAAAGATGTTGTTACTGATGATTTCGAACCTAGCACAATAAAGAAGCTCCTTGGTGAAAGTGTCACGAAATCTGACGTGATATCATCAATGCATAAAACTAGATTAACTAAGAAACATAACTCTGTAGATATATTCGATGGTTTCGATTCACCAGTTGCTCAAAAACCGAAAGAAAAAGTTGACAATGTCGAAATGGCTAGACAGTCTATTGAGAAAATGGTTTTAGATCAGCTATCTGTTAAAAAATGTTCTAAAGCTGATGAACCAAGATTATCTATAAGAGAAATCATAGAACCTATAAATGATGAAGTACAAATAAAGAAAGAAATAAAATTAGAACCAACGTCTTCAATTGAAGAACGAACAGTAACTAAAACAAGCATTAAGAGACAAGCTAAATTAGAGCCTGCATCATCCACTGATGAACCAAATCCAACTATGAACTATTCTCAGACTAAAGGAGATAACACAGTCGAAGAATTCGAAAACATTTACAAAGATATAAGTGCTCCTAGAGCTACCGAATTCGACTTACTTGTAGCCAATGAAAGCACTGACAAACATGACAAAGATGAAACGAAATACAATTTACGTAAAACTAGAACTAATAAAAACGATGACACAAAAGTTGAGAAGGGCAAGGAAAAAGATGAAGAAGTATTAGCAGAAAGTCAGGCGAAATGCGAAAGCAAAACTCGCAAAAGACCTCTCAGATTACGACGAAGGAAGAATCAGGATGAGGAAAGTGACGATAAACTAAAGGACATTGTGAACTTACAGAGCGAATTCTCTGATGTCACTATGGGCATGCCTGCTACTAAAAAGGATGTCAAAGATATACCATCGCCTGAAAAAAGGTCGGAAGAGAATATACCCCCTTTATTTGAAATACAGAGTTGTCCCTCCAAAAGGTTAGTTCGTCCTCTTTTTTTGCAAACTGCTTTCTTATTAGGCATCTTTCTTTTTCTTCTTCAAAAATCTTATTCTCTTCTCTTTCTACCACTTTTTTTCTATAGGGAAGTTAGACTTTCGAGGCGCCCTCAACGGTCTAAGAAGCGACACGATTCTGAGACATGATAACAATATTAATAGGGTTTTTTTCTATCAAGTAAGAACTTTTCAGTATTTCCAGGTGGGGGGTTGTTGCTGTCAGTGTTTGTGTTGGTGAGGGTTACCCTAAAATCTAGAAGAATTTAGGCTGTGGTCAGATGAGGTTATGGCTAGCGCGAGTTTTAGCGTACGTTCAGAGTGTACGCTAAAATTCGCGCGCGGGTGCACGCTCGCGTGTGTGTATTGAAAAATAGTATGAGCAGCGCTAAAAGGCGCTTTTAGCGTACTCTCTAAAAGCTTGAGAAACATGGCATTTTGTGATTATTAAAGCCTGCCAAAGTAAGCCTCATCTTGCCACAGCTTGAAGATATTTCTATGAGTTACAACTTGTTTCTAAAAACATGACTTTTCTTCCCAGCGTGACCCGCAGTCGTCGCAAACTCTTCACTCCTCGCGCGGAACCACTGGAAGAGTCCCTCACTCAAACCGGGGACAGTAACGAACGTCTCTATGTACCGCGGCCGTCCTACCACCGTCCAAGGGCCCGTCGTAAGCTGTGAATAAATGTACTGTCGACTTTATCTTAATTAATTAATGTTTAAAATATTGTATCAAATGACTTTATAATGATTGTATCAATAAATATTATTATGGTTATGTTGGAAGGATATATTTTATGGAAAATAAAGTTGTCTATTGGGCAGTGCCGTATACAGCGCGAATTTTTCAAGTGGGCATGTGTTGGCCAATTCCGAAACTTCTCAAGTTTTCCGTATTTATTTCACTAAATTTGACCCTTATCATATACGCTCTTCCTGGCTAGAAATATTGTGATTTTTCAAATATCCAATGATGCAGTTATTATAGTTTTCATCAAAATCGGGCTCGAGATTTTCTATTCGTCGTAGTTTTGGATTTGGCCATCCACATGGTATGTATTTGGCAAATTTCGTAATTGGACAAAAAGACGATTTGACAAACTACAGCTTTGACCAATATCAAAATTTGACGAATATCGGACTTGACCAATGTCGAGCAAAATCCGTCTTCTCTTTGATCCAGTTTATAAAATCTAAGATATAATATAGCACAATACTTTAGTATGAGCGATGATGGGGTATGAACGATGTCAAATCTACGAGACGACGGCGACGCTACGGGAGGAAGGGCATGGGTACCAGTATTATTTATGATGCTCTGTGAGCATGGGTATGATGTACACAAATCATGAGAAATAAATTATGGATGTTAAACTCTCATGTATACAGTCACATCATGCTTAATAGATTTGATCTGTTCATTTGCGAGCAGTGTGATATACCGAATTAAATTCATAACGCGAGTGAGGGTGCGGGCTAAGGCTAGTTTACGATATTTGCCTACAAATCGTAATAAAAATAATGCAGTGTGGCGTGGAACATAGATAACATTCGAGGCTCCTGCGGACCACCGGGGGTCCACGGACCATAGGCTAGGAACCACTGAGCAAAAATATTTAAACTGGATCATTCGTTTCTGAACGCACAGTCAACATGTCAAAAATGCGACGCCATTTTGCAAAAAAAAACATCTGTCAGAAGAACTGCATCATGGAAATAAGCTACGATAGCATTCCATTTCTATTCGTCTTTCAATAATATTCTTCTATCAGGTGATAATCTTAAGCAAAACAGTGTAATTAAACATAATGGCGACGGGTGCTCGCAGCGCCGTGTCGCAAATATTGCGCAATAAAGACGATGTTGGTGAGGAAGAAGAGGAACCTAAAAAGAAGTCCAGGGAAGACTGGAGGAAGGCCAAAGAGTTAGAAGAGGCTCGTAAGGCTGGTACAGCACCCGCTGCTGTTGATGAGACAGGTATGAGCCATATTATTTTTTATATAACTTCCTTGAAACTTGAATGTAAACATGATCAACATTTTTGTGATTATCTCAGCATTAACATGTTATTAATACAACATAGACGTCCCTTACTAAACGTGTGAACGAGTAAACTCATTGTATAAGCTTGCTGATAGATTCTTTAATCAAAACAAGCTAGGTAACAAAAATATTACTATCCTGTCCTGTCATAAAAGCAAACTAATTTTTAGTTTAGTTTTAAAAAGGCCTCTTTTTATATTAGTGTTATCGGCCACTATGTTATCATGCCCCAAGCCCCAAGAAACAGACTAACTAACTAGTTTGGGGCTTACAGGCAAACAATAGTTGGTAACCTAGCCAGAGGTAATATTTTGAGTAATTTTCGTTTTGCTCATTGTCATCTCAACTTCTGTAAACAATGACACAAATACATTTTCAATTGTAGGAAAGGACATAAACCCTCACATCCCGCAGTACATATCCTCGGCACCATGGTACTACGGCACGGCTGGACCTACTCTGAAGCATCAGCGCCCACAGGAAGACAAGGAGGGCGACTTTACTAGACTTGACACCTATTATCATAAAGGAGTTGATACTGTAAGTATAGAGACGTTTATGGTAAGCAAGTCTTCAAACATCTTCAAGTTCAAATGTCTGTGACTGTCGTGGCCATGATGTGACGTCATTTACCTCAACCTGCCTTGTTTACATCTAATTTTTTGGGCTTAGTAAAATAATTTTACTAATTGTATGTGCTTTATTCAAGCATAAATTGCTATAACAATATTATAATAAAATATTCATCAAACTTTAAGTATTTCTTAAATAAAAGTGTTTTGTGACATAATATAGACTCTGACGTCACTACCGGCGTTATCGAGGGACAATGTGTTTTGAGAGTGCGTTCCGTTTCACTAAAACCATGCTATAAAACAATAAATTGTAAAATAAGTTATGTTTTTGAAACTTAAACAAGTGATCGACAATGTTCTTATGCACCAATACCAGGCATTTTTAATAGATAAAAAGAGTTTTGTATTTCATGCATATTTCCTAATTGGTCAGGGTTCCATCAAAAATAGTGAGTGGAGTTTGGGTAGCTGAATTTTGGGCCATAAACGTCTGAACTTATGCCAATGATCTGGTATGCTAAGAAGAAATGTTACAACATAGGTTGAAAATGTAAAATTTACCTATAACTCGAATTATTTCAGTATTTTATTTATGTATATAAAACTTATCTTGTAATTACAGACAAAAGTAGCAACAAAATACAGAAAGGGAGCCTGTGAAAACTGCGGAGCTATGACACACAAAAAGAAAGACTGCTTGGACAGACCCAGAAAGGTAATTCTTAATCTAATTTAATTCAAACCATTTGCTATTGCTCAACATGGACATGACGTCATGACTTCGGCAAAAAAACTAAAAACTAAAAATAAACATCATTATTTATCTAACTTTTATTCATTGCATAATGTTAAAGATTGGAGCAAGATTCACAAACGCTGGTATTGCAGCGGACGAGTTTGCCCAGCCAAACCTAAACCTCAGCTACGATGGCAAGCGAGACAGGTGGAATGGATATGACCCGCTGCAGCACAAGGCTATCATTGAGGAGTACCAGAAGGTTGAAGATGCTAAGAGGGAGCTGAGAGCTAAGAATTTGGAACAAGGTATGAAATATTAACGTTATTGTCTCTCTTTTTACATCTTGACAGCTGTACAGGGTTCAGTGAAATTTGACACAGAGGTAGACAATGACATGGAATGTTTGATTGGAGTAGTATATATTCGTAGGATAATTTTAGAGATGGATAAAACCTAGTCTCACAAATGGCCTTTTTCCATAACTTACTTACGTATAACTGTTGGTTAATGTGCCTTTTTCCGTAGCGATTGGTGTTTCTATAAACAAAGAATATCCTATCCGTGTCACCTACCTGTCACTTGATTCATAGAAAAATCAAAGAAAGCGTTTCTATGACGTTTTGTTTCAAACGGTTCAGTAAATAAAACGTCAAACAGACAGAGACAAATTATTGAAAATGGCCATAAATCACTATCATATTTAAAAAAAAAATCCCTAAGAATAAATAACCAATTGACGCCAGTATTGTAGTGACTGTATTGTGACAAGTATCTGTTAATATTACAGACCCAACAGCTACCGAGGATGATGACAATGCTGAGGAAGATGAGGATAAATACGTAGATGAAGTCGACATGCCTGGTACTAAGGTATGTTTATTTAAATTAATTTTACTTAAAGAAAAGTTATTCAAAAGAAGCAGCATTGTTATATAGATGATGTTATATCATCATACTGAATTGCAAGATATTAACGTAAATGTTTATTGGGATAAAGAGAAATGTCATAGAAAACCTTAGAAGCCTACTACTGGTTTAAATAAACTAGTAGTTTAATAAACTGGTTTCACTTCACATATTATAAAACAAAGTCCTCCGCTGCGTCTGTCTGCCTGTTCGCGATAAATTAAAAAAACTACTGCACCGATTTTCATGCTGTTTTCACCAATGCATAGAGTGGTTCTCGAGGAAGGTTTTGGATAAAATTTGTCAAGTTTTTTATACATTGGGTAAAATAAAATGATATTTGTTTGAGGTGTCGGAAAAAAATAAGCCCTCTGGGAGTCTTTAATTTTGGTCGCGATAACCGACATCCACGCGGGCAAAGCCGCGGGCATCAGCTAGTTCTACATAAATATAGGCATTTGTTCCACTAAAACTTTATTGTGGATGCTTTTGCTGCACAATCTCAAGCTGAAATAAGAAGGCCAAGTGTTAAGGCACCATGCCAATAAAACCATTCACTATATTATCCTTTTCCATTTCCAGGTGGATTCAAAACAACGTATCACAGTGCGTAACTTGCGTATCAGAGAGGACACAGCGAAGTACCTGCGCAACTTGGACCCCAACTCCGCTTACTACGACCCCAAGACGCGCTCCATGAGGGATAACCCTAATCCTGTGACACAAGAGTGAGTTTATTATGAAAGCCGTATTACTGTTGTAAAACAATACTTCTTGTATTGTTTTATTTACGGTAGTGATCACCATTCTCCTGCCCTGATCTCAATTTAATTGAGGTCGGTGCACCATATCTTCTTCTTCCATACTTCTCTATTACTTGTCATCTCAGCAGTCACCTCCTTTCTTGCCATACCATCCTTCACACAGTCCATCCATCGTTTCTTTGGTCTTTCTCTACTCTTATACCCATCCACATTCATACTCAAGACTTTCCTCACAACATTTTCAGTTTTACAGTAGCACCACCAAGCACTTACTTATTGTATTGTAACAGGTAGCAATGCGAAATCAGTTTTTTTTTTGCATGAATATCAAATAACCCAAGTCACAGTAACGTTTGAGGTTGATCTTTATTTCCAATCCAGTCTAATTTAAAATCCAGTCCCAACTCAGTATTTAGAAATTTAGCTCATTAACAATATATTTGACGATCCGAATGGCGCAGCGGTAGTGAGGCTGCCTTACGTTCGAGGGTCCCTGGTTCGAATCCCAGTAGGAGCATATGTTTGTGTGATGAGCATGGACATTTGTTTCCGAGTCATGGATGTTTATATGTGTAATAAGTATGTATTTACAAACAAAAAGTATCTATGTAGAATATCAACTATCTGGTGTCCACGACACAAGCCTCGTTGCTTAGTGTGGCACTAGATGGCGTTGTGTGTAATGTCCAGCGATATTTATTGTTATTCTCACCACATAATCCTCAATTCGTCCCCAGATCGGACTACGAGGGCGAGAACTTCGTCCGCTTCAGCGGCGACACGCGCTCGCACGCGGCCGCGCAGATGTTCGCGTGGGAGGCGCAGGCGAGGGGCCTGGACGTGCATCTGTTAGCCGAGCCCACCAAGCTACAGCTGCTGCAGAGGCAGTATCATGATAAGAAAGATCATTTTAAGACGCAGGTGTGTATAAAAGCAATCATAAATATTAGGAACATATAATAAAGGAAATATAAAAAAAATTAAAATGTAAAAAAAATAGGAATAAAAAATAAAAATAAAATATTAGATTTTGGGTGTTTTAAGGTTTTATGTCCTTTAATATTCTTGACTTCTAAAAGTGATCAGCCTGATTTAAAACGTTTGTCTTTGAGTTACTGATAATAATTATAACTTTCACATAATTATATAATTTGTGTATCTGTCAACATATAATTAAGTCGCGCCATACTTTTATCTGCTACAGACAAAAGATTTCATAATCCGTTTCACTTTCCAGGTGAAACAATCAATTCTAGAAAAATACGGTGGCGAAGAGCATTTGCACGCGCCGCCTAAGGAGCTGCTACTGGCACAAACAGAAGTCTTCGTGCGGTACAACAGAGATGGGACCCTCGTGCAAGGTCCGGAGAAACAGCTTGCTAAGTGAGTGTCCAAGTTGATTCATAACGATTTTGGAAAACTATTATTGACCAAGAAGGTTCGCCCGCCCTCTTAGCACCTTCCCGCGACCACCAGACATTTCAGATCACAGCTAAACGCCGCTAAATCGCTTTTGTTGAAAGAAGTCAGTCATATCACTGCACTCTGTCAATTCCTATCAATTGGGCAGCTTTGCCGCTGCGATATAGTTTTTGGGCTATACAATAGGCGAGACGACAAAAAAAATCCAATTAGTCCGTCACATAGATTTCCAAAAAATATTGGACACATATTTTTTTCTTTTTTCACGTAAACAAAAATTGAAAACGATACAGTGCGTCGAAAACTCGTGTTACGTCACAAGCCCCCCTTCATGATCTTTGATGCGTTTTATCTTCGTCATTTTTTATTAATTTGATAAAAAAACACGTATCCAATATATTTCGATACTTAATCTAACTGACGGACTAAACAGAATCATATTTTTTTTTGTCAGTCGTCATCCTTATTGTACCTACTTTAAATTCATTTACGAAGCTACGAACATGAATCCAAAATGTTCATAGACAAGCTTTTTTAAATGTGCTATCTAATCTCAATTGAGCACCCTTTTAACTTTCAATTACCGTTTCCAGGAGTAAATACGAAGAGGATGTGTTGATAAACAACCACACGTCTGTCTGGGGATCGTACTGGCACGAAGGACAATGGGGGTACAAGTGTTGCCACTCTTTTATAAAGGTAAGAAAGGAAACCTTCTTTTTATTTTTATGCTATATCGCACTATGTATTTATGGCGAAGAAAGAGTAGAGTATGGCGCGGTCTACCGATAATCGTCTAACGTCTTACGGTCAGTCTATTGTCTAAGAGCCTTATCACACTAGCGGATTCAAAGCGGAGCGGATGCGCAGCGAATTCATTGCGGACGCGCAACGATTTCGCTGCGCAATGCAAACTCAATTTTCAATGGTAGGCTTTGCAGCCTAACATTGAAAATTGAGTGCATCCGCTCGAATCCGCTCGCAATCCCCTAGTGTGATAAGGCTCTAATAGTGCAGGGTGGATCTCTTGGAGCTTGTATTACATTGTCTAGTCTAGAGGGTGCTATTGGTGCTATTGCACTGAAAAAATATTTGTATGGCCTACAGGTAGGCCAGCAGGCCGGCAGGTACTTGTTCCGGGTTTGGCTGTTTGTGTATGTGAGTTTAAATGTTTCTAAACGCACCCACGACACAGGTGGGGGCAAAGCTTGAAAAAATATAATAAAAAAAACAAGATGGCAACGTTAGTTCCACCTGTGGCCACGCGCCAAAAGATCCATGCAGTACTATACGTCTATATGAAATAGGCTACTAAATAAAGTCGCTGTACAAATGGACGCACGTTCGCCTGTAGTTAAACTATTATCTTCTACTTAGATGTCATACTGCGTCGGCGAAGCTGGCAAGTCCGTGGTGTTGGAAGTAGCTGAAGATAAAGCAACCGTCTCTATACAAGAACAAACGGAAAAGAAGGAGAAAGAAAAAGGTATGGTTTTATATCAGTTTCTTTTTGGTAATTTACGTACAAACAAAACACGTTTAAGCATACAGTGACCAAATTCGTTCATCAGTTCTGCACTGAACCTATTCACTTTTGGTCGGCGCGGCACGTCTTTTTCCATACTTTTACAACAATCATCCAGATATAATCAATATGAAATATTTAAAAATGTAAATCATATGTAAGAACATGAATAAACGATGAAAAATTAATTTTCCCACAGAAAAAGAAAAATCAGACAAATCCTCATCATCCGATTCAAGTTCAGACAGCAGTTCCTCAGACTCTGAGAAAAAAATAAGATCTAAAACAGAGAAGACTAGTAAGAAAAAGAAGAATAAAAAGAAAGCAAAAAGGAAGAAGAAGAAGGAACTTAAGAAGGGGAAGAAAGAAGAAGATAAATTGAAGAAGGTATTTTATACGCGATTTTGTTTTATAAAAACAATTGAGGAACTGGCTTACGTGAATGGACGAAGTAAATGGAGTATGTAAAGATCGCAGTAGGTCCAGCGTTCTGTAGTGGAATGCGCAATGGAAAAAGGCTTATATGTTGTTTTCACTCTCTCAATCTTAATCGAGACAGAGAAAACAAAAAAAAAAGAAAGCAATGTGTGAAGTGGAACTTCACATACTAATAAGAAAGTAATAATAATTTTATAACAATTCCTGATAAAGGAGCTCGAATAGCCTAGCCCTCCAGTTCAAAAAGAATCTTATTTGAAATAATTATGTAATCTGTTTCAGGCGCTGGAAATGGAAGAAAGGCAACAAAAACGTGCTGACTATCTCCTCTCGGTAGACGAGAGGAAACGTCCATACAACAGTATGTTCGACGTAAAGGCGCCCACGGAAGATGAACTAGAGGCGTACAAGATGAAGAAGAGGCGAGAGGAAGATCCTATGAGCCAATTTCTATGATCATACATAGTGTAAATAAGACAAATAAATTATAATGAACCTAAAATTGTGTCTGTTTTTTTCCATCTGTGCAACTAGAAACAAGATGGAACAAGTTTAACGACTTGATGCCTATGGGATGACAAAAACTTATTGTTGTTTACCTTCACGGTGTGAATCATGTGGTTTTTCACCAGTGAGGTCATATTGTAGAAGAATAGTGATTCCCTCTGCCAATTAATTTTTCAATTTAAATACTGATTTGTGTTGCCACCCCCAAATATAGTAAATTATTTCTTTGAAAATACTGTTTCAGGCGCAACGTTCTTCGTATAAAAAGTGTGAAGATGCTGTCGTCTTAATTCAATACCTATAAAAATTAGATAACACTTTTTTCCGATTGAATTGTTCACTTTAAATCAATTCTACCAATTTAGGTAGTATTTTGAATTTGCCTACGCCGCCATATTTGTTGAAATGTCAAACGATGTTTCACTCTTGTCATTTTTCATTTCCTTTTTGATTAGTGGACCGTCCTATTCATAGTTTTTGTGATTGTTACAATAAATAAAGAGTTATGATGGCTGAAGATACGACAGCCGACGCGACAAGGCGACTGAACGTGAAGAAGCAGACCCTGGATGATGCCTACGCGGCACCGGCGAACTTCCTAGAAATCGACGTCGTGAACCCAGTCACGACCATGGGAGTAGGGAAGAAACGTTACACGGATTACGAAGTTCGCATGAGGGTAAGCTGTCGGCTCTATTATTGTCATATAATTAGATTAACGGCTGCTATCGACGCGTCAACGTGAGTTAGTGGGCGTATCACGGACGGACGCGACGGTACGCCGATACGATGAGATAATTCTAGCAAACCAAGTTTTTTGTTTTCAGACGAACCTGCCAGTGTTTAAAGTTAAGGAATCAAGCGTCAGACGGCGGTACAGCGATTTCGAATGGCTTAGAAACGAATTGGAGAGAGACAGTAAAGTAAGTCCAATGTAATTTGGTGATTGATAGCAAGTTCGTGTTTTTTTGTCTGTTATCAGTGAACAAAAATGTTTATTGATACGTGTGAATCATAATTGACCGGTCTCCGAATTAATTTGATAACAGATTTCGCCTTTGATGATGTATGTTTATAATTTTTGCTCTATTTTGTTATTTAACCGCTAGTTTTGTTTACAAAATATGAGGAGGACTATGTAGCAATGTAGTTTTATTAGCTTTAATAAAGAAAGGGCACTGAACTGGTGACATTGATAGTAGCATGCTGATTGTAGTTGTTACTTTGAATTGGAAACAAAATTGAGTTTAGAATGTGACCTATGAATGCGGTTTGCAATAATTAATTGAATCTAAAAGTTCATGGACTGCGGATAGATAACACATTACAAAATAATCTATTAGTCATCCACTCTTTATGTAAATTTTTCAATGTCTGCAGACTTATTGATTTTAAAATTAAATTAGGCTTACAGTCAGGATACTTCACCCTCTATAAATAAGCCTTTGACCAGAAATATACTGTACATTTTTGTACTATGAGAAGTACAGACTTCTGACAAATTAGTTGACATTTTGTTCCAAACATAGCTTTAGTAAATACTTATTTTTGCAACTAAAACTTAAACATTTTTGTCACACATTCACACTTTTGTCTTGTGAAAAAACTTAATTCAATGCTTAATAAAGTTATGTTTACAAGTAAAAAAAAAGAAGTTCTAACTGTTATTTTGATTATAATTATAATTGCATGTAGGAAATACTAGAGATAAAAAATAAACATTGGTGTTGATTCTGTTGTGCACGAACTAAACTTAATTTAGGCTATTGCTATCTTTTTCTCTCTAATAAAACGAGAAAGAGACGGATGTAATATAAAGCTGTCAAATTTAGTTCGAACTAATATTTCTATACAAATGAAGGGTGCACATAAAAACATGCCGACTAAAACCACGGTGAAGCGCAAGACATAAACTAGTTTGACATCTCGAACTTAGTTCATAGCTATAGCCATCCATTTCTCGCACTGCCTTTTAGTAAAAGATAGCAATAGCCTAAATTGAGTTTAGTTTGTGCACAACAGAATCAACACCATTGAAACTTAATTCTATACTCGTGTTTCTTTGTAGATTGTCGTCCCACCTCTACCAGGCAAAGCCCTGAAAAGACAGCTACCATTCCGTGGAGACGATGGAATATTTGAAGAAGAATTTATTGAAGACCGTAGAAAAGGTATGTGTGTTAATTAAGCCTTGTGCACATTTTAGAGATCTAATCTAGAATTTTCCTCTAAAGATCTACTATAATTATTTTGGTTATTAGTTAGCGTTGACTTTTGATATTTCTAGGCAGGTTATTTATTTATTTATTTAAACTTCATGTACAAGGGTGGTACATAGGCGGACTTAATGCCACAAGGCATTCTCTACCAGTCAACCTTTGGGTCAAATAGGATAGCATTGTGATAGAGTACAACAAAAATAAATTAGAAAAATACCATTTTGCAAGCATCAATTAAAAACCATAAATGGGTACATAAATACTAACACACTACAATAGGTTACAATAACATGTAAAAGAAGAACTAAAGCCATACATAATCAAAGACAGAAATAGATTTCGATATAATCTAATAATCTGATTATTACACTAATTAGCATGGCTTTCACGCATCGCCCTAATACTTATTTGAAGTCATTTTTTGCAAGCCAATAAGAACGTTAAATCTTTACTATCAACCTACCTTCCAATATTAGACTAAAGAGACATAAAATTTTCTATTGTTAAGAAATCCCAGGCCGCAAATAGCCAAGATCAACGGACAAAGATCTTACATCCCGTCTATTTCTACTAGTATACTGACTGATATTATCAACTGACCTATTGCAGTATTGTTCATAGGTGTACTACAAATGCTTTAGATACTTACTACATGCAACACACATTAGACAAGTTATGATAATTGTAATGATTCATGAATTATTTACCATTTTAATGACTAAGGTACTGATCTTTATCTCTTTAATTATGCTTAGGATTATTGTTTTTCTTGATTAAAGCAATCTTCAAGTTCTGAATTGGATTTGATATTTGACTCTTATTAGTGTCAAATTGCTCTAATGCAGATCCAATTCGCTCTGATTAAGATCAAATTCAATCCGATTCAAATCAAATTCAATCCGACTTAGATCAAACATAACACCTGTAATTCTCTAAGGGTTAGGCAGAGGTGTTCCTAATAGTACACCCACATTTCGCCGGTTATGTTGAAGTCCCATGTAATAGGGGGCGAGCCTATTGCCAACAAACAACACTCAACCAAACACCAAATTCTAATTAAATCCAAATCAGATAAAATTCACTCAAACTAATGGAAAGTTTGGCAGCAATTGTATTTTAAGAAGCTATTTCATTATGTTCAATTGTAAAATAATGCTGTTTGACATTTAGTGTCTTTTACCAGTGGCGTAAATAGTTTGAGCAGGTGCCAATATAAAAATAGTTGATACACATAACAAAAATGTCCCATTTAAAGTAGCATCAATAACGCATTGAGTGTAGGATGTAATAAGTGGACTCATTTCTCCCTTTGTGTAGTAGGAAACAACAGTTTTTATCAACTTTAGTGTAGTAGTATTGCTAGGGCTAAAACTTTGTGTCTTGATGGTGTTATTGAATGTTTGTTTGCAAACAATTTTTTTTCACTAACACAATATCACACTTCAATTTGATTTATTTGTATTTAAATAGCTAGGCTATTTAAATACAAATAAATTAAAATAATATAAAATTATAAAAAAATATAAAATATAATAATATAAAATTGAAGTGTCTGTTTGTAATATCAAAATAACAGCTTTTTACTGAATGCATATGAAAATTTATATTGCACTTAGAACAAAAACACGTTTTTTTTTTTATTGTCTAACTTTGTTTGTTCCGGCTAATCTCCGAAACGGCTGGACTGATTTTGACGAGACTTTTACTGGCAGATAACTCATGTTATAAAGTCTAACTTACTTTTATTGGAGAAAAATAATTACGGTTCCGTACAATAAATCGAAAACCCTTGAAATTGGTAACAAAAAGATACTTTTGCCCAGGGCCATTAAGCATCATACTTATTGTAATTTTTTTTCCAATTCATTCATAAAATGATAGCTGACGCATTGCTGGAGTCAAGGGCAGAATCTTATCAACTAAAGTTCACTGCAAAATTACTATTAAATTGTACGCCTACCAGTTTAGTCATTCATTATTTTATGAAACAAAATAACTCGTAACAATCGACAGCACACGGTATAAATAATGAAAACCGTGACACAAAATTTAAAAATGAAAAAAAAAATATTCATAAGCTATTTAAATTTAATTATTAAATAATAAAATAAGTAAAATAATAATTATTCAAATAACAAATCTAAAGAAATAAATTTTAAAATTATTTATCTGATAAATATTATAAAATATAGAATATTTTTTTAAAATTTTTATTATACCAAACCCTCTATATAACTCTCTTCACAAACGTATACCGTTCCAAATAAATGTAGGTAAATACCTCCCCAGATGTTCAAAATATATAGAACTGCTGTTTTTAGGGTTAGGGTTTTTTTGTTTTCAAACCCGAAAATATTTAAATGCCAACGGTCTAGGGTGTCATGTAGTGCATCCTTGGTAATACACTCGGCGTTACAAAAATTGCACCTCACCGAAAATAAGTTTCAAGCATGTCCCGCCATCAACGAATACATTAAAAACAATTAATATTGGTATCAATTGAAAGTATGTTTAACGACCTTTAAATTAACAACAGTGAATTCCTAAACACAACAAAACTCATTAGCATGTAACGTTAAAAAAATGTTGTCAAAATACGCATTACAACGGCCATAATTGCACCACCCTACAAGTGTTTCATAGGGGTGAACTGTCCCAAATGTGCGTGATTTGCTATCCAAGCTTTGAAGTGAACACACGTGAACAGCTACAGCAAAAACGTGCTTTCCGAAGCACGGAGGAAACTCGGTATATAATGGGTGGTCATCCATCCACAGATCAACCTAGGCAAGCGCGGCTTAATCTGACGATTGATACGAGCGGCTCCGACACGAGCTCCACTCCTCCGGGAAATACAGTTGTGATATTACGATATTGTTTGATGTCTATGTTACTACGCCACTTCATTTTGACGCCTCGCATGTTTATACCAGATTTATGTATAGTGTGCAGACATTCGAAACTTTAATTGATATTGTCTTAAGATTGCGTGTCTTAGAAACACATTTATTATGTATTTTATGAACTGAGATGCGCAGTTTGTTCTACTGAGGATTAAACTAATAGATTAGATCTTTTATTTCACGAATACATACATACACTCGTATAAAAATTGTCAGAAAATTAAATCAACGTACTGGCATTATTGTAGCTGCAATATTGATTGCCATAGACGAAGTAAGACGTTTACGTACGTTGTATATTGGTCTCTTGTTACCAACTACTACTCTACTTTGTTGGTATAGTGATGAGCGTGAGGTCCTGGGTTCGATTCCCGGCTCGGACAAATTGTTATTAGGTTTTTCAATCTGGAATTTCTCAGTAGCAGCCACGGACTCTGGATATGTACCCGGTTGATGACAATAGTCTCGCCCCCCATAACATGGGACTTTAACTGGCGAAATATGGGTGTGCCATTGGGTACACCTGCCTAACTCTTCGGGGATAACAGGCGTGATGTTATGTTATGTTACCAAATATTTTATGTTAGTCGTAAATAATCTCAGTTGTCAGATAGCTGCTGAAATATGTAGGTACATGGGGGACAACGAGAAATCCTAGGTGTGTGCGTAAAGTATGTTGCCTATTGGGCTATCGTTCTCGGCAAGTGGATATTTGCCTGTTGGCATTGAATCTCCGCCCCTCCCCCCCTTTTATTATAACGCTTGCCTTCTTGACCTCAAAACAATTATTAAAAACTGTTGAGCTAGCCGTGTGGTATCCGGCAGAGTAGAATAGAACCAACCCATTACACTCACGGGTGTCGTATAAGGCGACTAATGTCTGAGGTAGAACACCTTGCGCCTCCGTAGACCTGAGAATGGGCAGCAGCGTTTTCTGTTCGTCTTTCATCACTGCGATTTCCAATCCGCCTGCCAAGCGTGGAGATTACGGCAAATTCCTCCCATCATGGGAGAGGCTTATGTCCAGCAGTGGACGTTATGGGCTGTTGTAGTAGTAGTAGTAGTTGAGCTATCACCAGACATAAAAATGTAAGTGTAAAAGATCAGTTTAGTAGTCCGGGGAAGCAATAACACTTACGATAACTTATTTTTTTATCTTTCGGTATTAGGTGTCGATGTTTTTGCCTGTGATAAAAGAAATGCGCTCGCTATCTTTAAATAATCGCGAAAAAACTTATTGCCTCACAGGTGTGCTATTTGTTTTCCTTGTTCAATATTTATTTACGTCAATTATAATAATTTTATTAGATTAATCGTATAAATCGACAACGCACAGTTGTATACTTCTATGTTCATTACATATCATATAGTTTATTGCTCTTTCACAATGTGTGTGATACTAATAACTGATATCAATAAAATTAGTAAAAACAAATATTCTGGCTAGCCGGTATCGAGTTATCATAAAACTGGGCGGACTTTAATGATTTCCTACAATCGGTTTTTTTGCAGACTTTTTTGGCATGTTCACTAGTCAGTCATCAACCCGTCACTATCAATCAAACTTGAATTATCTATACTTCCACGCCTTGATGGCCTGGGTTTGTATAAGGCTACTTTATTTGCCAGGAGTACGTTCCCGTTGGATATTTTCTAACCTCCAAACTGGCGAATTTAAGGGTATAAACGAGTTGTTAGCAAAAACCTACCTACTGAATTAAATCGCAGTCATTAAAACATATGTTTCATATCTTCCAGGTCTAGAAGTATTCATCAACAAGATAGCTGGCCATCCGTTGGCGCAGAACGAGCGGTGCCTTCACATGTTCCTCCAGGACCCCACCATAGACAAGAGCTACGTCCCCGGCAAGATACGAAACACATAATAGACAATATCGGACACCAGATGCGAGCTTCGAACTTTAAAACCTTCCTCCTTGTGTGTGACCGTATATTGGCCTATTTTACCAAAAGGAGGTTCTGAACTCGTGTTATTTTTTCAGCACTATCCTTGGTAAATGTTGGAGTTTTGTGTTGTTACGTGTTATATGTGCGTTCATAATAACAAATTCACGCACACATTGACCTCGTGTGTGACCCATAAAATGTCTTCACAATTTGCAAGGACTTTAGCAACACAGATTGTTATTTATATCAGTGTAAATATGTCCGGTTAGTTTTGCAACAAACAACTGTGCTAAATATAACTCTTATAAAGAATTTAAATAGT
This sequence comes from Xestia sexstrigata, assembly GCA_941918905.2. NCBI lineage: Eukaryota > Metazoa > Arthropoda > Insecta > Lepidoptera > Noctuidae > Xestia > Xestia sexstrigata. The sequence goes on along the minus strand of OW799210.2, from coordinate 19,810,494 downwards.
AAAAGTACAGTTTTCTGGTAAGGTGTAACTAATCATGGACATCGTCAATAGGCCTGCCTGTCTGGTACAAGGAAGACTAAGTGTCTGTGTTGCAACAATGTGTTCTATAGTAATTAGACAGCTAAAAGACAATACAGGGATGACTTTTTTATAACTTTCCAAAAAAAATGGCTTTAATAGGTGAACGGAGTAGAAGCTTATGGCATACCTGGTTTTTATTTTTTTGCGAAAAAAGAATATCGTTTTTTTTTTCAAAATTACACATTCTTTGTTCTAATATGAAAAGTTTACTTGAAATTTGTAGCGTTTTTTGATGATGGATTAATTGTTTTCTAAGCTGTGGAAAAAAGAAATTAGGTATGCCTACTCCATTCACCTAATATACCCATTTTTTTGGAAAGTGATAAAAAGGTCATCCGGTATAAGGTATCGAACTTTGTTTATAGGCCAGTTGCAGCAAGCGAGTAGTTTTAAAGTTCCTCCCCGAAAGTTATTGCAGTTGTGACAAACAAATCATGACCCTGCCTTCTAGTTTTTGTTACAAAACACAATTTGCAATAATCTTCAGTGATTAAAATAAAAAAAAAGAAACGAATGCAAACTTTTGAGACAACAGATTACACAGCACAGCATTCCACAGATTATTTTTATAAAAAAAGAGGTAATGCTATTTTCATTTTCTAAAAATGGAACAGTAAGACTCGAGGTGCATAATGTTTCACAGATTAATAAATGTATTAGAACAAAAATAAGTTACTGTTTAAATTATTGAGCAATATAATTGGAATTGTTGAAATTATTCGTAAATATCGATCAAGCTCATCAGTTGGTCCATAGGTAATGTGGTTTGCCATGTATATTTCGACATGTAATGCATTATAAATCTCATTATTTTAATATCTAATTCATTTTTATAATTTCGTTAAGGAAATTGATTGTATTTATTGTGTGTTACTCTATGGGTAAAGATGTGTTAACAGCTGAGCAGTTTTGTATAAAACTGTGATGCGCCGTTAGTGCGTTGAAAGAGCGAAAGTTATAAGTAATCTGAATAACATAGATATAAATTAGATATAGTTTAAAAAAAAAACGTGTTTCTTTGTTTACTGGGGTGGAAAGGAGTTTGGCAATATTATTTATAGAAATTGAAAAGTTTTCAGGTAAGAAATGACACCGTGATTTTGGTGTACCAGAGTGGAAAATGTTAGCTTTATATCACTAGCTATAAAGTGTGTCCATCACTAGATAATAATCGACTGTTTAGTTACACAGAAGTATAATTTACATGTATTTTCGTTGTACACCAAATAAAATTGGAATACAATGTATTATGTCTATCGTATTAGGATAAATAAATTTGCTATCATGTCATTGCGTGTTTCAATTCGTTATCTGTCGATACCATTCTGCTATGCGCAGCGTGATGTTTGGGGACTTGTTATTTACCTCTAGGGCAAAAGACTAGCTACTAGCTCTATCAGCCCTGTCAGTTTCGATTTTCCGAATATTTTCAACTGTTTTCCACACATTTGGAAGTCGGGCAAATAAAACAATAGGTACCGGTACTCAGGAGAACAAAATAGCGACTTATCAGTCGGGACCCATTAATATATAGACCGGCTTCAATCGTCACAATAACGGGTCCCGACTGTTTAGGTCGCTATGTTCTATGCTTTGGAATTTATTATTCGTTTTATTTGTGTATCCATCACGAAATTATCCTCTTCTTTTTAGTTTTATTTAATTTTAATTTTTACTTATTTTTTTTTTAATTTCATTTTTTTTAGCTGTCGGCTTTTTTTTAAACATTGTTTACTTCTTTTTGGGCGTCACTGTCAAAATGACTTATGATCTTTATTGCCGTTTCCTTATGGTTGCTGCCACTGACGAGTCTGCCAAATAACAGTGATCTTTATTCCTATAACAATAAGGTTGTTGCCGCTGGTGTTGATGGGTTGCTGCTGTCAGCCGTAGGTACACACGGCGACATATCACGTTGTATATCTCCAGTATAACATAGCTTCGCTTTATATAGATTTCCGGTACAATGAGAGATCCGCTAGCTTGATTGGTCGTCGTCGTGCGTACACTAACTACGAAAGGAATTGCACCCACCAAGGTATCGGCATAATATTGCCTTCCAGAGACGTACTCGGAATAAAAGACACATTTTCAATTTAAGTAATGATAACAATTATTTATTATTTAGACACTCTTGCTCCGTCTTGCTCTCTGACAAGAAGCGGCTCCTCTCGTTTGGACAGGAGTCATCTTGGCGCCACAGCTTCTGGCCGCGGATCTCTATCTCTTCATGCCAAGCTTCTTGCGTTTTTCTAGAAAACAAAGTGATATTATAATTGTGAGGGTACAAAAGGGCGGGACTGCGGGACTCTTCGAAAGAGATACCACGGCCCTGGAACACAAATGGCTGGCAATAGAAGGAACATCGGATGGGTTTTAGTGAGTAAAAAAGTCTGACTCTTCCCCTCCGATAAAAGGGAGGCACATTTGGTTGGGAAGAGAAGCTTGCAACAATGACGTCGCAAAACCTAGGAATTAATGATATTCTAATACACAGATATGTTGTGAGCGCGCAATTGTGAAGACTCGAAAACGGGCCAATGGGGGCTATCACGCATGAATTCGCCGCTAGAGGCGTTCGTGTAGACTAAGGTCTGAAATGTCAGATGTCATACAGTGTTCGCGCGTTGCGTGCTTTTTTATCACGTATTTATACTAATACTCACGATTGTGTTCTAGACTGAGCCATTCCTGATTAATTATGAGTTGAAGATTTTAAGTAGCAACTTAGGATCTTATTTGCTAATACACTTGGAGGTAGAATGATTTTTAAATGTTTCATGCTATGCTTGCTAATTTTATGGAGAATATTGTAAATATGTATCTGAAGTTTACATTAATTTATTATACGTAATAAAATAAACTTTTTATGACGTTACTGATACTTTAAGGATAAAATATAATTATTGACAAGACCTTACTCGACAGTGGCGCCATCTGGTGAGCTCAAAAACGATAGTCCCCATTGGCTCGGTTTGCCTTTATTCTGCGTCACTGTGTATGTGCGCTGGCTCTGCCCCGCGCCACACTTTTTTCGGTGGTTTTGTAAGGTGTTTATCATATCTGTTTATTAGAATATCATTGCTAGGAACATTTTTGGTAAGATGCTTCTGGAAAACTGCAAGTAAGTCGAATATTGGAGGATTAACGATCCATCTGAACCTCCAAACGCGTGTATGGTGCTCCAGACTCGAGCGCGAGCGATGTACCAATTATTGCCGACTGTTCAAAGCGTAATAGCAGTGAGTGGAGAGTGTCCCTGTATGTTTGGCACACACTTTCATTATAATCAATAGTAGGTACATTTTGATATAAGTGGAGAAAGTTTGTTATTGTATTCGAAGCGGAATTAACTCCCTAGCCGCAGGCGAGGGTTGTTATTGAGCCGAGAACTGCAATAACAAATGTCCACGTGTATCGAACGCCGTTTTTCAACACACTTTTGAAGAAATAAAATAAAAAACGACAAATATTTTTGTCATGAATTGTTAGGAAAAAATGATTTAAATTTTGATTTTTTTCCGCGCTTTGCTTTCGCCAGGTTGAAGGAAAAACAAAGGTATATGGCCGCTAAACAGCCTAATATGAAAAATAGAAAATTCAAATATTCTTTGAGTTTAGAACACAAATAAATGTTAATTTTTTCATAACCTTTTTTTTTTTTTTTTTTTCGGATGGGAAATCATCAAATGACTTCTCCCGCTCTGGGCGGAGCAGGAGGGAGTGTCAGACTTTTACTGACTAAAACCCATCCATGTTCCTTCATCGCCCTTTGTGTTCCGGGGTCACGGTATCTCTTTCGAACAGTCCCGCAACCCCGGCAGGCCTGATCATAACCCTAAAGTTTGCTTGTCGTCGCCGCTGAGTTACGCTACACCCAATCAACCTTCGTTACGCTACGGAAGTCGCCGGCTCGCTTCGCTCGCCACCTCCTCCCTTCGTTCCACTCGGTCTCGCCGGTTCGCTCCACTCAGGACCTACCTACCACCAGACAGGTCTCGCCTACTATAATATTTGTTCAAACACCTAATGGCTATCTCTAACCGTTACGAAGTTACAGCCCTTTCAATTTTAGGGGAGGGTGGGGAGGAGAGGGAAGGGTATACAAATTTCAACGCCCCTCAATTATAAAGTATAGTAAAAATCAAAAAGCCGCTACGTGTCCTAATGTCCGAGATACGATGTGGAGAGGGGTGAAGGGGGAGAGTGGGGAGTTTTGAAAAATGATTTTGACTAACTCTAGGACCTTTCTTCTGGTTTTTACTTTTCCGAGCCTTCTCTACACGAATCCGTAAAAAAAACAAAATACGGGTGTCTTAGTTTCCTTAGTTCCTTTCTTAGTGAGATACGATAGGGACGGGGAGGAAAGGGGGCGAAAAGGGGAGGTTTGGCATTTTTCCCCTACTCGCGAGAGTTACTTGTCACAGTTGACAGATTCGTAAGAATCTGTCAAAATATACCCCCCTCCCCATCCACCATCTGGGAGAACAATTATGTCAGTGAGTCAGTGGTAATTTAGCTTTTTACAGTTTAATAATATAATAATTAACATGTATTTGTGTTCTAAATTCAAAAAATTAAATTAGGCTCTTTAGCGGCTTCTTATCTTTGCTTCTCCTTCAACCTGGCGAAAGCAAAGCGCAGAAAAAAAGAAAATTAAAATCATAGTTTCTAATACTTACATGACGAAATATTTTTCGTTCTTTTATTTTATTTCTTCAAAAGTGTATTGAAAAACGTCGTTTGATACACGTGGACATTTGTAATTGCAGTTCTCTGCTCAAAAACACCCTCGTCTACGGCTCGGGAGTTAATTCCACCTCGGATGCAATAACAAACTTTCTTCACTTGTATCAAAATATACCTAATTTAGGTCAGAAAATAAAAGATTATTTTTATGAAGTTTATCTGACACCTTTATTTATATTTTTTACAGCAATTTAGATGAGCTTCTAAAATATTGACAATCGTCTCTAAAAAGGTTTCTCGCCATACTGTAAACAAAGTTAGTCCTATCCGCGTCACCTACCTGTCACTTTATTCCTAGAAAAATCAAAGAAAGCTTTTCTGTGACGTTTTGTTTCTATCGGTCGGTAAACCAAATGTAAAACAGACAAAGCTAGCAACCTACCGATACGTGTTGCTGTTGGTAGGTTATTGAAAATAGGTAGCCGTTAGAGTGGCGTAGGTACCGCGTACCTGCAGTTGTCAGTCAGCTGACAGGTATTAGGGAAGACGTTCTGCAGCATGAGCAGGCACGGCAGCACGACCACGGAGAGGAACTGGATCTGTTCCGCGGGCTGGTTGATGCAGCGGCGACGGTCCATCATGCTGAGAGGCGTGTAGCCCATCTCGCGCTCGCGGTCACCCTGCTCATATTATGGAAACAGCTTTAAAAGGGACAAAAAGTAGGTATACAGTTAAGTTCTCTCCCAAAAAGATTGTACCCGTGGTATTTAAGTAATTAGGGACCTTTTGGGTGAGCACTGATGGACAATCCATTGTATGTACATTTCAACTTTTGTTTTAGTTTTTATTAGGTATTTCTAACTTAGCTTTCGCCGAATGAAACTCAAGACAAATGAATACAACATAGTATATGATCTTAACACTGGTTATATTATACCTAGCCACTTCAGTCTTCTCGTGACCACGGTCTTCACTTGATAAATGACGAATCGCGCGATCTGTGATAATTAGGTTAGTTAGACCGTAGTCTAATTATGTATGAGCTAAAATGGAATAGAATAAAGAACTTGACCGAACCAAAACCGAGAAAAGGTATGTGAAAGCACTTCCTCAGAACAGGCGCGGAATTTTTGCAGAATTTTTGTTTGATTATACAGCTATCATAAGGAAAATTCATGAACTTTTGATAATAAATGGAATCAGGCGTTACTTTACGGAAATCCATGATTTGCAAGATACAAGGAGGTCGCCAGGTTTTGGTCAACAAGACGAACTAAGGCTCCAGAAGCGAGCGAAACGAGCTCGAAAATTTGAACACTACCTTGAGCAGGTTACAAATGTTTAGACCTTTCATACAGGAGTTACTAGATCGACCCTCAGACAAAGGCAACATTCCAGAGTAAGAAGGCTGCAAGATCGAGCGCAGCGAGCTCGAAGTTTTTATGGGACCTTGCCTTGGACAGGTTAGAATGGTTTCGATCTTACATATAGGAGTTACTTGGTCGGCTTTTAGATAATTTCAAGATTTTAACAATTTACCTACCTTGAACAGGTTAGAATTGTGTCGAGCAACTGGAGTTACCTGGGCCTCTTATTATAGACAAAGTTAAGTGAAGAAAAACTAGATTGCAAGAGCGAGCGAAGCGAGCTCGAAATTTTTTACATTATTCCTTCAGATAATTATGCTGTAATTGCATAGGCCTCGGGGCAACTTGCTCCTAATTTATTTCATGCTCTGTCTATACCGGTCGATCATGCAAAAATCCAATAGGAGTGCCAATCTAGAGGTAAAAAAGGAGCCTTTTCGATGAAGGTTTTTCCCGCAGGGTTAAACAATATTTTAATTTGAGTGTTTCCATTTTACTCTACAATTTATAAAGTACAAGGAAATACAATAAAGTACGCAGGAAAAGTTATAACTTTAAAAATCCTGAGTCTCTAGGGGCAGCGGCCTTCTCCTGGCGACGCCCATCACAAGATCAACTAGAATATTTAGTTCCAATTGCACCCATTGCCCTCCCATGTATCCGCGCTTGCCTCAGAACAATAACTAATTGATCTGAAAGCACTTCATATCAATCATAATTATTGATCTGATGACCCGAATGGCGCAACGGTAGTAAGGCTGCCTTATGTTCGAGGGTCCTGAGTTCGAACCCCGGTAGGAGCAAAAGTTTGTGTGATGGGCATGGACATTTTTTTCTGAGTCATAGATGTATATTTGTATAACAAGTATGTATTCACAAACAAAAAGTATCTATCTATATCTCGTTGCTTAGTGTGGCACTAGATGGCGCTGTGTGTACTGTCCAGCTATATTTATTATTATTTATCTGTAAATATCACGAACCTGATCATAGAATTCTTGATACACAGCCTCCGCAATCGCCTTCGATACACCGAACGGCTTGCAGCATCCAGACAGATCGCTCGTCGTCATAAGTATACCCTGAAAGAGTGTTGGCGTAATTTCGATCTATCCATCTAACGGGGAACGTCCCACACACGTGTCTCCTCCAGTCGGCCATCGGCCCTTCGACAAACATAGCGACCCCACTACACTTTATACTAGCTTTAGTATTTACTGTTCTATAGAAGGCGTAAACCAAACCTTAAGCATCTTCCGATGCGAGGTATCGGTCCAGTCTAACTCGTGGTCTGCCAACAGCGGGGTCAGTTGAGCCCGGATCTGGAAGTAGACCGCCAGGTCCGTGCACAGGATATCGTACTTTATCTCCTCTATAATGGTCTCCTGTTCCTGTTTAGAGATGTTGGCTAGAATGTTCTTATCCTGGAATTAAATTACTTATTAATCGTCTCCTTTTCCCACTTTGTTTTCGAATGAGAAAGACTATTCGTTTATTTTAATCTGAATTTTGTCGCCAAGCCTAGCCTAAACTTAAGGTGACACAAGTCACGGGCTCGAACTCATTGGTGGGCGTGGCCAAAAAGCAAGCTGTCTCACCTGGCATCGTGCCCGACAGAGATAGTTTCAGTGATGAGCAGTTAGACGCTAGTCTTCACGCACGTCTAGTTCGTACGCACACACACACAGCGTTCCGAACCGTTCCGAACAAAAACGAAGTTACACCATGCACACATAATGTTATTCGACGCCGCTCAACACTCGCCATCAATATCTTAGGGTCCCGGGTTCGAATCCCGGTAGGAGCAAACGTTTGTGTGATGAGCATGGACAATTGTTTCCGAGTCATGGATGTTTATATGTATACTATGTATGTATACAAAATATAGTATAAATAATAGTATATCAACTATCTGGTGTCCACGACACAAGCCTCGTTGCTTAGCGTGGCACTAGATCTTTCCTTGAATTTGTATGTATTTTCTAGCAAATAAACATTTTTAATTTGATTGATTTGATTTGAAGGCGCTCTGTGTTATGTCCAGCGATATTTAATTATTTATTTATCTTTAGCTACAATTTTAAAATAACGTTTTCTTATAATACTTTCGTCTGACATGTTATTTAAATGCGCTAAAAAGAATAAAATAAAATTTTCCATTAAAACTTTTACTATCAACTTAAAACGTTATTACACAATTCGCGAAATTAGTGGCAACAATAATATTGTAAAACTATATTGGTGTCGATTCTGTTGTGCACAAACTAAACTTAATTTAGGCTATTGCTATCTTTTTCTCTATAATAAAACGAGAAAGAGACGGACGTAATTTAGAGCTGTCAAATTTAATTGGAACTAATATTTCCATACAAATGAAGGGTGCACGTTAAAACATGTCGACTAAAAACACGGTGAAGCGCAAGGCATAAACTAGTTTGACATCTCTAACTTAGTTCATAGCTATAGCCGTCCTTTTCTCGCACTGCCTTTAAGTAACAGATAGAAATAGCTTAAATTAAGTTTAGTTTGTGAACAATAGAATCGACACCATTGTTTTCACTTCTCATGCTTTAAAGTTCGCTTTTATGTCGTGCGTAGGCGACTTATAGTCGCTTCTTATGCTCTAGAGCATAAAGTAAAATCTTCGTCAAAGACCAAAGCAATCGGTCCAACAGCTACACGAATAACTTCAACTTCATAGAATAACCTCTTTATTTTAATTCGTTTCGTTAGAATTGTCTATCTGTCTGTCTATCCGTCTTTATGTCCGTCTGTCTGTCTGTTCGTGTCTGTCCGTCTGTCTGTATGTCCGTCTGTCTGTCCGTTTGACTAAATTGACTATTTTTCTCGCACTCAAAGTGAAAAGTACAGTGTAACACACGGCGGCGCGGCGCTAAATTCCCATTATAACTCGGTTCTTTTACTACCTTGCTAAAGCTCGGTCGGTAGTAAAACTACCTCGTATAAAATGGATCATTTTAGCCCCTTGTATTACAATGTACTATTGTTATTGTTGGCCTGGGGTCACGATGTCCTGGACCCTGTCCGCCAGGTCTGCTAATCCCTCGAGAGAAGTAAGTGGCTGTGAAGCTAGCAGAGTCTGGACGTTGCTCGGCAGACGACTGCTTTATATTGTCATCGCGGTACTGTGGATTTCCTTGGCCTGATAAAATTTAGGATTTTCTTTTCAGGGCGTCTCACGTCGGGGTCACCAATTTAGTTGTTGTTGTACACTAATTAAATTAAATTAAAATTTTTCATCATTCATTATATTTATTTAACACAAGACAGAGAAGTGACAGATCAAAAGAAAAGTAAAATATAATATCGTGAAGGTTTTATGTATATAAAGTTTCGAAATAAGTAGGTCGCTACAATAAAAATGTACCAGGCATCCTTCAACTTCAGCAAAAAACAAATGACACGCCACTGACGTCATGCATGAAATGAAAAGGACAAAAATATAGTTCTTGTTCTTCTATCAAACAAAGTTATAGTGACATATTGTTCATATGTGTGAGTGAGCGTCGTCCTCCCGCACCGCACCGGGGGGGAAACATTATTCATCTATGCATTATTCAGTGAGATGCACGAAAATTCATAGTAAAAGGCGCGCGTAAAAAATACGAAAATGCCTTTGGGAAATCGAATTTTATGAAAAAACCACTGCATAAATCAATTACAAATAAAACTTATTGAATTCTTCGATATTGTGCTATGTCGGTACGTCTTTTATTAATAATTTAAGCCCAAAGTTGCGTTAAAATTTGCAATAAAAACGAATCTTTGGTAGCTCGTAACTTTTGAATGGCTTTTTATTTTAGTATTGTTTCCACACAGACACAATTAATAATGAGACAAAACGATATCATGTTTAACTTTAGATGTACCGTGTCAAACAGTGGAGCAATACCCCCGAAATTTGTATGGAAAAATGTCGAGTAGTCCTCACAGGGAGCCGCTTAAATGTTACAATCCCTGATTCGATTGTGTACAGAAACATGTGAATCTGAACTGTTACATTACAGGCGAATGCTCCCGGTGTGAGGGAGCGCCTTTAAGACTGGTTTGACTAGGATGGATGACGCACCTTTAATGTCTATGGTATTATTTCATATTGGCGGCCTTGTCCTTTTCCACAGCAAACGGAGCGGACCCTATTTTACCTCGCAAGAGAAAACTACATGTTTCCACCAACAAAGAGTCGAGCGGAAATGACTCAGCGGGTAAAAAGAGTAAAAATATTATTTATGTTTCATTTCACTTTTGCGGTGGGAATCAGACGACTAAACTCTTTCTTGGTGGAAACGCAAACCTATTTCATGAAAATGGAGCCCGCTTCGCTTAGCCATTTTCGGCTCATTACTCTTTCGCGGTGGAAACCGTATTAAAGGGTTCCGTTTGCGAGAAGTTTTTTGTTCATACAATAAAAGCTAATAAATCAATGTTCATTACCTCAATCATCTTCTTGGCGAGGTAGAAGTGGTGGTTCTCCAGCATGGAGGTTTTGTACATGCTGGCCAGCGGGTGCTTTACCAGCGTCAGGAAGTTGTTGTTGAAGCCGGGGTGATCCAGGTCGTGGCACAGACCTGATAGCATCAGGGCTATTGTCTGCAATCACCAGTTTAACTAAGGGTGTGAGTCTGGTGCCTCAACACAAACTACGGTTTATCTTCTGTCCTGTTCCATGTGTAATTCCATCTGCACTTTGAGGGACCTAGCCGAAATCACCACCAACGTCGTCGAGGTGGCAGAGTTCTGGTCAAAGCTAATTTGATTATACAAAAAAAGGGAATCATCGATACGACGGAGAAGAAGGTAAATTAAATCAAGTAAGAAAAGGTATTAACATACTCACATACCTCAACAAAATCAAAATGTCCGACGTTATTGATGAGAATCAGATACATCGTGTGCGTGAAGCAGAAGGCATGTTCCGCGTTATGATACGGGTTATCCCTGTAGCTGCCCAGCACAGTCAGAACGAAGTCGGCTAGTGCGAGTTTGTCGAACCGACGCTGGTGACAGAAAGACTCCGAGAACATGAACGATACGAGGTGCGGCATGTCTTCCTTTCTGCCTTCACTTATGTGATAGTCGAAGCTGAAATAGGAACATTACTATAAGGCACCGGTCTGTCCCACCCAGGGGCGTGGCTACCGCCGTATCAGCCGTATCAATGATACGGGGCACCCGAGTAACAAGGGCCCCTGATGTGGAAAAAAATCACAAAATATTTTCACAACCTCAAATATTCTTCTTGTTATAAAATGAAAATATAACTTATAACCTAAAACTACTTCATTATAAACCGAAATATGGACGGTTTTTAAGTGTTTTCACAAAGTCTTGATATAAGCTGTGATATTATGTACGGTCGAACAAGCTATTTGGTTTACAGTTTAACCCACAAATTACATTGTAAAATGTAAACCAAATAGCTTGTTCGACCGTACTAACAGAATGTTGGTTATCAAAACAGACAGTCAACTTACCATCTCTGAACGGTTTTTAGTCATATAAAATAGAATAGCAACCAAAACGACGGAGTTGTAGTTTATGTTAAAAATAATTTACGAACTATCAAAGAAGAACCACTATCCCATGACAGTAATTGTTTATTCATTAAAATTATTCCCGATACAGAAGTCATGGCTATTATATATAGGCCTCCCTCTCATAATATCGACAGATTTTTAGACTCACTTGACACAAACATAAAAACCATAAGTACTTTCAAAAATATAATACTTGTAGGAGATCATCATCATCGTCCTGCCCTTATCCCATGTTACTTGTGGTCGGTGCAACACGTTTTTTTCTTCCATTATCCTCTGTCAACCGTCAAACAATCATTTACACCTTTTTCCTTCATATCATTCCTCACACAATCCATCCATCGTTTCTTTGGTCTTCCTCTCCCTCTCCATCCATCAACATTTATATTCATCACCCTTTTAGTCACATGCGATTCTTCCCTCCTCATCACATGCCCATACCAAGACAGTCGATTCCCTTTCAATTTTTCTGTAACTGGCGCAACTTTCAAACTTCCTTAAATATACTCATTCCTTATTTTATTCATTCTTGTCACACCACACATCCACCTCAACATTCTCATCTCCGCTACATGCAATCTTTTTTCATCCATCTTCTTCACAGCCCAACATTCCGATCCATACAGTACGACAGGTCTAATCACGGATTTGTATATTTTCCCCTCGAACTTGAGGGGCATCCTTAGGTCGCAAGTTGTTCCAGTGACCTGTCGCCATTTCATCCATCCTGAGTTGATCCGATGCGTTACGTCACGGTCTACTTCACCATCCCCTTAAACAAGCGACCCGAGGTACCGGAAATCGGAACAGATCGGTATGGGTGTTCCGGCAAGAGTTATGGGCGTAGGACTGGAGAGACCGCCGAAATCACAGAATAAGTATTCTGTTTTGGACCTACTTAATTTCAGGCCAACATTCTCCAGTCTATGCCACCACACAATCCAATCTGCTCTGGACCTCTAGGCCACTCTCGGCAACCAACACCATGTCGTCGGCAAACAGCATACACCAGAGGGAGCCTCTTCCTGGATGTCCGACGTAAGTGCGTCCATTATCACCAGGAAGAGGTAGGGGCTTAGAGTCGACCCTTGGTGCAAGCCAACAGCCACATTGAAGCTGCCGGTGGTGCCCGCTGTAGACCGGACTTGGGTACTACATCGGCTGTACATCGCTCGGATCAACTGCACATACTTCCCAGGCATACCTTTCTCTTTCAGGGATCATACTTGTAGGAGATATCAACGTAAACATTTCCTCCGGGAAACCCGATACCCATACACACAATTATTTGCTTATTGCCTATTAATTGCTTATACCAAATCATTCTAAAATCAAAAAATTCATCCAAAACATTGGTTACTAATTCTGTGCTTACCGATCATCAAGCTGTTTTACTAACAATGGAAATAAATTTACTTAGAAAAAACTGCGCGCGTAGCTAAACTAAAGTCAATATGACAAACCTTGAAAGTGACCTACGCGGCATTAATTTTAACCCTATTTACGATTCTGATGACGTAAATATCTCGTTACAATATTTCATAAATTCCTTACAAATACGTAATAAGAAAAAACACTTTCACCAAGATAATTCCTAGAAAGTAAGTACTTATAGTTGCATTAAACCATGGATCACACCCGGTCTCGTACGTTGATAAGACACAGAGACAAACTTCACCTAAAATCCAAACTTGCACCCAATGACGTAATACTTTCTGTTACATAGAAAAGATATCGTAATTTCTGTAATAATCTTCTGAAAAAGCTAAAAACCCAGTACGATAAAAATGATCTCGAGAAGGCGGGAAAAAATAGTAAACTTGTGTGGAAATTTATAAAAACCAATACATTGAGGTCTAAAAATTCGCCTCTGCTAGATTTACTATCAACAGAAATAAACCAATCCGAAGCAACAAATAAGGTAAACCACCATTTTGTCAACGTTGGTAAAAACTTGGCTGAAAAATTCATAAATATTAGCATTCCTCATAATGAAAATCCAACTAGGATATTTTCCACGTTAAATTCTTTTGTTTTATTAGATACTGTTACGTCGTACCCGTACTTACCTACAGTTATGGTAGTAGGTACCTACTAGTAGGTAGGTAGATAGTAGTAGGTAAAAGGAGTCCCGAATGATGTAGGTACAAATTCGCAAACTACCTACTAAAGAACATCAGGAATTATCATTGTAATTTCGACCGTACGCCGAGGGCATAAAGTACCTACTTCTTTCCTTTGTACAAGTTGTGGAAGTTTCTCGAAGGACAATGACCCACTATGGAATTGTCTAGAAGATTCTAGGAAGTCGTGGATATTTCTCGAACGTTCGATCGCCATATAAATAGTCGACGTGTTTGCGGGAGCAGTCAGTCTGATTTGGGCTACACAACGAAGCGAATCGAAGTGAACTAGAAGTGCGATATCTAAGCGAATAGTGATCAGTAGTGTATTTGTGATTGAGTTTTAAGTAAGTGTTTTGTGATTATTAAAGTTATTTGTTGTTTAATCGGTAGTAATTAATTTATCCCATACCCAGCTCGTAACAATACGGACGTCACGAAGTAGTTAGAATAAAAAACGGATGTCTGCGCAACTGGGTGGCATGATATACCCAATAACTTACTTATAAGATTTTAACACTTACTGGCCCCTCCGCTTATCCACATCACATCTTCCAGCTATGTTTATCTAAAGGGAATTAAAGGGATATTTCCAAAATTGCTAAAAAAGTCTGTGGTCACACCTATTTTCAAGTCTGGAGACCAAATGAGTGTGAATAACCTACAGACCCATTTCAGTGCTAACGGGTCCAACAAAAATTTTAGAAAAAATCTTATACAGTAGACTGATAAAATATCTAGAAGATAACAAACTTCTTTCAGATAATCAATTTGGGTTTAGGCCTAAAAGATCAACTAGCCAAGCAGTAAACAAATTGATTAATTACATTTCTACAAATCTAGCTAGTGGAATGCAAACAGTTGGTATCTTTCTAGACCTTGCCAAGGTATCTTATTATCTTAGCGATCGACAGCAATGTGTAAAAATTGGGTCCGAACACAAGATCTGATCTTTCTAATACTTGTTTTGGAATTCCACAAGGCACTATACATTAAAATATTTCCGTAAACGTATCGTATATAGTTACTATGTACTAGAGTGCGAAAACTCATATATGTTTTTAAGTATTTACGTAATGTAGCCGATTATAAATTAATAAAACAGATTTACTTAGCGTTGTGTCAGTCCATTCTAACCTATTGCATAACGTCCTGGGGTAGCGAGGGAAATTCGATTCTTCTCCCTCTAGAACAGGGGTTCCCAAACTTATTTTGTCTACTGCCCACTTTGAGAAAAAAATATTTTTTAGCGCCCCCCTATTTTTTCACCTACTTAAAAAATACTTCAACTTCAAATTAAATTAATTTTTGTGAGCTATATTAGCGGAGATTAAACATTCATTCTAAACTAGACTTACTATAACCCGCAAGAGTTAACTTGAGACCTGAGCGCAGTAGGTAGTACACAACGGTGCTCAGGTCTCAAGTTTACTCTTACGGGCTACACCTGCCAATGAGAATGATTATTGAAACGCAACTTTATTGTATTGCGACAGAGTATATTTTATTCAAAATAAAACAAACAATCTATTCTTCTAACGATCTCGATCTCTTAATTAATATATAGTTGATGTTCACAAGCTGTAGTCGAGAGTCGAGAGCTTGGTCCGTTACTAGAGTCCTCCTAGATGAAATTACAAATCGCCCCCTAAGCCTCTACACAAAGCCCCCATTTTTTTTCTGGGTCTCTCACTGCCCCCCTTTAGGCCTGCAGCGCCCACAAGGGGGCGTTATCGCCCACTTTGGGAAACGCTGCTCTAGAACGTGCTCAAAGAGCAGGTATAAAGGTTGCTACCTTTCGTCCGTTTAGATTTCCGACACAGCTGCTCTACAAACCATGTAATGTGCTCACAGTACGCCAATTATTTATTCTTCAAATTATACTACAGTAGCACTCTACCCTTTCCTATGACCCTGTTCCTTCCGATAGGAGAAGGAAGGATAAAGTGGTTCGCATAAAGCCTCAAACTAGACATGGTGTTGCTCGTCGATTCTATGTGTTTTTAGGAAAATTTCTGTATAATAGACTCAACAAGAAACTAAACTTCTATAGTCTAAGTTATAGGAAATGTAGTTTTTGTAATATCAGATTATTAAGCGATACCTACTTAATTACACGGACACGGAAAAACTTCTAGAAGTCCTAGTTTGATTATTGTTACTTAAGTTAGTTTTAATGTTTTTTTTTTTTTTTTAATTTACTTTGTTTAATATATTTACATTATTTACACACTAACACTATAAAAAGAAATAAAAATATTTTACAAATATCAAAAAAAAGGTTACAGGGCGTCGAAAAATTCGTCCACATCGCTGTCAACAGGAAAAGCGCCCAGAAGGCTGGCAGCATTGCCACGTTGGATGGCAATGCTGATTCTTTGGCCAAAAAATAGGCCCGCCCTCTGGTCACGTGAAGAGTCGACCAACCGTTTGGCGATTTCCCGAAATACTAGGTGGGCACTCGGACCCCATGGCCCTAGTGTTTCAACCCCAAACGGCTCAAACACATAATTACCAATTAAATTATTGTATTTGCGCCGTTTGAGGTTTTCAGCACCTGCAGCAGCTGCCCCAGCACAGCACACTGTGCTAGGAAGATGGGATGGCGCAAGGGTGTCGACGCAAGTTGCGTCTCACACCAAAGGCCTACCCAACTTCCATGGCATTATGGTTATACCATCTGGTCTCTTGCCATCGACGCGTGCCAAGCCAGTGGGTTCTAATACAGCTGGCAGCTGGCCGTGCCGCGCTATCCGACCTGCACTCTTACTGCAAGAAAGGCCATGGTGTCCGAGGCAGTCGACTGCTTCACCACATTGACAGCGATGTGGAGCCCCACAAGGAGCGCCCAAACACAAACATGTAGCGAGCCGGAAGGTTGTGTCACTTAACATAGTGCCTATATTAGGTGACGGTAGTGCCTGAAGCCAGAAGCCCGACTCCCATTCACCCACAGCCAGCAGGCGGGCACGCTCAGCAGTATTGGTAGACGTATCAATAAGTTTATTCCGTACCAACCTGCAGAGCGGCTCATCCCACTGTCTCTGGGAAAATGGGTTCTCGGGCCGATCCGTGTCCGGGCAAGTCACTTTCCAGGCGTTTTCTGCGTCGGTCAAGCACGGCACTTCCGAGCTAACCAGGGAGAGAGTTAAAATTTTCCTGGTTAACTTTTCAGTGCTGTGGACAGAAGTCAGGAATGCCGGTAAGCTAACACTAGAAATTTTGCGGACGCCAAGGCCACCAAAACGAATTGGTAGGGTGGCTTGCAGCCACGCTCGGTCGTCCAAGGCCACATTAAGAATGGATGTTAATGTGTTGCGAATTATTTGGTCAATTTTGTCCAAAAGTTGTGGTTTCTTCCAAAGAGGAGAACAACGGAGAAAATACATAAAATTTGGACCAAAACAGCAATATCTGATAATGGTGAATGCCGAATGTAAATTAATTTTGGAGAGTTTATCCGAAATATCATTGAAATGTTTAATTTTGTCGTCGATGAAAGATGAAAAACTTTCTTCTAAAATAGGGGAACCTAGGAGGTGCAGGGAACGTTTTTCTAAAATTTTAATTTGTGGGGCTATTGCATTAAACTTATCTATGGTCGATTGTCTGTCGGTAACGTCAGAGAGGTAAATTTCGCACTTTGAGGGGTTAAGATCAAAGCCAATAGATTTAAATTGATTTTTGATTAGTTGTAGGTCAGCCAAAACCGTGTCAACATCACCTCCTAGCGTTCCATCATCTAAATACCACACATTGAATTTTGAATTTAGTTGTTGAATTATGGGATGAATAGCCAAACTGAAAATGACAGGCCCGAGAGGGTCACCTTGTTGGCAACCAACTGCAGATTCCAAAACGTTGTCCTTGTAAAGTAATTTTGAAGGGTGTCTGTAACATTGCCACAAAAAAACCATAAATTTCGGGTAGTACTTTTTTGACTTCAGCCAACAAAGTGTCCCTATTCACAGAGTTGAAGGCATTTTTGACGTCAACCTTGAGGATGACCTCACCTTTCTTTGAGTGTAGAAAAGACGATAAGGCATGTACGGCTGCCTCACAGCCCCCTCTGGAACCAAAACCAAGTTGAAGGGGCTGGAACTTAGTTGCAAGCGTCTCACTGTATAGCTTGCAACATATTTTGGCAGCCATACGCCTGTAGGTGCAACCGACGGCAATTGGACGAATGCCGCCGTCCCTCTTGCGCAGGGCACACAGGTTAGCCCCTTATAAGACATCGACGACGGCATCGTTCACGCCGCCGGAGAGCATTAAGTTGATCAGAACCGCAAGCTCCTTCAAGAGCGACTCACCAGCTTCCCCGGCGCCTGAACTCAACAAATCTTTCAAATGCTGTGGAGTCAGGCCGTCGAGGCCGCCGGCATGTTTTAATGTTTGATTTAATGTTTTTGTACCAATTTGAGTTTTATTAGATTTATTTTATTTTAAATCTTATAATGACCTAATTAAATTATGCAATGTAAAGTGATTGCCTAAAACACAGATTTAAATAAACCTAGATAAGGCAGGTCAACATTTGAATTCGAGATTTTCGTTACTTGCAACTGTTATATTATATACTAGCTGTTGCCCGCAGCTTCGCCCGCGTGAAGTTCGATAACTGTTCCACTGGATCATACTAAAGGGTTAGATAGTGTCCTATATGTTAATCCAGGTTATAAACTATCTTTGTCAAATTTCATAATCATCACAATTATTATTATCACAATTACCATCACTAGCACAGCCACCATCACAACCATTATCACAATCACCATCATTATCTCAAAAATTATCACAATTACCATCATTATCTCAAAAAGTATCACAATCACCATCAACATAACAATCACCATCATAATCACCATCATAATTACCATAACTAGCACAGCCACCATCACAATCATTATCACAATCACCATCACTATCACCGTCACTATCACAATCACCATCATCGTTATCACACTCATTATCATCGTAAACACACATCACAATCATCATATCACAATAATCAGCATCGTAATCGCAATCATTATCATCGTAATCACAATCATCATCATCACAATCATCATCATCATCACAATCATCATCATCATTATCACAATCATCATCATCATTATCAAAATGGGGGGAGCTCGTGGATAAATAATAACAGCCGCTCGGGTTGATCTTTAGGTTAAGTCTTTAGGGAAAAGGCTAGGCAGATGATGATCATCGTTTTCACAATCATCATAGTAAGTAAATCAACAACAACCCTGTATAGAAGTCGAATCCGCCATCTTCGGGATCTCAAAATAAATACCATTATCGTAATCAGCATCCCTGATAATCTCGGTATCGACACCCAAATTGAGTTTTAGACATTTCAACCCCATCGCACCCAACAGGGAATGATGGTATTTCAGGTCCGCCACATTACAGAGCGTGTATAGCTGCGAATGGGGGCCATTTTGAACATTTCGTTTAATTTTAATGATTGTAATCGTGACAAAGATTAATAAAAATGAATGATAAATAAAGTGATTTGTTTTTTTAATTCTTTGTTCAAATACCTAAAGGAACAAGTTAGGTCTAGATAACTCTGCAATAGTAGTTGTTTTTTAAACAAATGGGCACTGACACAGTAGTGCATTTTTTACCAAATATCGTGTTCAATTAAAATTGAATATCTTTTTGTTAAATTATTGGGACTGTTATAGTGATACTCGTATCACTTTGAAATCGGTATTTAGTAGGCATATTATTAAATAAATAAATAAATATGGGCACTGACAATGTAAGTACGTTTTTTTTACAAAAATTGCTCTTGAACTTGATGGTTTGTTATAAAATAGGGTTAAAATAAGAGAAGAACCAACTTTTTCTTCAAAAGTGCTGAATTTACATAAAAAATCATAATTTTATCAGGATAGCTCTAGTATTCAGCAGTAATTAACAGAAATCAAAATGAAAAAAATAATGGTTTTTGTTGAAACTACAAACAAATTTGTAAAAAAAGGTAGAAATTTCGTAAATAAAAGACAAAAAGGAAATATTTTCGGAACCCTTGTGTAAAAATGATTAAAATTTTTAATTGTTATAGTTAATTATCTGGTTCATCGAATCCTGAACGGTAGACCACTACTTACGCCACAATTGTAATTGTAATATTTACTTTTTAAATAGATTATTCTTATTCTTAATCTTACTTCGCCGCACTCGGGTTCAAAAGGCCCCCAAAAAAAAATTATACAGGGCCCAACTAGGACTAGCTACGCCACGCTACTGGTCCCACCCCCCCTAAAATGAGTGAGAAGCGAATAGAGCTAGAGTCGAGAGTGAACAAACCTACCACCTCCCATGAGCCCACCGAAATCATGCCATATGGGCTGAAACATCAAGGAGACAACTGTGGACATAGGCCGCCTAGATGAACATGCTATTACCGCAGCAGTCGAGTTAAAACAGTCAGCGATCGACTGATCTTTTACTAAGCGGGATGTACAATCTTTTACGTTTCTTGAACGCAAAAAAAAATCGCATCCTTGTGTGGCGGTGGGACAGGGAATCTAACAATTGTCTTTTTTAAACTTTCACGATTAGAACACATTATAAAACGTGTGCTGTCCTAGTGTGAACCGGCCCTAATGAATATTTATGATGATCAAGTGAGGGTAGTTGAATAAACACCTTCGCTTTGCTGTGGCGGTACCTCCAATACTTCAGTCTTCCCGCGACCACGGCTGGTGCAATCCGGTCGAAACGTCGGGCTTATATTAAAGGTAAAATTCGCGATAAATACCCGTTTCCATGTTTTATAGGGAATCGAACAGTTCTAATTCGCGACTGTCATTTGGAAATCAAATAGTTAATGTAATCACTGATCTCATCAAGGCGTATTTGTTGTGGAGATCAGACAAGCTGTCGCTTCATGTAAAAGGCTAGGCAACTGATGATGATAACAAAAGCAGTGGGTATTCATCGCACAGATGGCCATTATCTGCTTTGCGCTAAAGAGCGTTCATTGTTGAATCAATACTCTTCAAGGTATTACCACACGGCAGGTTCTGATTCCTGTGTATTCCCGCAAGCGCAACCTTAACTCGGCTATTTTATACAATTGAATTGGGAAGACCTTGCATTTTTTTTGTACTCATTTTAAGGTTTTCGCCCGTGGTCCCGATCCCTTAGTCCCTGGAATGACCACGAGTATACCGGCACTTCGGGGACAGAAGTCAAAGAGTGTTATTTAATATGCGAGCGAAGCGATCGTGCGTCAAATAACCTCCGTGGAGGGACCAGGAAATACGAGAAGGGACCACGGAATTTTCCAGTATTATAGGGACCACGAAGAAAAAAAGCTCTGTGGTCCCTTCAGGGACCACGAGAAGGGACCACGGGCGAAAAAGGTCATTTTAAAGTGCCTCTAGACCTATCGTAAAAGTTGATCAATAATGAGAGTATCCACAATAATTCCATGATTTTTGCATTTTAATTCGGTCATATTTATAATTTTTGACGACCCGAATGGCGCAGCGGTAGTGAGGCTGCCTTACGTTCTTAGGGTCCCGGGTTCGAAACCCGGTTGGAGCAAATGTTTGTGTCATGAGCATGGACATTTGTTTCCGAGTCATGGATGTTTATATGTATGATAAGTATGTATTTACAAACAAATAGTTTCTATGTAGTATATCAACTATCTGGTGTCCACGACACAAGCCTCGTTGCTTAGTGTTGCACTAGATGGCGCTGTGTGTTAATGTCCAGCGATATTTATTTATTTATATTTGGACTACGTACAGTCAGCATCAAAAGTTGATGAGCACATTTAGATTTTCAAAATCGCTGTACACCGTATTATACCTAAATCGCTCAACTTGACAAGCGCCAGAAATGAATGATTATCATAAAAGGGCATAAGTAGGTGTCCATCACTTTTCAAAAGTCGCTAAACAAAGTTATAGTAAAAAAAGCATAACATTCTTTGTCTCTAAAGTCTCTGAACAAATTTTTGACAAAAATAGCATAGCATCGTTTATCTCTAAAGTCCTTGAACAAAATGAAACGTTTTTTGAGTTTAATATGTGTGTGTATTTTTTTTCGGTAGGTATATATGTTTGGTATATAAATTAAGTAGACACATGCACATGTAAATCACCGCCCTTTTATTTATTATCAACAAAATTAAATTAAATGGTTCGATAAATAAATACCTACAGTTAATAATTATTATTTGTTTTAATTAAAAATCAAGAAATTTAAACTTTCATAATCAAATCAATGTTTTATAAACAAAAACAAAGTTATTTTTTTATCAATTACAATTATGATTAGGCTTAAACTACTTAGAATTAAAACCTAGTGTGTCCCCCATTGGCAACGATGACATTTTGGAGGCGTTCTCGCATGGAGTTTATCATATTTGGACAAGTATCTCGTCCCCTAAAATATTCCCAGATTTCTATGGCGTGATTTAGTAGATTTTCCCTTGTTCGAGGAGTGCTTTCATCCCAAGTCTGGACCATAAGCCCCCATAAGTTTTCAATGAGGTAAAGGTCCGGGCGGGCTCTTTGGTGGGAATGGAATTAAATAGAAATCTTCTTTTTACATTCAAGGGTAAACAGTTTTTCAAATACCCACAACTGTTTCCCAAAGAATTGAATTAAAAAATTTGTGTGAATTTTGAAAATGAGTCTTATATGTGTGTACATATTCATATCATTCATAAAATAAGTCGACGGTATGAATTTGAACATAATCTGCGTGATTTTGAAAATGAGTTTTATTGCTTTACGAATTAGGTTACAATTCAATCGTAATATAGAAAGCTTAGATAACGTCGACGGAATAAATTTGAAAAATAGGCTTAAAGATGTGCTTACCGCTTGAACCACTTCTAATATTTCTCATTGATACTATGAAAAAAAAAACAAAATTATTTTGGAAAGTTAAATTCGAAATTTACATCCATTTAAAATTTTTTTATATGATTTAGTTTGGATAGGACAAGATTAGATTTATAACTCTGAAGATAGTAACGGCCACTTTTTTAGTTTGCAGTTCAGCTACTTTTGGTGATAAACGTTTACACGCTACGTATCCGAAACAAAGTAATGTTCAGTAACTTTTGTTATCTAGGATGTTAAGTTATTTTTGGACGTTGCCGTGATTACACTAGATAACCAAAACAAGCATTTTATATTGTTCAGTGACTTTTGTAAAACTGAATGCTAAAATGTTTTCGGAAATTATAACGATCAGCAATTTTTGACAAAATGGTGTTCAGTGACCTTTGACGAGAAGTGTTCAGTTAATTTTAAACTTGAATGATGTTCATTCAATACTGGCGCCATATCTTGTTGAGCGATTTATGGGTGATATAGTGTACAGTGATTTTGAAAATCTGAATGTGGTCATCGACTTTTGATGCTGACTGTACATACTACATTTTCGGTCTTACCTTTGAAAGTTGGAAGGCGGGTCCACAATGTTGTTGGTGGGGGCTTCCATGAGCTCCTCCAGGTCGTGCTTGCAAGGCTTCAGGTGTAAGCCCATGAGCTCGGAATGCACGCGATTTAAGTTCTTCTGGAATTGTTATTAGTATAAAACTCTATAAATTGTATGTTAGATTAGAACAGAACGCTGATTAAAACAGCATGTTTTAATCTTCGTATGGATACGAAGGACACTAAGTGGCTGGACACGAAGGAGTAATTTTTATACCTACCAGAGTTTTATTATGCGTTGATGCCATCCGATTGGCATATTGATCACAGACATGATTACTGAACCTGGGATTCCAGGATTCGATTTAGATCGGCAGTGTTATGGGATTTCCTAATCAGGAATTTCTTAGTAGAAGACAATGTCTGGATTTGGTTTTGGAAGCTCAAATTGTCTTCTGTGTGTCCAGCAGAACATGATTCAGCGAGGGCAGGTCCGAACGACATTTGCAAAACCGAACGAGGCAAACAACAGCCGAAAATAATGAAATACTTGGTTGCACTTAAAAAAATACGCTGTGAAAAAAATACTGCTGATTCGAATCTACCGACCTGAATAAGAATGCAGAGCGCAGCGGTGCCCAGTGGTGGCGGCCCCGACTTATGAACAGTAAGTCGTGGGTTCGAACCCAGACAGGCGCATTACTTTGTGTAATTTATTTCATCACCACTGCTCTCAAAACGGTGAAGGAAAACATCGTGAGGAAACCGGCATGTCCTAAAACCAAACATTCGAAGACATGTGACATCTACCAACCCGTACTGGGCCCGCGTGCTGGTTATAGCCCATTCCCTCTCATGGAGAGGAGGCCGTGTCCCAGTAGTAGGAACATTATAGGCTGGTGATGATGATGATGAATAAGAATGTGTCTAGTGTCCTTGAGAAAAGGATCTTACATGGTATCTCATCTTCTGCTGCATGTTGTAGAAGTGCACGATGAGCGAACAGTAGCTCACGAAGACGGAGAAGATCAGCTCGTCGTCCGAGTCGAATGGGTGAGCGTTGATCTTGTTCGTCAGTTGGACTACACCTGTGTCATGTTAATTACGCTTTTGTTATAAGGGTAGTGGCAGCCTAAAGAGCTAATCACCACTATCAATAGACGGGGAGAGGCTTTGCCCAGCAATGGAAAGTACTGCCTGCATTATACTGTTACGTCGAATGTTATAAGGTTGAACTACTCGACATCTTTTCCATACAAATTTCGGGGGGGTACTACTCCACTGTTTGATACGGTACATCTAAAGTTAAACATGATTTCGTTTTATCTTATTATTACTGTGTCTGTGTGGAAACAGAATAGTAAAATAAAAAGCCATTCAAAAGTTACGAGCTACCAAATATTCGTTTTTACTGCCAATTTTAACCTAACTTTGAGCGTATATTAGTAATAAAAGTGTCAAATTTCCATAACAAAGTCCGTACCGACACAGCACAATTGTCGAAGAATTCAATAAATTTTATTTGTAATTAATTTATTCAGTGGTTTTTTCATAAAATTCGATTTCCAATGTTACTATGAATTTTCGTGCATCTCATTGAATAATGTTTCCCCCCCGGTGCGGTGCGGGAGGACGACGCTCACTCACACATATGAACAATATGTCACTATAACTTTGTTTGACAGAAGAACAAGAATTATATATCTGTCCTTTTCATTTCATGCATGACGTCAGTGACGTGTACATTGATAGTACATTTTTATTGCACTCCTATAATGGTGTAGCGACCTACTTATTTAGAAACTCTAAGTACATAAAACCTTCACGATATTATATTTTACTTTTCTTTTGATCTGTCACTTCTCTGTCAGATTGTGTTGACTAAATATATAATGAATGATGAAACATTTTAATTTAATTATTGTACAACAACAACTAAATTGTTGACCCGGTAGACGTGATACGCCCTGAAAAGGAAATACTAAATTTTATCAGGCCAAGGAAATCCACAGTACCGCGATGACAATATTATAAAGCAGTCGTCTGCCGAGCAACGTCCAGACTCTGCTAGCTTCACAGCCACTTACTTCTCTCGAGGGATTAGCAGACCTGGCGGACAGGGTCCAGGACATCGTGACCCCAGGCCAACAATAACAATAGTACATTGTAATACAAGGGTTAGCCCCTTGTAAATTATTACAACCAAGGATCCGAGTTTTAATGGGATTTTAGCGCCATGTGTTACACTGTACTTTTCACTTTGTGTGCGAGAAAAATAGTCAATTTAGTCAGACGGACAGACAGACGGACATACAGATGGATAGACAGACAGACAATACTAACGAAACGAATTAAAATAGAGAGGTTATTCTATGAAGTTGAAGTTGTTCGTGTAGCTGTTGGACCGATTGCCTTGGTCTTCGACGAAGATTTTACTTTATGCCCTAGAGCATAAAAAGCGACTTTATGTCGCCTACATACGACATAAAGGCGAACTTTAGAGCATGAGAAGTGAAAACAATATAGTTAATACAATATTATTGTTGCAACTAATTTCGCGAATTGTGTAATAACGTTGTAAGTTGATAGTAAAAGTTTTAAAGGAAAAGTTTATTTTATTCTTTTTAGCGCATTTAAATAAAAGGTCAGACGTAAGTAATAGAAGAAAACGTTATTTTAAAATATTGTAAAGATATTGATGGCGAGTGTTGAGCGGCGTCGAATAGCATTATGTGTGCATGGTGTAACCTCGTTTTTGTTCGGAACGGTTCGGAACGCTGTGGGTGTGCGTACGAACTAGACGTGCGTCGAGACTAGCGTCTAACTGCTGATCACTGATACTATCTCTGTCGGGCACGAAGCCAGTTGAGACAGCGTGCTTTTTGGCCACGCCCACCAATGAGTTCCAGCCCGTGAGTTGTGTCACCAGAGCACATTCTATATTCTAGATTACTCCACGTTCGAGTCTAGGCTTTAGATAACCGTCGGAATAGGCTCGTGTCCTGAAAAAATCTAATCTAGTCCGTCAGTTAGATTATCATAAAATATTTGACACGTATTTTTTTTTTGTTACTTTAACCAAAATTAACGAAGATACGACGCTTTTAAAATTCTCAATAAGTCACGCCGCCGCCGCCGTGCCATCATTTTTAGTGCGTTGTGACGTCACAAGCCCCCACACCCGAGTTTTGATGCGTTTTATCTTTGTCGATATTCATTGATTTACAAAAACAAAAAATACGTGTCCATTATTTTCCAATCATCTAACTGACTGACTAAATAGATTTGCTATTTATTGATGGTGGAAACTAGCCTATTGTGGGATGAGGCAGTCAGATTTTGTTTGGTGTTAAACTGGTCGTTTTAATTTATCCGACTCAGCTCATAACAACGAATGTTAAGGTGGATGGATAAGGTAAGGAACGATTATATCAGAAGAAGATTAAAAATTGCGCCAGTTACAGAAAAGTTGAAGTCGGCTGTCTTGGTATGGACATTTGTGATGAGGAGGGACGAATCGCATGTGACTAATACAGTGGTGAATATAAATGTTGATGGATGGCGAGGGAGCTAGAAGGACCAAGGAAACGATGGATGGATTGTGTGAGGAATGATATGAGAGAAAAAGGAGTATATAAATGATAGCATGACGGTTGACAGAGGAGAATGGAAGAAAAATACGTGTTGCACCGACCCCAAGTAACATGGGACTAGGGCAGGAAGATGATGACTCAGCTCGTAACAACCATTGCACGACAAAGGTCTCCCTCATGGCTTTCAGCTATTTCGGTCCCAGGCTAAAGTGGCGCATGATTTGTTTAGTCTAGCTCGACTTGTCATCTTTTTATCAGATACATAAACGACTAAAACGACATACGACATAAACTGACCCTGTAGGTACCTGAGGGTGGAAAAAACAGTAAAAAAATGATGATTTAAAAAATAGGCCCGATTTGTTCTTAAAGATACAAGTGGCAGTCCTAAGATCCTATAAGTTGCCGAAAGTGTATTTTTTTTATAACGATAATCTTACCAATAACTCCATTCTTATCCATGATAGGCGACACCAAGCAAGACCTAATAACGGTGCCGGTAGTTGGGTCTATCTCTTTAGTGAACCGAGGGTCTTTGTAGGCGTCGCGAACATTCAAGTTTTCCCCGGTCCGGGCTACATAGCCTGCGGGAGTCTGTTCGGAGTTTAAGCTGTGGAAAAGTAAAAAAAGTGAGGGTAGTTTTAGTACCATTATTTTAAGCACGGATTTTTATATAGCGGAGGCCTCCTAAATATCATGGAGTGTTTGCTTATCTGACCACCTCAAGTAAGTAAGATCACGCGAAAGCTCTTGGAAGTCTTAATTACCAAGGGGTATCTCGTTAGACTTTTTGGTAAGGTCAGTCCTCCGGTTACCCGCTGTTACTAGCTATACACTTCAATACTAATGTTCATTCGAAATTCTGCTCTAGTGCTACCAGAAAAAAAGTTTAAGTTCAAATATACACCATGTCCTTTCTCCACAATATGTCTACAGGCACTAACTTGACTTTAAGCTTCTTCCTCGGCATAGTGCTCTTCTCGCTGGACCAGCCGTCGTCCCACATGTCAGCCTGAAGGTAATCTCCGAGATGCTCCTTGTCGAGTATGTAGAAACTGCTGCGCATCGCGCCCACGAATGATTTTACAATCGTCTGTGGAATTTGGATGTGTTTAAAAATTTCTCCCAATAAAGACAACAGTTTAAAGAAAGTAAGAAGCAAGTTTTTTTAAGAGTAGAGGGAAGACCAAAGAGGATTTGAAAAAACTGTGAAAGTGAAAGATGATATGGCAAGAAATGGTGACCATCGAGTTAGCAACTAATAGAGAAGTATCATAAAAGACGCTGTGTCGATCAGATGAATGATGATAGTGACTGAAGTCAGGGATCAGCGACGGGAAAATAATCTTACCTACATTTTGTAGCCAGATCTGGTCCTGGTCTATTCGAGATCAGTGTTTTAAGCATATGCACGTGATCTAAGCATTCTGGAAGTTCCGGCTGACATCCAAAGTTCCGGCTGACATCCAAGGTTCCGGCTGCCATCCAAAATTCCGGCTGACATCCAAATTTCCGGCAATCCGGTTAACCGCGGGCTCCTCATCGGGTACCTTTTTTAAATGCGTGACCGCGACAAGTATCTACGGGTCGGCGCGATCATCTGCTGACCGTCACCCGACCTGGCGTCTGCAGCGTCCGCTACGATTATCGTCACGCCGCGCGCCGGGCTGAGCCAGGAGAGTACCGTGCGAACACCCCGGACGGGCTTGGAGAAACTTTGTGACCATAAACCTACCCACACCCACCCGTATCAATTATAATTTTATCTTGACTAGGTTCCATGGTTTTCATAGGTAACTTTCCCCACGAACACCCTTTCCGTCACATTGGCATCATGCTGCAGTTATAGTTTGATAAAGATACGTATCTGTGCAGCCAGTTCTTACCAGCATATCAGTCAGCATAGTATCAATGGAAGCCTTATCACAGAAGTAGTTCTGCAGCAACACACGAAGCTCCGTGTTGAGGTGAGCAGTCTTCTGGAGAACGACTCTCGCTTGGGCTTGGTGCACTGCCGCGCCAGCCCAGCAAGCCACGCTCACCACTGTATATACTACGCTCTGGAAATGAATATCATCGTCATCATCATCAGCCTTTAAGAGTCTATACGTCCCAATTTTCAGCAAAGCGGCCACAGCGGTGCAAGTTTCAACCGCTCAGCGCCTCTCCGATTTGGTGGAGACTAGGTCTATTAAACGACTTAGGTCTGACACTCCCTCCTGCTCCGCCCATAGCGGGAGGAGTCATTTGATGATACCCCATCCGAAAAAAAAATATATATATAAAAAAAAGGTAGGTAGGTCTCTCCAAACCCACGTTGTTCTGGAACTAGCTTTCATCAGCCGGTGAAAGTTGGAGTATCTGGAAAGCTGGGAGTAGTGGATATGATAATCACAAAGTCATTGCCCTTCAAAGATTGTCGCTCCATCTAGCCTGCGGTCTTCCCTACGAAAAACACACTTGTAAGAACTCGTAATGTGCTTTGAAGTGACTCTTATTATACCGTTTTTATCAATCAAATAGCAGTATAGTGTTACTACATTTAGGAGGACACTACGGTGTCTGGAATTGGTGTGGGTAGGTACTATATCGGGAACATGTACCTTAAAGATACAACTAAAAAAAGTTTTGTTAAAGAAAAAACTTCTCACATCATCATACGTCTTGGCATAAGTTCGGTACAGTTCTAACACCGCATAGCAGTCTCCATCAGGCTTGACAACCGGCATGCAGAGCGCCACCTTGGCGTCGATCCAGCGGAGACCCTCTGAGAACCTTCGGTCTCGCTGCACATCTTCTAGCAACAGGAACTCTTTGGTGTGCGCCACGTGAGCTGCTGCTGTTTTGCCTTCACCTTTGTTAAAAAAAATAAAAAGGATTACTTCCAGGTTTCGTATATAGACAAAAACCATTAAAAAAAAATCTTCACAAGTGGCGGGCATATCATAGTGAGTCATGAGTTCAAAAACAGGCACACATTTCTAACGTCACGCCACAAAAATGTAGCAGACAGCCAGTCCACAAGACTGGCTGACTGCTAGTTGCTACATTTTTTGTTCATCATGAGATAGTCTCCGTACCCATCTTGCGTTCAATTTGTGGCCAATACGAGATGAGAAAAGCAGAAAGACTTACAAATAGTTATATTTACTTCGTGTCTTTCAGGATTGTCCGTGTCTGGATGCAACAGCACTATCTCATTTCTCATTTTGTCCACTATGTAAACGAATACGCCTGTAACATATCAAAGAGTATTATAACAATCCCGTTAGTACCATTGTGATCCTTTGCATTATTGTTTCGGCTCATACTTTCTTCCTTCAAAAGCGGTAAAATTAAAGTTACAGTGATAATTTAGAAACCCTATCTAAGGGTGCTTTGGTCTCCATAGACGTCGGTGACGAATAAACAACAGGTGTAGGCTGTCTATCAGACTTCACGCTCAAGCCCTTTTGATTTAGTGTCCACCATCCGCCATCCGCTTCTAATTTAGTGGACCTAAATACCCCAGGCCTCTCGAATCGCACGCTATTCATTTAGATTCTCGGCAACTTTCATCCTACTGCCACCAGCCACCCTGCAAAAATACTCAGCGAAGAATCGTCGCTCCACCAAACCTGAGAGCATCCTACCATCCTATTCATCTACAATATCTGATGCTAAACAACCCCTTTACCCATTTGGCTACTTACAAAATAATCAGTGATTACCAGAACTTTCAGTGACAGTCCTCAAGACCATGGCAGTTTCGTACAGAAGCGACTCCAGATCCACCGTATCTTCCAAGAAGACATTGAACCTGTTCAAGTCGAGGTACCTATCAGCTTTCTCTTCCTCCTCTTTCAGGCCTGAATTTAAACAAAGAACGGTTGGTGGTAGCCTAGTAGTAACATTTAAGATATCCCTGTCCATGACTGTCGGTTCGGTTCTAATTCATAATTTTTCGTTTTTTTTTTTAAACTTCCTGGAGCATTGGGTCTCCCATAACTGCCCAATGTTTTTTTTTAATTTGAAAGTATACCTAACTGTGTGCCTGTAACTTTTCCAGGCTTTAACGGCTGAAAGGATTTCGACATAATTTGGCACACAGGTAGACCTAGGCTAGGATATAGGATACTTTTTATCCCAGCAGTATTAATTTCTTATTTTCGACCTATACGCACGTGAAGTCGCGGGACGAAGCTAGTATAGTCTGCAAGTACCTCTCCGTTCTATTTGCGCATAAGGTGCTATGACCCTTCTGGTCACCTTGTCAAGTTTTTCAGAAGGCACCAAGAAATGCGACTGAGTCGCAGTAAGAACTAAAGACTCTCTGTCTTTTAACTTTGAAGATGTCACCTTTTTCGGCATCATGATTATAAAATTAGTTTATTAAAACTAGATTCCAATATAAACTCCAAATTATTGATAAAGTTTGCTAAAATAAAATACGTTATTGTAGCTGTATTGAAAATCACAGCTGTCAGTTCAGTTTCCGAAAATATTTTCTATTGTCATTTGCTTGTTGTAGGCCAGTGTGCTATACCAAACTTGTTGCTTTATCATTCAAAAGTCCTGAAGAAATCTCTATTCTGCATTCGTAACTTACTTTCCAACAGGCTAAAAAAAAACTTTTTTGCAAAAATTAAAACCGACTTAAAAAAAAAAAACACATTTTTAGTTGTTAATATCCTATACTTACAAATATTTGCTATGCATTTATTTTACTTTGTTAACAATACATGTCATGGTAATAGGCTTATCCTCATTAAATGGAACTTAACTTAAGTACCTAAACTGTCGAAATCTGGGTGTATTGTACATATCTGCGTACCCCTCAGAGCATACAGACGTGATAAACAATAAAAATCCAAGCGATTGCAGCAATCACGACCGATTTACCGTCTATTGTTGAATAGTTTAATAAAATTGAATATCTCCGAAGATCAGCATCAGATCTGAAGATCTCTATTTAAAATATAAATGTTTTGGTGAACCAAAAAATGTATAGGTATTTTAAATGGGAACACCTCAGGAGAATACTCTTTTAAATAAAAAAAATTTTTGAAAATCGCTCCACAATTGGGGGAGAAATCGGTGAACATACATAAAATTAGACCACACGACTGAAGTAAAAATGTTTATAACAAAAAAACTACTGGGCCAAACTATGTTACATTTTTATGGGACCAAATAGCAACTATTCCGCATCAAACTAAAGAAGAACCACGTTAATCGGATCATAAATCTCAGCATAATCGGTGTACCTACATACATTAAAAAAATACTAATTGAATTGAGAACCTCCCCCTTTTTGAAGGCGGTTAAAACGGTTTAAAATGTAAACAAATATGAAGAATTACTTTAACCCTTTATATCACCGTGGGACAGTACTGGAACATACCAATTTTTTCCATATAAAATCTAAAGCAAGTATTTTTTTTCGGTTATAACACAGAGTTCCCGCTCTGGAACATATCGCGCTTCATTGTTTAGTATAGTTCATACCCCACAGATGGCGCTTTTTCAACACAAATGAATTTGAATCGAACAATTTGACGTTTCGTACATTACGTTTGTTTAGTAAGTTTTGAAAATAGACGAAAATTATTTTAACTGTAAAAACTGTTTGTTTGCGGTGTGAATTTACTAGGTAAGTGTATGTTCTTTGCTATTTATTGTAAATATTGAATAATTTACTGTAATTTTTGAAAATAATTGCCGTTTTTTGTTTGTGCCCGTCCTGGTACATTGTGTTAATAAGTACATCTAATGTCATACATTGAACACTGTTTTTATTATTGCGACAGGATGGCATCCAGAGGTCTAGGAGACGAGCAAATAGAGGAATTTCTCTTTGATTATGCAGAAAGTGAAGATGGGTTCGACGGTGATGACGACAGCATCGCTGATCCTGATTTTGTTCCGGATTTGGAGGTGCCAATGGAAGTCGATGATTTTGAAGAGGTTGATGGAGTAAATATTGATACCATCATTGAAAATATTGAGAATTCAAGTAGTACTTCTCAACCGCCAACTCCTTCTGAAACCTTTCCTCAACCAGGACAATTATCGAGACCTGAAGCATCAGGACGCAGTCAAGCCAAGCAGAAATTGAATTTACGTTGGAAAAAAAAGAACCTCCTGCTAAATGAGCAGCAACTCTGCTTCACAGGTGACGAAGACTTGCCAGCAGATTTTCTAGAACTTGATAGTCCAGTACAGTTCTTTTTCAAAATATTTCCCAAGGAACTTTTTGTAGAAATAGCCAACCAAACTAACCTTTACATCGTGCAGAAAGATACTAACATGACATTCCGGGTCACAGAGACGGATATCCAGCAATTTATTGGTGTAGTTTTCATCATGTCGTTAGTACATCTGCCAAGAGTGACAAAACATTGGAGTGGTAGTTTAGGAACACCACTAGTAAAAGATACAATGCCTGTAAACAAATTCGAAAAAATCAGACGATTTATTCACTTCAACGATAACTCGAACATGGTTCCTCGCGATCACGCAGACCATGACCGCCTCTACAAAATCAGGCCAGTTGTGTCGAAACTAAATGAAACTTGCCTTAATGTCCCGTTTGAGAAGTATCTCTGCGTGGATGAACAGATTTGTTCTACAAAAGCTAGACACAACCTCAAGAGATATAATCCTAAGAAACCCCATAAATGGGGCTACAAAATCTATGTTCTGAGCGGCGTGAGCGGGTTTGCATACAAGTTTGAGCCAGAAACAGGAGCTGAAAATGTAGTCGGGCCCAATGAGCCGAACCTGGGTGCTGCAGCAAATGTCGTCGTCAGGCTAGCTCGTGAAATACCACGCAATCAAAATTACCGCCTGTATTTTGACAACTATTTCACATCCCTGCTACTACTAGAATATTTCGCTAAACAAGGAATATTGAGTTTGGGAACCATTCGACGCAACCGGATACCTGATTGCAAACTACCCGCAGAAAAAGAAATCTCCAAAAAAGAACGTGGCTATTCAGTTGAGTATGTTGCCTGTGTTGAAGGAACAGATATATCTACAGTTGCCTGGAAGGACAATAAAATAGTCACACTTGCTTCCAGTTTTGTGGGTGAACTACCCAAGTCACAAGGTATCTAGATACGATAAGCCCCACAAGAGGTATGTGACCATTGATAGACCTAACGTGGTAGGAGAATACAACCGCCACATGGGCGGTGTCGATCTCATTGATAGTATAATGGGTAGATATAAAATAAAACTACGAAGCAAGAGATGGCAGGTTCGAATGTTTTACCATTTCCTGGACCTTGCCATGTCCAATGCCTGGTTACTGTACAAAAGGGTTTATAAGACCAAGAATACGAATGGACCACTGCTGCCATCTGCTGATTTTCGTGAAGAGATAGGTACGGTGCTCTGTAAGATGGGGATAAAAGCACACGTACAACGCCGAAGCATTGAACCAGACATCCAGGCAAAAAAACGCAAGGGTCCAGCTCAATTCGTGCCTCCAGCAGCTGTGCGCCAAGATCAAGTAGGTCACTGGCCAGTATGGGTCGAAAAACGTATCCGTTGCAAGCTACCTAAATGCTCTGGCAAATCTCAGACCATTTGTGAAAAGTGTGGAGTTGCATTATGCAACAACAAACAAAACAATTGTTTTAAAACGTTCCATACTTCGTAGTGGAACACATTGCAGCAATGTACCCGTAATGGCACACTCCCTTTATTTTTATTTTGTGAGGTAATTAATAAAAAAAAATGAAAATTAAAAAATACGTGTTTTTTTATTTTCCAAATGCTACCAAAACAGCTACTTTTTATTAAATAATATTTTATTGAGTTATAAAGGGTTAAAACTAAGCATAATATGGTTCACTTTGGGTTTCAACTTCAACAATTTCTTTCATACTTTCACATAATACAGTCTTAATTGACGACTTAATAGATTTGAATAGACTCAATGTACAATGTAATCATATTCAAGTGAAAGCGCAAGCCTGTAATGTAACAGTTGTGATTCGAGCATTACATCAGTAGTAGTTGAACCGAGAATTACAGTGCGAAACCTGTACCGATACAATTTGTTCCAATCACTTGTTTCTATAATAAAGCAAACCTTGGACTGTTACATTACAGGAGCAGGCTCCGGTTAGGGAAGGAACAGAGCCTGCGAGAAATTTGAAAAAATAGTTGTTGCGCTGCGTCTAGCCTGCCCCCGAGAGTCCGATAGGGCAGCTCCGAGCGTTTATATTACAAAAAAATTGTCGTTTTTTCATTTACCTTTTTTCTCTTGGAAGACTGAGCCGATTCAATGAGGGATTTTCTTTTTAGCTCTTCCCTAGTCGCTGGATAGATGGCGCTGAACTTAGTACGTTAATGCAAGGAACTGAACTTAAAAAGCTGATTTTAACAAAGCGCAAGAAAACTAGGTTATATTTGGAAGGCAAAGAAAACGTAAGTGTCACTCAACGAGCGTATGTGACGTGACGCAGTGTTTTTTTTCCCCAAGCGTTTTGGCTTTGGCACCAACTATCGTAGTCAGTTCAACGCCATCTATAGAGTTCTTGGAAACTAAGTTTTTTTTTAATACCTCAAAAAGAAAACCTCGCATTATTTTTGACATTAAAATTTTAAGAAAGAATATGTCTACTTTTTATTCCTTAAAAGTGGGGCATTTATTGTCATATTTTCTTTACTTTTAGTTGCTGAAAAAAAGACGGCAGGGTCTACAGCAGACCGTCATTTAATGAAAAAAAAAAAATGATTGCTCTAGAGGTATTATTCAGGAAGAAAAAAAGGCAATACATTTGTATGGAGAATCGAAGCCTCTGTTGCCTCTTAAAGAGCGAATCGGGAGGGCAACTTCTTATTAGGAAGCTGTAGGTAACCGTTTCAGCAATAATCTCGAACCAAACCACTTCATATTAAAAACAATCATATTCAAAAAGTCCATGTATTTCCGATTTCATCCGTACAATCCAAAATAACTTACCTAAATAAAATAATAAATGTACAAGTCAATTGAACTAAAATATAGCATTGCAGGAACACTTGGCTAACTATACATAGAAGGCTGAAGCTCATCAGGAAAGCGAATACAACTTTAATTATAGCATAGATACCATTTTTAAAACTAAGTACAGGCCTTACGTTCAACTGAGACGGTGCATAAGGCGGAGTCCTATAACAGATTCTGTTCCTATCCCAATGATATATATGATCTTTAATCTGTTCTCTTTAGGGTTGCAACCCTAAAGAGAACAGAATAAAGATCATAACATCACGTCTGTAATACCCAAAGGCTTTGGCAAAGAAGTATCTATTAGTACACCCTAGAGGGTGAGCTTGCCATCAACCGGCCACAAATCCAGACTACTGAGAAATTCCTGATGGAAAAACCCAATAACAATTTGCAAGACCCAGCACCCAAAACCTCATCACTAGACCATAGACCAACGAGGCATAACGGTCAGTCGTGAGAAAAATTGTTGGCCAGTAACGGGTATCAACACCCCTCCCGCGCCACGTAGCTACCTCAGTGGGCCTAGTGTGAGTTTTTATAGCTGACAAACCCTACTCGATCGCATTAAAAAAAACTTCAATTTAAATGTAGGTAGTTGTGTTTCCGATTATTGCCACCAGACGGCGCTTGTTGAGTTTCAGTACAAATTGTAGTTAAAGTTCAGTTCAAACTTAATGGCGGCTCGGAAGTTAGGGTTCATAGAGACGAGCGGCACGTTGCCAACGGCAGATAAACTGCAGCCGTCGCCATTTGTCGACGGCTGCCGTCGACGCTTGCAGTTGTGGCGTCGGCGCCTGCCGCCGGCCGCGGCGCATCGACGGCAGCCGTCGACACACATTTACGCGGCATGCCACAACTGCAAGCGTCGTCACCCGTTGACGGCAGTCGTCGACGCTCCGGCGTCTGCCGCCCGGTGCGTCGACGGCAGCCGTCGAGAGGTGGCGACGCGACCGACCGCTGCAGTTTATCTGCCGTTGGCAACGTGCCGCTCGTCTGTAAGAACCCTTAGCTGCGAGTGACGGTCTGCGCAGGAATAACGCTTTAAACTTTATGGCGATTCGGAACATCTAATGTAATGCTGCGCAGACAACAATTTTAGGTATCAACGGGGCGCAGATGACGCATCGTTTTGTCTGTATAATGCGCAGACCGTCACTTGCAGCTAACTTCCGACCCGCCATTCAGTTTGAACCGAACTATTAGGTATAAAAACTCACACTAAGGCATAGAAACATACAACAGTCGCGCTACATCTAAAATTTAACCTTATTTGCATTAATATTATTTGTTAACGTTCTTATTCGTATGATACGCTTGATCACAATAGCTTCTTAGGAATATGCATATTAACTTTATACAAACAAGGTTAATTTTAGGATGAAGCGCGACTGTTTAGCTTGAATTAAGTCGAAAGATCGTTTTTTAGATCTCAGCTAAATAATGGTACCGACTCAGTCATACGATAGGCCTGTATTGAACTACATAAATATCCAAATAAACAGTCATACTTTTAATTCATTTAGCTGCATGATTAACATTCAATTACAGTGATAAAAATCTCATGTAACTCAACCCACAACAATTTACTATGTGACCTTCCTTAACGCCTAGTCAAATTTTACATAACCATCACGACAAACCCTCGGGATATAGGCATACCTAATACTAGCAAATTGTAACACAAATCGTCCTTGCTTTTGCCCCTAATTTCTTTATTATACAGGGTGGCGATTAAGTCACCTGCAACTCCTGCAAGTCCTCACATACTTGTTTTAGAAGGTTCTATCCGTTATACTGCAAAACTTTTCCATGTAGGCCAAAATTGACTCATGAAAAAAATAATGTTTTTCAAACATGAAACAGTCTGTATAGTCATATGCGCCTGATTTTGATTTATTTTCACGAAGCGGATAGACTTTCACAGGGAAAGTTGTAGCGCTAGGGTAATCCGCAAATTTTGTAATGTTTTTGCAATTTGCAGGTCAGTGTCAGGTTTAAAGTTGATTAAAATATGATTCGCCACCACGCTTCCACCTTAACATGACTGGTTCGATTCATTCCTTGTCGGATGCAGGTGACTACCGTCGGTCACCCTGTACGACTACATCAGTATTTAGATAAAACACAATTTACGTGACGGTTAACAGG
Source organism: Xestia sexstrigata (assembly GCA_941918905.2). Lineage (NCBI taxonomy): Eukaryota > Metazoa > Arthropoda > Insecta > Lepidoptera > Noctuidae > Xestia > Xestia sexstrigata. Next base: position 19,772,521 of record OW799210.2, on the reverse strand, counting down.
TCCCAAAACGACTTATTTGATAATAGTATTATTAAAGACTATAATATGGGGTTCCACCCAGAACTTTAAAAACTGTGAAACTTATAACTACTTATTACAAATCAATTTTCCATGTGATGGTTCAATCGTGACACTACGGATAAATAGACATCTATTATATTCAAAGGCGATAAAAATCCTGTTATACAAAATGTTCTTCATATGGAGCGACCACACACAGACGCGAAAACAGCTTGAGCCAGACAGAAAGAGGTATTCATCAGTCATTCGCCTCCCTTCGGTTCAGACGACGCCACTCGAAGTGGCTCGACACCGTGCCGAACTAAAGCGGTAAATATGATTATATGATGATAAGTCATCGGATCAAGCAGATTACGCGTCGACAAGTGTGGTCAGTCTCTATTTGTGCACAATCTGTGAATAAAAGATCTAAACAGATTATGTTCTATGGTAGCTGGCTATTTAAAAAACTGACTTCAAACATATTGGTGTCGATCCTGTTGTGCACAAACTAAACTTAATTTAGGCTATTTCTATCTTTTACTAAAAGGCAGTGCTAGAAAAGTACGGCTATAGCTTTTAACTAAGTTAGAGATGTCAAACTAGTTTATGCATTGCGCTTCCGTGCACCCTTAATTTGTATGGAAATATTAGTTCCAACTAAATTTGACAGCTCTAAATTACGTCCGTCTCTTTCTCGTTTTATTAGAGAGAAAAAGATAGCAATGGCCTAAATTAAGTATAGTTTGTGCACAACAGAATCAACACCATTAGCTAGCTATTGAAAGAATTATATCTAAAAAGCTGTGTTGCCTCGATTCTTTAGTTAGTTTTGTTTTACCATCTTGAAGTACAATAACTTAGAAAGGTCTTTCTACACTTTAGTCTTGAGTCCAATATTGGCCCTTGACCTGATGTGTGGACCTGCTTTATTGTTTGTTTTGAATAACACAAATGCAGCAGACTGTTATACGCCAAGTAAACAACTTAACACTAAATGAATGTACTTATTGAATCTATTAATTTTATCGTGGGGCTGACACTGGCAGAGCCACCATCAGGGATTTTAATTTTGATAACACAAAAATTTAATCGCTAATTATTCGAAATTAGTCGCCAAATATCAGATTTGGTCGGTCACTGGTTCAAAAGATATAAGGGTTTATAGGTGGCCCTTCTGGAGAGAGCCCACCCCAGCAGAGCCATATTAATATCTCAAAAACTAGGCCACCTAGCGAAGATCTGTTTTCTCCCATATTTACTCGCTAATTAGTCGAAATTAGTCGCCAAATATCAGAATTGGTCGGTCACTGGTTCAAAAGATATAAGGGTTTATAGATGGTCCTGCTGGAGAGAGCTTACCCCACCAGGGCCACATTTATATCTCAAAAACTAGGGCACCTAGCGAAGATCTGTTTTCTCCCATATTTACTCGCTAATTAGTCGAAATTAGTCGCCAAGTTACAGATTTAATCGGGTCCTAGTTCAGAAGATATAATGAGTTCAATTATTAAGGTATAGTCCAAGAGCTAGATCGAAGAGTTCACGAAAAATTGCCAAGAAAAAATATTTCTATTAATATGTGTAAAGCCGCCGAACTTTCTGTATCTCACGAGTCGATCCGTACCATTTTAACTAATCATTTGGGTATGAAACATGTTGCTGCTCGGCTAGTCCCAAAAGATCTGAATTTTCTCCAAAAACTCAATCGCATGAAAGTCGCTGAGGACATGCTAGAACGAGTTAGTTCGGACCCAACATTCATGAAACGCATTGTTACTGGTGACGAGACGTGGGTTTACGAGTTTGACATGCAAACTAGTCAACAAGCTTCGGAGTGGCGCCTTCCAACTGAACCGAAACCGAAAAAACCACGCCAAAGTCGATCAAAAGTCAAAGTCATGTTGACTGTTTTCTTGGACTATCGCGGTGTTGTGCACTCTGAATTCTTACCGGAAGGTCTAACGGTAAATAAAGGATATTATTTGAGCGTTATGCGGCGTTTAAGAGAGCAAATTCGACGAAAAAGGCCAGATTTGTGGAAAGAAAATTCTTGGATTTTGCACCACGACAATGCGCCTTCGCACAAGGCTATCATTGTGAACGAATTTTTGACCAAACACTCAACAAATACCATCCAGCAACCACCATATTCACCAGATATGGCTCCTGCTGACTTTTTTCTTTTTCCTAAACTCAAATTACCACTTCGTGGCACCCGTTTTCAATCGATAGAAGACATAAAGGAGAATTCGCGGCGAGAACTGAACTCAATTCCGGAAGCAGCGTTTAAAAAATGTTTTGATGAATGGATTATTCGTTGGCGCAAGTGTATCGTTTCTAAAGGAGCATACTTTAAAGGTGATAAAATAAATTTGGATGATTATCAGACATTTTGTGTATTATTGATCTTTTCCCGGTACTTTCTTGACAGAGTAGTACTTCTAGTTTTATCGGTCTAAAGTCCTTAGAAATGACCAAAAGAGATAAATTCTCTATTAAATACATGTTTAATGTTTTTAATTATTAAGTTAGAGTGGCTTAAACTGCTTTGAAACCATTAAACCTTGCTCTTGGTCTATTTAGTGTCAAGATGTACAGTCGCATGCAACTGTTTTGTTGAGCTCTAATTTACGTTAGAATAATAAATACGTTAAAATTCTCTTATCTTTAGTAAAATGTAATACTTAAACGTTGAAAACGTATTGTAAGTATGTAGGTAAGTATCAACCCATTGCTTGAAATACACTACAAAAAAATACATATTTAACGTAAATCAAAGATGTAAATACTTACTATACCTAATATGAGCATTAACGGCTGTAATAAAGGTTTAATAGGTAAGTTTATTTATTGTTCCTTAGAAATACAACATGTTGAACTGTATATAAATGCCGGAAATAATATATAAATCTAAATCAAATTATTTTATAAAAATGAATTTCCAAAAAGTTGGTTTGATGTGTGTACCTATATAATAACGTTTAAGTTAAAGTTTAATAATTACATATATTTATTGTAAATCTTGTTTTTAGGTAATGAATACTGCTTTCCTTTGGTGGGTTGAAGTTATAGAATTTCTCCAGACGTCGTAGATACACCTGTCTAAAAACTACTTTAAGTATTTTGTACTTGGTTGTACCACTGTATGGGGAAATTGAATTCTTTAATATCTTTTTAATGACACACCGACTGAATCTGTAACTTGGCGACTAATTTCGACTAATTAGCGAGTAAATATGGGAGAAAACACATCTTCGCTAGGTGCCCTAGTTTTTGAGATATAAATGTAGCCCTGCTGGGGTAAGCTCTTTCCAGCAGGGCCACCTATAAACCCTTATATCTTTTGAACCAGTGACCGACCAATTCTGATATTTGGCGACTAATTTCGACTAATTAGCGAGTAAATATGGAAGAAAACAGATCTTCGCTAGGTGCCCTAGTTTTTGAGATATTAATGTGGCTCTGCTGGGGTAGGCTCTCTCCAGAAGGGCCACCTATAAACCCTTATATCTTTTGAGCCAGTGACCGACCAAATCTGATATTTGGCGACTAATTTCGACTAATTAGCAACTACATTTTTGTGTTATCAAAATTAAAATCCCTGATGGTGGCTCTGCCAGTGTCAGCTACACAATTTTATCATAACTATGATAAGGACAGTTTTTCTTAATAACCTTGACTTTTCCATATTTGATGCCTAATTTAACATAATATAAACTAATATGATTTTCCAAGACTAAAGCAATTCATAACAGGGGGTTAGGCTAAAGGCTATACCTAATTGAATCCATAACTGTCTTAAGATGCTCATGCAATAATCAAAAATCTTATATAATTGCCTTTTTCTAAATACATAATATCAATTTGAAATTGTGATTGTGCATTCAGTTTTTGATCAAAACATGTAAAAAGGATGGGCAAGAAACTCCATGGACACTAATCTCTGACTGTGATCATAAAATTATACATATTGGATTGAAGACTGGACTATAGTGATGGTAACAATATAGCATTGTTACCATTCCAACATCACTATAGTCCAGTAAACAAGTTCAGGAGACAGGACATATTCTTCATAATCTAGACTAAAATCATTACATCCAATATGAGTCCCGACTGTTGCAGTCAATATGTCCTGTCTCCTGAACTTGTTTTATTCTTTTCACTTATTTTATTGAAAGTTATTAATTATTTTTACGCAGGCGGGTTTTTTGTATTATATAAGGTAGATATTACATTGCCACTGACTAAGTCTGTCTACATCACAGTGTTCTTTATTTTTGTTTCAATAAAGTTGTTGTGGAACCCTAACACAGCCAGAAGGAATTGTGGCTGACCTTGTAGAAGATAAGCCCTAGATCGAAAGATTTTGAAGTCATGGGGTCTTTGTCCAGCAGTGGGATGACACAGAGTAACGGTGATGTTGCTGTTGATGTTGATTTAGAAATAAGAAATGATTGTTCAGATGAAGTGATGAGCTATTTTCTTATATATTTTTGCTATTTATGGCCATGTTATAGGTTTCTTTTCTCTCTTTGGTGGAGGGCAGTCACTTGCTAAAGTCATCTGAAAAAGATAAAGAAATGATTTTTATACATATTATGCTATTAATACCTTTTGACTCTGACCAACAGGTTTACCACCTCGGTTGAATGTGTACTAAGTAAGTAGATTTGAGACAGTTTGAGAGACTGGTAACTAGACTAGAGTTAAAACTAAATAAATAGTCAATCTTATTCTTAAACCTATAAAACCTATACAAAGGTGTCAAAAGTTTAACAAGTATATCTGTGTAGGTATATGACTGTGGTATTTATCTTACTTCAATGGAGTACTTACAGAATCTATACTCATTTTCCTTTTACTGATATTGAAGTTTGACGGGTTTGTAATAGGTGCGATTGTTGTCTCAATTTTGATCCTCTTTATTTGGCTGGACAGGCTCTCGGGTGGTGGCTTCAGCCTTTCACAGTTTGCAGTGATATTATTATGTTTGATTTCTCGATTTATCATGACATTCAACTTCTTTGCTGGCTCGGGGCTAGGTTGGCGCGTTTTGTTTAGTAACTTACCTCTCCCAGAATCTCTATACTTTCTTTGGCCGTAAGGCACGCAATAATGATGGAATACATCCAATAGTTCATCTCTATGCATAAGATCCATGTTTGGAACACGCAGATGCCTCTGAAAATGTTAATTGATAACAAAAATAAATCCTCTCTTTTTGTTTTGATCTTACCAAAATAAAAAAATGTGATCTTTACCTCTTGAATGATACACACTAACTGTTCATTACTTAAAAGTTCAGGATGCAGTAACATATCAAACGACACAGACATTATTGGAACAAAACATCACATAAATAAAGTAGGTAAAGAAATATAAAAATATTTTCAGAATTTCATGCCGCCTTTCTTTCTGCCTTCTAGTTTCAGTTGACACTTGCTTGACATTTGCTTACAGTTGACATTGACACTGACAAACACTAACAGTCTTGAGTCTGACAACAACTCCGTGTGTGTTTATGAATCACAAGTGATGACTATTTTTCTTCTTCTTCGTCGTTCCCTCACTGCACTGCTGAGGATCGCGACCACATACCACATTGTGTCTCCAAGCCATGCGGTCTCCTGCACTGTGAAGTGTGAACTGCTCGGTACAGACGGCCTATAATAGCCTAATAAACAGGATTTTAATATATGCTTGTCTTCGACTATTAAGTAAAGAACCATGGTAGATTTTAAAGCTTGTTATAAGATATAATGGTTTATAATTGTGTTATTCCATTTTTGCAAAACCATCCGTAAATAATCAATTATTATTATAAAGCGAACTTCGCGAAAATCTACTCTAGGTATGTCCATTGTCCACGCGTGAAGGTTGAATAATTTAGTTGATTTTCAAATCAGTTACAGAAAATAGGAATACCTTTTGCTGTCTGGTTCTGTAGATATAAACTTAAGGACCGGGGAACTATTTTTATTTTAAAATTGTTCAACGTTTTCTCTTTCAGTCAGTGCTTTTAGTGTTGTTTTCAAGTGCAGCACTAGCATAATTTCTCTATGGTTTCTGTCAATAATACAGTGCTACTTGTCATTTGTGTGCTTCGATTGTTTGCTTTACTGTTTCCTAACGTTTTATTTTGGACTATTGAAGGAATTTAATTCAAAATAAGTTATTCTAATTTTAGTGACTGATGTATTACTAGTTGACTTTCTGGGTGTATTTGCGTTTATTAGTTTAGTTTATTATTATGTGTGCAGCGGTACGATTATCATTTTGTATTTAAATTAAATAGAAAAACTTTTACAAATTAATGTTTTTGAATATTATAGACGAAAAAACCCGGGTTTTAGTGTAACATAACAACGATCAAATGCCAATTGCCGCTGGAATTTCGATGACAAATTCAATCGGGGTGTGTGTGAGAGCGCGGTGGGACTATGTTGTTTCTCAGTGCCTTAGCGATCGGTATGATAAGTGGTCTGCAGAATGTCACAACGGAGGCGCCAGCCAGCAGTGACGGCAGCGCGGTCGCTAGCCCGCCCAGCACGGCGGAGCGGGCCGTGAGCGAGATGGGGCTGCTGGAGACGACGAAGCTATCGGGGCAGTCGGCCGACCTGGTGAATGTGACGGTGCATGATCGCCCGTCGATGTGGGACTTGTACTTGAACCACTGCCCGAAGTGGCGGCCAGTGAACCATATATTTTTCCAAGTGGCCAATGTGTTCTTCCTGCTGTCTTTCCTCGCGCCTCACACGCCCAGCGGGCTGGTGTGGCTGCGCGTGGCGCTGATTCTGGGATGCGCCTTCTCTGGCATGTGGGCGTGGAGCATTGAGTGCTACCTGGACGCTGTGCTGTGGAACAGTGCTTTTATTGTGATAAACTTCATTTACTTCTCTATACAGTTTTATTTGATGCGCCCCATCAAGTTCCACAAGGATATTGAGGAGGTAACTATCATTGTTTTTTATTTTGTCTAGTTCAAATTATGATGAGCCTTTGATGTTCCACTGCAGGATAAAGGCCTCCCTTCTGTCTTTCTACTACTGCCTATCTAGCTGAAGCTGCTACAGACAATACAGATACAGATACTGAAGAAATCAAGCTTTTCAAGTGCTCACTTTATTTTCTCAAGAACTGAAAAAATATTACTTGAGTACTTGCCCCACAATATAAATTTGAGGTGTTATCACAATCAGTTCATTATGTGTATCTCTAAGATGTCCCTCTGACTGTTAATTTAGCACCTTATAGACATTACTGCCAAACAAACATTTCAGAATTACCAGTCAAAAAATAATTCTAAAATGTACCTGTCCCTCTACCTACCTCCTCTACCTGTACCTCTCTATCTGTGTCCTCATTTGAATGCACTATTTTTTTTAGGAGCATTTTACCACCTTTTTGTTCCAAAAATATGAGGTTTTATTTATTACTTTACCATTCTAACAACCCTACAAATCGGCAGGTATGTTTAAATAACATTCAGAAGAAAATGTAACTTTAATTTTAATTTGGGTGTTGGAAAAAAATGGTATAGGGTAGGTAGCAATAAGAAATGCCGTTATTGGTTGAATCACACTTTAAATTACTAGCTTTTCATTTAAATGAACAAAAAACAACTCAACATAACAATTAATTAAATTAAGATGTGAATGTGATCAATAACTCTGCCACATTGATGAGTCATAGGTCAAACATATTTAACATCCAAGGGCTTCGGGTCAACTGATAACCGGTTTGTTTCTACAATTATACATCTTGTTGTGATATATAATAAGTCTTATAAGAATGGGCCCTTAAACCCCCCTTCACCCCTCCCCTTTGACCCTTTCTGTGAGACTTCAATAATATTTTAAAATACAAAGTGTAAGGGATTAGGGGACACAAACTTTAATCAAGGAGAGCACAAAACACTTTCGGATGGGAAATCATCAAATGACTCCTCCTGCTCTGGGCGGAGCAGGAGGAAGTGTCAGACTTTTACTGACTAAAACCCATCCATGTTCCTTCATCGCCCTTTGTGTTCCGGGGCCACGGTATCTCTTTCAAACAGTCCCGCAACCCCAGCAGGCATTGGTCCTTGCGGACCCTTTCCTTTTGCTGACTCTCTATGAGGCGCGCTTGGAATACGAACGTCGTCATGAGACGGACGGACGGCGAGCTAGCCCATAGGATCACGTGGCCCCCGACGCCCGTGGCGTCTCCCGCGGCGGCCGGGACGTGAGGTTCTCTCCCTCTCACGTTCCGCCACCTCCTTCTCTAGCATGACTACTTCGCAGATGGAGGTGACGGCGAGGACAAAAGCCCTGGGTTGAAATGTTCAATTTAAAAAAAAACTGATTTTTCTTCCAAAACATTTTATCAATTCATTTTATGATTGATTGATAGACTTATCACATGAGTCAGCTACAAAAGTTTTCATCAACACAGGTGTTGATTATGTGACTCATGATTTTAAAATCAGTCCATCACAGCATTGGCAGGTAAAAATAAAAAGGGTCCAACAGAAATAATATACAGGGTATGTACAAATAGGGTGACAATGACTATTTATTTTAAACTAGGACTTGTTTTTATAGTGTTGCTCAACTTAGTCAAAATGTATATATGATTTTGCTCAATGTAACAGTATTTACATATTATGATGTCACTGTTATCATCACTATCTTTGAAATTATTATGAAAGATTTTTATACGGAATTGCAGCCTAATAACTTGTTATACAAGACAGATAACTAGCTAACATTTGCCATGTTCATGCCAATGATAATATGCATTATGTATGAACATGTTGAAAATGATTTATTGAAACATAAAGTCGTTTCTAAGTTTATCAGAAGTATGTCTAATGAGAAAAATCGTTTTCTGTCAAAAATATTTACGGTTTTTAATTGGAATACATGGCTGCTAAGTTTTATGGATTATTTTATTGACCCCACATTTGCAATATTTTGCTACTTTCGCACTTACAGTATGGTGATAAATTCCATTAACGATATCCTAATTAATATAAATGATGGGTTTGGCTCGGCCGCAGTATAAACCGAAAAATTGAAGCAATAATGAATAAAGCTATTGTCATAGGCAAAAAAGTTTTTGCATAATATTGTGAAGGACATAGTGCGGTCCCTTTGATGTTGTTTAACCAACAAAACCTCATTAAATGAAGGGCGAAAAGGAAAGCTAACAAACCACTAACGTAACCAGTATTGTTTACAGACTTATTTCTAAAAATGCTCACTTTATCATTACCGAGAGCTGATTTTCTATACAAAAATATGTACTTACGTTGCGATATACGAGACAAGGTGTATAACATCGTAATCTAGTTGCAATAACCAACTGGTTAGTGTCGGTACAAGTACATCCTTTTTCATGTTATTTTGCTATAAGGCATCTCTGAGACATGGGATTACATTTTTCCATAACATTTTTTTTAGCCCTGTATTATCTTAAATCTCTTTGGTTTCACGCAAACATGTCGGATGCTAATTTACGTCGGGTTCAGATAATGTTCTATTTTAAATGCAAATTATTATATTGGCCCCAATTAAGTATCCTTAATAAAATTTGCAGAGCTCGAAACCTGATAAATTGGTTATCACACTTCACCGTCGAATCGACATGGAGTCGATAAATTATGTCCGCAATGATTGCACGTCTGATCTCATTTGAGATTTATTTGCTCAGACAGATGCGAACTCGGGTAGTAATATTAGGTCGAGAAAACTTCGCACGTTACACACATTTATGTTCCTACTTTTCTCATAATCGTAAATCAATTAAACCGTCATATTAATATATCATACTACAGGATAGAAAAGTATATAATCATATTTATTACTCGAAACCGCGATAAAATTAATACGCTTCCAATACCTAAAAATTGTAAAGGTGTTTCAAAAATATGACTTACATAATTTATTAGACTGGTTTTATCAGCAAGATTGAGGCACACGTGCAAGACTAACGATTAGTTATTTCATTGAATAAGTGTCTCTTCCTCATTGTTTTATCGCCCAATTTTAGTGAATTTCAATTATTTGGGAGTTTTAGGCCCGCAATATTCCCTCTAAACCAAACAATCAAATATAAAAAAAAAACACTAACATTGACAGAAACTGAATGATATATAATAGTTTAATAGTTTACAACATCGTCATCTATTTCAAAGCTGTAATAAAAAGAACTTTGCCTTTTAAACGTGAATCATATTGATTTCGAAAGTCGATAGAAACAGAGTAAGTAAGCGGTGAGCTGCGGTCGCCTGTGGTTAAAGTCACAAGTTAATACACCGAAAAATACTTTGTTTAAGAGGCCCTGCCTGGAAGCCATGTTTACAAGGCAATCACTGGGTAGTCGAGTTAAGACAATCTCCTAGGTTGACTTGCAAAATACCATAATTCTCTTGCCCTCATCCCAATGGGGGCTATCACGTGTGAATTTGCCACTAGAGGCGCTTGTGTAGACTAAGGTCTTCCAAAATGTCAGATGTCATAGAGTGTTCGCGCATTGCGTGCTTTTTTATCACGTATCTAAACTAATACTCACGATTGTGTTCTAGATTGAGCCATTCCTGATTAATATTATGACTTGAAGATTTTAAGTAGCAACTTAGGATCTTATTTGTTAGTACTTGAAGTTAGAATGATTTTTAAATTTATTTATTTGTTATGTACACACAAAATACTTTACAGGACAATATATTTACATAGAAGAGCACAAAGGTACTCAAAAATGATTGATGATAAATGTTTCATGCTTGCTAATTTTAGGAAGAATATTTTAAACATGTATCTAAAGCTTACACTATATTGTTATACGTAATAAAATAAACTTTTTATGAAGTTATTGGTACTTTAAAGTATTAAATATAATTATTGACAGGACCTTACTCGACAGTGCGCCATCTGGTGAGCTCAAAAACGATAGCCCTCATTCATTTGGTGTCGGCGCAGTATGTCTTCTTCTTCCATACTTCTCTTTTATTCGTCTTTCGACACCTCCTTTCTTGCCATGTCATCCTGTACACAGTCCATCAATCCATCGTTTCTTTGGTGTTCCTTCCTTGTCTTGCAAAAACCATCGTAAAAAAGTCCTATTAAAAAATAAAAACATAGTTACCCCGATTTGTTCCGAGAGGGTTAACATTGCATCTCCCTCGCTCCGTAATTATTCGTAATGCATATTTAATTGCGTCGACGTACGCGTTGTTGACTGTCAATATATCCGATCCGCAACGGATGTCACTAGTAAATAATTCTGCTTCATAAACGGTATACTCGAAATTCTCTGAACAATTAATCATCCCAATAAGCTTAAAACATACTAAAATATTTAGCGAATATTTTAGCCTGCTTACTTTTCCGCCATTTTAATTTTATCTTTATAAAAATATTCAAGACCGTCTAATTAGCTAGCAAAATTGTAAAAATATCGAAATGAAAATACAACAAAACGTAAAAATAAATGTTTGGTTGTGTGTCCAAGGCGATGTCGTTACGGTGCGTTTATGTTTGTGTTGCAGTCAAATAATCCTAAACGGCTCGAGTTGAGGCGGTGCTAATCCTGCTAGTGCTTAGCTGTACGTTTACCTTAAACCCTCTGAATATTAATCAAAGCCACTCCACACCGTGCAGTGATTTTGTCACGTATTATATTAAGGGTTCACCCCATTGAGCAGTTCAAGTGGGTCTTGCCTTTGTTCACTATTGTAACCGCTGAAGCTTCTCCTTTAGACTCGTATAGAGGGCTGCCACAACGAAATATTGAGTTGCATAACATAATAACTTCTCATATTATACTGTCTCCGCAGTAGTGCCGAAAAGACTAAAGACTTACGAGTATGAGTTGCATGTCGTCTTCGTCGGTTTGAACGCTGACAGGCATTTAAAATTTGGTTAAGGTCGCCAGGAACTCCAGGAAGCCCGCGAAATTAAAATGTTCTTACGATTAAATGACTTAAAAAGTCATTCAATCGAGTTACATGAACTTGGAGGGTTGTATTGATGATTTTGATAATTATAATTCTGTAACGACATATTATATGTCTTACAGTCGCGAATAATATTTTAATCAACATACAACCTAGCACTGGCCTGCAAATTGCGAAAACGTAAGAAAATTTTAATTTCGTGGGCTATCCTGCAGCATCTAATTTGCCACGGCAGCTCTTCAAATAAAAATAAAAAAAATAGTAAAGGAAAACATCGTGAGGAAACCGGCCGAACCGAAAAATCAAAGACGTGTTTTATCCACCACCCAGCATTGGGTCCGCGTGGTAAATTCCAGCTCTTCCCTCTCTTATACAGGGTGTAAACGGACTCTTCACGAAGCCGTCAACCAAGCATTCTGTACATCAAACGAAGTAACTTTACGCAAAAAATTTTGCTCGAAAACCGACTCTTTTTAGGGTGAAAAATCACGTTTATCGGTAAATTTAATGTTACGCACTCAAAACATTGTGCTGATGGATACATTGAATAGTAAAGGTCTGACTTTGCTTTAAATACCTGGGGGTATTTAAAGCAAAGTCAGACCTTAAAAGCTACTATTAAAAAAAACTTTAACCTCCAATATGGTCCAGAGCCAAAAAAAATATCGCAATGACGGGGAGAACAATGAAAGATAAATAATTAATATAATTATAGAACAACAATGTGTGTGTGCTTTAATAACTGACGTCAAATAAATATTTTTCTTTCTTTCTTTCATAACAAGTGCCTTTCCTATTCGTTAAGGGTCTATTTATACCCTTTAGATGAGGCTTACGTTCCTGTAGTGACACTGACAACATTATAGGCCGGTCGTAATTCTGACTTCGCAAATAATAAATCTGTCAACACGTATTCGATTTTGATCTAAAAGCCTTAATAATGTGATCATTGTTTATACAACAAATTGCTTGTTAATCGCCGAGTAAAAAGCCATTAACGAGCAACTCGTTCATACAATATTATCAGCGTGCTGATCAAATCGAATCGCTAATTTAAATGTAAATAATGCAAACCATTTTCTAATGAAATCCGGGATGTGGCTGGAATCAAAGAGATTCAAGATGGCCTATGAGAAAAAGAAGCAAAACCATCCACCACATCAATCATGCACGGTTAACAGGGAAAATAAAAGGAAAAAACGTGTTTCTTCGACCCAAGTATCATGGCAGGAGTATCAGAAATGTCTTAGAATAATTAGGCTAGATGACCAAAAAAAATGTAAAGAGTCCGTCAGATAGATTTCCAAAAAATATTGGACACATATTTTTTCTTTTTTCATGCAGAAAAAAAATGAAGGTGATACATACAGTGCGTCGAAAACTCGTGAGACGTCACTTTTGAGTACATTTTTACTCAAATGTCACGTTTTATCTTCGTCAATTTTTATTAATTTGATAAAACAAAGTACACGTATCCAATATTTTACGATAATCTAACTGGCGGACTAAACAGAATCATTTTTTTCTTTAGTCAGTCATAATCCAGATCCATCATGGATCTGGCCAATGGATCTTCTGAGAATGATACATTGTCTTAGTGACAATTTAAAGCAAAGTTACGCAATTGCCAAGTTTGACACCTTAAACTTGAGCCGACAGCGCTCACTTGACTCGTCCAAGTAGGTTACGATATTGTTCACGTTGTCCCACTTCGTATATTTAAATAGCAGGAATTTTATTTAGAGCTGGCGAACATCCATTTCCAATATTAAATCAAAGTCACTACCTCACGAATGGCGGGGATTTGAATTTACAATATCAGCTCACCGCATTTCGAAGGGGGATTAATGGTTAAACGCCAGTCCTTTCAGTGTACTTCCAGAGGTCAGTGGGGCAAGACGGTGTGAACGGCCTTTCAGCAGTGACGTCACCGCCTCACTACCACCCATCGAGGGTTAAACGTACTTAATGTTTCACATTTGTGATGGAGCACACAACTTTGCAGTTCTTGGCTGCAGTATCGGCGGGATATCGGATCTCCTTTTATAAACTTGTTCAAAGAGTTTGTGGATGTTCTTAGAATCGATAAAGATAATAAAACACTTATCGAATGTTCTTCTTTAGAAATAAAGATTCAAGGCAATGGTCTATGTATGCTATTAGTTCATGAGGGTTCGTGCGGGGCTCGGAATTTGGCAACGATTCACTGATTTTACGTAATAGCTTAAACTGTAAAGGCCAGCCTAAGGTTTCGACAAAAAAATCGCATCCGAATAATGAATGGGCAACGTTGATTCATGCCCTGTACCGAGAGAGCAATGACACATGTATCAGCGTCAGTTATCCGCAATGTGTACCTAACTATCTACTGCGGGAAAGCGCTGTGATACGAAACGCATTGCTGTATTTAAAATTGTCCACACATCCAAATAAATCTACGTCACCCATTTATTTGTGGTCCTTCAGAACAAATTACCTTTCGACTGCGGTTTTCGATTCTTGTACCATCGAAGTTGGGTCTTGGGCCAACCCTAAACGTTCAAAAACTAATAAATAACTGTTTAACGTAAGAAACTCATAGTTTCTAAGCCACCTACTTTCTCCGCTTGCGCAATACTGTTGCGTTATTGTGTCCGAGTAAACAATTGGACGAACATGTTTAATTGCCTCTTTAGTCTTCACCTTGGCGTAACCAATGCTTACAGATTAAAAAATCAGAGATGATAAAATCCGTGACATTTCGAGCTCCTCTATGCTTCGAAAATCACGTTAGCCTTAGGTACCGGCTGTCATTTGTAGATCCTTGATGGTTCTTACGAGTAGTCAATAGCCTGAAAGTCTTACAACCAGTCCTCTCCTTTTTTTTTTTCGGATGCGAAATCATCAAATGACTCCTCCCGCCCTGGGCGGAGCAGGAGGGAGTGTCAGACTTTTACTGACTAAAACCCATCCATGTTCCTTCATCGCCCTTTGTGTTCCGGGGCCACGGTAACCAGTCCTCCCCTAAGGTATCGTATTAGTATTACCCAGTAAATGGGTTGTGGAGTTCAGGTAGGCAGTCGCTCCTTGTAAAGTACTGGTATTCAGCTGCATGCGGCTTGAAACCGACCTCAACATAGTTGGGAAAAGGCTCTGCAGATGATGCGATGATACTGACAGACAAGTTGTCATTCTAATTCTCCTTTTGTCACCGTCTTTGTGTCGTCTCCAAAGAGATGTCGTCGTCACTTTAATACCTATTATACCTCGGTGGGATCAAAACTTGAAGCTTAATGAAAAGACGCAAAGCCTCTACTTTAGTTCGTATTTAATCAGATGTTTTGGACGAAATATCGTGCTTCAAAAAACAGGAGGTTTAAGTCTCGCAAAAGAGTAGTGCTGAAGGACGTTGATCAATTGCGAAATGGTGTGAAATGTATTAAAGAAAGGAGTCGCTTGTGTCGATTTTAACCACACGCCAATAGATCCTAGTGTAGCTGCTATAAAGCAATTGAATCATTCAGAGGTCGTTATCCTCACAATACTAATGAATTCGAGCAAAAATGTATTAGGAATTGCCATAATAAGGTTGTATGGCTTAGAATCACGCGACCGCAGCCGAGGTGTTTGGTAATGGGGCTATTGATTTTATGCAAAGGCATGGTGCACCCTAAATACGATGCCAATATTGCTTGCTCACAGATGCGCTAATAGAACTCGTGAAGTCGTGATTGATTCATTGGTTCACGAGATTTGACTGTCGCAAGGTTTGCAATGGAAAGCATTCACTGGGAACCTACTGCAGAAGTGCAGACTAGGTTACCTTTTGTTTTAAATAAAAAGCCCTGACAAAAAGCCGGACTACTTATAAATCTTAAATATTTCAGCATTAATTGAACCATTTTTATACTATTCTATTATATATCAAATGACAAGTCCGGACGAGGGCCATGAAGCAAAAAACGTAAGAAAATTTGAATTTCGCGGGCTGGTTAGACCATTCACCTTAACCCTTAAAAAAACAATTAAGTATAATTTTCTTCTTTGCCAAAGCATGAAATAACACAGTCAGCGAATTATCGTCAACCTAGCAAGGACTCAAACGCCATTGGACCATTTACAGAAAACTAAATATACTACTAACTAAACTAATATACGAGGGCGGCACTGAAAATTTCGGGAATCAAGGAAGTGACACAACATTACTATTTAAAAATGTATTTATTGCTTTTCCAAGTATTCTCCGCGAAATTTGACACATTTTCCATACGATGGAACCAATCATTGAAGCAACCATTCCATTCGGAAGTTGGGGTCTCCAAAATGGCCGTTTTGTAGGCGTCCACAGCTTCTTCAGGTGATGAAAATCTCTGTCCACGCAATTTATTCTTTATTTTAGGGAAAGTATAGAAATTTTAAAATTCGTCACCATGATACGATGTTGTATACAGCATTTGAGGATCCTGCGTGGAATCTTTCGAGAGTTCTGACGCACCAAGTAACGCGAGCCGCTTTTTGCTCTTCACAGAGCGAATGCGGTATCCATCGGGAAAACAACTTTTTTACACCTAATTGTTCATGCAAGATTATTTGTATTTGACTCATGCCAATGTTTAAAGTTGCCTGAATCTCGCGGTATGTCACATCTTCCTCAATCAGCTTACGCACAGCATCAACGTTTTCTTGGGTGACCGCAGTTTTTGGACGACCTTGGCTGGGATCATCACTGAGCTTGACACGTCCACGTTGAAATTCAGCAAACCAGCGATAAATTGTGGTTTTGGATGGGGTTTCATCACCAAATGCAGAAATCATCCGGTCAACACACTGTTTTTGTGTTAAACCACTTCGAAAGTCATAATAAATCATCGCTCTTGAATTTTATCGAGTCAATTCTATTTTCTCAACGACTAAACAAGTTTGACAAAACCTTGTGACAAGACCGAGAATCTTTTTTTTAAATAAATAAATGGTATTCGATTTTTAAAACCAAGGAGTTTTCAATTAAAAAGATTTTAATATGACAGGAACAGTGGAAATATTCCATTCCCGATACTTTTAGTGCAGCCCTCGTACCTATTCGTTTTAAAATGAAAGCACTACAGTTGATTAAAATGCGAGTTTCAACAGAATCGGAAATGGATATTACGTTGTGGCTACATTGTAAAAAAAACTTATTTGGGCTCTCATCAAAATGGTCTCTCTGATCCTTTTGTTGGATTTGACCGAGAATGGTACTTGGTCAATTCTTATTACGCAATAGAACTGTAGAGTCCAGCTGATTAACCCAAAAGTTAAAATCTTTTCTATTTATATTTACATTTTCCGCCAGACTTTGTTAACAACGAAATGCTCTTTCCATATAAATCGTGCAGCCGCGACGAATCTGCTGTCAAACTACGAAATTATTCAGCGAAAAGTCACATTGGGAAGTCTGCAAAATTGGATATGCTGGCAACTGAGAAAGTACACATTCTAAATTCAAAACTTTTGTTTGCAACTAATTTTTGAATAACTAGAACCATTTTTTTTTATTATCTTCACCTGTGGTCGGGGTTCGTCGCAGTCTTTTTGGTTGGCGCCAATATTTGTGTTATATTTTTTGCAAGGGTTTTCTACCTGCCAGCCTGAATAGCCAACCTGTTAACATAACATAATCTTGCAACGTCAAGTTCGGATAAGGTCCTGTTTCTTACAAAAAGATTTGTTTACCTGATCTTAGGTCCACATCCACCACAAATCATTTAACTCTGCATCAATGTGTTTCTGACAAACCTTTGAAGATGACAGAGACAGTGTTGTTTTAGAAACGTTTAACGTTCAAATGTGTTTAACGATTTGCGGTGCAAGTGATCCTCAGAGTAGTTCGAAATTCCGAATATAATAAGAGCTTGTAATAAACAGTTGTAACTGTCTCTGCTACCGTAATTATCTGTTCTAATGTTGTAACGCAAGCTCCCATAGAACCGTAGGGAAGTAAATAATTGCTTCTGAATTCAATAGAAAACGGCACATTGTTAGTTCACGGCTTTCTCAGTTGTGTTGTCAATGGTTATTGTTCAAGCCCTCAATGCCGACCTTTTTTGTCAATTCTAATTACTTCACAATGGAATACGGTTACCAATCTTTTTAGTTCAATCTGAATTGAACGGGTGGGTATTCGTGTTAACGATACTGCCTTCCGCGATTTGTCGTTAGCAAAAACTGACACTGAACTTTATTAACCTTTTCTTTTAGGCACTTTTCTTATTAACTGTAATTACAGTGTTTTTTCCAACTTTACCTAGGCACTGTTCTTTATCATCATTCCCTTGCTCTTATCCCAACGTATTTGTGATCGGCTCAGCATGTTTTCTTCTTCCGTACTCCTCTATTACTCGTAATCTTAGTAGTCAGAGTCAAATTCTAGCTAAATTATCTTTTACACTGTTCATCTGTAATTTCTTGAGCCTCCTATACTCTTAGCCATCCACATTCCTACTCAAAACTTCCCTTATGACATTTTCTTCATACATCCGCACCACATCACTTCTTGGCCATACCATGACAGCCGATTTTGACACAAATCAGTCATAGGTGACATCGCAGAGCCATGTATTTCTGTTATTGTCTGTACTTACCTAATGCCTTAAGCTGATAAAACGAAGTGATTGTAGGATTTGTCACTTCGCAATTAATTACTGTTACGGCTCCAGCTGTTTCCGAGATTAGACTAGATAAGATTTACAGCCATTCAATTCAAACCAGCTAATTTGCGTGAATAAATTATCTCGCCTGTTGAGAACTGTAAGAGTTGTAGAAACTTGCAATGTAGATGAATGACAATTTTATTTACATATCAAAAACATGGTCTGGGTCTTAGATGACAATCTTTTACGTGTCTTTGTTTCTACAATGGCTTAACTATGATATACGGTGCTGATGTCATCCGAAGTTACGTCAACGGCAAAAGAATTCGAGCCAGCAAGTCCTTTTGTAAAGAAAACATTACATTTTAGATAGTTTACCTAAATATAAGACTGCGAATTCCTCAAAGGAAAAAGAACAAATATTGACTGAATATTGTTAGGTTCTGCTGTTGGTTGCATGCCCGCTTAAAAGACGATAGACTCTTTGAAGCAACATTATGATGTTGCTAAAGGGGGAAGATAGCAAGGGGTAAAGTCTACAGTAAGGATGTATACCTCATTTCTTCTTCTTAGCATGTAGTTACAAAACTATAATGAGAGTCGGGCCTGAATTTAGCTCCGAGTTAGTGGCTATCGTTATCAAAAGCGTCGCATCAATTTCTACAGTGTACAAGGATCAGGGCACCGTGGACTCGATATCAGGAGTCCAATTAACATAAGTTTTGGTCCTCCGCTATACTTTTCTGAATAATTTCGTTGCGGAATCCAAGACAGTTGAATCATTTCTCCGAGATTTGTCAAGATTCATTGCTTCGGCGCTTTTCTGGTGATCGCTACGGTTGGTTCCGGTTTTTGGGAATAGCGTGGCGGTTTTGAGGCGTAACGGAAAAAAAACACGCCTTCTTATTGCAGAAACTAGACATATCATAAAACTTTAAACTAAGTAATTATACACGAAAAAGGAAGATTTCCTTTAGGTTATTAGCTTTCCATTTTGCAACATTTCCTTTGAATAGGTAACGCAGCCCCCAGCAGTTCATGCAAGTATACGCTAGGGATGAGTCCGAATGTAAATGACATCTTTGAATTTGTAACGAAACATATATGATATTTGAGATTTATGTATCAGACACCGTGCGTTTATGATAATATACAACTAATTCTCTATTCAATTCCTTGTTTCCAATTAATGTTATTTTTACGTAAACCAATATAAACTTTATGTTAGTATAAATGAATGTTAAGAAAGTTATTTTTCCAACAACACACAACGTTTATTTACATGTTTAGAAACTAAATCACGAGGGTGGTATACATTTAAGTGCACAGTGAGCGAATTTATGTGCACAGTGCACGTATCATCTTTGAGATTTCTTGCTCACGTAGGAGCAAGGAGATGAAAAATCGGTCTAGTGATAACAATGTTAGAAAGGAGAGGAAGGAAGAAAATCAACTTGTTTATAATAACACAATCATTATTATTTCCGAGATTTTGATAGTCCTACTACTGTAGGTTCTGAATTTCAGCAGTTGTAGTCGGTAGAAATGAGGAGCTGTCTTTCTTCAAAAACATAAAATTGATATCTACTGCTTTATACACGCATGGTGCGTTACGTTCTTACGAACATTACTATCGTTAACAGTCTAAATTATGTAAAAAAAAAACAGGTTTTTTTTCATCAAACATTAGTTGAGGCGGCTCAATTCAGCCTTGTCACATCGAAGTCATTAGCACGGCCTTATTATCAGCGGAAATGTACGGGGCGTAATTGCGAGCAGGCCTGATGCAGGTGTACTTAAGGATTTCGCTGGAAACACTGTGATTTGGGTGACGTTTAAGTATAGGGGAGGGTTTTGTTTGCGTCATTGTGTTTGGCCCTTAGTTACGAATTTGGCACCGTATTACGAAGTAAGAAGGTTGCGACCCTCACAGTATAGGTAATCACTCCATGTCAAATACTGGTATTCAAGTGCATCCCGTTAGACTAGAAGCCGACCTCAACATAGGTGGGGGAAGAAAATAAACAGACGCTGATGAAATACGAATTCGGTATATTGAATAAGAAAGGAATTCAAACTTAAGAGATAATCTGAAGTGGCGCGCGTGACTGAAAAGATTAGGAAAATGACGTGAGGAAAGTTTTTAGTCTGATTGTGGATGGTTATAAGAGTTGGGGGAGATTAAAGAAAAAAAAAAAATTAAAAATTCTAGCTTTATTAGCACTAAAACAGCCCTGTTTTAGTGCTAATAAAGCTAGAATTTTTGGTCATCTCACTCAGTAGTTGAACCTACTGGGTGAGATGACTCAGATCTCACGATAATGATGGTGATGATGATGAATATAGAAACTATGAAAGGAGAAGACACCAAATAAATTGGGATAAAGGCAAGAGTTGCGAATTCTGTTTACTTGCGACTTGCAGACATGCTAAGCAGTTTTTGACACTTTAATTCAAGTTTGAACAAAGACAATTTTGTGGTATCACAGAATATGATGTTTAAAATTAGTTTTCAAGCCCCTTGAGATGTCTTCCTTTCCTGCGCAATCTCGCGTTGCTAAGTTACACAGTTCGTCTCTGTCTTATGTAATATGCTGTACCTTTTTGTTTCGCTAGTATCACGTATCGATATAATGTGTTATATTATTTATCACAACCGTCGTGCGAATTCGTATACGACCAGATTAAGAACGTGAACGAAGTAAAAGGAGTATGAGGATCGCAGCAGATAGCGTTCTGTCGTTTCTGCCTCGATCCAGATACCATCCGCAAAAAGTATTCTTCTTTATCGTGTGGGTTATGCCTAACCTGGTGTGAGAGTTTTTATGTCGCCCATTGGTCTATGACTGGGCTTTACATGCCGTCGAGAAATATCTCTCCGGCATACTGGTTTTGTTTCAAAAGACAATTTTATTGTTGTTTAATGCAAATATTGTACAAAAACATTTCCCCTTCAAAAGTCCTGACGGGTCATGTTTCTGATGCGCAAAATGTGATGTTTTTGATGAGGGGAAAAAATGGCAGCTCTCAAAGACGTGCCAAACTGCCAATCAGTTAATGGGATGGCAAATATCCGACTTTACGTTACTCTTGTGTGTAAACTTGTGAAATAATATAGCTTACCCAGAATTGGATTTTCTAACAGCAAACCTGACTTCGTGTGTTTTTGATGTTATTGTTTTATTTTATTCCTTCGTGGACTATGCCAAGGCATTCGACAGTGTAGACCATCAGTCAGTAATTAATGCCCTGGAGTCCCAAAATATAACGCACACTTACATTGACCTCATTGACACCATCTATCGAAGTAGCACCGCGAACTTCAAGCTACATATTTCTGGTCCGAATTTCAACATTGAAAAGGGTGTCAAACAAGGCAACCCACTCTCACCTAAACTGTTCACAAGCGCACTGCAGGAGGTTTTTATGCCTTCGTGGCAATCACGAGGCATAAATGTTAGCGGCCATCAGCTAACAAACCTCCGCTTTGCTGACGATATTGTGTTGTTCTTCACATCTGCTTCAGAACTCGAAGTAATGCTCCAAGATCTGAGCACAGCAAGTCTTGAGGTTGCGACTTTCAATGAACAGATCTAAAACCCAGTTCATGACCAACAGCATGAAACGTAGGGTCGAGGTAGACGGGCATGTGTTGCAATATGTCGATGAGTATACATACTTGGGCCAGATAGTGTCTTTTAAAAATAGGCAAGATAAGGAAGTTGAAAGACGAGTCAAAAATGCTTAGAAGACCTTCTGGGCCCAAAAAGAACACATGAAAGGAAGTCTTCCAATGACTCTAAAAATAAAAATCATCGACATGTGCATCCTGCCCGTCCTAACCTACGGTGCGCAAGTTTGGTCACTTACTGAACAACAAAAGTCCAAACTCAAGATTTGCCATTTGAAGATTTGGGCAATGAAACGCAGCATAATAGGTGTGAGGCGTACAGTTGCAGATGTCGGAGAAAAAACAGCCAAGCTAAAGCGGGAGTGGGCTGGCCACGTAGCGCGAATGCACCCGGAGAGGTGGGCAAAGATCGTCACTCACTGGACGCCTGACGGAGGAAATCGCTGTCAAGGTAGACCGCGGCGAAGGTGGTGTGACGACCTGATCTTGTTTGCGGGGCGAACATGGTCAAATATCGAACAAAATAGAGAGGTTTGGAAGGAGAAAGGGAAGGCATTTGCTCAGCAGTGGGACACATGACAGGCTAAGAAAAAAAAACCGACTTCGATAGCGAGATTTGCAGAAGAGGGCCTATGTGCATACACAACACAGTACATTTAAAAATTTAAATAATGCTATTAAACAATGATTTATGATCGTATCTTATCGTAAGCTCGTTTCTACCTCACGAACCGTTAAAGGAACTAAGGGATATAAAGTCTGGTCCTTAGGGGCTAGTAAGTAACACACAACACATAAAACCTTCGTAACGGCATTTAGGGAACTTATATCTTCAAATCGTGGTTTAGGTACCGAAAACCGGTGAAAACTTTTCTAATGGTTCTTTTTTTGTGTAACATTATGACTACTAAGTTAGGATATTGAGTTTTCCGTGCGGAATTTTTCAGTAGCAGCCCTTGTGGCTAGTTGATGGCAAATATCGCAATAGATTCGTCCTCTGTTAAATCAGACAAAAACGTAACTAAGAAAATGTGTGTGTAACAAAGTACACATCTGACTCTTCAGAAGAGTGATGGTATGTTGTGAACTCCTTAACTAGTCATAGACCCGTTATAAACTAAGCAACCATTTCAGGTCATGTTTTCTTACAGTAATGTTTGTAGTTCGATTAATATGGTAGCATGAAGTAATTCATGCTACCATTAAGCTCTGCTTCATTGATAACGTACTCGCTATGGGGTTTCACGGAATTGTTTGTCACACGTAAATAACATAGCTCATACTACAGTCAGCCTCTTTATTAGGAACTTTAGGGAACTGGTTCAAACATTATAACAAAAAATATGTATAAGATCATGCTTTTTTCTCATGAGAGGTAAGCAGAAAATACCAAACGACACCTGCTACGATCCATATTACACATACTTCTTTTGCTTCGTCCACGTTTATATATCAGTATCACTAACTGACTTTTGCCCGAAGCTTCGCCAATGTGGATATCGGATATTATCCCACGGGAATATACCAGAATATACCATTCCACCCAAATCCACACAAATATTACAAAGTCGACACTAATATTATAAAGAGGTAAAAGTTTATAAGTTTGGGGGTAATCTTCGGAACTATATTGATTCAATTCCTTTACATTATCCCCAAGTGTAGGCTACATTGAAAATGTTCCCGTGGCCTAATTCCCGACCATAACACGAGCGAAGCTGCTGGCTAACGCTAATTTATAATATTGATTTGGATGAGAAATTCTGATCGCATCATTCGTCACACGCGTCCGCACCAATACTCCTGTTTGTTCCGTATGTTTACTACTCCGATCGCTTCCCTACAATGTTTACATTTAATTTGTATTCCGATACCGCTTGCTTACATCGTTTAGGTGTCACGTTGCGTATTAACAACGAGTGTAACAGCCTATCAGTGTTCCATTAAAGGACTTTTCCTGTTTTGGTTATCGGGACAATCAGAAGTTGGCGCTCGTGACCGCAATTGCCCCGAGTCCTGACCATTTCTAATGGGGCTGAAATATCCAGCTCAATAATTCGCGTTCATTAGTAGAGACAAACATTAATTTCCAGTTCAAAGTGTAAATATACGCATGGATAGAATTACCTTTAATTGTGACTGTGATTGTTATTATCGTTTAACCTTTGCCAGAAATGAATATTAATCTTGTACTATGCTCTCATGGTTACCTCTATCTGCATCAACTTACATTAATCAATTCGTATCTTGAGGTTAAATCTTTGCAACCAATTAGGTAGGTACGTTTACTAAACAAATTAATAGACCATGGAGTAAAAGATGTAATAACGTGTAATTTTAATGACCTCAATCACCAAACTACAAAAGAAGTGTGCAAACAAAAGATCTGTAGCCCGAATAATGACAAGCTTTTGATACGAAGGGGGTCTTGGTTAGCTAATATGGCACTTGATAACAGGGCAAACAACAAAATTACAGTTTCCTTTCAGTACGAGAATCTCACAATCATCGTCTCTTCATCTACAACTGTATATTAAGTAACATTGGCTGATAGGCGTCGACCAAAATTTCCGAGAAGTGAATTAATAAGCAAAGCTTCTCTGGGAATACTATTTATAGAGCTGCGAGCCAGCACACCCACTCACAAGTTTCAAATGTTCATTGTCCTTTAACCATATGTGCTTTAAAACAGACATCTGTTGTGTTCATTAATTAATTTGTGAATCAACTCAATTCATCATTGTTATACTTCATTGGTATTTAAAATGAGGAGTACAAACATCCTTGGAATTTGAAAACAACGCCTCATTTGGCTTAGCCACAATCGGACTGCTTGGTGAGTTTCCAACTGAAAATGAGTCATGTCTTAAAACTGGGGCAGACTTAGTATGGAGTTCAGTGATCCTGGATTAAACTTACGACCTGAAATATTGCTCCGTGGGATGTCTAGTAATGAGGAGGGCTCATTAATGTTGCTATTGTTCACTCACGCCCTAAATCCGTGAGATCTCTTTGTTACCAACGTTTTAATCAGCCTAATCCTGCAAAAGCGCAGCTGCACTTCCGCCCACGTTTAGAGCCAAAACAATAGAACCTTTTTAGAGAATGGCGAAATTCCGGGCGCCATATTGTTCGGTGCTATTGTATCAGCTTGCGCGGAGAAAAATATTCATCTCGCCCGCCTCGCTCGTGTTTACTCCGTGCCTTCTGTAAATATTGACTTGTGTGGTTGTGTCGCATGAAACTTTATTTAAAAAGTAGATAATATAAGTATGCATATTACTTTTAGAATTAATTTTTTGGCTGTTGTTTGTTGTTTCCATATTTGTAAATTGCAAAACTTATTGTCTCCCCCTAACTCGTTGTTATTACCGCGGAGTCTCTGTCGTCACCCTGTTTGTTATTGCTTTTGGAAAACTAATTAGCTGAACCTCCGAGTTAATTACGTGTGTTTGGGTGTTGACTGTTGTTTACTACTAAGTTAGAAATTATTGCTGAGGTTTCTCCAATAGTTGGGTAATTCTGCAGTCAATGAATTTGTTAGCAGATAGACTTTCGTTTTAAAACGACACGTGACACCATCTTGGGTTTTCTTTGGTGTCATATTTTCTGTCCCCTACGCTACTTCTTTTTACTTTTTTCTTTTTATCGCAGCTGGCTTTGGCCAAGTTTAGTAATAACTTAAGCATATATTTGTCCAAGTTAAGTGTAAGATTGTAAAAGTTAAACACGTTCATAAATAAATAGTTGACAAGTCAAGGTAGCCGTTTGTTTACTGTGATAAATGGATTGCATTCAATTACGTTGAATCACGTGAAAATAACAATGAATGAAAGCGTAAATTATGAATTCTATATAAGCCATTTATTTTCTTTAAATGCTCCCAATGCAGTAAACTGATATGATGAACAGCCTAGAAAAAATGAAAAATATAAAACTAAAAAAATGTGGTAGTTGAAATTACAAATAGATTCTATACTACATCACAAAATTCTTTTTTTTTTAATACTCCCCAAAGTCCTAATGTAACTGTCTAGTTTGATGGAGAAGTCTATCACAAAAAACTGATTTCAGATAATGTGTGGGACAAAAACAAAAAAAGTAGGTATAAAAGCATAGTCAGGCCTATCTTGTCCAGAAGCCGTCAGTCATCTGTCGGAACTAGGCCACTGTGGGTACGCGATGAGCTGGTGACTTGTCACTTCATATCATTGCACTGTTCTCTGCGGTTTATATTTTTATATCACCTGTATATTTTACCCTTTTGTATGACGTCTGGCCTCGTCAGCAGCCGTGGGTTAATGAAGTATTAAGTTCTCTTTGGTGGTTAATGAGAGGTTAAGACGTAGGCGTGATTATAGCAGCTTATTGTAATTAATAATTCAACTGTTAAGTATTTCCATTACGAGAAGGTGCCTTGAAATGGTTCGATTTTTTAAATAAAAAAGTTAGGGATAAAAACCGTCCAATAATACATAAATCTTACCTTACGAAGCATAACTATAAAAAAATACCGCGATTAGGTCCTGATTGGTGATACTGCAGTAGTCTTTGCAGTTTGATATACGTAACTCCTAAGAATGAAATTATCAATACGCTTCAGCAGTTTTGATTCAGGCAAAAATGGCGGGATGAACTGGTCTCTCCTGGAAAGTATCGGTCTACCTACAGTATTGAAAGACCAAAAAACAACCGTTCTTTTTTTGGGTCGTTCGATAAGGACGCTTTTACTGTCTGTAGCGGAAAAATACATTAAAACAACATTGAAATAAATGTGCAGGTGAAAGTTTGTGTACAAAAAACTTTGTTATTCTTTGTAAATTATAACATTTTCTTAACGTTACTTATATTGTTACTTAACTGCCGAAATGTGCGTGCATTATTATGTGCACTTCCGCCCAACCTATCGAAGATTGGTGTTGGTGTGATGCTATATAATCTTTGTTTTAACAGTCGTCTCTCTTGCCCCCAGGTATACGTGGCCCTGTTCAAGCCACTGCGCGTCTCCCGGCGCCAGTTCCGGCGGGTGCTCATGTGCATGCGCAACGTTCGTCACCTGAAGTGCCACGAACTGTACGCGCACGAGAAGGTCACTAAGGTCGACAGTCTGTCTTTAGTGCTGTCGGGCAAGTAAGTGTGGCTAAGTTTATTTTGTCTCTTTTTGGATTCATCAAACCAAGAGCTGATCAGCTCTTAGCGTTCAAATGTGTTTGGCCCAAAATTCAGCCATGCGTTTCCGCTCATTGATGCAGTCATAAGGTCATCAAGTGCGCAGGTGTCAGTATTGCCGCTACATCTGGCGGTCTCTTTAGACTATCCAGTCCCGCCCTACCTAAAAAGAAACGTGGGATGAGTTGCAGAACGAAAACATTATATATTTTGATTTTCATCAACTCGTCCCAAATGGGCCATAGGCTTGTGGGACGAGTTGATGAACGACTCACCTTGATGATGAATAAGCAAGAATTTGTGTGGTATACTACCACTAAAAAACCCAACTATTTAAAAATCACGCTCTAAATAAATTCGGGGCTTACAAGGTAAAATCGACTCCTCCCTTTGTTGAAGTCGTTTGAAATGTAGCCTAAAATCATAACCCTTTTGGCTTATAGTCGGGTAAAAAAAGCATATTGTCAACTTCTTCTTCTTCTTGAATCGATGACTCAGATGTCCGATCAGTACGTAGCAATCGGGAGAACTGTCGTTTTCCTCATTCAAGGCCTGGAGGGTGCAATTAGTTGGTAATGATTGAAGCCATAGTCAACTAATACGCTTTTTCGTTCATGTTGATCGGTGTGAGAATTGATCAATTTTAAGACAGCCAGGCCGCACTTACAGCTTCAGTATTCTGCAAGCCATTCTTTGACAGAATTACCGTGTAACAACTTAATTTTTAAGTGTTGGCTACTTGGCATATAAGTCACTAGTTCCAAACGTCTCATATCCCTAGTAAACTTCAACTCATTAGTCCTTGTCTCCCCAACGCCGAGAGGTCTCGATCAGTGTCCACCGGAACGTCCTGTCATCCATATTGCCAACTAAGTATTAATCACAGTTGCTTGTTCGTTGTAATGTCCATGTCCACCACCATTACACTGACTTATTGTGTTAATTACTCTTCAGATGTTTGACTTTGACCCTCTTGAGGGTTCTTGTGCTATATTCTAAGATAATTTAGTAGCTGCCATCACGCGACTGTAAGTCGTTAACTTAGTGATGATAGAAAAGATATACTCGTAGATGAATAGGAAACAGGGCGTTCTAATTTCAAAGGATTTCTTTCCTTTCTAATTTAACTCTATAAAAGACTAGGATTTGCCCGCGGCTTCGCTCGCGTTATAGTCGAAAATTATGCCACACTCGGGGATAGTGTCGCTTCCCATTAGTGTAGAATTTTCTAAATCAGGATCAGTAGTTCCGAAGATTACCGCCTACTTACCTCTTTGTTGGTCACGGTTAGTAAAATATAAAATTGAACTTCCATTTTTATTTCCTACATTTGATATAAAACACATTAACGCCATGTTTACACATTAATGTGACACATTACACCGCATTACATGTGGTATTGATCAGTGCTGATAAAACGAACTGAATGATAAAACGACCTTGTATTTTGCGCTCTTTTACCGCGAGAAATATGCTCAAGCGTTTTGCGAAACTGTGCAAAAGAAAGAGGTTGCTTAGTGGTAGCCACCATGATGCGATTTAGCCATGAAACAAGTGAAACGCACGTATGTCGCTAGACGCAAGTCGTCATACCCGAATCCGTGAACTGAACGGGGCCTATAGGTTGCCATTTATGCTAGGTAGGTTATTCATGACAGTTTTAAATGTGCATGCAAAACCGAATAACTCTTGGCACAGTTTTCTCCTACACACGTTCATGCTTGCCTGTACAGTTTAACTGCGCATGCGTAATCTATCTTCTATGGCGGGCTTTAGACGAAAATCTCCTGAAAAATATCATTCACAAATACCCGATTATAAGCTCAAGATCAAACAGACCGCGACGCTATTCTGTCCCGATTCCGATATCCTTATGCAAATGTTTGTCACATGTCTGTTCAGAATTCCTTTGTACTTATATGTAAATTAAAACGGTATTAGCCCTCATCAAATAAGTGACGCCTTTGTTTCATGCATAATGAGTGACGATAATGAAAAGCTCCCAAATATAACCGAAATCTTTTAAGCAAACATTTGACTCATTCTTACTCTCTTTTATTTCGTCTGTAGCTGTAAATTGAATCAGTCAACTCGTCTTAAGTGACGTCTTGAATTCAATTAAATCAAAAGTCGTCTAATTTATCAGCCCCCAAAATTACTACACTAGAAATCTTTCACCAAATACGTGACTCATTTTTAATTTTGTCTCCCATAAAAAACAGAGTAACTGAACGCCATAACGAACGACAAACATTAATTCAAGAGACCATCTTCTTACCGTTGACTCCAAAATTCCCGGAATCTTTCAGCAAATATGTGACTCACGTCTTCTAAGAACGTCTGTAGTCCGTAGTTGTAATTTATAACAGTTGTTCCATCAGATCTTACACAATAGATAAGTGAGGCATCAATGTAAAATGCACGGTTTGTGTGAACTTTTATGTGCATTGTTGTTTTATTACAAAGCGTCAGATTAGCGGTAAACAAGATGCTTTAAACTTTAATCACGTTATTAAGTTTGCAGTGAATGGAAATGATTAATTAAGTTTATTTGCAGTATTTACTGCATTTCGAAAACCAACAGTCATAAACTGTTAAATACACGGTGTTAGGGACCTCGATGAGCAGACTTTTACCATGAAGTCAGCACATGATTGGAACTCAAAATGGTTGCTGAAACTGCAATTTTTTTTTAATATTTCAAACCTTTTGGTCTAGTACCTATCACTATTATACTGAATTCATGGTAACAGTTTGCTCAACGATGGTCCCTAAACCCTGTATTTTAACAAGAAGCAGTCGTAATTTATATTTTTCCTCATCTTCTTCAGCTAATTTATGCAATGAGCCATATTCTTCTCTCTTTCTCTCTTCTTGGAAAATTGCACCGCTCACATCTATGACAAATGCTTGCAGTTCGACCTCACGAAATGCCGCAGCGTCCTCCCTGTACCACAAACCCACTTTAAATAAACCATATGTCACAATATTATAACTGCGAAAGCTTGGGTATTATGCAGCTCAGAAACAGTTTAATAGGTTTGTATAAAGTTAAATACAGAGGCAGAATTTATCCTAGATTAGCACTTAGTAGGATACATTCCATCTTTTATGATTGGATTTTGTCCAGGCTTTTCCAGATTTATGCCCACAGTCCATCCATACTTTGTTTAGCCTTGTCGTTTGTTATTTTATTCTTATTTTTAGTAAAAACAAGAGGTGAACTGAACAAATAAAAGATTAAGAAGTCATATCCGCCAAAAGTCCGGCTATTCTCTGGGCTTTCAAATTTTGAAATGGTGTTTTTAGGTAAGGTAGAACATTTCTTTAAAAATAAAACACTGGATACCCACAGGATGGAATTGTAGTAAAAAAAAATTATGAATATTCGCTTCTGATTATCGGATGTAATTTCGGTCAATGCTAGCGAGTTCTTAATTATGTAACAGTTCAATATTAGTATATTTTCGATCGGAGACACGAAACTGATTTTGTTGATTGAAGTCATCTGAAAGCATTGGTCACGGAAACAAATATGGGGGAGCAAAACTCATCACAAAAAGATTAAATCGGAAATATGTTTGGGAATACAATTATGCTTGATCGTAATAATGAAGGGCACTCTAGGAGTTTCACCAAAGTTTAGATAAGATTGCAGAGTTAGATCTAAGATGAGTTGTAAGTTTAACAGTTTAACGAGGAAACTGAACTTTATAGACAAAGCGTATACTGGAGAGATTGTAAATACCAAAGGACCATTGAAAAGAAATATACTTTACTTCCCATTGGATTTGTTCACTCCAAAGTAAACCTACTTACAGTTGGATAGGCTTGGGCAATTCTCATTCCCTGTTGCTCTTTGTTCCCGATAACCGTTGGAGAAAGGGCCAATACGGCATTGTATTTGGGCGATGGTTTTGATTCAGTGATTCTGACAGTTAGTTAATCTTTTCTTATGGTCGAAAATGTTATTCTGGGTGTGAAAATATTTGATTATTGGCGTAAAATTTATTTTTGACTGGATTTTGCCCGGGTAACTATTAGATCGGAAATGTTCCGACGGGAACTTACTACTAAGGTAAAAAGTACCCTATGTGCTAACCCAGATCATGGGTTATCCGTGTTCCAAAACATCATCATCTTCCTGCCCTCGTCCAATGTTATTTGGGGTTGGCCTTGGCACAACACGTTTTTGTCTTCCAGTCTTTCCTGTCAATCGTCACGCTATCATTTACTCCTTTTTCCTTCATATCAATCCTCACACAATCCTTCCATCTTTTCTTTTATCTTTCTCTCCCTCTCTATCCATCAAAATTTATAGTTATCACTCCGAGTGCCAAATATCAAATTCCATATTCAGCGGTTAAGGTGTGAAAGGGTCACATACAGACCGAATAAGTTTCGTATTTATAAGATTAGTATGGATTGACATGAATAACAACTCACGAACTATCACTTTTACACTGCCGGAACCAATCAAGGTCCTATACGATGTCATTGACGGTCCAACAGCATACATTAATGTTTGGCCGAATTTAAGTTTTATCTACTTTGGCGAACTATCAAACAACGGTTTTAGTTGTCTTCTAAAGTATATCGATTATTATACAAGACATATTTTCTTCGTAACTTGGTCCCAAGTTCCTAACTTATTTATATATAGTTTTGTTGGTCTCATCTATTTATAACGTCTGCATCAATATTGGCTAGCATTTCTACAGATGTAACACCTTTAGTATGAAGTTTCAATTCACCAGTTGATTAAAACATTGATGAAGCAATTTATTTTAATCACTGTATTCGTAGTAAAAAATAGCACGTTCTTCTTGACTCGTTAGCTAGTTTTTGTGAATGAACCGCTCATTGAAAGGGAAATTATCAACATACGGTATACAGTGTCGCAGGCGCATTGCGCAACCGACTTGCACAAACTGCCGACCTCTTTACGAATTTCGCTCGTATTATATGAAACTTGTGTACTGCAAGATATGGACAGTGTTTTGCACTACACTGTAATTTTAGTTATACTGCGGATAGTTTTGCTCCGGAGTGCTTTACTATGTTCGTGGACTACTTGACTTGTCTTATTAGAGTTTATTGTTCTGCTGCTCGAAAGTTGCACGTGCCCAAACATCAAATCTGACCAAGCCCACATAGGGTGCTGCTAGCCTTGAATATTGATACCTGTTTTGGTTAATGATAGCCTAGTAGCCAGTCACTCCTTTTTCGTTTTTGAGGTCGGTTAACAGCTGGTTTTCGTCGACCTTGTCCACTGTTGGCTTTAAAACGAAGGTAATAAAGATTGAAATAGATTTGCATTATTAGAAAAATGGATAGGTCTGTGGGTTGCGTCACAACATTAAAAACTAGAACTAATAAATCTTCATGAATTTTACGGCTGGATATTATAGATTTCGTGACTCATATTGCTTACAAAAATCTGGCTAGATGAGTAGGCACAGCCCAGCTAAACGATTGCGACTAAATTCGTCATCTTTCGCTCTGAGCGTTTCGAATTCTAGTTGTCTCGGTATATTAGTCTTCTGACCTTATTTTGACTCTGGTAACTTTTCCATGTTATTCTATGAATTTCATTATGAATATTTTATTTATTTATTTTATTTTACAGTTTTAGGAAAACTTACAGCAAAAAAATTTACACATGATTAAGAGTAACAAAATTAAGGCCAATTAAAAGTTTTCGCAGATAGAAGAGAAGAGCTTATTAACAAAAAATATTTAAGAAGGCAGACAGTGTTTGTAAAGACAGTATCATAGGTAAAAATGAGTTTCAAATAGCGCAAATTGAATTCACTTAGTTTACGTTATCAAAAAAGAAATTGCAAAGAGTCCTTTTTAATTTTGAGATGCTAGTACTGAAAATATCGATGTCAACGCCCTGGCCAACCGCATTATACGTATGACTCGCTCTAATTAAAACACTGACTGATGACTGTGATTACGTCATTGGTTTCATCCGTTGTGGTGATAAAGTTAAACATCCTAATTTCTAATAATATACTGTTTATCTTGGCTGGCATCTTCAGAGTTTATTGGCGTACTCCGGAAATTGGTAAATCAACTATACTGCTTTGAACTGTTCAAACAAGGATATACTTTGTGAAGACATTATTCATCTTTCAGTTTTCTTCATGGCTTTAAAATGAAATGCTTAATATTATGAAGTTTATTTTTTCTGCAAAAATGTTGACGAAAATGAAACAAATGATGACCGTGTAACAACTAAAGTAAGTAAGTAAAGAAAATGACTGTGGCCGAACACGCCGCCTTTTAGTTAGACCAAGTCACCAAGCATAAAGTTTAACAACTCGTACCGCGTTAGCGACGAAGCTATAAAATGGCTATACAGACTCAGACGTAGTAATTGCAGCGCTTTAAGCTTTATTTACGAGTGCTCGTATAGTGTCGCCAGATGTACAGTACTTAGTAAGAGTACTGCAGGATACGCTTCATAATGTGAAGACGTATAGTTTGCAATGTTGCAAATGCTTAAAGGTACGTCTCTTCTAAATCAGTTGATTTAAATGCATTGACGGTGAACCAGATAAGATTTATTCCGTAACTCTGAGCGTAGACCTCCTAGTATTGTGATCGATTGCCTTTAGAGGGCTCGACCTAAGAAATGAAGCTCCGTAATTTCACGGCCTGATTCTGAACACAGCTGATTTGCGGATCACTATCGATACGATACCCTCAACAACTTTAAACGGTGCCCTTTTTCCAGGCACTTACCCAGTTTCACATTGCGGTACTTACACACTTAAGTACCGACAGCGTAGTCGACCTATTTTTACCGACCTTTCATGGGAACTACGACCAATCTGTGTTCGTGTTTATGAAGCCATTTGCAGGATGTGAACGATTCTGGAACCCACCAAGTGTTTGTTTAACTACCAATTTTGTAATAGTTCATCCGCCCATACAGTTTGATGACCTGATGTGGGTGGCGAGATTAACGACTACAAAGATTACAAGGTTTATATGCCTGTTTTGAGGCCCATGTCCAGCAGTGGACGTCTTTCGGCTGAAATTATGATGATGATGATGCCTGTTTTGTAACTATCAGAGACTTGTTTGCCATTTTTAGAAGAAGCTGTCACAAGATTTGAAGAAAATAAAGTTCTTGAAATAACGAATGCTGAAATCATTATTGAGATGTCCGGAAAATTCGCGAAAATTTCGTGGAACGCTTTATTGTCGCGAAACTCTATTAAGGAGACGACCTTTGCGACACCGAGCTTTGGGGAGCGTCATAAACAGGGTTGGTGACTATAACAGCTTTAGAAATTGCTCAATTATAATTTTTCTGCTCAAACCGGTCAAAAACAAGTTTTCGAAACTCGGCAATTAATAGCGAAAGTCTTATGTTTGATTGGCGGAATATCTATTTAATTATTAATACTGGTTTGACGAAATTCGTTGCCAATTTTATAAATTAAGACCACTAAACCGTGCTGGAATTGACCCAAAAAACTTGGGCCATGATTGTATTTTTTGATAAGCTTTGGCAGTTGGCAGTGAGAAATCGATCTAGATTGGGCAGCCCTAAGCCTTGCCTTTTATTCGCGTATAGAAGACATAATGTCAAGTATCACGAGTAAAGTCCATAAAGGGCGGTGGAAACAATTTATGATTGAAAAAATAAAGATACTTTTTATTAGATTTTGGTTCGTGGAAAAGCAATTTGTTTATCGCGTTTATAGCTGAAACAAGTTAGCGATTCGTCCTGATTAGTTCTGAAAGCAATTTTATTGGACTTAATTTTACTGGCGTCTTTTGACAAGACTGTATTGGTTTTAAAATTACGTTTTAGAAACATGCTCAAGACTCAGCTGGATAATTGCTTCTGAAATTAAGTTAAGATATTCAGTCTGGAAGAATTCTATTTTTAGCGGTTTTCCACTTTAATCTCAAAGACAAGTTATTTGTTCGATTAAATTAACCCTCCCCGCCGAAGCGTCGATGAAGGATGAAGATTGTCTGAAAATCAATCTTAAAACCTTTTAAAAAGGGCGATATTCAGAAGCGCTTTTTTGGTTTTACCAATCTTTCGGTTTAAACTATATCGTCTATCCTGGATCTCTCATTTACTAATCAAAGTGCTCCATCACTTCGTATCTCAATCAGCCAAAGCTGGAACTCAGACCTCCTCTCTTTAAGGCGGAGTACGAGCCATAATCCACCACGCCAGCTCATTGCGGGTTCATATTTCCCAACCAAAAACATTTAAACATAAAGAGAAGCTTGCACACTTCATATAATTTTCGGCGATAAACCGCAAGCGTGACCACTGCGCAGGTATAACTCCTGAACACACCGAGTTGTGTGCTATACGACCGCAGGGACGGTTAGCACCACACGTTTTAATTAG
Organism: Xestia sexstrigata; assembly: GCA_941918905.2. Classification (NCBI taxonomy): domain Eukaryota; kingdom Metazoa; phylum Arthropoda; class Insecta; order Lepidoptera; family Noctuidae; genus Xestia; species Xestia sexstrigata. The sequence goes on along the minus strand of OW799210.2, from coordinate 19,736,777 downwards.
CACTGCTCCTGTAATACTCTGGTTACTAAACCACCATCATTTAAACTTTAAAACTCGTTAAAATTTTCGTGCAGTTAGTTATAATTTTTGGTGTGTACTCGGAAACATTGTTTCATTAATTGGTTTTCACATTATTTATTTCATTGCCACTGCTCTCAAAACGGTAAAGATGCCTTTATCGTGAGGTAACCGGCATAATTTTATGATATGTGACATCTACCAACACGCACTTGGCTTGTGCTAGTGCCGACCAGTCCTGTTTTTAGGAGTGATGCTCGTCCCGCTAGCATCGCCTAGGTCTTGATTTTTATCTTCGCCTTAGTCAAGGACAACAAAGGTTCTTAAAAAAACTGTATCGCTGCACAATCTAGCTAGAAAAGTTGATTAATAACCAGTAATTTAGGATGCATGCCCACTCTTTAGCAATTAGACCTAAGGATATAGGAGTTCATTCATACTAATCGTGGTTGAAGTATCCGTACTTGCAAACATAACATAATACTGTGTTTCGTACTACCGCAGGACTTTAAACAGTGCTTTTTAATTAGCCACTCTGTTTGTTTAAACCTGTTATACTGTGGTTAACAAACAACGTTTAAAATGTACTAAGTACTACATAAAACTGAAACAAAAAAGCATTAATTTTTGCGAATAATATCGATCTTATAAAACTCGGTGTGGTCATCACTCTCCGTTAGAAAAAAGGTTTGAAAATGAAGTGCTGAATATTGTGATCGGTTAACTTTTGCAGGAAAAAAAGGGCTGTAAATTTAGTGGTCCTTTCGGGTATGAAAATATTTTATGGATGCGAAGATTTAGCGTTAATAAAACGCCACCAAAAATCCGCCTCCAAGCTACCATTTTAGATGCCGTATTCGGCAGCGACAATTTGAAGACTTCTGCCAATCGTACCTTGTTAGACAATGTGTTAATTAGGGTCTTCCATCAGGAATTTCTTAGTAGCAGCTTGGAGTCTGGATGTGTGCCCGGTTGGTGGCAATAGACTCGTCCTCTATTTTATGCTGAAACATAACATGGTTAAGTTTAGGTAATCCTTTCAAAGGCTGTTATTTTATGTTATGATAATTATAGTGTTTATTGTGTGATGTTTCAGACTAGTGGTGTCCCAGAACCAGAGGGCACTGCACATAGTGTTTCCTCATCACTTCCTCGACTCGCCAGAATGGTTCGGGGTGTCTACGGACGAGTTTTTTCAGGTAAGTCCTTTATTTATTTGCTTTATCATGTTAAATATCTATAAGCAAAACGTTTGTGGAGTTTTAATCATTTATTTTGGCTTTGCAAAGAGATATGACTATGGAAGAAAGGGTCTTCGTTTTAAACAGTCGAAACACCCTTACTTCGGTTCCCGACTTAGTGCGGACTAGGTACCTACGGTAGGGACTTTGAGCTGACCTAGTGTAGTATGGATTTTCAAAAGAATAAGAGGTCAACTTATACTGGTTTTGTTACCACTGACTTGCGGCCTACCGTACTATCGTTTTCGCACTATTCGAAAAGCAAATATCTCAAGTTTCTTAAAGGCAAGTTTGGAATGTCATCAACCGCTTTACCAATTAACATATGGTGTTAAAATACAAGCCTTATAACATAAAATAAATATTTTAACACAAAAGCCCAATTTGTCAGCCATATCGTAACAATGTGAACATGCAGGTAGGGTTACCGTCTGTCTGGCTGGATTTATCCGGACATGGCCGGCTTTTTAAACTTTTTTTGCGTCAGAAAATCCTCATGAAGGTGCTTCACCTTGGGGTCTGTCAGACTCTTTCTGACCAAAACCACACGGTGTTCTTCTAAAATCTTTGGCCGGACTGCTGGTAATGCTGGAGCACAGCTGCTCAGTTTGGAACACTCCCCGGGCCAGCCGTAAATGGCTACAGTTCTTCTTCAAACGCTAACGCAGTCTCGGGCATGTGTCCGTTCAGGTCACAAATTTTGCTTTTGGGCCCTCCGTGCAAACTTAGTCCGACCTTTATCCTTTTTCCTACTTTTCAACCTGAGGGTTTTTAAACTTTCGAAGTATCGGGAGTTCAGAATAATTGATAATCACGGAAGATATTCCGTAAGTGACAGTGTAAGTTTAGTTATAAACCATGAAAGCTTGAAACAGGCATTAAGAGTTTTTTTTTTAATTAGACTTTAATTACTGTCGATAAAAGAAATAACAAAAAGTAACAGTTTTGGATTTGAAAAAAAAAAACGTGATAAATAAATCGAAATGGTAACCCTACAGGACCAGTTTACCGTATGTTTACTTGTGTTTTTTTGTTGATTCGTGACGGATATTCGAGCAAAGGCCGTTAACGTTGCTAATTAAAGTGTAAACTGATCTTATAGGCTGTTTACTGACCGTGCGTTCAGCGTGCACTACGGGGCTAATCAATGTGTAAATCGAGTAACCTCGTTAACGTTGCAAAGGCTTTTTAGAGGAATTGTTTTTACACCTATTTTGATCGCGTTAACATACACTTAAATTTTTACCATCTTTTTCTTTATCGTGTGGTTAGTCCCTAACCAGGTGTCAGTTTTTATGCCGCACATAGGCCTCTTACTTGGCTTTACGTGCCGTCAAGAAATATCTCTCAGGCATGCTGCTTTTTTCATGATGTTTATCCCTGATGATATTTACCAGAACCTAGGGTTAACATTTTGAATTGTTGTCCTGTCAATTAAATTTGGCAAAAAAGATCCCCAAAAATGCTGAAAAAGAAACCCTTAAGTTGAAATAAAGTCAAGTCTCTGGTTAAAAGATAAGGCTGGATAAAATACCAAAATGCCAGATATTCCGGACAATTCAGGGTGACAATAATGAGAGAAACGCAGTGAACTGATTATATACAAACATATTAAATTATTTAAAAACAATCCGGATAGACAGACGGACATGACAAAATAATAAGGGTTCTGTTTTTTGCCATAAATGTCTACGGAACACTTGAACGAAAAAAAATTACAGTTCTGCTACTTTTATAGAACAAGTTCACTGCATGGCTGACATTCTTGTAGTTTTAAGTAAACTAGGCTAGGTAGTTTAAAAACTGCTAATCTCTGCTGCGACTGACCTCAAAACTTCCTGTGATAAATATTGTCTAGTGAAGGTCTTGCCAAAAGTTTACCTTATCTCTTACCAGTGTGAGTTATGGGATCATCAAAGTAATGCCTACTTTGCCGAAAACTATGACATTGAAATGATGAATTTTCTTTCTTTCTTTCTTTATTTCTCATCTCCGCTACATGCAATCGTTTTTCATCCATGACTCGTCGACCATTTGAAACTAAATATTTACCATAACTTTTTAATGTCATACCTGCGTGATACTGCTACCCTGGTAGATATTATCCAGATGTGCAAATAATTCATGTAAAACGACTGCTATACGAGTATTTGGCGGATGAATAAGAAAACCCTACTTTATAGTATGACGGCATTATTTCTAAATATGGCTCAAGACAATTTAATGGGTCGCCATTCGCGAAGTCGGTCAACGTATTATGTTTCTCTCGTTTTATTAGGGTTTAATATTTTTGAACCTAGGCCAAGAATATCTTGAGCAAGATAGAATTGGATATGTAATTTAATGACATTTTATTTGTTTCTATTTTATGTGTTTTTAACTTAATTGTTTTATTCATTTATTTAATTTTAATGTCCTGTGATCTGGTAAAATGTATTGTTTTAATTAATTAATTGAACATTTTTATTTTTTTGGATTGCTATAATTTAATTTCATTATTAATTTTTACTGTTTTTTTTATAATCAACCAACTAATCATAAGAAATTATAATTAATTAGAATATTTGTACGCCGTTGACTTCAAGACATAGCGCACATTTTATTAATATTGACATCTGTACTTTTGTTTACCTATGTTCTACAAATAAAAATATTTGAATTTGAATTTGATATGAAGACAGTTTGGTTAAGTCTGTTTTAGTCATAGGTACACCCACATTTCTCCACTTAGGTGTGTATGTAAAGAAAGAAAATAAAGAAAAAATATTTATTTGACGTCAGTTAATAAAGCACACACAATAATATAAAAAAAGATACAAAATAAGGAGGAAAACATAGTATGTGCTGTGTGCCTCACGGCTGCGCTAAAAAGGTCCATTTCAGCATTCATGCCAGACAGGTGATGCTGTCTGACGCTGGTCTTCCAATGAACCTTGAGGGGAAAGTGACGGAAAACCAGTATGTGTGTCTACTATAAGTACACTTCTGCCTAACCTTTCGGGAATGAAAGGCGTGAAGTCTGTTCGATGTTGATATGTTACTAAAAGGTATTTTTTTGTAGAAACAGCCATCTCAACATAAAAAAGCACCCCCATTTCAGCTATCTGTTGGAAAAATATTTAACACCCCTCATTTTATCGCGAAAACTCGACAATACTTTTTACATTAACTCCCTTATCCAGAGGAAACAACATACTTTACGTTCTACGGAAGCGTCCTATTTCCATCCAATACAGCCTGTGTAAAATATATCCACACGATATGAAAATGTACGCATTGGTGTCGTAATCGTACATAAGCACAGGTGGGTGTCTCTTGCGACCTCTTTGCCACCACCATGTGAAGTACAGAAGGTTCATTTGTCCCAGCTAGCTCACCCGTACCGAGCTTGCGTAGTCGATTATGGCACATTAGGGAGTATGCCATAACCATTCAGGCGGCCGGTCCAGAAACCTATAAATTATGAAGAATACTATTTGGACAAACAAGACTTTTAAGCTTGTATGAAGGCACCGTTTCTAGTCAAGTAACATACCACTAGTTATTTCCAAAACGGTTAAGGAAACCCATAAACCAAACATTCGAAGACATGTGAGTGACATCCACCAATCAATGGACCCGCGTTGTAGATTATGGCCCATTCGCTCTCAGAGTGGAGGTCTGTGTCCCAGCTGTGGGAACGTTATAGGTGGATTATGCTATACTATTTGTCCACTACTGGCCAAAACGTTTTTTCACTAAGCTTTCCTTCCGTATTTTGACTGCTTTACGCTGTCCGCTCCCTTAAATTTGCGTTACATTATCCAAAACCTTCTGTGTCGAATTTCGGAAACTATTCTTATTTCACAGTGTCCACATAGTTGTTGGCTATAATGAGCTTTCAGTAAAATCCGAATCGCCTGAGTCGACCAAGGGCTAATCGAACAGATGCCTTTTTCCCCTGACTGGTCAGTAGGAACGTAGCATTACTTAATGGGTTTCCCTATTTAAATGCGTTGATTCTCAGCAAAAACCTCAACGGGAATATCGTCTTCGTAATTTGACCATGAGCAGTTGAAAAACGGAAAAACAACAATAATATTGAAAGAAAAAAAAGTGCAATAACGACACTTTTGTTTCTTTAGATTTTTCAACATTTTACGAACTATAACTTCTGTATGTCTTGTGTGTTTTCCCAGCCATCTGTTTATGCATTATTGTGTGATCCAGCAATGATTTCACTCTCATTCAGCCGACTATTACCATAATATTCGTGGGTGTTTTGTTCTATACGAACAGAAAGTGAAGCCTCGTAAATTATTCAGATTTGTATGAATGAGGAAGTTAATTTAGTGTACTTGTGGGTTTCACTCGTGGGCTTAGGAGAAACGTAACCAACGATGAATAATAGATGGAATTATTAACATACAAACATAACATTATGCTTGATTACCCGGAAGGGTATGGCAGGGGTCTATAGTACACCCACATTTCGCCAGTTATGTTTAAGTCCCATGTAATAGGGGGCGGGTCTGTTGCTATCAGCGTCATCATCCACAGCCCTCTTCACCCACTGTTGGGGTATTCCCTCTTTTTGCTGGTGCCAAGCTCCACGTTCTTGTGCCAGCCTCATCCAGCCTATTCCCGCAATGGCAATCGCGCCTTGCTACGTGTCCTGCCAAACTCCATTTGAGTTCCATAACATGAAGACCTTCGTACGTCTCCGGATTTCGACGTTTGGAACTCTGTCTACTAGTTTTATGCCGTGCCGTTGTTGCCATCAACCGGGTACAAATCAAGACTCCTTGCTGCTACTGAGAAGAAATCTAATAACACTGACTGACTTGAGAAACAGTCAAGGCATTATGTATTATGTTCCGAAAATTCGGTGTAATGTAATGTAAAGCATGTATTAAAAGTTATGATTTATGAGCGGGTTTTAATGTAATGGAATGCCTGTGAGCCTCAAGGGTTAAAGTTTGCGAACATTAATATTGGGCTTCATGTAGATCTAAATTTACTTGTCTAGAATTGTCTTAGTGTAGTAAACATTAGGTTAAGTCTTAGGTATATTACTTACTAAGTTTTGCCCGCTGTTGCGCCTGCGTGGAGATTAACGGTTAATTCTGGCGGGGTCAAAAGTATCCCTATGTCCTACCCAGATCTTTCTCTATCCCCATGCTTAATCTATCCATCCATTAAAGCGTGCAAAGTTAACTGAGTTACTTCCCCATTTATAATATCAGTATCTTGGTTTCTCTAAAATATTCAGCCAAAGATGCAAACCTTTTACTTGTTAACAATGTTCGCAATTAGAGCCAACTCACATTTCTCCAAGGACTGGAGATAAAACACGGGCAATCTGGAACTCAGGACTAACGACGCAATATCACTTAGAAAGAACCACGACAATTTGTTCTTACAGCACTTTCTACTCGACTGCGTGACAGTAAAGACGGTCGTATTTTCCACGCGTGTCTGTGAATGTTTACAAATATATATTGATTCCTCAATTTTTAGAGGATGACTGGGAAAATCCCAGTGGCATTAAGTCCGCCTTTACATTTGAGTGCTTAAAGTTTTAAATAATAAATATCTATGTATGTGGATTTCTTTATACCGATAGTTTTGTTTTATTAAATCAAAATGGTTCGACGTCAATAACTAAGGTCTTGAAAGGGGTCCGAAAGGACCGATGCCTGCCGGGGTTGCGGGACTATTCGAAAGAGATACCGTGGCCCCGGAACACAAAGGGCGATGAAGGAACATGGATGGGTTTTAGTCAGTAAAAGTCTGACACTCCCTCCTGCTCCGCCCAGAGCGGGAGAAGTCATTTGATGATTTCCCATCCGAAAAAAAAAAAAAAAACAAAAAAGGTCTTGAAAAATAAAACTGTAGCACGAATCCATAAACATGTGGGGTGCAAATTAAAAATGTCAAAAAGCCTCCGTATCTTCGTATCGAATGTAGAAAATTCAATTTTGGCCCGCTTTATTCACAACACAGCCTACTTTAAACGATCCGTACGTTTTGCTCGTTCAAGTGCTTGTTTCGAGCACGACGTTACCGCTTTTCGGATCCACTTACTGCCAGACACGCCACCGTGAAATCTGGGCTATACTATGGTATATCACGGTCTGTTGTACCTAATGTACGGTAATAGTACGACGTATGGGAGAATGGAGTTATGTAAACGTTTTGACTCATGGGTTTTCACAATGTCGTTTGTAGGCTAAAGGTGAACTTGCAGTCTGGGATTTGAAATAATCGATGTCTGTTATAAGTTCTCTATGCTTTATTTGCTTCGATCCATAATAATTGATGGAAGTTTACTTGGGTATGTTTTTAAAGGATCGAAATATCAAATTATTTTGTTTTAATCCAATCCCTCTAGAATTCGTAATTCATTCGTGTTTCGGCTCCATTGAATTTTGTTAACTAGAACATACGACTGTACGGGTCAGATTAGACAGTCGCTCCATGTAAAATACTGGTTAGACTGGAAGCCGACCCCGACATAATTGGAAAAGGATTAGGCAAATGATGATAGAACATACGACTGTATCTGCCATTTAACTTTTAAAAAGAATAAACTCATACTTTGCCTAGCCTTTTCCCAACTATATTGGGGTCGCCTTCTATATCTGAACCAGTATTTTACATGGAGGACTAGTTGTCAGGCTTTCTTTTCTCTGACTACCCTTAACGTCTGCCAAAGATTTACTAATGACAGCCGGTACCAATGGCTAACGAGCTTTTGTAGGAATGTAGGAGATTTAACGTTCGATTTGAAAGATCCGGTTCCAACCAAAGTGGAGTCGAGCGAAAAACACGACGACTTGCAAGATTCGCTTACTAACAGTACAATAAGTACAAGTACAATAATGATATGTTAATGTCGTGACCATAACATTGCAGGTGTCAATAATGGCGATGGAAGAGTCCAGGGTGCTGGTGTGGCACCGTGACAAGCTGAAACTGTCCATCATGTCGGATGCCTTCCTGCAAGCCGTGTTCGACCACATACTAGGTCGCGATGTTGTTCATAAACTTATGCAGGTAAGGAACAATTTTTTGTTGAGTATTTAAGCAATGACATAGAAAATGTGCTGAGAAAACATATGGATTAGTAAAGTGACAATAAAAAATGAAGTAAATGAAATTGGCTTAGAAATATGATGCGATGGAGGAGCTCCTGGCTAAATAATAACAGCCGCTCGGGTCGATCTTTAGGTTAAGCCGTGCTTGCCTAGGTTGGTCTGTGGATGGGTGACCACCCATTACATACCGAGTTTCCTCCGTGCCTCGGAAAGCACGTTAGCAGTTGGTCCCGGCTGTCATTTGTAGATCTTTGACAGTCGTTACAGGTAGTCAGTGGCCCAAAAAGTCTGACAACCAGTCTTACCAAAGTGGTATCGTGTTACCCAGTATGAACTGGGTTGTGGAGGTCAGATAGGCAGTCGCTCCATGTAAAGTACGTATTCAGCTGCATCCGGTTAAAATGGAAGCCGAACCCAACATAGTTGGGAAAAAGCTAGGCAGATGATGAAATATGGTGCGATTGGTTGATTGGGTTACTAACAGCTTGCGGTACCTATACTACGTTTGATTGTTCACACAATAATAATTTTCATTCCCGTAAAAAAAGCGGAAACTGTTAATATATAAGTTTTCTGTAACCGTACCCAATAGCAGTTTTAATGCGCATTTCGTCGAGGGTTAAGCGCAGGCCACACCGCCGGCTATCGTTTCACCTCTTTTCATACTTTGGTTCACACCGCGAACTATCAAGAAGGCCGAACGAAGTATGAAAAGAACATCGCCCGCCTCGCTCGCTCGCTAGCTGGCGGTGTGGCCTGCGCTTTACTATTGTGTAAAGATCAGATTGATAGCTTCATAGTTTCTTGGTTCTTTTGTCTACTTGTGTATCAACTTTTTTTTAATATTCAGGAATGTCTGATTTTAACAACATTTAAAAACATTATAATTTCTTAATTGGTTATTTATGTAGTCTAGTATCAATTTACAAAATCAAATAGCCACTAAACAAAATAACTTAAGCCATAAAAACCGGACTTTATGCCTTGTGCTCATCGTAAATAATGCCACTAGTGTATTATTACAAATTCACAACCCACCACTATGCTAAAATTATTTATTCATAGTACTAGGCTGAAATTCGTGAACACTGAAAACTGTATGTTGACCCACATTTGGGCATAGGTGCATTATGTTCTAAACTAACGATTGGCTATACGCTATAGTTTCGTGTTTATTTTGATTTCTCTCGGGACCTTTTGTATACGTTTTTGGGAATTTATCCATTGATCAAACTGCGTAACACACTTCCAAAGATACATACATAAACTCACGCCGTTTTTCCCATGGGTGTAGGCAGAATCCACAGAACGCCACCTGATACGATCCTTACATATTACTCCTTTTGCCTCATCCACGTTCAAACATCTGCAGGCCTAGCCAAGATACAAACGTTTCGTATCGATTCTCTTTCTACAATCGTAAACGCCTCGGCGTAAGCGATTGTAGAAAGCGCTAAATTGGTAGCCAAGTTGACACGACTGAGTCGAGCGCTCGTTCTCTAATGTACACTTTAGTCTATGGTGAGCGTTCCTACCAAAGAGTTTAGCGATCAACATTGTAGAAACGATAACATTCTGTTCTATCATTTTGAACGATGTAAACTTGTCTACGAATTTTCTATTCGTTTGTGTTGATCACGTGATTTAACGTTGAGATGATGTCATTCCCATTCATTTGAATAGTTTTCTACTAGCGTTAGCGATTGTAGATTGTCAACTTGGCTAGGGGTGCTGGTCATACACGCACGCCGGTTGCACTTCCAAAGATGGGAATGCAATTCATTCTTCTTTTTATGGTGTCGATGGCAATCCAAATTGTGTCGGCCCAGAACTAAGTCACTAGTTTGGCGCCTTCAGTAGCGGCCGTCAGTTCCTGTAATGAACAAATGGACACGCAGGACACGATATTAAGTGCCCCATCGTTTGTGGAACAGCACCACATTTACACTCCAGGGGAGTACTGGCGAGCGGTCTACGGAAACACTAGGCCACGTCGCCAGCTAGCGAATGAGCCTCCTTTTCATACTACGTTTCGATGATTTTTTAAACTTAAGAATCAGTTTCCATCAAACTCTTTCGGAATAAGATTGAAAGTGTGTTACGTAACTGGGGTCCCAGTTCTTTTTAAGTCTATTCAATTTGTTCGAAGGAGTTCTAAACGATTTGCAGGGTTTCCTTTAGGACGTGAACCGATTTTGAAATATAAACTTTGTAAGAAAGCTTGTTCGGCTTTCTCCGTGGTTCGTTGTTTTCTTTCTTAAATTTGATTCTGGTAACTAAATTGTTTATTTTAAATTGTGTTATTCATATAAACCAGTTTAGTTAATTAACAAGTTCATAAAAAAACATCAATGTAGATTTTTATTTATGATTCGCGTATAAATATTTTTATCGCTATTTTCTACTGTTATAAATTTCCAACCAAATAAAGATGTTTCTTTCATACAGAGCGATACTTGAAAAGACGAATAACAGAAATTAAATCTCGTTTTCAATTTGTCTAGGAAACTAATGACCATTAGGTTAACCTTTTTGAAAACTAAAACACTTACTAATTCACGCAATTTCTTATTATTAATGGCGTTGTAAGATCAAAGGACCGCAATAGAAATATTTAACTATAAGTCTTGCCATGGGGGTTGACAGAAACCACAGAACACTAACCTGCATCCCCTACAAACTTCCTGATTAGATTCCAACACCATATTAAGACGACCTGTATTAAATATGATGATATCTTCCAATATCACATTGTTTCATGGTTTTAGTTTCTTCTTCTATTTATTAAGATTCAAAAGTCCCTGCAATTGGTCTGTTTGAAAAAATGCTGACAGTTTAAGTTATTCAAACTTGGCCGTGCAACATTCTGCTAAACATGTTGTGTGACATTTGAATTCCAAAGCTCTCACCGCAACGCCATAACTTCCAGGTGAGCGAAACAATGGCTGTCTCCAACGGGCACCTGCCGAATAGCTACGAGGAAGGTGAAGACAAGCCGATGCTGGTGGTGAAGAAAGCAGGTGATGGGCCCGGCATCACCGCGCTACTGAACCGACAGCTCCAAGGTATGTGATGCTTGTCTGTGGTACACGTTGGGAGGAGGATCAGGAGCATTTGATTTGGTAATGTCTTTTGTTGGGATTTGGTGGTTTTGGAAAGCTGGACGATATACTGAAAATTGGTTTTTGTAAACACTTTTACAAGTAAATATAATAACTACCTACTTTGAGATCAAACACCGAAAACAAAACTTAGAGGCCAGCCAGTCTTTTTTAAAAGTATTGTACTTGTCTTGTAGACATTCGTCGGAAAACTGTCCTAACAAAAAAAAATGGATTTTACATTCATGATATTGAATAACAAGCTAAGAAGAAGTTTTAAAAGTGTTCCATTCAAAAGTGCAATTTACCACGATAAAAGTAAGAGTGAACAGGCATCTTCTGGGCACGCTCGATCCATCATAGACCTCATCCATCCATCTCTTTCCATCAGGCGTGTCGAGGTCAAGAGCAGGCCCATAATATATTGTAATAAAAAAAGAACAACTGATGAATAATTGGTGTTTTGTAAGAAATTGAATTTAATTGCCTGTTGAATAACTAGCTTATAACAAGAATAATCATGAATTATTTATAAAAAATAATTTGGTATAACTGTCCTAGCGAAAATGTAATTTGCAATTCAATATTATCTGAATACCAAAACAAATGCTCGAAACTTTCATACATAATGCATGAATTATAGCTAGACTAGGAAATCATTGTCAGAGGTAGAATTATCATTTTAAATTACCCGGAGTCTTAACACACTATCGTTTAAGAAAACAACAATATTCAAAATTCGACCATTTATGAGAAACAATATGAATACTGAAATAAGAAATAGCCTTGACTTAAATAATACTACTTAGAATTTGCGTCCAAATTATGTTTTAAACCACTGCTCTCAATACGGTGAAGGTAAACATCGTGAGGAAACCGGCCTGTGTTTCTATGACATCAATCAATGGAACATATGGTGGATTGCAGCCCACTCCCTCACAGATGCCTGTCCCAGCAGTGGGAACATTGTATTCTGATTATGCTCTTCAAATTAAATAAACCCCTTTTAATAAAAACTTTGTAAAAAGCAATTTCTAAAATACTTAATTCCTATTCTAGATTCTAATTACCATTGAAATTACATAACAAATATTTGGTTACTACTACTAAAATAAAGCCTAACTAAAATTTATAAAAAGTGTTATGCAACAGTGTAGCAAGAACATAATAAAAAGGTCGAATCAATCGTTTACTGTGATGCATAATAACACCTTGATTGACATTTTCATTCAATAGCAGTTTAAATCTGTATCGATTTTCTTTGTTCGAACGCTAGTGTGGAATGATTCTTTTTCCAAAACTCCCATATATTGGTCGTTTGTGTATTTAATTTAATGTTTAACATTACTTTGGTATGTCTGCTTCTGTGTTCGCTTTGTATGTTTTTAAAGCAGTTTATTTTTTAAAAATTGTGACTGTCATTTGATTTTGGTAGAGGGCGCTTTGTTGCCTCTCTCAATGTTTTCGGATCTTGCCTTTTGAATGCAGACATACTTAGGTATATTGATGTTAGCTAATTAAAAGGCGTACGTGGAGTCCCTTTATAGTTTGTTGTAATTGTAATGCTAGTTCTTATTCTATAGTCATCACGTACCATACGTTTTAAAATATGGCACTTATCTTTATAAAATAAATCTAAAATTACGTGAAGCAGTTTCTTAAAGGTACACACTCGACTAAAAATATAGGCTTTATTTAAAAATGCCGTCAAACTGGACAAGTTGTGGGAGCATTATCTGTCCGCAGCCAGTCCTTACCGGTTTGACCTTTACGACAGAATTGCCATTTCTTTTTCAATGTATGTGTTTAAAAGTCCAAATTGTTAACCAAGAAACATTTTCTCAGATGTGTAGTTACTTAGTTACCTTTACGACACTGTTTCGCGTCTCGACTAAAGGGGACTATACGTAACGCGTCCGTCTGGTGTTGTGGTTGTGCCGTGTCGATGACGTGTGACGCGTGACGTGTGGCGTGTGACGTCACCAGGCGAGCACGCGCCGCTGCTGCGGGCGCCGCACGCGCACTCCTGCTGACTGCTGACGTCATCAACGAGACAAGACAGCTTATGTCCTATCACCTTTTCCCTCACTTTTATGCTTCACGATTGTTTCACTTTGCTTAAAGTTTTTCAGATTTTGCGTAAACAAAAATGTGTCTAGAATTTTCTCGTAAACGGGTCTTTTATTAGAAAAGGTTTTTGTGGTGTTTGCTATGTAGTCATTTTTAAAGTAATTAGGGAATTTTAATTCATAAAATGAAAGAAGAGAGCAGTGGCGGCCCAGTGGTGGCGGCCCCGACTTACGAACAGTAAGTCGTGGGTTCGAACCCAGACAGGCGCATTACTTTGTGTAATTTATTTCATCACCACTGCTCTCAAAACGGTGAAGCAAAACATCGTGAAGAAACATCGGCATGTCCTAGAACCAAAAATTCGAAGACATGTGACATCTACCAATCCGCACTGGGCCAGCGTGGTGGATTATAGCCCATTCCCTCTCATAGAGAGGAGGCCGTGTCCCAGTAGTGGGAACATTAATAGGCTGATGATGAATTAAAAAAATGCATTAGACTCCGTTATATTTTGGGGTTATACATTACATATTAAAATTGTATACTTCGAAATCCCCACATATAAAAAAATATACCATGGATACCATGGTATCATAAAATACTTGATAACCGGGAGTGTGTATCCAAAATAACCCATCATAAGATTTGATGATATGTAACAGTTATTTGTTACAACATTCTTATATCTTAGTAAGTCATAAATATATCGTGAAGTGTAAAACTATCCTCTCTGTTCCTCACACCTATATAAACACCTTATTCAGGCAATACAAGACAAAACAGTATAGAAGTGATTGATGAAACATTTTAAAACTATAACCAAACATTTTATAAGATCTTGAGAATTTTTGTAAAGGCTTGTGCAGACAACAGCTGGTGTGTAGTTTTTAAAAACCGCTTTAGACTGTCCGTTGTCTGTCTTTAGCATTATGTTGTCACCCAGTGTTGCCACCAGTATTAATAAGAAAAAATATTTTTCTAAATCTGACCATAAATCATATTTAGCTAATATAGTATTTTTAATACTTTTCATCATTACTTCTTACTGTAAAAAAACAGTATTGTTACTCGACTATACATATCTCTATACCTACATATCTTTACATACACATATAACATGTATGTATTATAATATATTGTTATGGTCTTGTGTGGTGGCTAAATGGCTTATTTACAATCTTTAGGGCTATTCATTATTTCTAATTTCTAAAATACCCATGCCAGATTAAAGTGATCTCTACTCTAGGAAATTAAAAAATAGACTCACTTAAATTTATTGGTCATTCGGCCTCAATTTTTTAGTAAGGTCCACTTATTATAAAGTGTCAGAGTTGGAGCCCTCCGCAAACTGACAGGGTGCATTCAGCTCCTTTTTTTGAACCATATTCCACTAGATTTTTCTCAGGAAAAATGTCATTGAGCTGTTTGCTTCCTGCCTAGCTACAGAGTTCATCGAACTCGTCGTCGCGCTTGCCGTTCTCTTCGAGTGTTTTGCCACGGTAACGATACATTGCGTATAAGGTAATAATAAACAATCAAATATTGCGGGTTCCCTTAACGTTCCTAAAATAATTTCTTGTACCGGTCATCTTACCTTCAGTATGCGGAGGACTGCCTTTTACACTCTGTATTATTCACCTATTTCTTAAATAGCATTTTCTCTTTCTCCTCAATGGGACATATAATCTGGCATGGAATAAGTGTTGATTTCTATGTAATATCATAATAATTATGTTGGCAACATATCCTGCCCCCTCTTTTAAAACATACATATCTAAAAACTAGTTTTAATCAAACTTGTTTGTGATCATGTCATTCTTTCTTTCATTAATATCGCTTTTAAAATAAATTGTATTTTATAACGAGCTTTATATAGGTATAATAAAAGCACCTTATTGGCGTATTTGTTAAAGTATTTTGCTAAAACAAAATGAACTTTATCCATAAATAATAAGGTATATTTTGTGTTAGCTAAATATTTATACTAATAAAGCTTAATAAAGATAAAGCATATATAAATAAGTAATAATATTCGCATGTGTAGCCGATTGTTTGAGTATTAAGTGTGTAAACTAGTCTTATATTTCCCTCATATTGTCTCTCTTACAAGTATTTTAATTCATAATTACGATATCATTGGTGCATGTGATTTAACTTGATAGGTCGGGATGAAGAAGACACGTTTTATATCAATATGAAAAACATTAGAATTTTCGATTCTACTTCGGCTACTTCTGATGATCATTTGTAACGGACTTACATCTCAAATATAACTGTTTAAACTTCACTCGTTGTTTTCTGTTTTCAAAAATTAATGGCAGCTAACAACATATCATCACGCCTCACGCCTGTAATCTTTCCCGAAGGCCTGGGCTGAAGTGTTACCTGTAGTACCTACACAACACATTTCGCCATTTGTGATAGTGCCGCTAATTTTCTGTTTAATTAATTAACGTGTAGCCCATTTCATTGCTTGTTTAAAAATATTTGATCCATCCGATTATTATATCTGCATGGAAAAAAAGTATCTCGGGCAACTAAATCTTTTGAATATTTATTGAAATGTTTCAACGTTTGATTACAAAAGCAAAGTTGAATGTCAAAATCCAAGTTGGATGTCAAAATCCGACAAAATCAAAGTTGAATGACAAAATCAAAGTTGGATGACAAAATCAAAGTTGAATGACAAAATCAAAGTTGGATGACAAAATCAAAGTTGAATGACAAAATCAAAGTTGGATGACAAAATCAAAATTGGATGACAAAATCAAAGTTGGACAACAAAAACAAAGTAAATGTTTCTAAATCCCGGCCTAGTACTTAATGCTTTAATAATAGTTGTTACCTTTACCCGCTAAGTATATAAGTGTACGTAAGTTATATATTAGTCGTATAAGCTATAACACTCCTGTAGTCCCATCCCATGTCCGAACTCCCAAAGCATGTTTGGAAGATCGACAGTCGAAGGTAATATATTTTGTTTTACGTTATTTGTTTCACCCTCATTTCACTATAGAAGTATGTGTTTAGTGCCCGTTTTCACTAACACTAAGAAAAGCATATAATTATATTATTTACTGTTGGATTATCAACGTTCAGCCCAGCAGCGTTGAGCGTTCATGTGCTTTTATTAAGCATTCATGTCAGTGTCTCCTAGTATAAGTGAAAACGAGCATTATTTTGTTTTTATTTGGTCTTTAGATGTATGAATTATTACTTAGATAGACTTACCTACTTAAAGTTTTAACAGATTCCCTAGTTCTGAGAGTTAAGTGTATTTGAAGGCCATATAAAAACACAATCATTCCCTTAAAATTAATTTCATCAACATTAATTTGTTGCCTCACTCCTAACTCACATTTACAATAAATTGAATAGATTGTTTGAGAACTAAACGCCTTGTTGACTGTTGCTTTTTATTGTAGATTTAAGCCACACCTAATACTCCTCAAGTTAATTTTGAAATGCCGTACCGTAAGTCAAATTTCTCCAAATTATTTTAAACCATTAAATGTTGATTGTTAAGTTCAAAATTGAATGAGAAAATTTGACAGTTTGTGGTAACTTAGTGCGCTGGTGACTGATGGATTTGCAACATTTGATTCAGCGCCGAAAGTTGCCCAACAGATACTCAGAAATAATTTCGATTTCTAAGAAAATTCTTGGCTTAAAATTTCAATAAAACATTATATGTCACATTTTGCTAGTTTACATCCACACAACACGCATTGCTTGCGAAACGTTGCGCTTTTGTTTGTTATTATACATAACTACCAAATATTGTCTACATTGAATGCAGTCTGAAATGTACTTTAATGCAAAAGCGACGGGGCTCATTTTCAGCTGATTTTTGATCATTGTTTTATAGGAAAATGGCAACACTGAACTTAACTAGTGACTCATATCAAGTGTTACTATCGATATTAAATAATCTATAAATCATGTATGGTCGGGACTAATACCTGTTCAAAGTAAATTTCAGACTCCAACCCTGTTTTATATTTTCGAACTGGCAACACAGTCAGTATTTATGTTCTGTGTAACGTCTAACAGTCGTCGACACGCGCACAACACGGAAACGTGGAGTTAAAAGCTTGTGTGTATGTCTGCTAGATTTGTGAGGTGAACGTTTGTTATCTGGGTATCACTTTAACTACGATAATTTGCACAAAATACTAATGTCACTGTCAATCAAATTTTTGGACATTTGTATTTTGCACGCACTACACTGAAATCTCGTTTACACATTACGACTTTTATTTTTCTAAGTGCATTATGTTTCGATTAAATAATTTTCTCAAACAAATTGTAACTTGTTTCCAGAAAACACAAATGTAAAAGACATCTACACGTAAACTATTGCAATTAATTCTGCACTTTATTACACCCAGAGAATAATTCTTCGTCAGTTATAAATTTCAAATTTGGCGAGTCTAGAATCTTGGACTGAATTTACAGTAATAGTTTGCGATTCGAAGCCATTTACAATCCTGTTAAAGAGACGTAATGTGTAAACGACCCACATTGTACATAATACTGACGTAAAATTTTCTCACATTCACCAGCGACTGACCCAAACGCGTGGCGCCTCGGCCGGATAGAAGAAGCCGACCACGAGACGCCCGTGTGAGGCCGCGCCTTGCACGTAGCGGTGCGGCCGCGCCGCTAGTGCAGGACCGACCTTATCACACACACCATAAGGTTCAAATCAGACTGAGCCAGCCCAAAGACCTGGCTACCTCAATAACGAACTCTATATCTAAAACAGTAGGATACAAGTCGAACGTTCATATCTATGTAGATCTTATTACAGGAAGTAAGTTGAGTGAAGTGCTATGTGGCTTGAGCTGTAAGATTGAAAGTTGCGTGAGTCGATGTTGTTGGTTAAACACGATCGGTTCAATAGTCGATTGTGTGCTCTAAGTACTTTCACTTACGAATTATAGTTCAATAATTCGTTTTTAGTGATAAGTGAAATAGAATTCTGTCACGACAATCGATTAAAGATTTCATAAAACCATCGTATACTTGAAAAAACGACTAAATTACTTAGTAACAACAAGATGAAATGGTTTGATCAAATCTTTTTCTCTACATATTAATTTAAGCATAATAATTTTAATTATAAAATGACTAATTAGACTATTGAATCGATCAATATCCTATTGTAACTTTTTACGAGTCAGAGAATCATCGTTACTTTGAGCTTTTATATTGAACTATAACGACAAAGTTTATAACGATGTTTCACCGACATGTAAACAAAGATTTATTAAGGTATAACTTACAAAATGATCTGAAACGAAATAGCACATTGAAAAAAAGACTAGAATCATTATTTTGTGTATACTATTTATGTAGATAGATATATAAACTAAATATTCAATCGACATGACGTCGTACTGCCCCCAATAAAGTAATACGTGAGAGGTTATATTTAAATAAATGTTTTCTGTAAATACATTAAAGGATGATATTGTATTATAAAGATTGAGAAAAATTGTGTGTACAAAATTATGTATTCTACTCTATTCGTAGTGGCCATGATGTGGAAGAGAGTTTTAATACTTACATGCCTTTTAAATCTCACAGTTTTATTAACGTAGTAGTTTCGAAGCTAAACATATCTATAGAATATCTAATATCTATCTCTTAGGCTATACAGTATGCAGGTTGTAGGTTTGTGCAGTAACCATGATATCCGTACATCATTCTAGACCACCCAAGGAAGAATTTTTGTTCCATACAAAAACCATTCTTACTTGGTCAAAAAGAAAAAGCTGTTTTTTTAAACCGAAGGAAACTTGCTTGGCGGATCTAGAATAATGAATGTGTTTGGCCGACTTAAAAAATGAGGTGGTTCTTTTAACCTTTTGAACGCTAGCGCATAAACGCACGCGTGTGCCCTTATTACACGTACCATTTTGTCATCTATTTGTGTCGTTTGGCTTACAGGGCACGCGCTTGCTGGTCACGTATATGTGACAATGGCGTTCAAAAGGTATTTTCTTAGTAACAGGTAGCGATTCGAAGTCCCTTACACCGTGTATTTACGCTGTTTTCTGTAGGTGAACTTTTATTTTAGTTTATTATCCGTAGAAAGAGGTATTTATGTAAGAGTTTTATCTTTGTCAGGTGATAACGAGTGCAGGTCACTGTTATCATGTTGCTGAGTGCAAACAAATGCATAATTTTGGTATTATATTTTTTCGCTTATGTGCAGGTATTTTTCTTTGACATTGACGTAATTAGAGTGCAAGTCGACTTTAGTAGTTTTGCAAAAACAAATTAGTTGTTCTTACCCAACTTCGGCGGAGACCAAAAGAAGGGTAATGTTTTTACTTGTGTTTTTTAAGGAATTCTAGCTTATCAGAGCTCCACATTTCTATAAATTCACTAACGTCTGTCTGTACTATAAAACTGTGATTTTTTCAAGGGAATGATACGGAAACGGTTTCTGTAATAATATCTTCCATCCCTGTCAAACTCCACAAGTTATCTTTTGATGAGAAGAGCCACATATTAATTAATAATGTACCTGATAAAAATGTGTAGTAAAGAAACTTGTCGAGTGGACAATAAGAGTTAGAAGCCGCTGAAAGCGCTGCACAAGAACATTTAAATAGTTTGATTATTTAAAATCAGATTATATGAAATATAGTATTTAGCACTCGCAGCGATTTTAGCGGCTTTTTAACAATATACTATCATAATAAAACGTGCGATCAATGAACTTTGTAAGTCACAAATTAAACCAGCAGGCCTTAACGTAAATGCAATAGAATGTTACCAAATAGTTGCAAAACTGTCTAAAACTTAACAGACATTTTCAACCTTATTTCACATAAAAACACGGTCGAAAATGTTGAAATACGTATTTAGCGTTTAGCAGTTTTGCGCGTAAAGTATATCTTATAATCACGAAATAGGGAATGACCATAATACCGAAATAAATAATATATTGAGCTGATTGTAAATTAACGTTATTGTACAAATTGTTGGTGGTTACCGAACAATGCACACTATACTTTAAGAAGTCTGGACACAAAAACTAGTTGTTTATTTCTTAAAGCAATAAGTACAGATTGTAAAAGATACTGGTTGTCTGCGTCTCCCAAGTTGACATGCTGAAGTTCTCGCGTCAGAAAAAAGGTGGTCATTGAATGGTGTTACTTTTGAATTGTCTATTCATAAGTTCTAGAATAGTTCTCTATCTAATTCAAAATATTTTTATTTTTGATTACACATGTACACCCAATAAAGTTGGTGGTTGACCACTTTTCACCTCTATGCCTTTAGTCATAAGGTTTAAAACTGGTCAACAATGTTCGGATGCTAGCCGAATTTTGCCGGCTGTACATTGGTAGACTATAAAAACAAGTAACATGGGAAAAGGCAGGAACATGATGATGTTTCATCGTATAATGCTTCACATTTCTTGGGTTCTTGGCACTGTAGTTTATTGTTTTAGGCGAACAAATAATAAAATTATACACAGCTGTGCTAACAAATTACGCAAATTGTTTCAATGAACAACTGCCACCAAATATTTAGATTTTACCCCTTTTTTCTAGATGTTACCAGCACAAGTTTTTAACAATGGAATTTTCCTGTTTTCATAATGTCAACTTGCGAGAGGCGATCGTCGCTCGCAATGTTGTCGCAACGAATCGAATTGTTCGTACTTTCACTTATTTCTGATAACGCCATTCGACTGTGCAATTGTATTTTATTTTTAGTTATGTAACATTTTAACCGACTAAGTTGTTGTGTGACATTTATTAATTTTTTGTGATGTCTTCCTCTGAAAATTTTATGATATTATTGAAAGATGCGGTTAATGATATTTAAAATGATTTAAAATAATACTGAATTGATTAAATTGCAAGCAAAAGATCAACCGTCAGACACAACTGGTATAAAGGTGCCCTATTCTTGTAAATGTGTTTATGACTATGTGGCAGCTGTATGATTGTGTATAGTGATGTATAAAACATTCCAAAATTTTCATTTTTGGCTATTGGAATAATGGTTAAAAGTATATTTAAGAGTCAGAAGCACTGCCAATGCAATTTGATTGCTTGTTTTGCAGTCACTGCGTTATATTTTGTAATTAAGGATCTCATTTTGTTTTGTATTTAAATGATTTTGATTTGTCTTGATAAACAAGGAGCATATTTTTAAGTTTGTTTATTGTGAACAAACTACTTTGTTATGGTTGTATCAGGACAAATGTGATTGTTCACATACTTGCCTTTGTCTGTGCATGTGCACCCGGTGTGTTAGTATGCCTTAATGAATTGCCATTTGTGATGATTGTAAATTATGAATGTGTTGTATGATTAATTGTATTGAAATCATCTTAGTACATGTTGAGACAAATAGAGATTAAAGAAATAAAGTAACAAATTGTGTAAAAAAAATTGTTTTATTTTTGTGTATAATTTTTGGTGCTTTGATTAAAAGAGTACGAAATATTAAGTTAAACAGAACCTAAAGTCAATAAAAAACGCCACACCAACTGATGCTAGATTTATTAATAAATTAATCCTCAATATCACAAAGCACTATGAGTCATCAAACGTCATCCTACCGACTCCATGCTGTTTTATATACCTTCTGTACTGCTTATATTTATTATTATCTGCTAAAGCTTTTTTAGCTTCCTCATCTTTTATTTCTTTCCAAACTTTGAAGTTTTCTTTCACCCAAAGTTCTTCATCTAAAAACTCTTGCCTTTCTGAGTCTTCTATTGCATTGAACTGATGCTGTCCAAGTTTCATGTACTTTCTAATTAAATATAACTTTTCCTCCTCACCATATGGTCGCTTCATTATGGTGAAATTCCAGAACCACCTTAGATACCAATAAATATAATATGCAATAGTATATGGTAAGATGATCAGTTGCACCCACAGAATGTCAACTATTTCTGGCTTGGCATACGCACCCTTGATGTCCATGTTCTCTTCAATAACCTTTCGTATCAACCGATCCTGTTCCACTTTCTGTTCAGCTTTAGATTTCTTCATACCTTTATTTTTAGACTGAAATTCCTTCATTTCAGTTTTGGCTAATTCTAGAGCTTTATTTCTATACTTTGGCACTGTCATAAAGTATTTGATGGCGGTGTCGTATTTAGACCACGCGCTATAGTACTGGATTATCGATATAATTGAGATAGTGACGGCGATCACGATTCGCACGTCGACTTTCGGCGCCATACGGCGTCTGTAATACCTGTAGTAGTGAGCATAGTACTCCTGAGGATTGTCCAACATGTAATCATAGTCAGATCTCTCCTCCTCATCGCGCAAAATTTCGTATGCAGTTGCTATTTCCTTGAATTTTTCTTCTGCTTCTTTTTTAGTTTCAGGTGTCCTGTGTAAATCAGGATGAAACCTTTTGGCCAGTTGTCTGTAGCTTCTAGCGATCTCTTTTGTTGTTGCTTCTCTTGTGACTCCTAGAACTTCGTAACAATTCTCTTTTCCACAATAAATACCTTCGAGTAGGTGATCTGCTGACGAGACCACTGCAATCTGCCATGTTGCACAGAGAAGAATAAAGTAATTGTATTTTAAAGTCATTTTTATTTTAACACATACTCTTAGTTATAAATGCAGTTATTTGTGACTAGCACCTAATTGTAATTTTATATAAAAACTTATCTGATTTATAACAAAATTCTACGCCACCACGACCACGACTGATTGTCAATTTGACAATCGCGTATTCACGATTTCGCGTTGATCGAAATGAACTGTCAACGTCAGCTTATTTATGTTTAAGAAAATGTTTTTTAATATAGCAGCTTTATAACTAAAAACTATTGCCAAACTGTCAATCCAGTACGAAGTAATTCAGTGTTTTACAAGTTAACAGCTGTAGTAGTCGTAGAATATTGCATGTTTTACTGCTACAGTAATTTAATTTGGCACTCCGGCACTATTGCAAACCACAAGCAATTTCAATGACTGGCAATTTTAATATTGCCAAATGTTAACTGTCATGTCAGTTGTCATTGTCATAAAACTCAAAAGTGTCACACGTGTTCTCATTTTCATTGTTGTGTTACTGAATCTAACACAAATATTAGTAAGAAAATGTTAGAAAACGCGCTAGATCGGTTCTCAGAAAGCTTATTTTTGTATTTAACTGGACAATCAAAAGATGTAAGAAGTCTTATAATGAAGAAACACAACGAGAACTTACAAACACACGGTGACTTTAGTTTTCCTAATTCGGTGAAATCTTGGCACGAATTTGCTATTTGTGATCAAGTTGTTGATAAAGAAAATGCTACATTACTACAAATAATCGGTAAAGAGTGCACAGATATAGTTGAGGAATCTAAAAAGTGGAATTTGCCTGTGAACAAAGTGATAGACGAGAAAGGTCGGATTTATTTGTTTTTAGAAAGACCTCGAGCTATCCGTGTCGGTTTATCGGAGGCATTGCGAAATAATGCGGTGTTATCACAGAAGATACGCGAAGGAACATCGGCTGTTGAATTAGATCCTTGTTGTGAGGAACAATGTGACCTAACCTCGTTACGCGCAAAGTATGTTGGTAATGTCGTAAAGAACTTGTGTGCGCTATGTAAAGTAAACTCTCCAATATTCATCACATCGAAATCTACGAGTAGACGGGAAGGAAGCCGCAGAGTGCTCTGTGGGACTGTACTCAACTCTAAATCAGGAGCTAAAGAAACTAACATTAATGCAGCCGATTATATTAGGTAAATATAACTAATCTATCTATCTCAATAGGTGATTTTCAACCAACAAAATGAGATTTTCATTCATGTCAATTTGGGAAATGTCCCAAAAAAAAGAAATCAGACAAAATAAATCTTGGTACTTACATATGTACATTTCATACATTTTTTTTTTCTAATTCCAGGATAAGACAAGATGAAATGACCCTCATAGCACAACACAAGTATGGTGTAAGAATATCAACAGATTCAAAATGGAAGGAGTTTATTGCACATCTTGGGGAGTCGGCTGCTGCTTTTGAGTTACTGCAGACAAAACCAAGTGGAGCAGTCAAAATTAACTTTGATTGCTCTTCTGGGTCTAGTAAAGGTGATTATGATTGTAAACAGTACATAAGTAGGTACCTAATTAAAAACCTATTAGACAAAATAAAATAATATCTAACTGGAACTTAGAAACCAACTTGAATTGATGGTTCTCAAGTTGATGACTAAAAAGAAGGACAAAATCAAAATGCAGTAATATTCAACTACTGCAACATATACTAAATTCAATCAAGTCTAGATCATTCAATCTGCATTGCAATTTAATTTAATTCCACATGACCTTGTTTTTACATTCAGTCCTACATGGACTAATAAAATATCCATTACATTTGGTTACAGGTGCATCATTCATTCTGTACAATTGTGCCCGTCTGGAGACTATAATAAGGACATACAATGACAAAGTCCATGATGGGACATACCCAAAACTCCCACCATTTGATGATGTTGATTTTTCATTGCTAACACAAGAGGTAATGTTTTTATAATTTAAAATATGATTGAGTATGAATGTGGATGGGAATAAAAGAAGACCAAAGAAAGAATGGATGGACTGTGTGATAGAAGATATAGCTAGAAAGAGGTGACTACTGAAATGATGACCATAGAGAAATAGATAAGTATGCAAGAATAAGACATGCTGCACCAACCCCAATCAAATTGGGATAAGGGAATGAAAATGATGTTTCAATCATAACTAGATAAAGTATAAGTGAATACTACAACAGAGAAAAGTTAATACTTTGTGTGCGCTACCAATCCGCACTGGGCCCGCGTGGTGGATTATAGCCCATTCCCTTTCATTGAGAGGAGGCTTGTGTCCCAGCAGTGGGAACATTATAGGCTGATGATGATGATGTGCGCTAGGTAGAATATGAATTATTGAAGAGATAAAAGTAGATACGTCTACATAGAAATAATTTACAATCAAATCTAAATAAAAAATATTGCATGAATCCCCATGAAAATAATGAATGAAAGAATATAATAGTCATAATACAATGCTAGACAAAACATCATTATACCAGGCAGAGACAAAATAATTAAACAATTTTTTTTTTCAGGATGAATGGCGTCTAGTATTCAACTACATACTGGGTCTACCAGCACTTCTGAGTCAATGTGTGGATGCAAATAGCCAAGTTTTTGAATTTAGACCACACCATATCTGCAGCTACCTCTGCTCCATGGTCAGAATATTCAGTCAGTATTACAGAAAGACACGGATTTTGGTGGTAAGTACAGATCTGTAGATAAAGCATGCACAAGTAGAGAAATATCATAAATAATTAGTAGCTTAAATTCTGTAAAGGTATTTAATGTACAAAAAATCAAAATAGTACCTATGTAAGAAATCCTTGTATTTCCATTATGTACTGTTTTTGTGCACAAAATTAATTGTTATTGGTAATAGCAATTTGTCAGGCGATTCACAATGGTCTTGAGCTCGCCAGAGAGCATTAGAAAATCTGCCTTTACTGGTGTATTGCTGCAGGGATATTGGTTTTTTTCACTGTTGTTTGTTTGTCACTGTCCAACTTGATATTACATTATTTTTTAAATATTACGACGACGGCAAACAAAATCGAATTTAGGGATATGAAATTCCAATTGGTTTAAAATTCTATTATGTACAATCAATTTGTGATGCATTGTAATAAAAATTGAGAAAGCTATTCCTCTTTCCAGGAGCCCAGAAATCATCTGCTTCCAGTAATATTCGCTAGGATTCACATGCTGCAAATATTAAACAAAACACTCAAGACATGTCTGAACATTTTAAATATTAAAAGTGTTTCCCAAATGTGAATCATAATCTTTTATTGCTTGGTTTTTAAGAATTCAAATTACCCTATTAGAATATATTTTAATAATGCAAATGCAAATCAATTTTTAGATGCTTCTTCATTTTTCGGCGCTTAACAAACACTAAAAAACTTTATTGTCTATTGAACGAACGGCGAACTTTCATGTTACTACTTACATTGATTTACTGTTGAGCGGCCTCAATGCCGTGGGTGCACTTCAGTGCGAAGCCGACATGCATTACAAATTATTCAAGAAAATAAAAGTTTCTCAATATCCAACTACACTACAAAGAGCGCATAGAAAAAAAATGTTTTGTTTGGAAACACAAAGTTCACGTGATTGACCCAGGTATTTTATTGTGGGCATTGCTGCCTCGCGATTGGCTCACCGAGCGGGGCACGAGCGCCGCCGACAAATCACGAACCGCTTACACGGTCGCGCGTCCCAAGTCGCCTAGTGTGTTTTTGACATCGGTAAACGCAGTCGTGAACTTCGGAGCGCACAGATACTTTTATTTATAGTTTAAATCGAATCAAGTCGCTTTGCGTTTGTGAATACCTGTGCTCAACCGGGATACAATAAATATGAGTATTGCTGCTCTGATCCAAGCTGCTGAATACATCGAAAGGCGCGATAGAGGTGATTTGGATTTTCTTTGTTTGAATTGTCAATCGAGTGCAACTACACGCCAACATGGCTCCCGTCTATTTTTGCCGTGCTATAATCAGCTGATTTTGACGGAATGGCAGTGTACTTTGTTGCAGAAGCTGAGCACGGGTACGCGTCGAGTTTACCGGCGTACGAAGAGTCCCGCTCCGGCGGCAGGCGGCCGAAGACCAAGAAATCGCAGGGCAGCAGGTGAGTGGCGGCCAGTGTAGTGCTTGTGCAGTGATAATGTGAGATCAGTGGTGTTATATGTGAAGTGTCGGCGTGTCGTACAATCTGTATGTTTTCTGTTCCAGGACGACTCATAACGAGTTGGAAAAAAACAGGTGAGTGTTTATATTTTTATTGATAACGATGAACCCGGGTGTTATGCGGTGCGCCGGTGGCGGGTGCCGGCGCGCGGTGGGTTATCGCGTGGCGCAGTGACCTTGGCAGCTTGTCGGCAAGGGAAAGAGTGCATGATCGTAACGAGACGTGCGGGTGGCGGATGACGCTCGTAACCCATTTGGCAGCAGTGCCACGGCCGGCAGGGCGCTGGCTGCCGTTACGTCACGTTGATCTTCCTCCTCGTCATCACGCTACCTGTAGGTCGCTGCGTGTTTACGCGCCGTGTTTGGCTAGGCCGAGTGCTCACTGCCCGGCTAGCCGCTAGCTCCGCTAAAGGAGGACGATTTGCGAAACAAAGCCAGTCTACGTGACATACTACTTCGCCTACATAGTTGTTTACTCGCGTTGAATAGGAATTTAGAACCGGTAACTTGTTAGCTAGGCTGTTATTCTCGTTTCATTAAAGTAACAAACGTGCCCAGTTTCCTCGGCCTGTGGTTGTGTACCGTTTCGTTTTATCCCTAAGCTTACGAACAATCCACATTTGCAATTATAAACGTGGGCCCTTTGATGTTCAGTAGAGTAGTGATCATGACAGACCCTCCGTTCAGAGAATAATACCAAATTGATTGAAAGAGACCTCTAACAATTTTAGAATTATGAAAGTGGTGAAAGTACAGTCGGCATATTAAATAAAAACGTTATTCGTTCGGCCCTTATTGGAGGGGAATGTGCCTATTTGTCTAAGTTAAAGGTCGCTTTCATCGTTGAATTTGTTATCGGTAAGAGAGGTAATAGGGCGGGGACACTGATTATTTAATTTACGGCTCGTTACAAAATAATAGTAATTCAATTGAACGATTTAATTTGACGAATTAAACTGTAAATAATCGTAATCAATGCCTGCCTGAGTCGTTGACAGCTGGTAATAGAATAAAAGCAATTTTGTGTAATGTGTCCATCGAAATGTTTTTTTGTAGCCTTTAGAATAGACAGATTTTAATCGCAAGACCTGTCAATTGCCTGGTAGCAACTGATAGACAGCTATTAAGCCCATTCGTCAACTTTATATAATTTTTTGCTACCATCTTGGTACAAAAAACTGTGATACGTCGCGTAACTAGAGAAGCGGCGATTAGTTCCACTAAAAAAGTTTTTGCTCGTCTCGGTTTTTGTCATAAATTCACATTTCATACGTGAAAATCTTTCTCTAAATGTAAACCGTTTGTAACATAATATTTCACGTCGAAAACCGTTCCGTAGGTATCTGCTAAAGTACTGTTATTTGTTCTTGTGACTCCACGAACAAAATGTGTGTTTCTATGTTTATTTTGTATAAATAGCATCAGTAATTGAAGCTATATTATGTGAGGCATATCTCGAGTGCTCCACGATACGCGTCAGTCCATAAAACCGTTTTCCACTTAGATATTAGAAACTATTTATTGTTGGCTGCAATAATTGATAACAAAAAAACCTCGTTTTTATTTAATCGTGTTAACAATTAACTGTTATGTACAGTGTTTTATGTGCTCGTTATATTAATTAGTCTATAAACGTATGCATCTAGAATATCTTGTCTACCAACTGTTACTTTCGATCCGACATTTTATCTCGTGTTCTTTTTGTCTATGAACGCAAAAGGAATAATGGTTCACGTGATTCTGACGAATGAAGGGCGTTGTCTGACTTAGGTTATTCCAAATTGGAGAGATCTGTTTAGTTGTATCTCAAACAACATAGAATCGACTGTTGCCTTCACTGGGAATGGGAAGATATTCTTTTCTCTCATCTTTGTAAGCACGTGTTTTTTTGTCACAACACTAACTTAATACCTAGTGGACATTTTTAGTTTAAATCTTAATGTTTTCAGCATAGAAATTTTATTCCTAACAATGAATTTCTTATATTAGTCGTAACGTCAGGCGTCCGGACAAAATAACAAGGCTGGATAAAATCCAACCAAAGGGCCAAAATTCGGAAATGCCTGTCCGGACGAATGATACCTACAACGCAAATATTTTACCTCTTTATGAATCTATTTAATTTCATTTTATTCTATTTTAAGACCCATTCTATTCTAATTTCGTACTTAGGTACCTACCCAAACAGTTCAAGTTACGAAGTCGACGAACTAAATTTATCAAGAAATTCTCACGTAAAATTAAATTTCGTTTCGAAACTGTTCACATTACTTTCATTATTATGTTCAGCAAATAAGATTACGTAATTTCTAATTGTGTCTTACCTATTTGAGTTAAATATTTATTGGTAAACGTGACTTATTACAACTGAAAACAGAATTAGCGTTTTAAAAGCGTCCAAAATCGAAAATACCCACTCACGTGTTTCTGGGAGTTTTTAACTGCTGAAGTCAGTGTGGCCATTCCCGTATTTTTAATCTAACGTTCGTATTTGTATATGTCAAAGATACAAATTGATTTAACTGTATTTTTGACGTTTCGCAGAGATGAGATTGCGACCCTTTGGATATTTATTATACAACTCTCGTCCCTCAGTGCGTCTCAGTGTATCCCAGCCCAGTTCAGTGGTCATGGGCCTCTCCCAAGTTGCGCCACACCCCGTCAAACCAGAAAATCGTCTCATTGTGGATGAAGAAACTAGTCGTGCGCTAACGAACAGATTCTTTAACCTCCAGGAAAAAAACATGGATGGATAGCTAGACTACGTACTAGTCACGAGCTCTAGTATGTTACACTTAGCTAAATTTAAAGTCGTTTTTCTCATGAATCGGTTGCAATTTTCAAGCAAGACCTTATCTCCTAAGGCTTCAAAATATAAAAAGAGTAAATGATAGGGTGACAGTTGACAGGGAAGAAAGTAACAAAAAACAGTGTTGCTTCGACTTCAAGTAACAAAGGACAAGGACAGAGTCCCAAAATACTATTCCCGCAACAACATTCAATTACAATCAATACCGTAGGAGAAAATCACTTCTATAAGTTGCTACATGAAAACATAAACGTACTCGTGACAATACATAATATACATACAGCTACATAAAGGGTGTAAAAAGACTTAACGAAGCCGAAAGGCACTTGTTCTCCCGATCAGTGCGATCATATTTTTGTTCTATAGGTACCTTACCTGGACACCTTCTACGGAGATATTGGGGGTCAAAGTTCCAACATTTTCACAAGTTTTATGTCTTTAATGTCAGAACTATACTTTAAACACCTCCACAACCCCTACACTATTAAATCCATCCACCGTTACATTGAGTTCTACCACAAAACATTATATTTCACCCCAAAAAAAAAAGGCATTTCCCAGCAATAATTTTTGCGTAGGGTTACTTAGTTTGATTGTTTTACTGAATGCTTGGTTAACAGCTTCGTGAAGAGTCTGTTTACACGCTGTATATTCTATTCTATAGCAAGACATAACACAGGATTGTGTTAACACTATAATCACGGCTTGATCACTCCTGTTATGCTAGAGGTAGGTCCATTTTGTGAGACCATTGTTCTAATTCTAGTAATAGGCTGATCGTGTGACGTGCTTTGATTTACAGCCTAGCTTCTAGGTACAACTGCTAATGGTATCTTATTAATGTTTACGCTTTAATGGCCGCTCTGTTTGTATATAATTTCATGTTCTGTGAGGCGGTTGATGTGTTGAAATTGTAGGTCGTAATGAGGTTTTGCTACTTAGTTGCTGGAGATGTATGTTAGCTGAATGTTCGTGATATTAATCTGCGTAGTGATTACAAAAACAAAATGATTAAAAATCTACTAAATGTCATTTAAAAAGAATAAAGCAGTAATAAGTCCCTTATCATTTTTGTTAATTATGATAGAATATTAATGAAACAGATAATGACGGACATATAGGTAATTTATATTTAATCAACTTTCGCCCGATCAAGCTTGAGTCATTGATAATAAATTAATTAACCAAGTTCACAGACAAACTGACATCAAAAACTGAAGTGCAAAAACTGCATTGAATCAGCAATTTGCAGAAGTATAAAAATAGGAGCAATAGAACTCGATGTCTTCAATATCTTCAACGTATCAATAATACGTTCGTACAATACAACGTACGTACGTACAATACAAATATCTTTCTACGTGCTTTCGACAATACTTGATATCTTTTACGATATTCTACGACATTAGTTTATCCCCAAACCAGTAACAAAAGCTCTTACTAGATTTAATTAGTGGCAGACTGCTACACGCAAATAGGCTTACCATAATAACCAATTTCTCTTTAGTACCCAAAGATTGTGATAATAAATTGAATTTGTAATACGTGTGCGAAATACCTAGTTTTACTGTAATTCTAGCAATTACGAGGAATCCACACTAATATAGTATGAAAGTAAGTCGGTCGTCACCTTTTTGAAGCTAAACCACTGAATCAATCGTTCTGAATGACAAATTTGGAAGCCTAGGACCTGGATAGGTGCATATACTACTGTACATTCCGGTATTAAAGGGGTGTTTTGGGGGACTGTCGTGGTAACGTGCGACTGGCTGAGCATGAGGCTCAGCCAGTCGCACGCTACCACGACAGTCCTGGATCCGATTTCCGGGAATTTCCAGGAATTTCTCAGTAGCATCTACGGAGCCTGGATTCGTGCTCGATTGATGGCAATTGGCTCGCCCCCTGTTACATGGGACTTAAACAAAACTGGCGAAATGTGGGTTTACTATTAGGTACTCCTCTGCTCATCCCCTCGGGGGATAACAGGCGTGATGTTATGACATGAAAATGACTTTTGATCCTGTACGTTTCCATAGGATAATTCCCACCGTCTCTGGGCGAAACCAGCAAGTTAAAGCTTAAAAGAAATGTCTTTGCCCTTTATTTCTCTGAAATATGTAGATAATTTTAGACAAATTGATTTTACAAGTTCACTTTGCTCGCCAGCCTCCATATTTGTTTTCTTGCCTTGAAAGGACACTCTTTTGGCAACGAGACTGTACCAGATTTGTCAATTTCAATAAGATTAATCGGCACGTTTCTAACACGAGTCTAGCGATAAAAACATGCCCACCATTGCGTACGTAACATCCCCATTTCAATACTTTAGGATAAGGTTTCAGAGTACATCCGTTCAACACTTTTCTTATATAAAACGCTTTAGGTAAGATGTAAGCGTGATTGATGGACAGTTACATTACATAAACGCCCCATTGTACGTTTTTTTTTTTTTTTTTTATCTATGGAGGCTTTAGGCACGTCGAAGCGACGCCTTTTTAGGTTACTTTCTCTTTGAGTCTTTGCTCTTTACGTTTCGTCTAGGAAATTAACTTTACCTGAATGTCGATACCTGTTAAGTGCGGTTTAGGCTCGTTACAAATGCTGTCTTTCGTAATTCTCAAAGGGCTCTTATTTCCTAGGTTATTATGGAACTCTCTGTGATTGCAGTATTTTATTAGTAATTTCAATTATAGTTAATTTCACTGACATAAAGCAGTAAACTGCCGGTCTAATGAGTTTCATAATAGTTATGTTGAATGGGATAATGTCTTGAGTTATTTATTGTTAGTACCGTTTGATTTATGGTTAACTCCTAACGTTAGGTGTAAGTTAGTATTCACTAAACAACATTCTGGTCTACGTATAATAACATGGCTGCAACTAAATGTCATGCAGATTCCAATGCTCTCAGTTACCGCTTACTCTTTCAATGCTAATGTGTTCATCAATCCACTCACGCGCATATAAAACGATCATAAAACGCGCGCATTTTAGATTAGATATATTCACACGTTGTACCCAACCACCGAATCGCTTGAATAGCCACACTAGTATGTAGTACTCGTATACATAATACATGTTTACATAATGTTTGGTGACGTGGTACGGAGTGGAGTGGAGACAGCGGCTCTGCGCCCGCGCAACCACTGTAATTTTCCAATAAACCGAAGTTAACTATACTTTATCATGTATTTGCACACACAAATTGCAAATCGTTTGTTGCTAACCGGCGTTGCTTCTTTGTTGTATTTGTCATTCTGTCTATACATTTTTAGTCAGGTTATTATGCAATGACACTCAGGGGTTACTGAAAATAATTGTTAAAGACATTCGATAGCAATATTTTCGGACTCAAAAACGAACACATTAAAATACAAAACGAAGCTACAAACATCTCTTTTAATTTACCTAATAATGTTTTGTAAAAGACGCAAAAACGGTATAAAACAACAAAGTTCCTATGACTAACACTGCATACAGAAACTACACGTGTTTACGTTAAATTAACTTCATACAATAAAGAGACAATAAACGCTACTATGTTAGAACAAGTTACGAGAGAAACCAATCAAACGGCAGTATTTAAGCATGATTTTTGTATTTTTCTCGATATTTCCGGCCTCGAAGGGGGAAAAGGATGCATGCTTGTATCCTGGTAGCCACGTATTATCTTATTGAGGAAAATGGCCGACAGTGGCGTTATTAGGCGATGATTTAGCGACGTGGCCTCTGTTATGCAAGGGGATATGGGGCTAATATTGTTACACGTCTGTTGCGGTTCTAGGTGTGGAAACGCACGTAGTCCGTGGTGCTCTGACTAAAACCGCGAGACATCGTTAGGTATGATGTGCTGAAATCTGAAGGATCCGTAACGATACGATCTGTTCGTCGATACTTTTGATTCCAAATGCATTTGTATGACGTTTTGGCGGGTTTTTTTTTTATCTTTTGTGGATGAACTAGCTTATGCCCGCGGGTGTAGGTAGCAAATGGCGATTGGTAATTTGTTACAAATGTTGCAATGTTTCATACGTTTATTTCACAGCATCCCAATTTCTATTCTCGGCTTCATTATCTTCGATTGTTGGAGACGGATTATACATGTTATTTCTTCCAAAATCTATCCATCTATATCGATCTTTATTTAGACCTGACGCAAAGCAGAAAAAAATAAAACTAGAACAGCCGGCATTCGCAGCCATGTCTGTTAGTAGACCGAAGATGCGACATGCATACGTAATTATCGACACAATCAGATGCAAACAAATTTTCCATACAACTGTAAGTGCGCAAAATATCGCCATACCATTCTACATACTTCGCCCTGTTTCTGACAACAATGCGTTTAACTAAACTAACGAATGGTACTTTTGCTACAGGAAAGGGTGTCTATTGAGCTGCGCACCACCGCCATCAGCCTGTAGCAGGTTGTGGAGGTCAGATAGGCAGTCGCTCCATGTAAAATACGGGTATTCAGCTATATTGCAGTATTGTGTCTATCTGCACTCCACAATTCAGTCATTGGATAATACGATACTCCTTGGTAAGACTGGTTGTCAGACTTACGGACTTCAGAGTTCAGACTACGAACAACGACTGTCAAAGATATACAAATGAGAACCTGCGACTTAACGTGGGATCTCGTCATATCGGATGTTTAATGGATGGTCACCCATCCATTGAGTGACCTTGGCGAGCGTAGCTTAACCTTCGATTACCCCGTGATATTCTTAAGCCACGAGTTCTGCCCTACGCTTGATTTTATCTAATTGCACGTGCCAAGAAACCATGAGTCTTTATTAGTTACCTAAGATAAAGAACTCGTCAACGGTTCACGTTTCTTATGACTAAATCAATCTTATTCATACCCCTGCGACCTACATGTGATTCGATTGTAATGTAACCATTTTAATGGTCTCGTTGTTATATACCTACGATGTATAGCACAACCTTCAATATGGCCCGAATGTGATTAGTTAGTGAAAACATGACATCACCATTATGTGCCTTGTATCGTTATTGTAAGGGTTATTCTGTGGGTTATCGGATTTTTCTATAGGTAGAATAATATCTGATTTTCTGCCTCAGTGCGTTGTTATGGTTGCAAGCGCAACTGCTTCGTGCGGTCCTAGTTTCTTTCCCCAAAATACAATATAGATGATTTATGAACAATATTGTGAATTTGTGACTGTCTCGTCTGTCTACTGATTGCATGCGCTTCCTCTGAGCTTGACGCCCATAGTTCGATTCCCTAGTCGGGCAAAGTGTTATTGTGTTTTCCATCAGGAATTTCTCGCCTCCTATTACGGACTTGAACTAACTGCCTAGCTCTTCGAGGCTTACACACGTGATTTTATGTTATAATATTGTAACAAAATGAGGTACGACCCGAATGGCGCAGCGGTAGTAAGGCTGCCTTACGTTCTTAGGGTCCCGGGTTCGAATCCCGGTAGGAGCAAATGTTTGTGTGATGAGCATGGACATTTTTGTTTCCGAGTCATGGATGTTTAAATGTGTAATAAGTATGTATTTAAAAACAAAAAGTATCTATTTAGTATAAATTAACTATCTGGTGTCCACGACACAAGCGTTGTTTAGTGTGGCACTAGATGGCGCTGTGTGTAATGTCCAGCGATATTTATTTATTTATTTAAAATAAGGTACAAATTCTCACTTTCCTTTACGTACAAATCAGAGGTATAAAAGCGACAATTGCTCATAATTCGAATTAGAACGTTTGCACTTGCTACATTTTTTTTCACGTGAGAGTTAAATTAAAACCATCATGGAATAATTTATAGCCTTTAAACCTACGTGAAGAAACCTAAAACAGAGGTTTTTCTATTTATATGGTATGGTATATCTACTGTGGAAAGTTACATAATTAACAGCAGTTTATAAATATACTTTGTAAAAAACATGGCGTTAGAATTAGTCACGATGGAAGACATACAAAGTAGTGTTTATTGCAGAAATATTGTAACTTTCTTATACAAATCACATCGCTGTGCAATTTTGCAGAAAATACTTCAAACGATTTCTAAAACAGATTTTTTGTTTTGAGTTTCAGCTTCCTTCATGTTCTTCTTCGTGTCGATGGTTATGTTGATTTTTATTGGCCCGATACTTAACCATTTCCATGGCAGCGTCGGTGGCAGCTTTTGGGGTAGATAGA
The DNA here is from genome assembly GCA_941918905.2 of Xestia sexstrigata. Classification (NCBI taxonomy): domain Eukaryota; kingdom Metazoa; phylum Arthropoda; class Insecta; order Lepidoptera; family Noctuidae; genus Xestia; species Xestia sexstrigata. The sequence continues at coordinate 19,700,514 of OW799210.2, read as the reverse complement.
CGACGGTGAGAGGGACGGTGGTAGGGCGTAGTCTGCAATGCAGTTCCACATTTGAGTATCAGTCTTTTTGTTGATTCTTCTGTTCATTCGAAGGTTACTTGTCAGGAAACATTTTAAGCACACGACCAGCCTATTCTATTTCTCACACATATTGTTCAAATGAGAGATGACGTTATTAAATTTAATATTATACGATCGAGATTTATCTACTCATACCACAATACACAAGATCACCAAACATAATAAATGGCGCTGACTGATATATATTATACTCTGCATAGTAAACAAAACCTTGGACTATTTCAGATTTATGATTTAAAAGCGTTCGATGAGAACCTGAACCATTTTCATTTAAGTACGTACATTTTCGTAGATAAATCGTATTTCGATGTTATTCTGACGTCGTCATAATAAATAGATAACTATATAACACCTGTTGAAGTATCGCCTTTTAAAGGAAACAATGGTATGGAACCTAGACTTGTATTGCGGACGAGGTCAATAAAACGCTTATTAATAAAATCTACTCAGGTTTTACAACCGGTTGTTGTAGATACAGTGACTGTGATACCGGCTGAGAGAAACCTGAAAGACTGACCTTAGGTTATCGGTAACTCACACCTGCAACACTGGTATACACACACACTGGTTAGACTAGGAGCCCGCTTCAAAAATTAACATAATTATTATAATGATGACAACATAATTACTAATGATGATGATATGACTAGAAAGAGAGTGACTAAAGAAATGACGACTAAAGGAGAAATATAGTAGACGAAAACTTATTACGACAAATTGGTAGGGCAATTATTGTGATGATAGTAACATAATAAAATAACTAAGATCTACTCGATGACTGTAGACAATTGACAGACATCATCTAACATACCACTTAGAACCTTAAAAGTAATTAATCGTTAATCCCCACATGAGGAACCTCTCACTCGCCGCAGCTTCCAGAATCCCCAAAAATGTTGAGCAATAAAAGTTAAAGCCTCTACATCTTACGACGCCATCTAAGTACGCTTGCCTCTTAGAATCCTCCTGGCCTCGTGAATCTTGACTGGCGTAGATTTGCTGCTGAAATTGCCGCTTCCACTATATTGTTCATCATGTCGGGCCTTTAACGACTGTTGTGAGGCTTCTATCTTGTACCGTTTTATGACTTACCATGCTCCTCTAAGTTGGTGTAGGACGCCATGTTGGTTGGACTAAACATTGGCCTTTTAATTATACAGGGCTTAGCATAAAGTACTTTGCAATGAAGCGGAAGAATGGCTGCTAACTTCTTTCCTAAAAGCTCTGCCAATTTAGCAAAAAGTAAACTAATTTAAAGTGCCGAAAAGATATTTTCACCAAATCCGAACGAAAAGTTAATTATTCCAAAATCATTTCACAAAGTACGCACTTAATGGACGCTCGAGTTGGCTTTTTTTTTCTTATTAGTAAAAGTAACTAAAAGCTAGCTCGCTATTTCCTATAGTCCCAGTAACGTCAGCAAATAAATTGAGGTCCATTATTTTAATTTAACCGTAACAGTATTAGAGAAGACATTTTCTATAACTTCCATGGTTACTCGGGAGAGTTTAAGACTTATGTTGAGTCATTAACGTTTTGACATAACTGACGGACGGGAGCTCAGATTGTAATCGGAAACCATCTTTCTGATTAGCATCAGTACATTATTTTGTCTTTTTTATTGGAGCTTTGAACAGGTTATAAATTGCATTTTAAAAAGCGTTCCAAGACTTAAAATTTTAAATAAATTTCTTGCTGTACAAAAAGAATCTTTTGATGTCGTCTATTTATTATATTACAAGTATTTTTAGTCTATTACTATATTATAAAGAGAAAACATTTTTTTTGTACCGAATAAGCTCCGAAACTACTGGACTGATTTTAACCATTTTTTCACGAATAGAAAGCTAAATTATCAGTAAGTAATATAAGCTATAAATTATATTTATATCATGTAAATAAACCGAGCTATCACATTTTTTGCGGACAAAGTCGCGGGCTAGTTGTATATAAATTCTAAACTTAGCAACAACAAAAATATGACACACCGATTAGATCTAAACTACGCATTATTAGCATCGCCTTGAATCTGAACCTAAAAAACTAGGATAGAATAGCGAGGCGTTATTATGTAATTAGCGAACAATACAGCCGGACAACAATGGATAATTCCATAGTGATAATATGGGAATAAGAAAAACATGCAGTCGCCACCTCGCTAGCTAGTCACTGTATGTCCTGTGCAATTTTATGTACATACAGTTACTGGCGTCTAGTTACCATTCAGCTTGTAACATTTACCCCTTATTGTAATATTTGTTATGCTAATTACACATTAATGCGAATGTAACTTTGTCCGCCTGTCTGTTATTTTTTAAACCGTTGAATTGATCGTTATGAATTAGATAGGCATAGGGTTCTTTTCATCCTAGCAAATCATTCATTACACACGAAAACCATTGAATTGTAACGTTTATCCATGGTTAGAAATGCTACTCGACGAATTTATTTATTCTATCTTAAAAATAATCTTTGGATAGTTTGCTATCCAGGGACGCTCAAGAAGTAAACAACATCCAATAAAAAATATTCCGGGTTTGGGTGTTGTTTTATCCACTCTAAAATATTAAATTCTACAAGAGAAATCGCATATCCATTATTACAATTCTAAATCCTCAATTAACCTGATTGCCTGATGCAACATCCCAGTTTATTGGCTCATAATAATTGTTGATACGGAATTGTGCTCGCACTGCAAAACAAAAAGATACACAATGTATGACTTGTAATGTAGCCGACGCAATTGCAAACATGTGACCGTCGCCACAGTATAGAGATAACCAGTAGACCAACTAGCGTGCGTCATGGTTCTTTTGGCAGCCATCTTGTTTTTATTTATTTAAACCTCATGCAAGAGTCTGAGGCAGAACACCTTGCGCCTCCGTAGACCAGAGAATGGGCAGCAGCGTTTTCTGTTAGTCTTTCATAACTGCGATCTCCAATCCGCCTGCCAAGCGTGGAGATTACGGCAAATTGCTCCCATCATGGGAGAGGCTTATGTCCAGCTGTGGACGTTATGGGCTGTTGTTGTTGTTGTTGTCATGCAAGAGTGGTATCTAAGCGGACTTAATACCACAAGGCATTCTCTACCGGTCAATCTTTGGGTCAAAAAGGACAGCATTGTGATAGACTAAAAACAAATAAATAAGAAAAATACCAATTTGTTAACTTAAATTAATATACATAGGTACATAAATAGGTACATACTAAAACAAATTTTTCAAAATAATTTCACGAATGTTTACCGGCAGGCCCTCCTGTCAATGTCATTCAAGCACCAAAAGAAGATTACGCACTAAAGATCCCTCTTGTGTAATCAAATGTAGGTGTTCGGTTTGTCAACTAAACTATTTGTTTTTACCTGTACCATTTGGTATCACCATATTTTACCATTTAGCATTGTTCCTAGTTGAAATACTGTTGTAAGTCTACTAGCATCGGTGACGCTTGTTGCCATGCTGGTATATAAAGATCATTATCTGTGGTTGCGACAGTCTGTCTACCGTACCATGTTAGTTGCTGGCTCTTGGACTAAGTTTCTTTGAAGATTACAATAGCGTGCGTGTATTGTTTGTTTAGGAGCTAGTTGTTCTCAATATTATTGTCATCTGTTCTTAGATCGGTTATATACAGTTTTTAGGACCCGTTTTGCTTTTGTGTTTAACTTGTTTAAGGTCATTTGTTGGAAAAATATATTCCAGTAGTCTAGAGTTCATTGTGTAATATTTTGTTGCTAGGTCACCCGATAACCTACATAGGTCTTTTGAATTAATTTAGTATTAACAGTACTTAAAGTTTTGATAATGTACCCTGGTAACCTTTCATGGTGTAAAAACTAACTGAAATAAAATAATATTGAAGTCAAACATTAATTTCAGCTAACAGAAGAGGATGTAATTACAATTTTTTTTCAGGTTCATTGGTTAAATCGAAAAACATTTCAACTTATTAAACACTATTTCCTGAACAGTAAATGATTTATACGATAACGACTAACATGCGTTACTGTAAGTAGTAAATAATAATTAACAGCAATTTTTCCCTGTTTTTGTAAAATTACATAGCGATGATAATGTTTATGATAAAGTTTTTCGGATTTTTAGGTAATTTTTCCTTCATTCGCTACATGATTTTGACGCACTTTGTAAAGTTTTTTTAATAAGACTAACTCCGTTGATTGGAATAATGTGGTATTTGACAGTACTACAGTCTGCGCCACATAAGTAGGAATTAAAGATCATTAACCCTCATACATTTATTCAAATACATAATTCCGAAAACAGAAATAATTACTTAAACTCAAACCCGAAACGACCTTTATTGTGATCCTTGACTTTTTCTAGTAATAAAAAAACGATTCGTAATGTATTGTCGGGGTGCCTACGCGCAGAGAAATTAAGGAAAGAGCAATGACCTTTAATTCCTACTTATCTGGCGCAGACATTAGACAACCAATTATGTTAATACTCCACCTGCAGAGGCTTCCAGATATAGAGAGACTTTAATTTGTAGTACTAACCATGTTCATACCAGCTCCTATCCGAGAAAAATACTCTCATAAAAGATGACTATTGATGATGATGATGATGATGATGATGATGATGATGATGATGATGATGATGATGATGATGATGATGATGAAATGATGATTTCAGATTGACCTAACCCAAACGGCTGATAAACAACGGCAAGTCATATGGCTTGATTTTGATAAAAGGACATTCGAATGATAGATTTGATGCAGCTCTCGCTATGACTGATTTTGGCTTTTCAATTACAAAATGTCACAAAATATTAATAGACTTAAAGTCAACCCAACGAATTCATTGTCAAATGTTTAACAACGTTTATATTAGTTTAGGTCCAGTGCCAATAAAGCCAAACCCGTGCCTATTTCCCTATTCCGCAAATACATCATGTATTTGCGCTACAACTAAAAACACAGATGAACTTTTTCCTCCATTCCTCGAATCTCCATTCGTCCGGAAGCTAGAGTTATATTGGTTCAGCCAAATACATAGGAAGTCCCAACCACCAACTTTTTTGAATTCACCCGTTCCACATATACGGTAGATTATAACTCGTGGCCCTGTTACAGTTTGCACAGTTTTGCACGGTTTCGCAGAGTTTTGCATAGAAAACGTAACGTTATTACTTTCATAAACAAGACTTGATGCCTTGTTTATCTGTGTATTAGCATTTTCTTCTGCCACTAAAATAGATAAAAATGTGAAAATAAGTGCTTTTAGTGTTTAGTGCCATGTTCCTGTTTACACCCTCCGTGGGTGTTAGGAGTCGTGTATATTGTGGTTAAGGTGTGGTTCCAAACGTAGAACTTATGTTATTTACTAAAACGTTATAGGTATGCAGATAATGTAAAAAAATCCCTTTGGCAAGCCGCAGGAAATGAAATCTACCTCCGTAGATTTCGAAGAAGGTTCCACCCATAGTTATTTTGGAAATTCAGAGGCCGATTTTTTGTCAGTACTTTTTTGTTTTTGTTTGCAGTACCTCCTTTATGAATACGTCAGATGCCAAAAGACTTGGTCGTCATAGCAACGACGTTGTTGACGTTTGACAATTAAACGTCTTAATGCTTATGAATGGTTGTCATAAATTTTAAAATCCTCCCCTAAGAGTTTAGCATGGAAACGCCCTTAATTTTTCAGTTATTATTTTTTATTTCGAAAACTACCGCTAAACTTTGAGAGTAAAAATTGTAGAATAAACAATTGGCTTTAAAAAAAAATATTTGCGACAAAAATGTTTACCGTAAAAATGTTCATCAAAAAAGTTTAAATTTTAAATTGTCGGTATTCTTACTCTGAATGATAAAAATGTTAAACGGTTCAAAAATTTTCCAAAGGAATAAGTTATGGCCAAAAAACTGATTCCGCCTGAACCCCATGGACGAATTCCGCCCATTCACGAACTTAACCTAAGTTTTGACTCTTTCGATTTTTGGGCCAAGTTTAAAAGCAATAGGTGCATAATTGCGACCTGTAGAGTGTGGCTAAATTGTACATACATATACATATATATATAAACTTTTTAACCAGCGTTTGATTTGGGCTCTAGGGGTCATAACTAGACCCCCCTATGGTGAAATTTTCGGAAAACTCGACTTTAGGTGCAAGGCCAATAGGTAGATTTTTTCTGACGAAATCTGCCTAAAAGACACTACCTACAAAGGCCCTTGGGCATTTTCTACCACTTTAATTTAACTTTTTTTTTATAGTGACAATCTGAAAATCCAATCTGAAAAGACTATGACATCTGAGTTGAACAGTGCATGTATTTTTACAACATACCGAGTTAAAAATCAATAAAAATTTCAAAAAATGTTGGGGCGGCCATCTTTCTTTCAATGTTATATGTGATCTCTTTTGACGTACTTAATATGCTGTTACTAAGGATTTGTATTTTCTATCGATATATTCAGAAGTCCTTATTTAAAATTACCCATGGACACCCGGTAATGGGTCGACCCACGACCACGTGTAACGAGTGCCCTGTCCATCCAAAAGTAGCCATTACTACTAGCAATAAAATCGCTGATGTTCCCTGAATATTATGAATTCACCAATGAGCTGTTTTAAAATGAAACTGTACAAAAAATATTCTATGCATCCAACTTTTCAGAATAAAAATGTAGATCAATTTGTCTAATAAAAAATTGGAGAAAACTAGCTAGACAAGGTCAAGATCCTCATTACTTCAGTCGGAAAGTAGATGTTACAATACAGGGTGTAAAAAACCTCATCACGAAGCCGTCAACCAAGCATTCTGTACATCAAACTAAGTAACTTTACGCAAAAATTATTGCTGCGAAACAACTTTTTTTTTTTGGGGTGAAAAATCATGTTTTGTGGTAGAACTCAATGTAACGCACTCAAAACATTGTGCTGATGCATGGATTGAATAGTACGGGGGTCGTGGAGATGTTTAAAGTAAAAATCTTACATTAAAAACTTGTATTTAAAAAAAAAACTTGTCAAAAAGTCGGAACTTTGACCCCCAATATCTCCGTAACTAAAAGGTTCCCAGGTATGGTGTAGAACAAAAAAATGATCGCAATGACGGGGAGAACAAGTGCCTTTCGGCTTCGTTAAGAGGTGTTTTACACCCTTTATGTTATGATGAATTGGTATAAGTTGGCTCAGATCTCGGTCAGTAACTTAATAGCAAAAGGTCATTATAGGATAACCTAAGATCCGTCGTAAGTTAGAAAGATAACTAAATCATTATTGCGACTTCTGGCAACGTTAACAATTTATATAACCGACATGTTTACTACTTACCTATTAACGATAAAGAACGATATATACAGCCATATTATCGTTAAATATGACAATAACCTAATAATCGTAATAATAAATTGGCATTTTAAGTAGCAACACCTTCTGAATTTACAACAGCGTAAATTTCTGGGACTATCGTTATCCAGGTCTGTTAGGACACGCCCTAAGGAGCCACTTATCATAAGCTCGTAAAACTAACACTACATACGTAAGAATGGGATCGTTTGCATACATTTTTATATCTTCTGTCATAATTTGAGTGTAAAACGTCTCTTTTTTACGTCGTTAGGGTTAAGTTTAATGCAAATTTAAACAAAGGGCTTGAAGATAAGATAGTGTAATGTATTTGTCTTGTAAAAAAAATGTTTTTTATGTAAATATGTTGGGTAGTCTTTGGAGAATTTGTAATACCTTGATCGAGGAGTCGTTGTTACTATACTCAAGCGAATTACACAAAAAAAAAAACTGAACACGATAAGGCGCAACTGAACCGCGTTTTAATTTTCTGACTGCTCTTAAACGCAGTTCAGTAAGATGATCGAGTTCGGTTTTTTAGGCGAGTTCGGCTCTAGAATTTGCAGAAGATTCATTCATGTATGGATGATATCATTCTCTATCTTTAATACTACATTAATAATAACGTAATAATAAGATTATCGACTTCCAACGTGTATTACTGTAGCTAGAACATCAATATCAGCACCTAACCCTCCTTGCTCGTCGCAGTCATATGCAATGTTATGTCTTTATCGCAGTCTAAACACATACCATCTAATTCTTGACCCCACTCGGGATCTGGAGATAAATAGAAACTACTCGTCTAATATCACAACATGGATAGTCTTCTTAGGTTCTCACTATACTTACTATTATATGCGAAAGTTTGTGAGGATGGATATATGTATGCATGTTTGTTGCTCTTTCACGATGGAATGGATTCAGATGAAATTTGGCACACAAATAGTAAAAAAAAAGGATTAAAACATTCTCCTGCCCTTATCCCAATTTATTTGGAGTCGGCGCAACATGTCTTCTTCCATACTTCTCTATTACTCATTCCTCTTTTCTAGTCATATCATCCTTCACACAGTCCATCCATCGTCTCTTTCGTCACAGTCATACTCAACATTTTCCTCATTTAACCTGGATTAATAGGACACTTTTATCTCGTGGGACGATTACCAAATTATATGCGGGCGAAGCCGCGGGCTTAAACTTGTCACAACATAAAGAGTATTGGAAAGCTAAAGCCATCGTCTCATCGCCCACTGAACACCTACCCACTATGCCGGACGTTCAACCTTACGCATAAGGTATCCCTAAACACACAAAAATGGACTTATAAAGTACTTACGGGCTTTTTCCTGTGTGTATGTCGTTTTTCATCTTCTTTTCTAACAATAGATGTTCAATAATGTTTAGCCCAAAATTCAGCTTTGTGAAATCTGCTCTGATACAGTTCTGAAGTCATCAACTGCTATCATTTGTTACAAAAATCTAGGATGAAAAGTTGCTTTTGCCTTCTTCAAGTCTCAGTTACCTATTTGTAACATGCCATTACGATTGGTTTAGTCACTAAACCTTAGTTATTTAGGCGTGGAGAGATAACAGACATACAGAAAGAGTTGTTTTACATATTATTACCTAGTATGAGACATACAGAAAGAGTTGTTTTACATATTATTACCTAGTATGGATGTACGCTCCAACAAACGCTATAATTATTAGAATTTGTATCTTTATTCGGCCATTTACGAATGGCCACCACTTATAATACTTCGCCCGTACTTAATTAATCGTTAATTGTAATGTAACGTCAATGTTATCGTCAGGTCCTAATGGCTAAGGTTTCTATTATTTACAATGGCTACGTTTTTGCTGATTACTTTCGATTCGGCTACAAACATTTTTTGTGTTACTTTCAGCAACTTTTTGTGTAACATTAATTGAACTAAGGCTTTTGTGAACCTACTTATATATACTTAGGTACGCCTATTCTCATGGTAGTAAGAAAAAAACTATAGAACGCCACCTGCTGCGAGAACTTCATATAAGTAATTAAGTACATACTCATTAGGCCTTCTCCACGTTCATATCATACACGCATGTTGCGAGTAATAACGTTAGAAGAATTCAACTGAAAAATCAATCATCGCAAATGTACTCACGTAGAAAGGTTGATAATCTCTTCTCTAATTATGACGTTGAACCGTGGAAATCACGTTTTAGAAGAAATTTTACCATTCTGAGCACGTTTGCCGCTCATTTAGCCGAGATAATCTGGAGTTCTAGTCAGATAAATGTAGAAATATTAAAACTTTAGTTGACGGGTGTACGGTGGTTGGTAACTTTCACAACGCTTAGCGGATGGGCTTGCAAATTAAACATGTTGGGACGTTACACTTTCTGTAAATACTTTAAGTTGTAAGCAACTTAGAATACTAACAGCTGAGTATTTGCATTCTGAGTTCTCTCTAGAGCTGCGACTAAGTTAGGGTTATGGGTAAATTGACTTATTGTCAGCTCATAGATTCTTTTAACACTTATGTCTCTATTGGACGTCTCAAATAGGCACGTATTCGTTTATCTTCAAACCGTGTCATTAATATTTATCCAAATTATGCTGAAACTTCAAAATTCTATTAGGACAACCCTCCCGCCCTTCACTCCATAGTGTGGTTGGACCTAGGAAGAAGTGGCGCAGCAACTGAGGGACCATCACATAAGTACTAAAAAGCCTTAACTCATTTGCCATAACTTGTTTATTCAACGAACCAAACACTGCTGTGTGTAGGAGCAATAAAATCTACTTTTCCTATTTACCAACGTTTAAGATCCAGCACACATATACGGACAGTTTCGCCTCAAGCTTTACGACTGAGGATATACGGAGGTAGACAAAAAGATAACACCCTCCCGTCTTTAGCGAGGGAGAAACGAATCGAAGCTTCAACAAATACCTGGCGTAACGCCCATAGTAGCAATTCTTGAAGGAAAATGATTGAGCCTCTCACAAAAAAGCCTTAGACATTTTCCTCGGATGTGCGCCCACTCTGAACGTTGCAGAGCGTATAAACTCACGATAGGCCTATAAAATAAATGCCTGCTCAACTAACAATATTTCTTTATATCGTATCCACACAAAGTTTTTTTACATTACAGAAATCACCAAGCTCGATCGTAAATAGGACCTCTTTATGGCTTCGAATCATAAGAATGTTATTGTTATTTCCAATGAAGATTTGTCATATATTTGTCAAGGGTAATTGTTGGAGGAAGCGGTCGAGTTGACGTGTCGTTGGCTATTGGGTGGTGGCGAACGTTTGCCCAAATGTTTTCTCTATTTGCGGTATACTGGAATCGTTTAGTTTCTTCTATTAAGTTGGGCACCGTTACGTTTTGGCTTTCTAGGAAACAACTTTATTTTTCTATTCCACTAAAACTTCTTTTTCTAGATTTATTACAGCGTATTCTTTCTGACATCGTAACTTTAGGTTACCTAGCATGTTGCTTTTAGAAGAAAATTGCTCATCTTCTTGATGTTGTATTTTATATTTATCTTCTACTTTTCCACGCCTTTTATGTGTGAAACTGGGTCACCTATTACCTCCCTTTCACGATAGCTTACCTTCGTCGTAATAAACAACTTTATATTGAAAGAACAAATAACTTTGCCGAAAAATTGAAATTGAAATGCCCCAATATACGTATGTAAAGTTTAATAAAGAGTAACCTATCCTTTTGTGCTCCGAAGGAACTATTTTCCATTACCCGTGTAATGTTCAATATAAAATACGAACAAAGTAAATATTTTTCAACATCTATGCTTCCATAATGCAGATTGAAATAGAAACGTGTGTTAGGTTGTATTTTTCAGTATATGATATTTTTTTCTGGGATGAATTGGGATGTGTTTGGAAAAATCCTTTGTGCCTTTGGGCTAACAGAATTTAATTATTACTGAAACTGTGCAGCTCTGTTTTGAATATTCAATATATTCGATGCCTCTCCTGCATGGAGCGCATAATAAAATGATGTTAGTAACGGAGAATATATTCACAGGCAGTACCTTTATCGAGGCAGATACGAGTAGTAGTAAAATGAGTAATTTAGTACAATAATAAGGGTAAATTATGTCGCGTAGGCGTGTACGATAACGCTCGTACCGAGCACTATCTTAGGACAACAAGTATGGCCGACCTTTGTGTACGCCTATACACTTTAATTATACTACATGTAGTTACGCAGCGTTTGATTTATGTATAGTATATGGCCTTAACACTAGCGGAGAGAAAGCGTCGAGAACAAGTGCTTGGGGTTCTCAGGCGGGCAAGGGCACCTCGAGTGAGCTGTCATGTGCCGCGAAGTCATGGGCCGCGAAGACAGAATTCCGTTTTCACCAGATAATTGGACAGAGAAAACACTGTTAACATATCATACGGCTCACTTTTCATTAACATTCGAGATATATGCATTCTGTCTGCGAACAGACTGTCTCTCTGTATCATACCGCTCGTTGTCTGTAAACAAAAACACACGATATTTACATGAATATGGATTTTGGCTCGGCACACAGCGAGCCGTGAGCAGTATGAGCGCACACAACTCGCCTTTACTTGTACATCAACATGATAATCTTACGCTTTCTAAAACCTCCGTCTTCGGTTGTGTTTATTTTTATCATTTAATTCATCCTCTCCTATCTCGGAGTCCAGTATGTTTTCATTATTATTTCCTTATTTGTCTACTGGTCGCTTAGTATGCGCAGTCAACTTTCGAGATGATACTTAACCTAGAAAAGTACACGTACTTGAGCGTTATGGGCTGCTGGCACACATGCAAGTGATGACACGCATACGCATGCACAAGTTGTAAGAAACGCTTCCCTAATTCGGAAAATGAGCAAAGAGCGAGTACGCTTGTGGAGTTGTGGTTCACCACTTTGATTGCATGTTCCGCCGAGTCGCCGTAGTGCACTACTGCGGTCGGCTTATTGTTGACTCACACTTTATTGTTGTGAAAACTCAGTTCCACAGACACCTGTCTTACTGTGAAGAAAATTGTACGACGCCCAGTTTCACCGACCTCGTTCGTGTACGTGTGTAAGCCGATCGAGTCATTATTTCTATGCGAACTGCCACGTGTCTATGACTAATTGACGTATTGATTACGCGGGGGTGCGCTGCCATAGACTACATAGACACGGCTGCACCGCCTCGCAGGACGCGCGCAGTGCTGCCCAAGAGCAATCTCGGTAAACACACCGGTTCACCTTGACTTTTGGCGCGCAGCTCACGGCGCACCGACATGATCCCCGCTCGCACTGTTTATGTATTGCCATCCCAACCGGTCGAGATCGCAAGTGAACGGACTGCACCGACAACCGGCCTTGATGTCTTTTTCTTTCTCGTTACGATATTCGGCAGCCGAATGACGTAATTCGCTTAGGCGATTGTGTAAATTGATTCTATCTTTGCCAGCGGGAAGATTTGCAAATTGAATTGGGCCCATGTATTGGATCTTTTACTCGATGCGTTTCATGTTGGCGGGCGGGAGGGACACTCTCAATTTTGTTCCGAGTCCCGTCCCGAGTTCCCGACGCAAACTTTACACGATATCTTCAGTCACGTTCGCGTTTCTTCGTTGCATTTTGCAAATTAATTCCGGACCTTGAATTCCGTCGGCGGCGTACGAGTGCAGAATATATTTCTCTCAATCGCGGTTTAATTCGAGTGTGTTTATTTAGCGCAATTAAATGAGAGCCGCAGAAGCGCTCCGAACGTTTGGTTGGTTTGACTTTCAATGCGTTTTAATCATCGTATTCGGTGGGTAGCACTTGTTTGTCGTAATCTTATAAACTGTGTAGCAGGTCTTGGGGCGAGGGGTGGGGGGGCAGGCCGGCGCGGTAATCACGCCCGTGCGGGCTTGATTACTACCATTGTCTTCAGGAAATCCTCGCTCCTTCACCGCCGCTTTTGTCCTACCCGCGTCCCTCTATTAATTTGAAGGTTCCTAAAAAACGTGCTCCAAACTTTACATTATTCATAGTTTCGATCCATCGTTCAGTTGATTGAGTGTCGCAACCCTTTCTCTTTACAGTGAATTCATTGGGCTTTGATTGAATCGCAATCGTAGCCCCTTTAATTCGGTGGGGGCGTCGTACTGTATAGTTGGGTACCTGACACGCGAAGGTTAGGCGATGATCTGATACGCGTACGGTAATCTCCGGTCCGTGTGTAGGGATGTTAATTGAGTATTCGATGAGATGTACTGATTACATGGGGCTCACTGAGCTTCGGCTAATTCTAGTTGCCTCCACCGAGCCCTAGCTGTTTTACTGCACAGGGTTGATACTCCTTGGAGTTGCGTGTTGAGAAAAGGAAGTAGTGGGAATAGGTTGTGTTTTTTTTTTGTGACAGCCCTGACCACGTTTTGGACTATCAATCAATACCCGGGCTGAACCCCGCCCGTCGCTAACTAAATAACAAGTAGATAAAGCGAAACGCATTCGCTACTTAAATTCTACGTAACTTATCAGTTTTGAGCTCCTTGCTCTCGCTTACTTCCTCTCATTATGTATGTCCGTGTTCTCTTTTATTGTCTACAGAAAACTTTTAATTAGCTCTATAAGTATAGGTACGTATAACAACAGATAAAGAATGATACTTTGTTGTACTCGATAATAACGATTGTTATTTGTTCGACTCTGCTATTATTTATCGATCCGTTTCAACGTTCTTATTACTCCTAGCGTCATTATTTCAAATGTTATGGAACTACAAAAAATATTCAATGTGTATCTTGAATCTTGAATATCCACCTAAAGAATAACATCTACATTGTTATGTAAATCTTTAAAGTAATTTATTGAATGTCACTCCAAGGAAATTATGCATATAACAAAATAAATGAAATTCTATTATAGCCGACCGGTCCAAAGTGATTGAATATAAAACAAGTTTTTGATGTTTCTCTATCCATGGAGTTTCTTATCATTCAATCTCAATTGTTCTTGCCTTAGACAGCGTAGCGTTCGTGAAGAATATTTCTATATTTTATCTCACCTGTAGGAGTGATATTAAAACGGTTTCTTTTCATAAAAATTCTTTCTTCAATGTGCTTGGTCGAATCTTTTTTATTTTTATCGTCATCCGTGAGAGGTATATAGTCGTAGTAAAAGGACTGATCTTCACAGAGGTCTTTGTTTCGATGGCAATTTATTTCTCTAGCGTATGTTTTGTGTGGTTCGCGTGGGTAGTCGCATCGCTCGTCCATGGTTGGTTGTTCACGAGCTAGGGCGGGCTACACATTGACGGCAACGTGACAGGCCGCAACTTGCGAGGTCAGAGCGCCCGCGCCGCGAACGCTTTAAATTTTAATTTCTACGCTTTATTTCGTATGCTTTTACATCTGAAGTTCTTCTCACTTGGATTGACGGTATAACATGATGTTGACATTTAGAAATACGGTTGAAATGTATTGAATTTAACAAGTGGATGACGTTTTTCTAAGGTACCCAGCCCTGTTGATGTCTCAAGTTAAGTTGGTCTCGTAATACCTTCATGGCTAGGTGAAGAGAACTTGGATATTTATAAACGTGTGACGTTTTTAACTCTTGTAGGTACTTACTTCCCGTTCTTTACCTGGTTGTAAAGTTAGTCATGCAAGTTGGGTTGCAGCAAATTACCACATTCCATTGAAAAAGTAATTTGCGTTGCAGTTCATGATATCAACATGATGAATACTCTTTAAGAGGTCGAACGGAGTTTATTTTTAATCGACTTCTAAAGGAGGAGATTATGAAAAAAAAATATACAAATTGCACTAAATCACTATGCTTATTTTTTTTAACATTTCCTGCTGTGCCTCGCGGTTTTACTTGCCGCACGGCTACTAAGGGTTATGACCCTTAGGAGCCGTGCGGTAAGTAAAACCGCGCGATGCTAGCGATGCTAGCGTGATGTTAAAAATCAGTCAAGCAAAAGTCGATGTAACGGAAATCAAAATAGCAGAAATGATTCTCGACCTTCCTTAAGAAATAGGCTCATCAAATGCAAAAAGGTTTTGTTCAAATCCGACCAGACTGGCAGTTCTTGAGATCATCGCGTTCGAACTAAGTCTTCAGCTTTATAATATTTTTTTAAACTATAGCAATGTGAAATGAGTCGGAAACCAGTGGTGCATTCAGACCAGGTGTCAGTTCCAACATAATGCTGACTAATGCCCAAGACACATGTGGAGACACAAGATAAAACTGGACCGTTTGTCGCATGATGAATAGACTGCTTTGTTTTTTGTAAATCTTTTGAATCGGATACGTCTTGTCGTGTGTTGTAATGTCGTATGCGTTCAAGAGCAGTCACGACTTGTTTGTATTTGTCGTACCTTGAGTTGTGCAGCTTGTGCTTAAGAAAAATAATATCTTACCCAGATAGAGCTATTCACCAACCCGTGTTGGGGCCGCGTTGTGAATTATGGCCAATTATCTGTTACAGAATATGTCCTGGCTTCATCCCAGCAGTGGCACATTATAAGCCGATTCTCCTAATGGGGCTAGATCACATAACATCACGCCTGTAATCCCCATAGGGTGAAGTGTGGGTACCTAATAGTACACCCAGATTTTGCCAATAGGCTTGTGTCCTGAAAAAATCTAATTAGTCCGTCAGTTAATTATCCAAAATTATTTGACACGTATTTTTTCTTTTGTTACGTAAACCAAAATTGACGAAGATACGACGCTTTTAAAATTCTAAATAAAAAAAAAATGTGCGTTGTGACGTCACGAGCCCCCACTCTCGAGTTTTGATGCGTTTTATCTTTGTCAATATTCATTGATTTACAAAAACAAAAAATACTAGTTCATTTTTTGCCAATACTCTAACTGACGAACTAAATAGATTTGCAATTTATTGATGGTAGAAACTAGCCTATTATGTTTAAATCCCATGTAATAGGCGGCGAGCTTATTATTATTATTTAATTTACTATCAACCGGACAGGAATCCAGACTCCATGACTGGTACTGAGAAATTCCTAATGGAAAACCAAAGAACACTGCCTGATCCGGAAATCGAACTCGGCCCTCATGCCCAACACTCGACCAACAAGGCAGTAATAATGGAGCTGCATCTGGGAATTCTGGGATATTCATTTTATCGTTTATGATCTAATTGAGGTTTTTCAAAAAAGGAACTCTTATGTTTTTTCCTCTCAATCTGGATCTTAAGGCATAAATTAGCAACTCAATTTGTGATGGTTAAAACTTCGTTTGAAATACTGTTAGAATAAAGTTCTTATCAGCTTGCACTACAAAATGGTCGTTACGTCTGTCACTGCAGGCCGAATAGTGCGAAAAGAGTGTTTTTTTGAGATTTACAAAAAATCTATTGATTGAACTAAAAAAATAAAACTATCATCTTAGTATATTGCTTGTAGAATTATTTGCCAAAAATACAGAATGATCGCATGTATTTACTCGTTAAAAGAATTTTTTAGAGATAAGTTCGTGATTTTTTTATCGAGTAAAATTAGTTGTAGGTATTATGTTTTCAAAACACTATCATACTAGCTATCTTGCTAGCTATCATATATAGTGAAGAAAATCATATATTTTTCTGGTTTTGTTTATTGCAATGAATCATAATACCTATGCTTTTTTGCATTACAAAACTCGCGTTTAGCTCCTGTAGTCCCATTAAGTTATTACAGAACAAATCCCTCTCTATAATTTTCTAACTATTAATTAATCCGTTTAAATCTAAAGTCATTTGACCAAATCAAACAGTCTATTTGTATTTGCCAAAACATGGCCTTACCTAACGTAGATTGATCTCTACCTATATTCAAGTAATTCTAGTCTGAGGTTACCTTACGTGTCAGCCTATCAACTGTCAATGACGTTCGAACTATTTTCAACCTTATGACTCAAACACAAAGGGTGAAAAGTGGTCGCGGTGTAGATAAGCAATTAACAATTACTAACTAATACTAGGTATACCTGTGTAGGTAGGTTTAAGAAGGCTTTTTTTTCATATTTATTTCAATCATAGAAATTATCTATAATAGGCATGACGACAGTATAAAAAAATTGCAAATCTATTTAGTCCGTCAGTTAGAGTATAGGAAATTAATGGACACGTATTTTTTGTTTTTGTAAATTAATGAATATTGACAAAGATAAAACGCATCAAAACTCGGGAGTGGGGGCTCGTGACGTCAGAACTAGGTAAAAATTATACCTAGGCGTGACGTATTGAGAATTTTAAAAGCGTCATATCTTCGTCAATTTTGGTTTACGTAACAAAAGAAAAAACACAGGTCAAATATTTTTTGACAATCTAACTGACGGACTAATTAGTTTTTTTTTGTCGTCTCGCCAATTACGATAGATTCTTTTTCTTTAAAATTGCTTTTTTCTAGATGTGTTTTTTTTTATTTCTAGCGTTTTAATTGGCGAGTCTAGATCGGCAATAAACTCTATTCTATTATTATTTATGTTCAGAGAATCGTAAGTTTTCTTATGATTATAACAGGTTTTTCCGTAAAATTGTGTTGTGTCCAACAAGTAGGTAGGTACAAAACAGGGTATTTAATTCAGACAATTATATTTTTTGTATCACATAAAGAAATATGAGAACATAATGCTTCGAAGAAAAAATATAGAAGTAGAGATTATTGAATAAATAAATTGCTTTCATTGAAATGAAGCTATCGAATCATAGTAGGTCCAGACGCCTCAACCCACTACAATCTGTCAAATTTCTTTAATAGATTTTCAACTATATTGCTAAAGCATTAGGTTCAAGGTTAATTGGGAAAATTTGACAGTTTCGGGTAGCTTAATGTGCTGGCGTCCGTAATATTCAGATATTGCTCTCATTAAAATCACAGAATTATTGGACTACGATAAAGATCGCGCATAACTCGAATCTGTGAAATAAAACGCCAGTACTTTCTAAGAGATAAGCGACGATAGGATACCGATATTATAGCTGCCTTTTATTATAGCGAACCCGGGAAACGGGCTGTATTATTCATTGGTCTCTAAAATATTTAAAACACCTGGTTCTATTTAATGTAAACTCTTCGAGAAACTCAAGCAACACGTAAATGTATAGTTTATTGACTGCTTCGTTGCTATAGTGCTGCCCATGAGGCCCAGGGTTCGATTCCCAGGTTGGGTAAAGTGTTATTGAGTTGTTTTTCCATCAGGAAACTCTCAATAGCAGCCGAAGACTTTGGATTTGTGCCTGGTGTAGCATTAGGCTCGGCCCTTATTACATGGGATTGAAAGATAACAACGAAATGTGGGTGTACTATTAGGTACACCTCTACCTAACCCTTCCGGGATTACAGGCGTGATGTTATGTTAGGTTAAAATATTTAAAGTACCTGGATCTATTTAATGTCATCATCATCATCATCAGCCTATAATATTCCCACTGCTGGGACACGGCCTCCTCTCAATGAGAGGGAATGGGCTATAAAAATCTCTACGCGGGCCAGTGCGGATTGTTAGATGTCACATGTCTTCGAATTTTTGGTTTTAGGACATGCTGGTTTCCCCACGATGTTTCCTTCACCGTTTTGAGAGCAGTGGTGATGAAATAAATTACACAACGTAATGCGCCTGTCTTGGTTTGAATCCACGACTAACTGTTCGTAAGTCGGGGCCGCCACACAAAATTTACCTTAATTTTCAACTTATTTTATTTTTCGGAATTTTCCCTTTACTTGTGCTGTAAGAATTTGCTTTTAACCAAAATTGACAATTCTAGGTCAACCGGAAGTACCCTATAGTCGAAAACCTATATGGTAGTTCCCGTTGACCTAGAATCACGAAATTTGGCAAAAAGCAAGGTCTTACAGCACATGTAAAGGGAAAAATCTGAAAACCGTAAATATAATATAATAATAATACAATTACAAACTGCGGTTGATGCAATAGACGTTTCTAGGGATCGAACAGCAAAATTAAGTTTGTCCTTTAAAAAGTTTGTACGGTACCCTCGGTGCGCGAGTCCGACTCGCTCCTGGCCGGTTTTTTTTCACCGTTTTCGGGTGTTTTTGTAAACGTAACGTTAATCTAAAAAAAAGTTGCTAAACTACTCCAGCGACTTATGTCTGTTAAGTTATAAGAACTTAATGCTACACAATAGCAGATCGCAGATGTATCTAAAAGAATTAACAACCATCAAACCAGCCATACTAATTCTAAACTTCACCACGAACACTCAGAACCGGTATTGGAACCGCGTGGCCCTTCAGATAAGATACTACAATACAGTGGTCCAGTTAAACGCAGTCGCGACTAACCGAGATAAGTGTTCACTATCTTAATTGTCTTGATAATTAGCTGAGCACATAACCGACGGATAGACTGAAATCCGCCCGTTACTTAGGTTTACAAGAAATCAGTAATAAATGGGAATTAGAGGCTTTCGAAATAATAATAGAACTGTAGATAGTCTTCAGTTTATTTATGTACTTGAATTAAAGCTACTTTTAGAATAAATCAAACTAAATATTTACAAAGAAAAAGTACTAATATACATAAATAAAATAAACTAAGTCAATCCTAACTAAATTTTAGATTAGTTGAAAAATCTGACTGTATCTTAAGGTTCATTTACTTTTTATGCCCAAGACTTTGTGCCATGTATAGTGAATTTGTGACTAAGATTGTCATGTTCAGAGTTAAGAGTGCCAACATCTTCCTGCCCAAGGGCTGGGAGATGTTAGCAAGTATGAAGTGCCAGTAACGAAATCAGCATCATGCTAAGTGGTAACCTATTTCATCGCACTCACGACGTGCAAGCTGTCAACTATTTTTTTTAAATTTACTTTTTGTTTATTTTCCGTTTTGAAATACTCTGAATGTTTGTTATGTTTATTGTTTCTGTTTTCAAATTTTGTATGCACGTCATGTCCCTGCGATGAATAAAGATTTTTTCTTTCTTTAAATAAGACCTGCCCCTTGGTGGCGTGTCGCTTAGTTTTATTGCTCTAGCTTTAGGAGTTAGTACCAAGGCATCCATAGCCCGGTTAAGCAACCGACAACGACCTAGGTTGACCTGTAAGATGCCATAAGTATCGAAATTTGAAACATCAAAGATCCTAACAACAGAACTCAAAAGCACGTTTCGAAAACAAAACTGTACACACTAGGCAATTCTATTCTACAAGAATAGCGGGATATTCCCATAAACACCTCGTATTCGGTCATACATCACTGTACAGTTAGACCAACAGTTGTACGACGTACGGCGCCGCCTTACCCATGTTAACAATTATTCGCAGTACCTGCGTCTGCGCATAAAAACAAAACGGCCTGTCACTTCTAGATTATTACTATGCGACGCTTATAACACCATTAAACAACTCGTTTTCCGCACTCGACTTGGATAAATTGTGCAGGATGACAAATGGAATAGGCTCATGTATGATGGGACAGTCAATCGGCATCAGGGGTAACAAAATGACATAGACAGCGCCTTTATGGCCCAGCAGTAAGAGCGATTCTCGTAGTGCAAGTGTTACTATTGATGTGACTGCACATGGTGATCGGAAACTTGACTCGCAAATTAGCCAATCAGTCAGTATAGCAACGCACTTCATTGACAAGTGTCACAACACTTGTAAAATTTTTCGGTGTCACAAATTTCATGATTTTTTTGGACAGTACTCGTATCTGAACATTGAATCAGTACTGTTTACTGCCCATGTAGTTGATATTCTGATAGATTACCTCATGCAATGCACACGCAATGCATTTTTGGCAAGACACTGGAAAACATTATTGTAATTTAGAGTCGTTTATCAACTGGTCCCACATGCCTACGGACTATTTTAATCTTCTAATCTCTTTAATTCAACAAACATAAGAGTTTTCTCCTCAAAACAACTAAACTATCAACGTTATATCTAGTGAAACGTCCGGGGAAGGTCGAGTGTAGGGCACTAGCGACGACGGTCGCCAACTAAATGTTCTGATTCATTAAGTATATAGCGAGATGTTCCATCGCGGAATGTGTTCGGAGATAACATGGATAGATAGTAGGTACTGCAGCGCTAAATATAGACGCGTTAACTGACAACGTTGAAGAGAAATGAGAGAATTGACTGGCAGTGAGAAAATTTTATGGAGAAACTTGGGTTCTTGGTGTAGATAGTCATAAACGGAATAGGAATGTAATAACTGAGAAATTTGTCAAGAATCACTCACACGGGAAGTAGAAGGCATTTCTCGAATCAGAAATTCAGAAATCACATCAAACGTTACAGGTATGACATGAAAGTGACTGTGGGGTATGTCTTAAAATTTAATCATATTATTGTTTAAAAATTCGAAAACCAACTAACAATATGAAGTCACTGCTAACGAAATCAAATATAGCCAAGCTGAAATATACAAACAGAATGACATAAAACATTGAATCGAGAGACGTTACAATGTACATGACAGCTTGTACTGCTCTCCCACATAAACCAGAACAATCAATGTCAATGTACTCGAATGAACGTGATCTGAAGTGAGTGATATCCATCATCACTTGGCGGGCGGATACTGATCTTTTTCGACACTCGGGAACAGACGGTGGCCTATTAGAAGGGCCTCACACCATAATACCTGTACAAAAAGAGCAGTAAGTATATAAAACCTTTCACCTGTTTATATTTTCTTAAGATGACCATACACTTAGGATTTTATTTTCAAACTTTGATTTATTTTGAAACTTTTTGAAGTTTAGTCTTGCCTTCCGCTATTATTTGTTTTGCTGCTTGTCACCGTAGAACAGGGACTTGAAGTATGTCAGCCTAAGATATATGGTCATCACTGCACTATTAATTAATTAACATTTTAACTAATGAGTCTATTGTTTACAATAATTTGTTCTGTACATTGTTAATTTAATAACTTTGTTTTTTATATAACTTTGATCATTTGACTCTTAAGTTGTTAATTTAACTTGGTGAATCTTTTGTAAACAATGTTTAGTTTTTACAATTGGCAATTGCCAATTGTAATGTAAAAAATAAATAATATGTTTTTTGGTGAAAACTGTGACAAGTTACTGTTTCCATAAAAAATTGGGAATCTAACAAAAAGTGTCTTCCAAATAAAAGGGTAAAAATAGAAATCTCGGGCGCCAGGAGCACACTGAAAATAATGCCATGGATAACTAGGAACCGGTACTTTTAATCTTCAAGCGGGGGGAATTTTTCATTCAAGTTCAAGTTTTGGCGAATTTATCCGCCAAAACTTGTTTTAACATAAACGTGACACTTCCGTCGAAGAAAGAATTTTTGGAATCGTTTCAGAGACTACCTGCTACTTCCAAGCTTTACATTTTCTATAAGAACAGTGTAGATAGGTGCACAATTTAGAAAGAGGGTAAAATATAAAATCCTAAAGTGAGTCGGTGAGTCGACAATGTTGCAGTACATTTTTTACAAGGTAAACATCCTAGAGACAAACTAATGGTATTTGTTCGCGTAAACATCGTTTTGCTTGTTACTTTGTTTCACCAGCCACAAAGTAGAAGTACCATAGTTCTACCACGAATTTAAGCGAATTGACTGTTGGAAACAATTACCTATGTTTTATGTTTAAGATAATCATCGTAAACATGTAGCACAAATGTTCTAGAAATTGGTTGTTTATGGACTGTTACATGCCAAAGATAATACTAATGATATCCGGAATACAGCCATAATATTTTTGATATGATATTGAAGATTATTGAATAATCCTTATTGAATATTTTAATTGAAAATTATACTCTGAATATCAAGAGCAAGCTAAAAAGGACCTGTCTTCCCGAACACAGCGTGACAGCGTCTATGATTAATATTAAAATCTCAATCGTTTTAGCTTTGAATATTTCTATGAATTCCATACAATTATTACGGTATCTCGGCATTAAACGCCGTCCAATTTAGATTCTCATAGTGTTAATAATATGGCGGAACGTCTCTTAGACGGTCTGTCATACATCTCACGATATTCCACGCTTCTGAAAACATGGCTTTAAACTTCTCCGAGTAACGAACCGTTTACTTGACAGTGTAGTGAATTAGTAATAACTTGTGTGTTCATGTTGCGTCAAAGGTGTCCAATATTGCTTAGGCAATGTGCGGTTACAAGTTTAGGGAGGGAAGCCGAATGAATTACCACTATGTGCCTACACAAGTAACCTAAGTTTGTCATAGTTCTCGAATTACTAGGTTTGTCTCTAAACCCTCTTGCTTTCTGTAGTTTCTAAACTAAATGGAACTTGATGGGTAAGTATTAATTACTTGCGAAGACTCGTTTTGAATGGGCCCATCCATTAAATAATTGCAAGCAGTCAGTTCGCAGTCATCAACGTGGACTGTTTTAATTTTTGTCATTAGCGGCGATAAACGCGTTTTTACATTTAACTTGGACGTAGCAATCAAGTTTTTTTTTTTTAATAATTTGTTTTATTACGTTTAGACCTTCATTAGCCTTAGTTTTACGAGCTACAATATTCTTTATTTGGTCTTAATGTGTTTCTATCTCGATGACTTTATGTAGACAGCATACCTTGCCTTTTTCATGCGCCTACAGCTAAACAACATCAATACAAAGTAAAACGTGATGTACATATTGGAGAGGAACAATTCAATGTTCCACAAGATCCGACGCATCTCTGAATTAAAGCAACAAAAAGCGTCTGCGATACTGAAAGCCAGACGCCCTCGAGTGCGGCTCTGATGCATCAAAATAGTGGTTCGCTTTCAAAGGCAAGGCGCGGCGCGCGGTGGCGGGCGCGACGCGGCGCGAGCTACCCGACTAAGTTCCTTGAATTTATAATTGTTACCCGCTGCTTGTGGCTCCTGGCGTGCCGATCTCACTCACACCCACACTTGCTGCGTAATTCGGCATCTCTTCTTCATTTTCTTACTACCAATTCCTTCTTTCATAAGTCATAGTCACCTTCGTTTATTACTTCGGAGCGTTCTCGGGTGTTACGTAACTCGAAGTAACTTTCCCAACTAAAAAACTTGGTATTTTAGCATCGATTTACCTTGGAAACTTGTGTTCTCACATTCTGCTGTTGTTATTTTAGTGATATAGCCTAAATATTCCATTTAGGAATTCTATTTCAGAGGTAACCATGCATCTTTATGGAATGGTGTCTGTAACTTGCTCTGCTAAATGGAGAACTAAGGTAGCGAACTTAAGGTCGTTTTGCCTTTAAAGTTGGTGATGTTAAACGAAAATAATTCCAGCTAGACTGTTGGCAACAGAATTTAGCCAGCAACAGACTGGCTCAGCAATTATTGCTTGCCCTCAAATAACATTATAATGGTTGGCTGACGACGTGCATATTATTTGTCCATTACGCCACGCGACGGAACGATACCCAGGGCTGTATGGACACCGAAACGAATCTGGATTAAAATAAAAAAACTAAAGCTAATTATTCCGAAGTTTCTAGTCACATAGCGTGAAGGTGTGATGTGTGAATTATCATTAATAGCTAAAACGATACTATAAGTGAAAGGTTTTCCAAATATCCCACAATATTTTCAACACATCGATAAACAATTTATTCAGGAAAATTCGATTCCAGCAATAAATTGAAATTACAGCACGTTGAGTAATAACAAGATTAATAAACGTATCTACTTGCGTTGGTGGCATGATGCAACAAAAGGACACGTGTCAATTCTATATGCACCATTCTTGGGGAATTACCGCATTCCCTCTCAGTAGGTACCTATCTAGATAAATCCTTAATTATTGTCTTTGCTGTTTATGATTCACATGACATCCTTCTCTTTGGTTAGAGATACCCTGATGATAGGTATAAAGCTTGCAGAGTAATCCAATGTGTTTTCAACCATTAATGAGGTTTACTGCATTTCCTAGTTCCGAACTAGATAAATCCTTCAAGCCTTCCTTCCTTTTAAGCTTGGAGATTTGGATAATGGTTTCCCTTTCCATAGATTTCCAGTTTTCATGCTAACGACAACCCTAAAGCTTCGCAAGTTGGCGAGCCCATGCAATGCGTTTTGATGTATTTATTATACGCACATCCTCAGGCGTAGCCCATTGATGGATGGTGTGAAATTAAAAGCCGTTCAGAGTCGATTACGAGTGTAATGGCGGCCCAGCTTTACGTTCTGTTTGTATGTAAGTCGTTACATGATGACTTATGAGTAGGAAATCATGTAGGAATTTGTTTCATGCACTTTGAGGCGGATGGAAAACGATACGGTTTTTTTATCGGTGCATTAATAGAAGTGGGTCGTTCTAATAAGTATTTTGATCATGCGTGCATTGCGTCTACCCTAGAGGAATTTCGATAAAATTTGTTTTATCTGCAGTATCGGTAGCGTCATTTTGATTTGTATTTGTAATATGAATGTTTCATTGTGAAATTGAAAGTAATAGGGATGATGACTGACAAAAAATACATGATTCTGTTTAGTCCGTCAGTTAGATTATCGAAAAATATTGAATACGTGTTTTTTGTTTTATCAAATTAATAAAAATTGACGAAGATAAAACTTGTCAAAGATCATGAGTGGGGGCGTGTGACGTCACACAGAGTAAAAAATGTACTCAAATGTGACGTCACACGAGTTTTCGGCGCACTGTATCGTCTTAATTTTTTGTTTACGTGAAAAAAGAAAAAATGTGAGTTCAATATTTTTTGGAAATCTATCTGACGGATCAATTAGATTTTTTTGGTCATCTACCAATAGTATCTAGTAATTTGCTTATTGATTGAAGTTTTATCAGTATCAAATTATGTCATATCTTTTTAGCTATTAGCAATGACATAAAAAGTCCCTGTTATATCAGTAATACTTTCACACATAATAATAATTTACATGATGCGATGTAATTTGTTGAGCTTGACAGCTCAACAAATTACATCGCGAAACGACCATTTTGGTCAGTTTCGGTAAAAACTATTATGTTACATGCTCCCCGCTGTGCCATATTTACGATATCTACCGTCCGCTGAAAGTAATACTGGTATTAATGTTAGTGCTACGATGTAAGCTATATGCTAGATATTGTCTGTATATCGTACTAACGCACACGTGTAGGATATAAAAAAAAAGAAAACATTGAGACAGTAATGGAAATAAATTCTAATGACGCTGCCACAAAAATGATAGTAAAACATCTATGGGTCAGAGAATTCGACGATACCTTATGTAGAGAATGTCATAAATTGTTGACAAGATCTTTCATAATAACTTGAACAGTACGATCATAACACCTAATCCTTTAGATATACATGTAGTTAAAAGTGGGTGGAGTGTCCTTGTTATATATGCAAATATGAGGGTGGTAGCATTTACTCCTATTATAAGTAGTGTTACTTGACAAATACAGTTTGTGTGTTTCCAGCCACCCCTTGTTTCACTTGTCCCTATGCCCGCATATCTATCAGTGGCAAGATATATTTCTGTCTTTCCGTTCAAATAAAATCCTTAAAGTTCCTGGCTCAATCCACTTCCTCTGCATCCTGTATTTCTGACACATCGGAAGTGCGCTTCCACATTATTTCCCAACATTTCTGACGTATGATTTTTACTAACTCGGCTGCCAACTGCTCTTGGCTATCAGTTCGTTACCGCGGCCGGATCTAAGCCAAGTGTCCCGCCCACTGCAAGCTTGTCTTCATATTTCTCTATACCAATATACATACATTTAATCCTTATTCAATGCTCCATATCGTGTAATCAATGGTCCGTGTTTAGAAAACAAGTTTAGTGCACTTCTTAATGTTGGATCAGGAACAGGCGTTCCGAAAGAATTTTACAGAAACAGCGGGCGTGCCCACTGTGCCCAACTATGTGGGACAGCGACAAAATTCTCCAAGCCGTCCGTGGAGCGTCACGCTCAATAAATCCAACAAATCCAGTGCCGGTTAAGTGACAAAGAAATTTGTGGTAGCAATAATGTTCTAATGATATCACGCGATACGCCTCGAATAACCAAGCCGCTAAATGCCCATTCTCACGATACGAGTACAAAAACTCCCCGTTCTCCGTCGTTCCGCTCACCCTTTTCCGATTATATTGTTGCTAGAATTCGGTGTTAATTTTCTATCGTAATTACGAAAGTTTTTATGAGCGCGTGTGCTATGTGTTCGTGGGTTTATTAGGAAATTATGTAATAGTTGGTGCAGGCCGTTTGTCCAGGGCTGAGCGAGGTCGCGCGCGCTGCGGAGTTCACTCTAACGGTACGTACCGGCACCGACCCACTCGCAAGCAGCGTCACACTACTCCACGTGCCCTTCTTTCGATACGCTCAGCCTGCAGCCATCGCGAAGTGAGCCTCCATCCCGCTGCGGCTAAATGAATACGTCTCGTTGGATTCGTAAAACGTCTGTAGAAAGTTTCGAGTGTCGCGTACGTGTCTTTATCGCTTCCCTAATTACCTCGTTCAAACAATCGTCTGGAAAGCGGTAAAAATTCTAACGCCGTCGACACGAAAGTCAATTCTGGTGAATTTGCATAAAGCCCGAGTCGAGCTTTGACGTTTCGATTTTCGCTTAATTAACGTTCGTCGGGGGTTGGCTTTCGTCGAAAGAAAGAGTTAGATTTTCCTCTCGCTCCCGTTCGTTTCCGTCGCTCGATGCCTTCTTCATTTTGAATTTTAGGTCGGACTTTATTCGGAGGCAATAAATTGATGTCGTCGAAGTTTCTCCCGTCTTTTGATAGTCAAATAATTTTATCTTCATCAAGGTTCCATTTTGTTATCGTCCTGTAACGAAGACATTTCGTTTTGGGGAAATTATTTTCTGTGTGGGGTGCGATTACGTTTATGTGCGTCGGATTTGTAAACAGCGCGGAGGCTGGTGGGTTGCGCCGCGGCAGAGGCGCGCGGCGCAACGGTGGCCGGCGCGGAGCCACACGACGACATGCGGCGCGGCGCAGCGCTCGCTCTGTACGTGCGCGCCGTACGTGCCTGTAAGATGACCGAGGAGACTCGTCGACTATTTGCATAATAAGCCCGTCCGCCGCTCCGGGAGATTAAACTTTGGCGTATGACGTCCTGGCTGCAGCTCTCGTATAATTCAATAGTGGCAAACTGATTTCCAACTCCCTATCTAGAGCCGTCGCCTCGCCGCTCGTGATTGGTTGCACCGATTTACGTTCTGGCTACGTAGGGGGACAGCCTGAAGCGATTCGCCCTGCAACAGACTCTATCTTTGTTGCCTCGTGCATACCAACATTGGAAGCGGAAATAATTACCTACCCAATCTTTTTAACGTCAGCGTGTATCTTTGCAACGATTCGATATATTCTATTATTTATGCAATGTACTGTACAATGGGCTGAAGGCTCACGTGGATGCACGTTTAAAAGGCCATTAAAATGTCACAGGCTTGATGTGGGTAAACTGAACGCGTCCCTCGAGGCGGTGCGGCTAATTAATTATTTATAGTTCTTATAAATGAGCGGTGCAGCGACAGAGCTTGCTCGCGGCCGCGCGAGCAAACGAGCGCTGTCACGTCCAGTCTTACAAATTTCGTTATTAATTCGGAAGTGAGGAACTCGCCGGTCGGCGGACGGTCGGAGGCCGTGTCGCCGCCGGTCACTGCGCCGCGGGGCTGGCTAGTTCTCTCTTTGTTTGTGCACTGCTATTTGGAATGCGCGGCGTCTCTCTCCCGTGTATGGGCTCGTCCCTGTCCGGACGAGGGTTGTCGGGTCCGGCCGGTAATAAATGCCCGTCCGGCCCACTCCACCGTTTCACTTTTCTCAATTTCGTTGACCCCATTAACAGAGACGCGCTCCGTTTGGCTCGCAACCCTCTCGCGTGCCGTTACACTGTCACATTCATTGTCAATTAAATACTTTCCGCTCCTAAGTATGATATTTAATACGGACGGTTTAACTTTAGTATTTGATATATCGTTGCGAGCTTTGTTACCGCTCCGTCGGCTCCAGAGTATGCTCGCGACGTTTGAGAAGACGGAGACGAGACACCGAAAACACTCGAAGCCCCCAGGATGAGCGACGCTGCATCACTCTCCACTCCAAACGCAATACGATGCAGACTTATGAACCTCGGCGTCAACGTCTAGACGGGATAAGTGCGACACGTTGATATCGATTATGCAGTTAAGAGAAATTATGTAAGTAGAGAGAGGCTCGGAAAGCCCCCCGAGTCGTCCTCGGGGACGGGACAAAGCGTGGCTCGCTTCTTAATTACTTGTGACGCTACAGATATCTTCCCTCGAATGCGGTAAAGGGTGACATCTGACAGGCGGAGGTCGTGCGCGAACGAGCGTGGCTGTCGCCGCACTTCCCGAGAAACTAATATGCCTACTGCTGCTCCTCCCGGCACCCGAGACAACGACAGCCGACTGCCGAACATAATACGCTCCCCGTTATGAAAACATTATGATGCGTGGCTCGTGCTCTGTTAATTACGCCGGAATGTGATGTGTGTATTATCTGAAATGAGCGAATACTTCAGCTGTATCGGCTTACATAACTCTCTTCTCTCATTATTATTTTTTAATAAACGCGTGGAGGACGCTGCGGCCTTCCAGATAATCTGCGATTAACACTAAACGTTCCAAGTTGTCGTTGACCGTCGAGGACGGTTTGCTATTTGTAATGTTTTGTCCACAACGTAGTGAACTTTTACAATTCAATTTGAGCACTCCCGTTATGTAGTTCGAATTTGTAGATTGTTTTGTTCGCTTGTGTAGCTGTAATAATAATTTATAAAGTTTCCGATGTCGGGCCGTTGCGGTCGGATGCCGTTGGACACAAAATTCATTTAGAACCGAATACGAATAACAGAATGAATTTACATGGAAGCAATCAAAATAAGGGGTAGCTCAGCGACGCTTATTGCTGAGTTTGATTTAATTAGTCCCTGCATAATGGGATCGCCAACTGTTTTGTTTTTTCGTGGTTCATTGGAGACGTTTCCGAACGTCTCGGGGCTGTCGTCAATCATTGTTCGCTTCGGCGCGTACATTTGGATGTTCGCTAACGCACGTCAATTGTTATCGGCATTAGCGTCGTTACTCGACAGCGAGCGCGCGGTGTGTTCCCGCCATTACATCGGCTTTGTTGCACACACGTGCACGGCTCTTTGTGATATGCGCCACTTTGTATCGTTTGTCTATTGTGAACGCGAAAATTTCTTCAGATAACGGTGCAACGTCACTTGGCACGCAACATTGTAAAGATAAGAACGTTCCACATCACTCCTCATATTCAGATGCCAATTATTACAAAAATATAAACTTCCTCCGACTCGGCAGGATGATTAAATATACAAATGACGAGACTGCTGTTCAGAGACGTCGCCATTTTGTGGGGACATTTTTTGTCGAAAACCACAAAAAAATCGTCAAAGCAATTTCGGCGGATATAGAGATAGATATTTCCGCAGTCATTTAGAGTTAGACTGGTCTGGCGTTTGCCTTATAAGTAGAAACGATAAAAAACAGGTAATTGTAAATGTAGGATGATCCCAAACATAGAAAATTCTGTCTTTTACACTAAAAGTTCGAGATAAATCAGTTCATTGATCGTTCTTGCTCTCCAGTTTTTATAACGTTCATGGAATAATTTTCTGGATTGCTACAGCTAGCTTTATATCCCATGTATTTACTATTTGCACTCCTCTCATACTCCTCCGCACCCCGACACCCTACAATTGCATTCCCTTCATATCTCCGACTTACGGTACATATACCATCTGATTAATGTGTACCTACATTCAAAACGCGTGTCAGCTGCCTGGTCTAAACACCATCACTCTTGAGTGACCCCATTCCGACTAAATTAATGTCAGGGGATAGTGCTGATCCAATGGTTTTTGTACTACTTCACACTTTTTGTTTGAGTTTGCATATAGTCATATGTTAAGTTCACGCTTGTCTTGGCTACGAAGGTGGGGAAAGGAAAGAGGTTTCCACACCTGATGTTATAAATGCAAATGAACGTCTCTAGGTGGTTTTCATAGCTAAACCGCAGAATGTATTTGATGAAATTGGGCAGAAAGATAGCGCTTGGTACTTACTCGTATTATAAGGACATGGCTTATGGATACCACCAGATTCATCTAAAATTATTTCTCCCTTCTAACCCTCTTACAAGTCTAGTAGAAGATAAGGATTACTTTGAATTGCAGGGACTGGATATCGTCTGGCTGTAAGATGTTGGTAATTAGACTGAACGCAGAAATGAATGTCCGAAACAGATATAAAATGCACATCAAGTAATTGCAAGTGAAAGTTAAGACATTTCGGCGTACTAACAACCATAGTTTGTTGATTTGACAGTTTAATATTGAATGAGATATTGCTTTTAAATTACTCCGACGGGTTTGCTTTAATTTGTTCAAAAGGTATAAAGATATCATCTGGATAAAAGTGTGTTATTTAACTTACTTTTTCAATTCGCAAATCTCAATTTTTTTTTACTACTTACGATCTTTATTATTTTTCGGTGTCGAATTTACAAAGCTCCGATATTTTATAACACAGCTTTTTAGGATCCTTTTTTTTTTTCGGATGGGATATCATCAAATGACTTCTCCCGCTCTGGGCGGAGCAGGAGGGAGTGTCAGACTTTTACTGACTAAAACCCATCCATGTTCCTTCATCGCCCTTTTTGTTCCGGGGCCACGGTATCTCTTTCGAGCAGTCCCGCAACCCCGGCAAGCATCGGTCCTTGCGGACCCCTTCCTTTTGCTGACTCTCTTTGAGGCGCGCGTGGAACACGAAAGATCCTAAGGATCACCTTTAGGATCCTAAGATCTTCTTTCTCAACACTATCCAATGATGTACCGAAAGAATGTTCCACCCTGTAAGAAAACGGGTCAATAACAGATCTCTTCCAATGCTACCTTTTAACCTTAAGCAACAAAGGGTAATTACTCAAGAACACAAAGACGAAGGGGCTTAATTAAAAGCTTTACCTACCAACTTACCAACGGCTCACGTACGAACTATCACAATTTTTTCTCACAAATTGCTGGAGTGTATACGTGAGTTAGGCTACGATCACTGTACCGCGCGCTTGAGCCATGAAAACCGCCCTTACTACTTCGAAATAAAGGCACCATCAATGCAACCATGGAAGTGTGGTTCTCTGTAGAACAACCGTCTGTGGTTGGCGCGCTAGATAAGAACGTGACTCCATATATCGTTGCTTTACATCTGTAGCTCACGATCATGTTTGTAGAATATCATGTAAACAAGCCTTTTGGTCTAGTAGCAAGAAACCGTTCCCAGATCGGGTTACAGATGAGATTTTGTTTTGTTAAGAATATTGGGATTAGGTCTAGTAACTGTTAAGCTGGCTATATTGAGACCCAAATCTCAACCGACAGAACTGCTTTCTCCTTATTCTTTTCTACAGATTTTTTCATAGTAGCTACTGCACAACTATCTTCAGGACCCTTTCAATATATTCTCACTACTTTATTATCAAATCTGATCAAATTCGAACATAAAAAGGCGCAATCTCCATCAGTATAGCCCTGCAAAAACCGCTCCATTTTTACTAATCTAAGTGGGTATATGTGGCAACACGAGAGTACGCAGGGGCCTGAACCAAACAGCGCTCTCTCTAAAAACTGGAATATATTGGCTCTTACTGTCCAAACGCTGGGCGAAGGTATATTTCACTGGAGTTAGTGGCTATCTCCTATGTATATGTAGCTATGTTATGAATCGATTTACTCACTGCTCTTTTTGAGATGGAAGATAGTGTCAAGATGGACTTGGGTGCTTTGTGAATTAAGATTTTATTTTGAAAAAGTGTTATGGTTAGGATTGTAGTTGAAAACTAGACCGCATTAAAGTTTTCTTGTCAGATTAGAGTAGTACTGTGTATTGTTTCTAGAAACATCATCAGTCTATGCCATGCAAGGTTTCCAGTTGCGTAAGTAACTCAAATTAAATTATAAAATCATTGCGTCTTTATGGATCAGAATACTGTTATGTATCTTGATCTGCAACAAAGCAGTTAGCTTGCTAATCTCATGATATTAAGTGCCTGAATAAATGTTGCCCATATTTTCTGCAGTGTCAATGCACCCTTCGAGAGAACAATCTCCGAAAACTACTCAAACAAACACCCCAATATTATGTAGAATACGTACTAATAAAACAAAAGTAGATGTACCCTTGTCTATCACTTCGCTATTACCGAGGGAGCGAGGCAGCACGAAAGTTATCGCCGAAGCGATTTCTATTCATGACGCGCACACGCACGTCCACATATTGCGTACACTTTCCAACGGAGCCGAGACACAAATCAGATTCACTTCACTTGGTGCGAATCGTACGATTTATGGCGGAGTTAGGTACTGATTGTATTACTCCGGTACTTGTACGAATGTTTGGTTTACTATGATTGCTTCGCCGGAAGCGTCAATATCACAGATGTCTTCATACTTAAGTCCTACATGAATGCTTAGGCGATTACTCTGCTGTTCTATGTCTGTTTACATTACCGAACATGTGTGTACTAAGTCGGAAATCTTCGTTTGATTCTGAATAAGTTTTCTGTGGCACTGGTGTTAAAGATTACTTTATTTGTATTCCCTCTGCTGCCATTACTTTCTGCTCCTTTTTTCGAAATTAATTAAAGAAGCTCTTGCTGTTTACTGTACGTACGCCATTTGTTCAAGTATTCCTTTGAATTCTTAACACCTCTTATATGTAGAAATTGTAATGTACAGAAAACATCTCGGAAGTATTCCTCAAAGTAGTTTCACAGTAGATTCAGTATGAATATTAAAGTCCCCAGATGCACCACATGATGTGCTAAAGAAATGTAATGTACTACCTTTTTCGCAGAGAATGCGCTTCATTTACGCGGTCTTTTGTAAAGCCTACGTCTTTATCGGAAGTAATAAGTATCTGCAAAGCAATCATCCAAACTCGTGCATTAAATATACTTGCAGGATCTAATGAAAATAACGTGTATATAGGCTTTCAACAATAAAGGAAAACTACACACATCAAAAGTATCTAGGGATCAACATATATTTTTGCAATAACTTTTCTCCTGATTGATATTAATTAAAATTTTCTTTAAGGATTCATCAAATAAAGTGTTTTCGTTTGTCACAGTAACGATAAACCAAGTCACCTTTGCATTAATAAAGAAATTTGCCATTTTCCTAATAAAGGGATTTTTGACATTTGAACCACTAACATTAAAGTTCGAAAAAAAGACTGAAATAACAGTTTTCTTTAAAATTTTATTGGGTAACTTAAACAATTAATAATCCGTGTTTCTACCGCGAACACTAACAACACAAGAACATCGGTTTGGCATACTCAAAATGAGTTCATCCAAATCACGCTGTGGAATGGCCGCCCATGTTCGTTGCAACAACAAAAAAAGGTCTTCTTGCGACTGGATACCCTCCATATTCGGCAGAGGTCTTCTCTGTAGCATATCCCATGCATGCTCAATCGGGTTCAAGTCTGGCGACTGAGCAGGCCAGGGCAGGACATTGATGTTAGCTGCGGCGAGAGTCTGTCTTACAACTCTTGCGGTGTGCGGTCGTGCATTATCATGCATTAACTAAAATAAGGGACCGATTTGCACTTGTAGAGGAACGATGACGTCTGATACAATCGTCTCAGCATAAATTTGAGCGTTGAGGTTGCCTCTGATCCAAATCAACTCAGTTCTTCCGCCGATCCAAATACCCGCCCATACCATGATGGTTCCACCACTATAAGGATGGACTTCCTGGCAGGATTTTAATCGCTGTTGGCGTCCAGGGGTTCTCCAGTGTCGTATACGTCTTGTATCCGGTCTCATACCAAAACGAGACTCATCAGAAAAGCACACGAAACGCCATTGTTCTTCTGCCCAATTTCTGTGTTCAAGAGCCCATTGATATCGAATCCTACGATTGTGCATTGCTATAGGTGGTACCCGTAGCGGTCTTCGGGAATGAAGGTTCACTTCATGCAAGCGGTTTCTGACTGTTTGGTCGCTAATTAAGTTCCCTGAAGAGTGATGAAGCCTCACGGCTAACATCATGGCGGTTATTGTTGGAGCTCTTCGAGTTAAGATTTGAATGTATCGGTCTTGTCTCCGTGTGGTGCAGCGATACCGTCCTCCATGGCGCTCAGCCACGGTACCAGTGCTTCGGTAACGTGTCCAAAGTCGACTGATAACACTCTGACTTGTATTCAGAGCTAAAGCTACAGTACGTTGCCGGGAACCAGCTTCTATCATTCCCACGGCTCTGAGCATTTCTTCCCTGCTTAAATGACGTCGCCGCTCCATAATAACGTTGGTTTTAATCAGTAGTAGGGAAACAGTAGCACTAATAATGTCTTCAATGCGTTGTATGTTTTTATAGGGAAAATATTGACAGCTTATTTTCATCTTTTACTCGAATTTGATTGAGAGTTCCTGATTCAAATTATGAAATGCACCAAAAAGGATCCATATAAATTTATAAAATCATAAATTTATTACAAAGCCACATCTCAATCTCAAGAAATCCGCATAAAAATGCTTGATCCCTAGACATTTTTGATGTGTGTAGTTCCTGAGAAGATGAATGTCTTAGGTGTAAGGATGGTACGTTTCGTCATGCCCTAGGGATCGGCTCAGGTCGAGCGGAGCGATTACATGACCTTTGATATCTATGGCATTTCCACCCGCGCTATAATGAATCTGTGGTCCGCACGAACTATGAAGAAATGCGGTTTTGTGGTCTCGAACTAAACCCTATTTGACTGGATTAGGTACGACGGCGAGCTTACATTTAAAGTGCCCTTTGAGGCTTCGCCGTATTGCTATTCTTAACAACAGCTGCTTTGAAGGCTTTAAGTCATATTTGTAATTTTTACAACCGCAAATAACATTGAATTACGAAATAACATATTTTCTCGTTTACAATTTACCGTCGCGAACGTCGCATAACTGTCGAGGTATTCCCACAACGTTAAATTGTCTTGGAACCAACAACGAACTCAATCAAAAGGAAAAATTGCAAAAAAAAAAAAGTAATATCCAACTTCCTTCCATAACAAAGCAGAGACAGAAAGACTAAATGAGGCTTGTAACCATAAAGAACATGGAAATGCAGTCGGAAGCTCCTCAGTGCAACAAAGAAACACGAATTGAAAATTTATGGCGAGGTAATCATGTGATCTGTTTATTTTGATTTCGGGGATTTTAGCTTTCATCCGATACTTGGCTGTTTGCAAGCGATTTTTCGATCCTTTTATCTTATCTGCACTAACGGAATTTACGTCATTGCATTACGCGCGCGTTCCATTGTATCTGTGCCCGTGTGCCGGCTGTATCTCTTCTGCTCAGACCCCAAATTTTCCAAAGGGCCCGCAATTTACTTACCCTTGGTGCGTAAATTGGTCTAGAGTTGTAGTATTATCGCTTCAGAAACTATCGACGACGGTCGTAACTCGTATCCTATCGTCCTTCGCGGTTTTCCTCTTTCTCTGCGTTGGACAATTCTGATATATTGACGAGTTTACGACGAAATTTTGTTCGGCGAAAAAAACAGTGCGGAGCCCCCCTCCCCCCGGATCACTGTCGTTGTTTAGCGCCGCGAAAATGGAAGGATATTTTCTTTTCTGGTAAGATTTTAGAACGCGCCCGTTCGCCGGGACAACATGAAATATGAAGCGAACCGCGTGATAAATGAAAAACACCGTTTGGTTCGCGTTGCCGTTCGGACCTCGCGTGATTACATACTTTTTCAAAAACTGTTACAAATTCTTTGTGAAAACGAAAGTAGTGGGACACGTGTTTGATTATTGAATTGTGTAACATGTTTCTCGGAGATCCAAGATTGCGTCGGTGTTTCGGGAGTGTGAGATAATGAGATAGCGGTGTGGAGAAGCGTGGATGGCGGCAGACGGCGTCAGGTGAATCACGTATTCGCATGCAAATGATATCGCAAAGGCGCGTGCGTGGGGTTTCGTGCGCGCGAGTGGCCGTGCGATTTGGTAATACGTGCGCGCGGGGCGGGCGCGGGTCGTCGACCGCGCTAACAATGCTATCGTAATTGTTTACTTTGGCCCGGTTGACCCGCTAGCTGGTTCTTCGCACGCGGCTTCGATAACGCTCTCTATGCATCCGATGCACGCGCGTTTGCGCAAATCGTTGCAACCTAAATACTAAAAAAACGGTCCGATGAACCTCGACGCATCGATTGCTAAACGTAGGTACATATTCTCACGGCATAGTGTTGATGACCTATGAAAATGAAGGATTTATGGAGCAATAGGTGCTATAAAGATGAAAAGGCTTACAGATGAATACGGTAGCCTAATTCCAATAACAAATACAGACGCAGTATTTTATTTGCATCAATCAATAATTCCTCTTTATTTTGGGAACGTGATTCACTGATACATCCCGCGATTCCCGCGTACCTACCTTGCATCATGTTATCAAAGTAACACTCTGGCCATAAACGTGTCCATTTATCATCACGGGCGACTCTTCAAACAGAGGAATAGGTACGCGCATTTATTAGTATAATTTTTATAGGCCTACATTAGAGTCAACGTACGTTTTATGGGCGATGGTTGTTCGACGTTGCGAATGTAGTGTTCTACTTGTATTCACAGAACCGCGATCCGCGGGCGAGTTATGCAACGTTTGTCTACTAATTAAACTGACGATTTCACAACGCCAGAGCCGTATGTAATTGATTGTGCCACTTCTTTATGGCTTCAACACACGTGAAATCTGTTTGTAAACGGCTGTGTGTGTGCGTAGGGCTGCTTTTAACCTATATACATCGCTTGTATTGTGATTTGTGAGGCTGTATACACCGTCGCCTATTCTCTGTTTACAGCAGAATATTATATGTTTAATTAATGTTGTTTACCTTACCTATATCATTAACATGTGGGACTGAAAGAGAATGCTCCTTTAAATATTACTTGAATTTATGAAGTGATGTGTCATTTTCTTTATCATGTCAGACGTAAGAAATCTTCTTGTTATAAATGAAGGTCTCGTAAATTGCCTTATTACGGGGCCCCGGGTCTCGTGTTAATTACAAACGTAAATTTTTGGGGAAGTGAAGAAGTTACTTCGAATTAATTGTTTCTGCGAAGGTACTTATTATAGTTGGGTAATTGCTACGTTCAGCTTAGTGGTGAAATTTTTTTATTGAAGTGACAAGTACTAGAATTATAAATAAGGTTTTCGTATAAATGGCTTGGTTGTTTTGAAACATGATAATAGTTTTGAGTGTCGATTCTTGCATTCCCCAATGGCGTATCTCTTCCTTAAAGTTGGCGTATGTTTTAGTGGAGTACATTTTTTCCTTCGCACCCCTTCGGGAATTAAAACAGCGATGGAATACAAAAGTGACTTCCATTTCATTATTTGGCTTCCGATAGCAAAACAGAACCAAATGTCGCCAACGAATTTTCAATTAAAACAATTGTGACGAACCCTATTCTAGCAACGTGCATGTTTAACAGCCCTAATTTTACGCTAAGGGGGCTCTCACACAGACGCGCGTCGACTGTGCGATTCGACTGCACGCGTGTTGCATATCTTATTATCGTACTACATTCATTTAGAGCTTTAAGTAGGTCTATTTATAAGCTTTTAATGATATTAGCAAGTATGTGCTCGTCGTACGAATGACCGAGTCGTCTTGTGCGTCCTTAAAACATACGGATTATGTTTTAGGTACGGTAAACATGCGTAACGAGTGACATCTTTTGATCGTAAACTGTCATATTTTATGTGTTACTACTATTTGGCGTTTATGCACCCCAACTGTTGTTAGTTAGCGTCCCACGGCTGTATTTAAAACTGAATTTAATTGTGAGGCTAAGTAATACTGTCATCTTTACTACTGTCAGCCACCAACACAAACAGGAAAGTTATACGTAAATACTTATTCAAGAACGTTGTATTACTAAAACTTATGTTATGAGTCTATTGCCCGAAGACTGCGTTTACAAAAACGGGTTACTGTAATTTTAGATAACATCCCCAAAAGCCTCATGAATTCCATACATTCTTATGAAGAAGAATAGACAGATACTATCAAAAAAGAGATTCTAAATGCCGTTTGCAGAAGTAAAAAAAAAAACGTAGTAATTACCAAAAAAATATTTTTTTCAAATACAATCGTAGCTAATTATGCAAGTCCTATTTATACTTCATACAACATTGTAGAGATGCGAATATTGTCGCATACGATACAGACTAAAATAGGCGAGATTTATTTGATGCATGCATCTGGCCGTGAGTTGTATTAGTATTCATTCGCTGTGGTTATCTAATGAGACTTGCATTGACGAAGCATGATGTTCCCGATCGTATTGTTAAGGAATACGGCAGAAGGGCAATGTCTTATAACATAAACGACCGAATAGAACAATATTCGCAAATGAATAAATGATTGATTATATAAATACAAATAAATAAGAATAGTCCTTTCAGAGTTATTTTACATCACAGTGATATTTATTTTCGTTTCGTTCGTAAACCAGCAAAAGAAAGTCAAAATATACCCTTATTAAGGAAGGTAGAACGATTCTGGACAAAGCCTTTTCTAGTATTTTTGACTGTAAAGGAAATGTACAAAATCTCTAAAACAATAAAGAATTTGCAATGTAAATAGTTGGAACGGTTAAGGTTTTAAAATGCAACAGTTTTGCAGCACTGCAGTTGCAGATTGCACACGTTCTAACAATATTTTTGTTTCGTTCGCCATCTGCGTGCGAACCCTTGTTACTTGTTATGTTATTGCGGATCGTATAGTATCTCCCTAATGTTATTTGGAACTTTGTTTAGGGTTCACTTCTAGGATTCCCAAATATTCTCTACAATGCTGATTGTAGAAGTTTTGATGTTGTTTATGTAATCTCTCAGATCAAAATTCACCAATGAAACTGAACGGGGAACAGAACATCTAAACCACATTCTACAGCTTTTAGTGTCAATATGCCATAGCAATGATGACCGTTCTTGAAGTTCTTTAACAAAGCGCAGTTCAAATGTACTAATCGCTTCAGTTTCTTTGGCAAATTTCGCCCTTTGATTATACTGATCGAAGACTGTGGTTACCACTACGAAGAGTGGCGATACTTCAACGTCCGGTGCTTCCTGGGCAGCCCGCTAACACCTGGCTGACTAGCTCATATTTTTATCACAGCACGTTTGTCCCCAAGAAGATCCTCACTGATTCCTGATACGAGCAAAGAAGAAGGCAAGCTGACACAACACGAGTAATCCTTCTTCCCCGTCACTATTTAGTGTTGTCACGATTCGTCCCGTGCCGTCTCGTGCCACGTGTGCCATCGCATCTCTCGCTTCTCTTGTCACGTACCGCCCATTTGTCCGCCAGTGAATATATAGCCTTAGTGTGAGCAAATGTTTATGCTATTCATATAGAAAAGTTGGGTCTATGAATTCAATTATGGTGACGCAAGGAATATCAACTTGGCTACTGTGTGGATGGGGAAGATGACAGTCTGATGGTGGCGATGCTTCTTCGGAATTTGAAACGCCTTATCTGTCTTTCAGATTTCTTAAAATCATCCTTAATGTTCAATGCTGGAGATGTCTTTACCAGTTCTATTTCACTCAAGCCGACACCTGAAAATCTATAATTCGAACACAAATTCCTAAGTCTGGCACACAATCACGCTTAATTGGAGTAAAAGTCAAATTTTTAGTTTGACTTTTACTACGCATTCTTACTCTCCATCAACAATTCTGCACATTGGTCCACTAATTCACCACAAACGTTACATACTATCAAAGTACTTTTAATTGGTGATTAGCAACTAGAACTCCCCTTAACTATTGTTTAAGACTGTCCGCTTACGACGATATTGACGCGTGTTGAACTACTTACTTAAACTTGTACGTAAGGCTACGTTCAGATAAGAGCGATGTCGTGCGTGTTATTGAAGTTTTGTTGTTAGTATGGTGGATATAGCCGAATCACGCATAAAAGCTGTTATGTTCTTCTTGGATTCAAGTGAGACCGTAGAAATACTTAATGTCATACCTTTTTTTTTTTGAATAACGGAATTTTTACATTTTATTGATGGGATAAATTACTCCTTTATTGGCATAATATTAGATTCTCAAAATAGCAGATTCTCAAAATAGCAGATTCTCAAAATATTAGATTCACTAAATATTATATTCCTGAATGCTAATTATAGTATTAAAATATCCATTTTCGGTTATACAACCATGACAGGACATGAACAATCTCCTTGCGAAAAAGACGTTCAGGTGAATACAATCTTTGTTACCAACCACAATTGCGCGTTGTCGCCTGCCGCGTCTATCAGTGCTCTGCCTAACTGTTTAACGTAATAACTAGCGGGTCTATTTGCTTAACGCCTTGCCACGATCTTACCGCTCAAGCGACATGTGTTGCGACAACGCCCAACGTGTGCATAGGCTGGACTTAACAAATATTAGACATGTCCTCTCCGCTCTGCGCAACCGTTTCCACTAAAGCTAAGCGGAGATGGAAAGTCTAAATAACGCAGTTCTATTAGTGGTTTACAATACATCTCCTCTACAGCTCTCTCAGCTCAGCATGACACAACTCACCACGACGTGACTTGCAAAGCTGTGTTACTCACGTGAAGGAAAAAAGTGACATGCGCGTGTAGCTCGACGCATGTCGCATCTCTCGAGGTCGTGGATAAGTGTTTAACGTAATAACTAACCGGGTCTATTTGATTAGGGTGGCTGTTCCAGACATACGTCGTTCCTATCCCGGAGTTTCGATAGTTTGGGAGTTCGTACGGGCACGTATTATCGTGCGAAGGTATTGAGGACCACCTATTGTAGTGTAGGAGCTTCGGTTTTGACGACGGTTAGTTTCGGAGGAAACTTTAGTCTGAAGAGAAGATTTGGTATTGAACGTAGAAAACACGTATGGATTTGACGGGTGTTTGGTCCGAATCTACTTGGCTAGCCTTGAATGTATAAAATATGTATTTGTTGAGGACAGTCATTGTAGACCATCCAAAATCGACTAAAACCTTTTGCTTAATGCAAAGGCGAATAGTTAGCATTTGGTATAAAGTATCTAAAAAATGTTATACTCAATGGAAGAATAGGAAATACTAATAAAGGGCTGTCAATGTGGTACGTCGAAAACATCTGGTCTATTAAAACTACGAAAATAGTTTTAGATCTGAAGCAACACAAAGAAACTTCAAGGCATAATAGCAGGCTATTACTTACTTATATGCTCAGTCGAATACCAACCTATTCACGAAAAAGCTTGCGAGAATTCAGCGCACATACGCACTCACATAACTGACATAGCAAGTCTGTAGGTCCATTATATTCCCAGCCCTGGCCCTGACATTGAATTCAGCTTCCAAAGCGCCTCCGTTCTATACAGACTGCATACCTCTATAATGAAACTAGGGCTGAGCTTCATTCGAGACCGAAATAACGGCACTGTGAAAATTATTCTCCCATTCTACTACGTCCTTGGTTTTTTTGCTCTCGTCAACCCACGCCAGATTCTCAGTAAGGGAGTCCCACGCTCCGGTTTCCGGTGCGTGGTTGCTTCAACCACACCCTTTCTTCCGTTGCCGGTTCCGTTTTGCGAATGTGGGGCACACCCCACGGATGCATCGAACGCGAAAAAAACTGC
The DNA here is from genome assembly GCA_941918905.2 of Xestia sexstrigata. Taxonomy (NCBI): domain Eukaryota; kingdom Metazoa; phylum Arthropoda; class Insecta; order Lepidoptera; family Noctuidae; genus Xestia; species Xestia sexstrigata. Next base: position 19,657,482 of record OW799210.2, on the reverse strand, counting down.
TGCAACATTTGCAACAAGATTTTGTATGACAGAACAATTTGAAACCAATTCCGTTAAAGTTTAACGCAAAATGTTTGCCAGTAAATTGTTGTGCATTCAAAGTTGACTTTGCTTTGTTTGTATTGCTCTGCTGCCGCAACTGTACACTAAATGAATAATAAGCTCTGGAATCTGAATTATTTCGGTTCTCCCATAATTCTGCAGTGCATCAGATATGCTACATTTAATTCCCCATATTATATACGCAAGGTTTGAGCTGGAATATTTGAAATCCCCGCACTAGTGACCTGGATGTGGTTTCAATGTTGCCACTTGGCCTACTTTTGAGCGTAATAACCAATTTTCACCGGGAAAAATAAGGTAAAACGATTTTTTTTTTGACTCGCAGCTCGAAATACGTGTTGGTAATTTAGAAATTTTTGCATTCTGTGTAAAAGGGTCGGAAAATGGTTCGAAATTGCTTGTCAATATTCGGCTTTGTTCACAATTTTTATTAAGTATAAGTACACCACATAAGCTTTTCCTCATAAAAGCGTATTTTAATATCCATACATACCGAGTATGTAATATGCCTAAAATGTACCTAAATACTTTTCAATAAACGTGACTTTAACAGTAATTGGAATCGAGTTTATATGATAGTTTTGGTTTAAAATGTCAGAATGAGACATTTGGAAATTGGGTTTACTTGATATTTAAGGTGATATAACTATACCTATTTGACTCTTTACATGGTAACTAAAACAAGCACTCACATAAGTGATAGTATAGTGAAGTACATAAAGCGTGGGTGTTATCAGATCGGTCAGTGGCCCGGTTACCTTGTTTTTGTTGTGCACAAAAACTGGGAGGTGGAACACGTGGCGCCTCCGAGCTCCAACATCGTGCGTGCCAATCAGCGAAGCCGATGATTGACACTTGAATTATACTTCTGTACTTCGCTGGGATATAGCACGAATTACTTTTTCGTTCGCGTTCAGCGGTTCGGAATGAATGAATTGTTTTGTGAATGTTTTATTCGAATGAAAAATATGCTGTCATGGAGAATATTATGTCGACGGCACGTGTAAGCGATTACAAAAAAAACCTAAACAGTGAAATGTGGTTGCTATCAAAGTTAATTACTGTAATTTCGGTTAAAATGCTCCAGTTCCGTTTCGTGTCAATTCTTTCTTTGGTGTTATGTTGTTGAGCGATAAACTTTAATCTCCTTCAAAAACTAAGTAATGTTTAGAAGAACAAAATACATTTAAATATAAGTCGATAAATTTCTACTTTCATTCTTCAAGTGTTGAGGAAATTAGCAAGTATCTTCAAATGAACTATTAAAAAGTCTTGAGTAGACTGCAATCATACATATACTCATTTCTCGTAAATCATATCTCATATCTTCACGTCCGAGTCAATACATAAAATGTTACCGACGTAAAAAATAAATTACTTGGAAATTGCATCTGTTTTACTTTAGATCCTTACACATTGATATATAGCACGATTTACTCCTCATAAATGTGCAAATTGAAATACCATCACGATATAAACACGTTGTTCATTTGTTTGTAATATGCTGATGAAGAGATATCATATCTTTATATGAAAATGCTATGGCGTTAGTCAAGCTCAAGCATAAGTAATAACGCATGCACTGCTATGATTCAATTCATAAAATCTCACAAGAAAGTAAGACCACTCAGTAGATGACATAAACCTCATACAATTTATCCTACACCAGACACTCTTATTTCAAAATTGACCATAGTAACAATTTTTAACTAGTGCAAGGAAAAGTTTTGAGATGGCAAAAGCCATTACTTGCTTGAAATGCCCAAATGGGAGACATTGATGGCTATCACTGGAAGCCAGTGTTCTTAATAGTTCCTTTTATAAGAGGACAGTCATGCTTGTATGTTTAACGCAAAATGTTGATGACGGAATTAGGCCGACTAAAATAATCCCATAATCATCTATTATCAGGCAGTAGCCTGAATCCATCTGTAATCTGTATATAGATAAAATATTCTGCGAATCTACCTCCCGTGAGGAAAAACTAACTGTATATAAGTGACTTGGTAAAGACAAAGTATTTTCCTCTCGGCAGCATTTCTTGGAAATAAACGTATGTACGCATTTATTTGCGTATTGTCAGGATAAGTTTCCAAACATAAATAGTTTCCAGAATTGGTACTAAGTTCCGCGATGGTCGTCCACGTGCAAAAGTTAATTAAGTTTCAACACAAAGCTTGTTCGCAAGACCAGCTTTAAAAATAAGCTTTATATTAGTTCTAAAATTTCTTTTGTTAATATAAGTTTCGGGACTTTTACTAATTTTAGGCTAAAGTCTTATTTACCTGGTATCTAAAACAAGTCTAGGTCATTATTCCCCTGTTCTTTTTTTTTTTTTTTGGCGCATGTTTTCTTCTTCCATACTGTAATACCATACATTCTCTCAATTAGTCATCACCTCTTTTGCCACAGTCCATATCCTGTTTCCTACAATCCATTCATCGTTTCTCCAGAATTAAAACTTCCATCACAACCTTTTTCTTGAGAGAAAATATGTTTTATGAAAATTAAAATGCTTCAGTATACAGTAAGAATTATTTATACGCTACACATTAGAATAGAACGTTCTACGAATCGCTTGTGCAATATCATTATAGTCTATTTACGGTGTGCTAGTTTCTAGTTTTCAAATTGCCGATATTACTTCAATTGCAACAAACTAACACTTCGCTCGTATTATCTCGTTACTAGAATTTGATTCTGGGTTGATGAAAGTATAATCTTCGTGCCAGTCCATGCGCGTTTGCTGCTTACAGAATATTACTAAAGACATGCATGGAAAGCCTTTGATCATCATGGTCAGTGACTGTGCTCAGAAAGAAATGAAATGATTTGTCCCGTAAATATCATATCTCAATCACTTTTAAGACCTGCTAGAATGAGTCGTTACTTCTTATTCGAGTACCACTGAGAAGAAATGGCGAAACAAACTTAGGGGAACTAACTCATCTTACCTTTTAGGAATACCTCATAAACATAATTAACACTCCACACACATAGTGAATATTTAAAATCCAAACACGACCCCTAGCCCCCAAGACAGAGTCCTCTCGAAACAATATTCTCTCACTTGGACAAAAACAAACAGACGCATAAAATTTCATGGGGCAGACGAAAAAATCCCCAATCCCCATTTAGAGGAGGCCGAGGACCTTAATATTATGGCAAACAATGGTGTTAAATGGGCACACGACGACGTTATTAAACTCCCTTAAGTACTTGGGCAAACAGACGGTTATATTGTAATCCTGTCTGCCCTATATTAGGTGCACAAACAATACTACTGTTCGAGGCTTCGAGCCTTCGTGCTCATGGTGTGTGGATCAATGGTGCTCAACCTTTTCTCTGAGATAGATATATTTGTTGATACTTTTTATGGTGGGAATTGGAAATTATATTTATCCTCGTTATCCGCTGTTCCTTTCTGATTATTTTCGTTGCGGAATCTAAGGCAGTTGAATTGTTGCCAGGACTAGTGGTGATCTCTGTTCCAGTTCAAGTTGAAGTGGTTAGTTATAATGTGGCGGGCTTCTTTTTAAATATTTGTTGAAATACAGATTTTGTATTTTTGTTTGGTTTATAATTTGCTTGTGTAGCATTAGCCACATCTTCGGAGAGGTTTTAATCTACATGTGATCCTTTCATTAGTTACTACGTAAGTTCATCAGGATCTTTTTCTTCATTGTTCTTCACCAGGTTGATGTTACGGCCTAACGCGGTCGCGCTAACAATTCCAACTTTCATTTCGTCATTTATTCATTTTCGTTGATCTAATTCCGTATAAGACGGCCTTCTAAAACATAATGGACTGTTATAACCGTAAATGGCACCAAATTACATGTTGCTATTAGCCTGTTAGTTAATGATGATTAATGAGTAAAAGTTAAAGTCACACCTTTCTGAGTTCGTTCTAAAGCTGCTCCAACTCCGGGCCCCATGTTGAGTGCAACTGGAATAGATTATGGGAAACAAAGAGCCGTACTGTATTTTTTGATGGCGATAATGTCACAATTTACAATTGTTGTTAGCCACTTACTTTGTGGAACGTATCGCCGAACAATGGCTTATTATATTAATTGACTTTATTATGCCCATGAACTAAAGTGTTACATTTGATAAATTATTCATCAAAGCTTTTTGAAAATGTGTTGCCGTACTCGGGTTCACTGCTATTGATTTGAATCAATATCAAAGGAAAATAAGTCCTAAGTCTTTGAACTAATCTACGCAAGTAATGTTTGCCGAAAATCGTTAGTAAAACAAAGAGAAATAATATTTCATCCTCTATCCCTTGAGAATTATCTAGTCCAAATAAAAAACGTTTGTGAATTTCCAATGCAAAATTATCCTCATTCTTTCCTCCAGTGAAATCTGGTTTGCTAAATGGTAACATTATGGAGCTCTGTATAATTCCATAAGTCAGTGTATAACGGTCTTTAGGAGTCGATAGTTTAATAAAGGTTTTCCTGGGCTTATCAAATTGTTTGAAGAACATTCTACAATTAGTTAATTTGCTTGATCGGCTGATGGGGATCGTGTTTCTTAGATAACAAAGGTAATTTTCTATAATTACTATACCTATTACATGCTCTAATGCCACTACGCCTTATACTTTATTGTACACACAAAAAAAACATATGAATTGAATTTGATATTATACCTTATTATAACGGCGAGCTTAACCCAGAATTGCGTTCTTTATGGTGCGCCAAGATTCCTCCTGCTCTTTTGTTAGCAACATCATAATCACTGAATCCTTGTACCACTACTGAGTATCTACTGCTTGCTTAATTTTGTCACATGCTTCCCTTGACTGTTATATTTGTTTATTGGCATACATCTTAACATCATCTGCTACTGGACTACGAAGTCAAGCATTATCATTCAAAAAGTTACTTTCCTTTAGTAACTACAGGCAAAGTACGCAAGCGGTCTGATTCAGGTCATCGGGTCATCCGGGGAAGCGCCTCAACGCTACGCATGTTAGTTCGGCTGAAAATCGGGGATTTCTTACTTATCTACTTATGCATGGCGAATGATTTTTATTTGAGGTCTGAAATCATTCCTAGACCTTCACTTTTAATGTAATAAGTTTCCATTCGCCACTGGCTGAAAAACGGAAATTCCTGTACCATAATTAATGTTAAACATCTCAAAATAGAGCTTCATTCCAACCAAAACTCATCCGACAATGTTTGAAGTGTGTGCGGTACGGCTGGAACCCAGTCTTCATTACCATATCTTAAAGACCTCGACCTAGAAACTTGGAGACTCTTAGCAAACCAGAGGGGTACGCTTCAAATTTAAATTAGCCGTTTGTACCGTCAAGTGCGGTTCTGAAGTGATGTTCGAAAAATTGAGACCCCTTTAAAGGATTGGGGGACTCAAAATGCGTTAAAGGCGTGATAACTCTTTATTTTGACGGCTTGTAGGTCAGTGACTCGTTACATAAGCCGATAACCTGTTTGGCCAACAATAGTAGAAAGATAGCGGTTATCTGTTCGCGTGTTCTAATGTAAATACTCGAGTACAGTTTACATAAACAACGCCGCAAAAAACTGGTTATTTTCATTACGCATGCACTACGAATTGTAGCGAACCCTTCCACTGGCCTAAGTACAACCTGTTTACAATAAAAAGTCGGTCAGTGGCGCTAAAACCTTAATTAGTAATGCCGTTACGTGGCGGCGCGCGGCGGCGGGCGCGGACGTAACTTGCATCTTGTGGCCTGTCAGCTCAGCTGTTTTGCTCGCGGGTCGACGACCGCAGGGCTCGTCCTGACGTCACGGCCCTGCCGCGCCCACCGACCTCCCCCCGTCCCAGGCTTCCTCACACCCTTCGCGCCCCGCCCTTAGCCCCGAAGGACAATTATTTGCAGGATGCCATTCATCATTGTTACTGGCTTACAAAATCTCTTTGTTCTTACACATTTTAGTCCTCCGGCTGTAAATTTAAACGGGATTAGAAATGTTCTTTATAATAGTTGGCTGAAAGCTGAAATGAAAACGTGTCACTGTGATACTGTCACATTTCTGTTATGAAAATGTTTTTACGTAATCATTGGGCTGGTATTTTATGTACGTTCACGTTTTTTTTGTTTTACCCTAGTTTCGGGAGCATTACGGAGTAGGGCTATGACTAAAAAAGCCGTAGGATTCTTATAAACATTGAATAGCTCTTACTGACTGTTTTGTCAGTTATCAATGAGTGTGACCTACACAGAATATTCTCCTACATTAGTGAGCTATATTTTCGTGTATGTTAGGGGGAGATCAGCTGTTTATAAACTACGTTATAATGGTTTGTTGTGGACAGTAGTGATCAATTAAAGTGATTTACTTAGGAGATCTATCAGCTGAGTCAATAGTATTGTCAAGTACGTGTGGCGTGCATCTGACAGTGGAAATTGGTCAAGATAGTAATGGAGTAAGTTGATGCCCAATTATTGAATTATTGGGGGATGGAAATCGATGCCAAGTAGCTGTACTAATGCGACCCAGTTTTAATAAGTCAAGTCGTATTTCTGTAAATGCAAGCGTGAAGACCTTATAAGGTGGTCCGACGCGACATCTGGATAAAGATGGAGAACTGCTGGATGCACATTTGGGAAGTTTTATACCTATCTAAGCTATTTTGGCTAAATGATGATGATAATGATTAATTAAGTAAAGATTCTATTGCCAATTTTTTTTTGTCATATAGTCCATGAAAATCAAGATGTACGTTTTTAGGGTACCTACCTAACCCAGAAGTATTAAATCGGTCAACAATGATCCCAACTGCTGGGACACAGGCAAGTGTGAGAGATTAGGGAGGATGAGCAGGCACCTAATACTGGTAGTTCGAAATCAAACCAACAAAAAAACTAAAAACGTAATCTCGTCAGTATACATTACAAATGCACCTGTGCACAATATCAGTGCCGCAAGCAATCTATAGACCTTGATGGATGACCTACAACTGAGTTACGTCATCTGCACGAGTTTGCTAGTCTTTGTAGTCTTTGCAATTCGATTCGTAAAAAATGAATGGTCAAATCAAAGGTAGCAACAATACTGAGTATGGCTTACAGAAAAGCTAAGTAGACGGATGACGAAAATACAAATTTGATGCATCAGACTTGGATGTAGCGGGTTTGGTGATTGGTCACAGTTCTCGCTTAACCTAACGCTTTTGGTCAGGGTGTCCTAGCTTAGTTACTGCAACCATATCGACTCACACATGGTTGGACATGGACCTATCTAATCCATTTAGTTGCTCAGTTTAGTATTACAGTATGTTATTAACAGTCGCCAGTTACTTTTTTATACATCCGATTAATAGTACCTCATAAAAATCTAGGTGACAGGTTGTCGTGTTTAGCTTGTCTACAGTCGACGGTGGCCTATCACGATCGAAATTTAGTGCTGATGTAAAAAAGGTGGAGATTCGGTACCAGGAATCGTGATTAGAAAGGGTTTTTGTGGTGTAAAAGGTCTTTAAAAAGCAAGGTTGGAACTATATTCAATAAAAGTTATCAAAATGGAGGTGTAAAGAATTTGACAGGGGCCAGATTTGCCTGTGGTTATCGCGATACCCAGTGAATGGGATATGGAGGTCGGAATCGGATTGGCAGTCGCTCCATGTAAAATACAGGTATTCAGCTGCATGCAGTTAGAATGGACCCCAACACAAATTGGAAAGGATGATGACGAAGTTTGAAAAATGTCATGTTCGAAATCATTGGTCCTTGCCACAAAGGGGTTTATGTCAAGACAGAATTGCAAACTTTCTGTGAAGAAACTTTACGCAGTAAACTAGAGGAAAAACAAATCGTGAATCGGCTATCAATCACGCACGGCAGACAAGAAAGGCTACATAGAGTGGTACAGGTTACTTGTGCGGGACACCTACAAGACGTGATTCTTCTCACAAGGCTTTAGTGTTTAGTGCCCTACACTATTCTGATGCTGCAAAAGACCACTATCGGCATTTTGGAAAGTTAACTCTCGAAGTAGAAATTGTAATTTTTCTTACTCCATAGTTTTTTTTTTCTGATTTATTTTGCGCAATTCTGTTGCGGGATCTTAAGGCATTTGAATTATTTCTCTTGGACTCGTCGAGCTTTTTAACCTCGGCGTTTTTCGATTTCGAGTATCGAATCACCCAGTTACTGGTTTGTGGAGGTCAGATAGGCAGTCGCTCCATGTAAAATATTGGCATTCAGCTGCATCCAGTTAGAAGCCGACCCCAAAATTGTTGAGAAAAAGCCAAGCAGATGATGATGTTGCTTAGGCTCCATAGAAAAATCTCAGCAACATGAAACAGAGTGTGGTTACATAATAACGCGATCTTTGAACCTGCGCCCCTTGCGATGTTTTGCTCAGCACTGCGGGAAGCGAGTAATGAATGCATATGCACATACATTATTAAGTGTCACATCATTCGTGGGCTAGGGTTGATACAAGTTTAACGTGGCGGTTTGAAAAATTGATGAGTTAAGTCAGTTGGTTAATATGTAACGGTAGTGCCATCGTCAAAGTGAACAATGACTGACGTCTATTGTTCATGATTTGTTTAGTGATTAATAAATCATTGATCGTGTGAATTCTATGAGCAACAAATCATTGAAAATATACGCCTGTAGTGTCTAAACATCAAAAGTTTTAAGCACGTTAATGGGGCCAATTTTGAGATATACACTCTACAATAGAAAAAGATTTATTGAATTCGGAATTCTCCGCAAAAATTTAGCGACTCCAAAAAAAAAATCTCGTCGAATTGACCTTCTATTTATTTTTTCGTCGGTTCAAAGACACTTAGATTTCAAAGTAGATCTCAACTGTAACTTCTAACCTTAATTTATTAGGGGTTTAAGCAGCAGGACTTCTTTCATTCTCTGTTAGTCGTTATCTCTGTAGTCACCCATCTTCTTACACTCACACAGTCCATCCATCGATTATAATATTTTTTTCTTCCTCTGATCTAAAACAGCTATGCGTTGCCGATATATGGACTTGTTGAAAGATAGCCTTCCATTACGATGTAGTATGACATCCCTATTCCGTTAAAGGGAATACAACCAAGCAATGCATGAATCACACGTCCATTTATTTATAACAGGAATATAATTAATTATACTGCGATTTTTTACTACTCCCATATCTTGACTTTCATTTAAATATAGGTATTACTAGGGTAGGCTTCTCTTCTAAATATTTCTGTGTTACATCTGTTACCATTTCAGTCCTAAACGGCTGAATGGATGTTGCTGCAAATTTAGTAAAAAGGTAGGTAGACCATGGAGTTAGGATACTTTTAGTCTTGGTAGTACTTTCTCGTGCGTGGGTTTATTTTCGACCTACAAACGGGAAAAGTTGCCGCCAAATGCCTACATCATGATGTTTGGCTTCTATAATATTCCATTCAAATATATGTAGGTATTATTGGGTTTTTATCATTTTAATCAGAACAGCACGTGTAACAACAATTGTTCAATGTTCAGTAACATGAACACTGAACAGTATACTGAACTTTTTCTCTTGAATATTTCAGTTTCAAGCTAGACAGGGAATATACTAGTTTATTTATCAATTCCCTAGTCATGTTCTTTATACTCAACCGCCTGTATGCCTGTATCTGACAAGCTTATCTACAGACAATCGGACATCTGGCAAGAGCAGGTATGTTCAAACAATCGCATTGGTATATAGTCTAGTACATAAATTAGTACATACAAGTAGGTAGTAACCGGTGACGCGTCATGTGTTGTGTGATTAACATTGTGTCAGTTCGATGTGAATTTATGAATTAAATGCCTGACTGTCTGACTTTATCGTTGGAATGGATAAATAATTAGTAAAGTAGTTCGTTTTTTAATTGGAACTGTTTGGTAAGGTGGGAAAATAAATCGGAATTACGGATAATACTTTCACTCGTACACCATGAGACTCGGAACTGTTAGCTAGGGGTACCTACATCTCTTCCTAACCCTTGGGGGTTCCAGGCGTGATGGTATTGTAACCATCATCATTGTACTGTCCTTATCTCAATTTATTTGGGGTCGAAGCAGCATGTCTTCTAAACTTCACGATTACTCGTCATCTCAGCAGTCAGTATGTAATAAGAATTCAAATTAATTATTCATCAGCGACGCAACTAGTAGGTATTGGATAACATTTATTGAACGAAAAGATTATAAATAAGTAGGTATGTAAATTTTATTATTTGACACCTGTACTGTGCCGTATTTAAAAATATTCATAAACAACTTAAAACACTGTAAAACGAGTAATTTTACAGTTTTAGATATTTTAAGTACTTGTGAAAAACCATGTTGGCTGTATTCAACTATCATTTCTTTTGCAAAATACAGAAACCTAGGCAAAACTTGACGAAACTCGCAAACAAACAAAATATTTAAAAAAATAACACAAGCCTTACCAAATTATGTCATTTATTTTAAAGAAGAACTATGTCAAAATGATGTCATACTGAAACAAAAAGGATTGAAAAATTTATTTTAAAAAAATACACCTTACAAAAAAGAAGTAGTGTAGCAACAAGAATACTGCTCTACCTAAATAAACTTTGGTGTCGGTTCAAAGGTCGGCCATGTTTTAAGTGATTGTTCGCTAGCTCGTCGTCTCGTCTATGAGCTATTGTTACCACCAATTAAGTTTTTTGCGAGTCTCTAAACGACTCGTGCTCATAATTCAATACTGGGACTCGTATATCGCGCACATACTATATTTCATGTTATAGGTACTTAGGCATGTTTTATGTATTTGACGTCTGCCAGGGAAGAATGGAAGAAGGAAACGTTTTGCGCCGACCCCAAATAGAATTGGACTAGCGCAGGAAGATGATGTTGATTATTTTGTTTATTTCACATTTTTGTTATTTTATTTGATTTTGATAACTCGAGCTTTGGAAGGCAACATTATCAATTTATCGCAATTTCAGAAACAACGCCAACCTCTATATGTTTAGTTAATCAACACTGCTAAAACATATTTTTTTTTATTAGAAGCAACCTTTACAAATTTTACACAAGGGTCGCAGTCAGATGGCAATACCAATTGTGATTTAAACGATCTTGATACTTTACCAATTTTTCCCAACTCAATACGTCATCTTCAATTCGCATTAGCAGTTTCCAAAAGACCATAACTATTTATTTCTCTTGTATCTCGTATTTTTTCCGACACATGTCAAATGTAACATGTGATGTTATTTTATAGTCCCGTGGAATCGTCCCCTCGCTGGGAGGGATCGATCCGCAATAATTTAAAATGAACTACTTATAGGTACTGAAGCAATGAAGTGTTAGTGCGCGATTAGTGGTGGCGTTTCGTCGCAAGACTGACTTTCTATTTTGATTTTAGTTTTGATAAGCTTTCGCGCTTATTGTAAACATGTTAATTAAATTGATGTCTTCTACTCGAACTTGGCAGTCCACTGGTTTTCTTGCTTTTGCTCTAGTTAAATATTCCAAGAATTAAGTATCAAGATCATGATTGTCGTTGTTCTTTTTAGGACGCAGGTGTATGTCACTAAAGGTTAGGTTAGTGTGACAATAATGTAAGGATCTACACAAATCAATATGATATCAACAATCCTTAGTATTTTTTTATTCACGCATGAAATACAGTGTGTGAGCAAGTAAATAGCCCACTCGTTTACATAACGATTAGCGTGGCACTACGAGTACTATGATGTTTACATTTATTATAACAACACCTCCTAAATCTCGGATAAGCGCGCACTGGCCAGGGTTCGATGTACCGAGAAAAAAAAATGTTTGTTCGAACTCCGGGCTATGAGTGTGAAAAATTTGAGTGAGTAGGTATGTAAATTCCGGATTTTTTAACGAAATTTTAAATTCGGTTTTCGAAACTGGCTTATAATAAATTGACTAAACAGTCGTTTAAAAAAATATTTAGTTTTTTTGTCTAAATACTTCATATTCTTTCCATGAGCCAAATTGTTTTTTTGTGAAAACGAAAATTAAAATTTTTACATCCCTTGAATTATATTTTGATATTCTTGATGACTTGTAAAATATACTTGTTATGTTGAAGAATTGTAATAAGAATTTACTTTAAATATTTTTTTGTAGCCAATGAAAGAAAATTATTCATTGTAAACTAACAAATTCCAGATGAAAAAAAAAACGTCTGAAATAACTATTATCACAGCAGTTTTGAAAGAAAATTGTTCGAAACTACGTCTACTCAGAATTTTCCAGAAAAAATAATTGTACTTAATAAAAAGTAACCCTTCATTATTGTCAAACTGAAAAATATTCTGTCTTCTAACTTCAGACCTACAGGAATCTTCACCATCTTTTATCAGTACTGATAAGGTTATTGGTTTTGTATGCACAGGGCAAATACATCGGTGTATTCTGTCACATTTCAGATAAATTGAGAATATTCGAAATAGTTTTTCTTGAGTTTTATTAAAATCGCAGGTTTCCGGGGTTGCGGGACTGTTCCGGGGTTGCGGGACTGTTCGAAAGAGATACCGTGGCCCCGGAACAAAAAGGGCGATGAAGGAACATGGATGGGTTTTAGTCAGTAAAAGTCTGACACTCCCTCCTGCTCTGCCCAGAGCGGGAGAAGTCATTTGATAATTTCCCATTCGAAAAAAAAAAAAAAGGACTGCAGGTTTGATTTGAATTAGAAATCGCAATATATTGGTCATGCGATGCAGCTCCAGCGGTCCTTACATCACAATTCGGCCGTGGTCGGCGGGCGGCGCCGGCGCAGCGCGGCATGGTGCGCTCGTGGTCGCCGGTCGCTGCGTAACCTTGCGTACGATGATAAACAAGTGACGTCACCAGCTATTTTTAACCATGTTTGTGCCGAGAGCTGTGTGCGAACATGCGCGCGCGCCGAGGTCAACGCCCTACGCGCGTATCTGAACCAATCTGAAAGTCCGCGAACGATACGCTTCGGTCGTCGTTTAGACGATTTCTACAAACTACTACGCAGTGTAGTCTTTATTGGCCTCGTGGGCGATGGCGGAGGCTCTCCCTTTATGGCGGCCGACTACGGAATCTAATTAAGTTACCGTGTCTGTGAAACGCGCCTTGATTTAGTCCGAGTTTTTCTTGTCAGCGAATTTTCCGAATGCCGTGAACGCTTGCGACGCTCGTGTTCAATTATAACTTGAATTTAGAACCGAGGCGAACGTTTTAGTACCTTGTTTTGCTACTAAAATGTAAACAGCTTACGAATTTATTTTGAAGTCGAAATGCAGGGAAAACAATCAGGGAGTCAAATTGAAAAGACGTGTAGAGAATCTGTTGTTATAGAAACTTGGAATAACAAAGGTGCAATATCAACTCGTTTTAGAGGAGGTAGCGTTGCGAGCCAAACAAATAAGAGTAAGAACACAAGAAAATAACGTTTTGAAGAAAGATATTATGAAAACTAACTTCTGACCACACGAAGCGCTTACGTGACCTTCGGAGTAGGACAACGACATTTATTGCTCCATTTCCTTTGAACATTACGTGATGATAATCGTTCCGTATCTTTCGACACAACATTTTGTTACGGAGACAAAATACCATTGAAATGCGTAACATTTTCTAGTGATGCGAAGAGAACCGCTGTTGAAGAAAATAGTAAAGATGGCCACAACACGACTAGTGTTGTGGCCATTTTTACTATGGGATTAATTCTGTAGAAACATTGGATATGCAGACAAAACTGCTCCACACATACATAACATATTAAAACAATACGTTGATAAAGCATTGTGCGAACTAACACACCACTAATGACGTAATAAATAACTGAAGCCGAGCTTCGACCGAGCCGGCTTATTCGACAAATCCAAATTCAAATGAAATATTATCGAAATACGAAATTCAAGTAGTGGGTGGCAAGCGTGGCTGTGCAGTGCTCGCTGTAGGATGCGTGATGTCGAGCACACGCGGCTGACGCGGCACAGGCGCTAGGCGGCATCGCGCAGTGTAACATCGACAGTAACTCACAGGGGTGACTGAGCATTTTCCGAATTGGCATTCGCCAGTCGGGAACGCTTTGTTCGTCGTTATCTGAGCGCACAGCAATGTCTGTAAACGGTAGTGAAAGGGCGATACGCGTCGAGCGACGTCGACAAAGGGCCCTGGTTAATGCGATCCGACGTTCGGTAGCTCGGTACCGTTTTACGGGCTGCGTTCCCGCTCAGCTGGAACGTTTTCAATTTGCCGGGACTTAGCGAATTCTCATTTTACTCAAGGTCCACTTGCACAAAGGCTCGCGTATATCACAACACCAGCCACCCCGACGTAAGCCACATTATAAGTGGCTAATACCCGTGGAAATTCGTAAGCCGAACACCCTAGATAAGTGTATTAATATTTGATGTTAGTGCTTCTAACTGTTTGATACAATTACATAAATTACTTGTTTGAATACGCCTCATTCCTTTGAAGTGTTGAAAAAAGAACGAATAATGTTCACGAACAAACTCGTACGTAACTACCAAGTATCAAAACGAGTTCTAATACAAATAGCGAGAGAACCGTCCGTATTCATTCGGGGGACAGCAAATAGCCATCTGATATGAATAGTGGCCATTAATCTGTTGGAAACAAGTGACCGAAGATTCGGAATTGCGTGTCGGGGCCGCGAGGTCGTTGCCCTGGTATCACACACCTACATAAAGATGCGTACACGCTTATAAACGTCCTATAAAGCTAACGGCGTCTTTGTAAGAAGGTATTGGCTTCGGGTGCTGGCTTCTATTTCTATTAACAGGGACATTTAGCTTGACTTGTCGGCTCGGTACCTTCGAGTTTCGTCCCGTTTAATATTTACGTATTCGTCCCCTACTTTTTTTTTGTTTCGGTCTGTGTTGTAACTTGCCAGCCTCCGCACCATCTTGTTATTGCTTACGGCATATTACGTGTGACTTGCGAGTAATGGAGCGTGTTCAATTAAAAATGATGTCGATTCTGAGTACCGACCTAATGTTTGTTTTGTTTGTTTACAGGTATGTTTCCACTTTCCTGACTTGTATTTTGTAAGTTTAAACTTCAGTTTCTACAACATAACGTCATGCTTGTATTCCTCGACAGCTTAGGCAGATAAACACTCAAATGCTAGTCTTAAATCAATTTAAATAAAACTATTAAAAGAAAGAAATACCCTTCTAAACTACTTTTATATAAGTAGAGCATACTTCATTCCGTATCGTAAATGACGCGTCACCGGTGACGTCACTTCACCTATTTGCTTTATTTGGATAATCGCATTATCAGTGTAATTCACAAATCGTCACACGTGACTTTCACAACACTGAGGTGAAACGAATGACATTCTAAATACACGACATTGTAGTTCTTGAAAACAGCTGTGATTTTTTTAAAGTCACTTTTGAGTTTTGATTTGTTTGAAATTGATCTCAAGTAAAAACACGTGAAGACGCCAAGCACATAGTAGCTCCCAAAACTGTTAAATTGTTAATCAACCTTGTACCTAATACTTTATCGATAAAGTTGAAAATGTATTTACAGTAATTTGACAGATTGTAGATTGTTGTGTGCTTGGCATCTGTACATACATTCACGCCTTTTTCCCATAGGGTTAGATAGTAACTAAAAACGCTATCTACTACGATTCTTACTCCTTTTACTTCTATCTACCACTGCCGTGTATGGCCACATGTATGAACATCTGGCCATATACCGTCGCCGGTGAAGTAAACAACTATCGAATTTTGAAAACCGTCTTATGTTTTTAGAAGTTAACAGTTAATTTCGTTAACTATTAAGTATGGGCTTTATGTTAAATTATAAATTAATATGCAAAGACTGACGCAAATTCTTGAACCCTAAGACCCGTTATTTGTAATAATACAATTTTTAAAAGGAAATTCTAGTCAAAACACAGTTACTTCGAAATTTAAATTTAAATATACCCCCAAAACTGTAGGCGGTCACTCAAAAGCTTTATATTGACAACAAAAACACTCAATCAGCCTTTACTTATGTTTTTAACACACTTTATAACATAGCAGCACGTCTGTTACGAGTATACCCGATTACACCCACATTTCACCAGTTATGTTTAAGTCCCATGTAATAAGGGGGGCAAGCAGTGATAGCCCAGTGGTGTGACTAAGTCAAAGGTCTCAAGTTACCAAGACCTCGGATTTTTCGGATCCATGTGCGTATTATATAATTATCACTTTCTTCGGTGAAGGATAACATCACGAGGAAACCCGCATGCCTAAAAGATAAATTTCTCGACGGCATGTAAAGCCAAGTCAGTCAGTGGCCCATAAACGGCATAAAATATCTGACACATGGTGAGACACCACACCATAAAGAAGAGAAGAAGAAGGGGGCGAGCCTATTCCATTGACTAGGCACAAATCCAGACACCGTGGCTGCTACTGAAAAACTAACTTTTTAATTCTATTCAAAAATAAAAAAATAACTGGCGATCTTCGTGCGGTGAATTTATTTGCCATACAGCATACTTCGTCAGACCGTGCATCGTTCTCAGACCGCTGGCAGTAAAGGGTTGTTAGATCGTCGAGTCGTAAGTTTCTCGTATGTTAGTGTTTCATCTTGTAAATATGCCAGGTTGATGCTCTGATGATGGTAATGCGCTGGTTTGCTGTGTCACTGGAGTAGTTTACTGCGACCTAGTTATGATTTTAAGTTTATTTATGCTTTGTCTGGTTGCAAGGGAAGATTGGCAATTATTGTCAAACTCAGTCAGTAGGTACTTATATCGAAAATCAAAATTAATGCGCTGTGTTTTCCGCTTGCGTCTTGCGTAGTTGCGTAAAACGTCGTTATGAGATGCTTGATAGTGTAATCCTGCTTCTGCGTTGTGTTTCTATTAATAATTGAATACAATAAAGATTGAATTTTTGAATAATACACTAATAGGAAATTGGTAAACGCAATTCTTATTGGTTTATCATCACCTTTTTAAACTCTTTAATGATTGCAAGAACATTTCGGTAAATACCACCTGACACAAATGCTCCAACGCTTAAAGATTACTTGGATCATTAACCTATAAACAGAAAACGAAATTTAACAATAAAAAAACATACATATAAAACAATGACCTTGACCTTTGTCAACTCCTCCCATTTGCTGATCCCACGTTTGATCAGTCAGAAGACTGCAATTCCCAAAGGCATCGACATTTCACGTCTGTATCTGACTAACCATATTACATAATGTACCAGGGACACACGGTTCAAAGGTCACCGGGTATTTATGTAATTTATGGATGCGAACCCTTTGCCCGATCATTCCAGTCGGTGGTTATTTTTGGCATGGTTTAATTTAGAATTACTGTTGCTAACTGTAACTTTCAAGGGATAATCTGGCCAAGAAAAAAAGTCCTACTTTAGTGTTAATTTAGCCAGTGACAGCATACTCCTTGAGGACAAAGGTCTCTTCCTTCTTTTCATAATTCTTCCTCTTCTTCATTAGATGATTTACTTCCTTAAAATATAGCCAAGTCTAATACTTTAGTCATAATTTTAGAAAGATTCTAGTAATAGTATTGTATTTGGTTTCAATCATCCTCTTAAACCCTCGCTTGTAATGAAAATCCTGTAAATTGTTTCCAACTTCAAAATGGGACATTGTGTTTCATTCCCAAATCTCAGATCGTTAGCTACAAACAAAACTCTTGTGCTCAACTTTGTTTACGAGCACACTGTATCTATCCTTGTCTTCATCAGCTGATTGATTCCTCTCTCTCTCCTACGCCCTCTGAATACGTTGGTTACTTTCCAAACCAAAGAGCATAGTAATGTGTATTTAAAGATTTATTAGCTCGTGCGTGACATCATTATGACAGAACACATGGAATATGTCATTAAATGGACGAGAACAGAAGGGCAAGAGAGTCAGTGACAACGATAACGGAAAAATCAAGTATGTATTGAAGTGACATAAGCTATCGAAAAACTCGTGGCATTCCTAATTTGAAAGTGATGGTAGAAATACGATAATTATGCGATCGCCATTTTTGTCTTGTCCTTTTGCTGCGGGCTGATTATCCTGCAAAAGGACTAACGTGTGTGACGTTTTGGCATCTTGACAATTCAACAATGTTCATTGCTTTATTCACTGTGTTAAGCAGAAAAGATTTTGGAATCTAAGAAGCAATGGAAAATAAATTCCCTTCAAAATTCTTCGAATTGCTATACGATAGAAATGTCATGATTACAATGAGATGTATCCAGGCTTCATCTTGTAAAGATTCTTACAATAAAATCCTTATTACTTAATTGAAACACTAAGTAAACAGTGAATTATGATTACGCGCGCAAATAATATGTTAATTTCTTCGCTGATTACAACGATAACTTATCTCTTTTTAGCAACTTGTCAGAACAATCGTCTTAGACCGTGATTAAGTGTTGCGCAGTCATCCTCGATCTTTGCTCAGAGGTCTTAAGATCACAATTCGTATGTTTTGATTAAAACAGCTATTAGTATTTTTTTTCTCCTTGGTTAATTAGTATGACATCTAAATCAGAAATCTCTATTTGCCTTTCTCTCTTTTCTAAAATTAAATGTTTTATCTCATGTTTTATTTGATTTTTTCTTCCAAGGATGTTTTACGGTAACTTAAGATTTTCATACAGTTTTTGTTTACCAATTTTTATTAACCAAATAGTAGTGGGATTCAGGTGCAATTGGAAGCTGTCTCCTATATAGTTCAGAAAAGACTTGGCAGATAATGATTTGTTCACAAATTCGGACACTTAAGGAGAAATTACACTCAAGTTGACTTTCTGTATTTTCTTATCCAGTTTTAGGTAAAGTACATAACACATGCAGGTGTTGTTGATTTTTGATGTGTGACGTAAGTTGCGTGTTCAAACTCGTTAGTTTTGTACTATTATTTATATTATTAGTTGTACTACATATTATGTCGGACAGTATAATATTACGATAATAACTTAATGAGAGATTGGGGTTTAAAAAGTGCGTGAGTGATAGAGTACATGTTTGTAAAAGTGGACTTTGTGTGGAAATGTTATCATTGATTAGAAAAAACAAAGATATGACATTGATTTTGAAGATAAGAGTTCTTTGGAACACGAAAAACACGTTATGTGTTTATTATACTGTAGTTTTATTATTCGCCCTTTTAAACTAAAATTCTGACAAATATTACCAATTTCTTTTTACCTTAAGATCGCAGAGAGCCTCCACGAAATCGTTACGAGGTATTCCCCAAACAGGAATTCGCAGGGTTACTCATATTAAAATACCCATTCCATCCGTTATCGTTAACCCTCCGAGCGCGTTATTAGGAAATAATTCCGAATGTAAACGCCGCCGGTCAATATGACCGGTGCAATCAATACGGGACGTGTGAACGGCGGATGTAATCCTAGTGACTAATGACTCGAGGGCTAACGACTAAACTTGGACGAGGTAATGTTTGTTGACGTGACGTTATAGATGACGGATGGCTTTTGTTTTAGTCAGTGTGCAGCGGAAGGGTTGGCTGGAGACTCGCTACCATCTCACTACCTACTTGTAATAGTTGTTTTTTGTTGCATTTTTTCGGGTTTGATATGAATGGGAAACATTTTCCATTCAAAGTAATTATTAAAACCTTGCTTATGCCCGCGGCTTCGCCCGTGTGGAGTTCGATAATTGTCCCACGGGATCATACTACCGGGATAAAAGTCTTGATCCAGATGCCAAATTTCATATAAATAAGATCAGTAGTTTTTGCTTGAAAGAGTAACAAACTCACTCTCCCTCTCTCTCTCTCTCTCTCTCTCTCTCTGTGCTCTTCTATCTTAATGTAATGTCCTGTAAAGTATTTTGTGTGTACATAAATAAATAAACATCCATCCATCCATCCTCACAATATTTCGCATTTATGATATTAGTAAGATTAAACCATATACAAGCAATTTTGAATTGTCAAGGAGTCTGGCACTTGAAGGCTTGAAGCCAGTCGGAAAGCTGGAGCCATGCCGTGAAACGAAGACAGATCTCTATGGAGAAAACCTTGCAAGAAACTCCATGAATACATTTTTATAAGCCTGTATTTTTCTCTGTAGACCCACCCCTCATTTCTTACTCTAATTGACAGCGTCAAAAACAAGGCCAGTAAAATGTTGATAAAATACCGGTAGGTACCTCCAAAATTCATTGACCCACGCATCCACGTGGAGGTATGACGATGGTGTGAAAAACATTTTTTGACAATCGTATAACCGTATAAGTTGGATAAAGTGATTTATTCTAACCACGTCGTCTTACGGAAATATAAAAATAGTGACTATTAGTAACGCCAAAGCCTTTTGCTATTCCGTTAGTTTATAGCCTTTTGAGCTCAGCCGATGTCTTCGACATAAAACGTAAAAGAAAAGCTGTAGAGTAGAACAGAACATAACATGCAAAGTTAAAATATTTCTTGTCATTTATTACAAATTAAAGATTATTTGAGGATTTTCTAAAAGATTCCACGTAAACGTTGCGCGGTGTTGACATTGACAGCTGTCAAAACATAACCGACGCCATCTTGATGCTAAATCAGCGCCTATAATTAAAACCACTGACCCCATTACGTCTCAAATACAATGATCAATCCTAAATAAAAAATCTATAATTAAACCTTCTATAAATACATTTACCAATAATAGAATGATAGTAGAACACAATGGATGGATAGAGCGCGTCTATTCCTATCCTACCATTGTTATTCTACCTCTGACTTCTCAGTACAGTGAACTTTATCGTCATTGACATAAGGTTGATATCAGCGGTTATATATATATAAGCGTGATAGGACTGCATTGGCTGTCATCGGTTGGTTGCCATGGCAACGGTAGGTAGTCTGAATAACTGATTGATCCGCCTACGTTATCGTGATCGTCGTTTGTTAAATAATCTAGTGACTTGCAGGTTTTTGTTGCTATTTGTTTGTAGCCTTTGCGCTAGCTGGTTTAAGTGGTTGGGTAGAGATAGATACTCTGAGACTTTTACTGGCAGATAGCTGATGTTATATAGAAGTTAGGATATTTAGCGACTTAAATACTAGAAAAAGGATTAGGGTTCCTTGCAAAAAAACTCAAACCGTTGAATTGGAAAATATGCAGGCAAGCCTTTGCGCGACAGTGGGACAATACAGGTTTATTATAATGTTAATACTTAAGACCTTGTGGACATTTTTTGTTAGCCTGTTATGTGTTCCCACCGCTGGGCAGAGGCCTCCCCTTTCTTCTTCCAAACCTCTCTGCCTTGAGCGATATCTGGCCATGTTCGCCTAGCAAACAAGATCAGATCGTCACACCACCTTCGCCGTGGCCTACTTCGACGGCGATTTCCTCCGTCAGGCATCCATTGAGTGCCCATCTTTACTTGTAGCATATATCAACTTAATGTCATAGCAGATACTTTTGTCCCATAAAAACTAAAATATATCAAGCAAGCTCTAAAGCCCACATCAAAAAATTCAAAACCCGGTAATTCATTCGCTAAACAGCACACACACATTATGTGGCCGGCGATAAACGCACCCCTGACCACGTGCATTAACGTGGTAGCTACGACCACAGAACGACCACACCACGACCACACAACGCTTGTTCATATTTAATACGACCATTAACAGTTTTACTAGCTTATATTTAACTTTTAATTCGGATCGCGTGCTTTGTGAAGTGTTTACTGCTGAGCTCCCTTTAGCCGTAGCGTGATGGATCGTTCAGTTGTTACTTTATGTGTTTTAGAAGCTGTAAATGCGACAGGTAGACGTCAATGAAATAGTTTCGTGGGCTAAGTTATGACTGTGAGTCATAGTATACGGAAATGGAGGCAAATGACTTCTCCCGCTCTGGGCGGAGCAGGAGGGAGTGTCAGACTTTGACTGACTAAAACCCATCCATGTTCCTTCATCGCCCTTTGTGTTCCGGGGCCACGGTATCTCTTTCGAACAGTCCCGCAACCCCGGCAGGCATCGGTCCTTGCGAACCCCTTCCTTTTGCTGACTCTCTTTGAGGCACATAGGAGGCACCTGTAACTATAACGAACTAGTTGTACAAGAGACGCTGCTATAAGGACTCCTCAACATCCGCTTAGCCTTTTTCCAACATTAGTGAGGTCGGCTTCCAGTCAAACCATAGCATGTAGCTGAATACCAGTATTTCACATGAAGCGACTGCCTATCTGACTTCCACAATCCGCTTGGTAAGATTGTCATACTTTCGGGCCACTGTCTACCTGTAAAGACTGTCAAAGATCTACAAATGACGGCTGGAGCCAATGACTTAACTTGCTTTCCGAGTCACGGAGGAAACTCGGTATGCAATAGATGTGGTCACAGACCGACCTTGGCAACTTTAATGATTCTATGTCCTCCTCCTCCTGCTTCCAACCAATTAGTGTTTATTTTATCTGCAAGAATTGGAGCTTTATTTTCATCCATTAATTTCATACAAAACTTACATCAAACATTTATACGAAACCTTTTCGTGAAATAAAACAACAAACAATGATTTCGTGGTAGTAGTAATATTTTCAGAAAGCAAACATATTAGTTTGCTACACAAACTGGCAATGAACACAAACACGAGTTGTTCGTAGAGACAATATACTCGTAAATTACCGTAACCACTTTGATCTACATTCTACTTTTAACTATTCATAATAATTGTATGAAGCTTTCATCGAGTTGTTAAAGAAAATTAATTATACTAGCTCTCAGCCTCGCCCACGTGGAGTTCGATAATTATTGTCTCACGGGATCATACTACCGGGATAAGAAGTATTCTATGTACTAATCCAGGTCTTAAACTTTCTGTGTTCCAAATTTCATCCAAATCCATTCAGCCGTTTTTGTGTGATAGAGTAACAAACATCCATCCATCCTCACACAGTTTCACATTTTAATATAGGAACAACTGTTGAGTAAGCTTCGACCTTCCACTTCTTGGGTAATTCTATGGGCAACGATTTTTGTGAGTAGAAGTAACCTATGTATATTTGACAAAGATCTGAAACTCAAATATTGCCGTAGGAGAAAATTTTCAACTTGGTAGCGATTTCAGTGAAGTACAAGTAACTGCCCATCTGCAAGTGCCTGAGTTTCGAAACTTCAATATTGCCATAGGAGAAAATTTATGGAAAGGATTTTAGAGATTTATTTTGAAAGTACCGGAAAGTCCGAAACCTTGAAAGACGGTTAAACTGAAAACGTCAAAACTGCTAACTAAATGGTCATAATTATCGTCTTATAACATCGATGTAATGTAGCCTAAATCCTGCTCACCACAAAAAAATCATGCTTGAAGCTCATATTCTAATAAATATAATACAAAATATATACAGCAGCGAGAACCCACCAACGTGAAATATGTCGCAAATTGCTCAATCATCGAGGTGGAATATTTTTAATCTTCTATATTAAATCGATTTCACAATCGTTTTTGTGAGCGCCTGTTTCATGTCAGTATCGAGTGAATTCGTGGTATTGGTCCCTGACACATTTATTTTCAGTACCTGTGCTGTAAAATTTGAATTTTTGTCCAATCGCTGCTCGCTCGCTACCTAATGAATTATAGTCTATTTTTTTTTAACGCTGGTGTACTGGTTTGGTTAGGCACATTTGGTCTGCCTCGGGACTGCCTCGTTGGTCTAGCGGTCGCAAGCGGTCCTGGGTTCGATTCCCTGGTCGGGAAGTGTTATTGGGGTTTTACATCACGAATCTCTCAGTAGCTTCCACGGAGTCTAGAATTGCGCGCCGTTGATGGCAATAGGCTCGCCCCCTATTACATGGGATTCAAGTATAACTGGCGAAATGTGGGTTTAAGTACTATTAAGTACACTTCTGCCTAACCCTTCGGGGATAACAGGCGTAATGTTTTGTTATATCTACATAACATAATTATGTTTGATTCGGTTTCACGCGATTCGGCACAGCCGTGTGGACCCGAACATGTATCATATTAGCCCCAAAAGTATTGTGCTTCACAAGGCATTCCAATCTTTTTGAATTCTACCAACTTTTTGGGTCAAAGACAAGCAATTAATACAAAAACTTTACCTAGATGAGTCACTATGCCACTCTTACAGCTGAAGCGACTAATGAGTTTTACTAGAAAATTACATCATGGCTCACGATTATATTTTCTAGCTACGTTTATTACTGCACGTTCTTATATGTAGTTCTTCTGTAAAGTAAAATGCGTGTGAAGATATAGATTAATGCAATATACAATAGACCTTTCCAATGACATCACTTTACCTATATAAATAGAAGCCTTTGTGACAAGCCCGCCATGCTTTTCCCAAACCACTGTAACTCCTGAAAGTCAGAATCAACAGTGGCGACCACCAAAAAAGCGCCGAGACAATAAAGCTCGACGAAGTCCCAGAGAAACAATTTAACCGACTGTGTAGTTAATAAATAGATCACAAGTATGACATTCTTAAACCATTGCTTCGTAGGTTTGAAAAATACGTCTGCCTATCAACGAATCTAACACAATGAATATTGTTCTACTGTCAATTGAAAGGAAAGGCATTGTAATTTCTGTGTAGGTAACTAGTTACCCTACACCTACAGGGTTGCCTCGAACATCGGATTTAATTGGAGTCACAGATACTTAAACGCAGCCAGGTATAAAAACAAAAGCATTCTAGTAGCGAACCTTACGGATTACTTGAAAAATCTGATTCAATTATAGTCACAGATACTTAAACGTAGCCAGGTATAAAACAAAGCATACAGTAGCAAACCTTACAGATTACTTAAAAATCCGATGCTATGACATCATCGATCCTAGCAAGAAGCGGATGGTCACATTAAGATAAGAACAGCTTATCAGTACCACCTAGTTATCGCTTTGCTAATGTTGAATAACTTATCTTAAAACAATAGATCAAACCATGACGTCACTTATTGAGAATGTGTTATTATATATTGTATAACGGGCTGGTGTCCGCAATTCCACGTCAAGCGTGTATTTTGCGTATGGGCTATAATCCACCACGCGGGCCCAGTGCGGATTGGTAAATGTCACATGTCTTCGAAGTTTTGGTTCTAGGACATGCCGGTTTCCTCACGAAGTTTTCTTTCGCCGTTTTGAGAGCAGCGGTGATAAAATAAATTACACAAAGTAATGCGCCTGTCTGTCTGTTGTGGAGGACAGATAGGCTAGGCACTCGCTCCATGTAAAGTACTGGTATTCAGCTGCATCCGGTTAGACTGGAAGCCGACCCCAATATAGTTGGGAAAAGGCTAGGCAGATGATGATAAATGCGCCTGTCTGGGTTCGAACCCTCGACTTACTGTTCGTAGGTCGGGGGCGCCACCACTGGGCCACCACTGCTCTAATTGAGAATGTATTGCAGGGTCAAACTAAGAAACAACGTAACAGTACACCTGTAATCCCTAAAGAGTTTGGCGGTGGTGTACCTTTTGTACACACATTGCCAATAGGCATGAGGACAGTATCAAAAAATTGCAAATCTATTTAGTCCGTCAGTTAGAGTATTGGAAATTAATGGACACGTATTTTTTGTTTTTGTAAATCAATGAATATTGACTAAGATAAAACGCATCAAAACTCGGGAGCGGGGGCTCGTGACGTCAGAACTAGCTAAAAATTATACCAAGGCGTGACGTATTGAGAATTTTAAAAGCGTCATATCTTCGTCAATTTTGGTTTACGTAACAAAAGAAAAAACACGGGTCAAATATTTAAAAAAAATCTAACTGACGGACTAATTAGATTTTTTTTGTCGTCTCGCCTATTTCTTCATCGTTGGTCTAGTGTTTTAAAAGTAAGCGTTCACCTGTCCGCACCGTACGCATCGCATCAAACGGATCGTAGTATTATTGAACAGGTACGAGCGAAAAAATTGCAAATCTATTTAGATTTGCAATTTTTTGATACTGTCGTCATGCCTATTGTCGGAGAATTATCTGAAAAGCTCTGTTTACCAAAATAATTCTAGATTCACTATACTTGTTCCATATCAATGACGGCAAGTTTACGAAACGTGCTTAAAGTGAAAAACGTGAACTTAGTCTTTACACATACTGCTCCAAAAATACAACATCATGTTATGGAACACTCTGTATATTTCAAGATTTTTATTAATAAATGAAAAATGACAGTTAAGCCGCTTACTTTTAATAAAAAAAGTCTCTGGGATTTCAGAGAAAAAATATTTTCAGTTGTGATTTTTAAAATCTCTGGTACCTGCGAAAACCAGTCTAGCATTCTCTTTGTTCATAGTCTGTTTCAGTCAGAAAACAGAGCTGAGTGCTCATCGATTCAGGATTTCAGTACGAAACAGATAACCTACTCCAAACTTTGTTACTTACCTTAACTTTTTGCTGAAATTGTAGCTAAAATAACAAAAACAGTAACTCGTTTCTCTCTACTAGTCGATATAAGTAACAGATAGTCTGCCAAATGCCCAAATAAAGCACACTGCTAATTATTCAAGGCTCAGCTCAGTGTCGCAAGAAATTAAATGTCCCAAGTGCAAAAATTAAGGCATTCATTTGGGTGTCGCCGTGATTTTGTCAGACCGAAGCAAAAGTCTAAGCAAAGTTTCGTCTCTATATCTTAGTCTTAGATTATGTTTGAACCACTGAAGCATTGCAATAGAAACGGTAAGGAGGTACGCTTAACTCGCTAGAGAACTGCCGAGAGTGACACGCATACAAATGCGAGGATATTTCAGATGTTAAAGGCGCACCTCTACTTCAAAACCCACTATATATCCCAAACTTACGACCGCATATAGAACTGGATATATTGAGATCCCTTCCGTTACATTAATTAAGTAAGTACTCCATTCATGTCTTGCCGTTCATTTACTTTCTTGTGGTCACACAGGCTACCGTATGAGATTCTGGGTTGATTTCCAGGTCGGGAAAAGTGTTATTGGGTTTTTTTCCACTAGGAATTTCTCAAGAGTTTGTGAATGGTATTTAAACAAACCTGGCGAAATGTGGGTGTACTACAGGGCACACCTCTGCCTAACCCTTTGGGGCTAACAGTGGTGATATTATGTTTTTAAGTTACTCCATTCAATCACTTTTCACAAAGTTTCCTAATCTATTACAGATGCATTACAAAACTTCCACATAACAAGAAAGTACCACATTAAACACGCTCAAACGTTAACACCCCGAAAAACTGGTAGACTATTATATTGTCACGCGAAAAACGCGAAGTATCGCACGGAAGTTAATAAAGGGTCGTGTTACCGATAAGTTGGCAGAACAAAGAATTGCCTGTGCCGCGTAGTTCGCACGTGAGCGGTATCGATCGGGCGGGGCCCTGCGCCCTGCGCGTCGCACAAAGCACCATTACACCCGGGCCCCGGCCTCCGGGCCCCGAAACCAGAGGGACTAGGGAACGTGGGGTCGAAACAACCCTAGTGCGGTAGGTTATTCTTTCCAAATGCAGAGTAAGAAATATTTCGGCCCAGTTGTAGCAATCGATATTGTTGAGGCGTGTGCAAGTGAATTGTGCAGATAAGCCGGTTTAACGTGGGGAAGTATTCTGGGCATGTACGATATAGAGTTGAACTAGCTGAACACGTTGTCACAATTAATAATAACAATATTACTATGTGATGAGAGGCTTAAAGATCATACATTAATTAATCTTAAATTACGATGGATAAGCATAATATTACCTAATAAATTACAATTTAACGAAGTTTCAGTGCTTCAGTATTAATTAGAAAATTAATATTCCCGTCATGGACTACTTCAGCATTACTGAATGTAATTTTAAACAAAATTAATGTGATACATGAAGACAGTTTAATTTTATTTTGCACGGAATATTGTTTCATTATGCATATTATGTTGCATGTATTACAAATTCAGCAACGCACTTAGGTTCGGCGCTGTTTGCCCGTTCACTTCGGCGCTCCAAGGCCTCTCAAAGGCGTGCATTCATGTTTACATTTCTGCAATTCGCGCCTACGACGCGCTCTCAAACAAAGAACGGCCACTCGACACAATGACAACAATCGACCACCGTAATAGCCCCCCTGCATAATGTGCGCAACTTTTGTTTTAAAATATTAAACGGTGTTATTTCGCTTAATTTAATGTGTTTTGTTTGAAAGTTGAGTGCTTCGCAGGTAATGCGGAACCTGGGAAGCTACGTTACATTGATGCATGGCTCGCCGGTAAATATTGTAAAAATGCAGAGCCAGCAGGATGTGCTCGCTGGTGATATTTTATTTAGAATTGTGGATGGTATCTTCCAGAATGGATTTACCGCGAAACGCCCCGAGCTGCCGCTCGTATGACTCTAACAATTTTAAAGAAAATAAGCTATATTTTGTCGGAGTCATAGTTGAAATGAAATCAACTTTTCCACGGATATTATTTTATGTCGTGAGTCTCTGAATAAATTCTCGAATAAAATATTCGCCTTTATTTTAAAATCCCATTGCCTTTATCTAGTTATAAAAAAAAATCTTGATCCCCGCGAATGTCACGTCATGGATTTAGCCATACTTCGCTTGATCTTCGCATAATACAAACTCTATTATACAAGAAAATCATAAAAAATAAACCCACCAACGGATATTACACATACATTTTTCATCGCAAAGATCAGCATGGAACTTAAAGGTTTTCGTATAAGCGAAAATAATGCGGGTGTCGTAATACCCGGGCTCGGGAAGAACCGGGTAGAAGGTGTCTGGTTGAGATGCTGGAGAAATACGCCTTGTCTAGGGACTAACGTTAACTTAGTAGTGGAGTAACTGAACTGCATCTCGGATTGTTAAGTAAAAGGTATTGTTGTGAGGTGGTTTCGTTCTTGGGCAAATAGAGCCTCGAAACTTGGTGGCGAAGTTTAAATTCCTGAAAAATGACTAGACGCTTTCATCTCTGTCTTGATTTTCGTGTTTGACTAGGCTAAGGTTTTAGAAGTAATTTAGAACTTTACAGGGTTGTTTTATTTCGTTTCATCTTGATTTTCCTTTTAGTCAAACTATATTGTCTCACTGCTGGGCAAAAGTTTCTCTCTTAGCCTCCTACTCTTCCCTTTGTGCGATTGTCCCTTTCCTAATCTGACTTGCCATACCCCTTAAAATTTAAAATAACAAAACTTCAACTTCAGTTAGGTACAATCTATACGCCACAACTTTACTATCAAACCTCACCCATAACAAACACAGACAGCATACCGGACCACCTATAACTCCCATCTTGCACTGACCAAAGAACTTACACACTTAATAACTGCATGAAATGTCCTATTCTGTCCTAGGGCTTCGGTTCCCGGGTCTCGTTATAAGCGAGATGGACGGAGATGGACAGTCCGGTTCCTTATAAGGCTGGTACTACCGTGCGAGTTGTACGACGTACGAATAGCGAATTGATTGGTGTACGATGACGGTTAGATAGCTCGGATAGCTGTTGTCAGACGCATACCCATCAAGCTGCTACAATCTATAGATTTTCAACTTTATCGCTAAAGCATTAGGTTCATGGTTGATTGGGAAAATTTGACAGTATCGGGTAGCTTGATGTGCTCGCGTACTTGACGTGTTTGGGTAAGGTTGTAGATCAATTGGTAGATTTGGAATAAGTTATGTTATCTGTGTGCATA
This sequence comes from Xestia sexstrigata, assembly GCA_941918905.2. Lineage (NCBI taxonomy): Eukaryota > Metazoa > Arthropoda > Insecta > Lepidoptera > Noctuidae > Xestia > Xestia sexstrigata. The sequence goes on along the minus strand of OW799210.2, from coordinate 19,627,812 downwards.
GTTAGGGGTTCTTTGGGGCGGGTTAGGCAGTATTTGTTGGACAACAAATTCGATATGAAGCAATAACTACATATTGAGCTTGCGTTCGGCTCGAGTTCGGTAGACTTCGATCGGCGTCTACCTTCGCTGAATAATTTTGGCTTGGCGTAATTTGAGCTAAGATGCCCTTTTTTTTTAAATCAATGAATCCTACTATCCTACTAATATTATAAATGCATGAAATTTTGCACACAGATAGTTTATAACCTGGATTAACATATAGGATACTTTTTATCCCGGTAGTAAGATCCAATGGGACAATTATCAAACTTCACTCGGGCGAATCCGCTGGCAGAAGCTAGTATATTACATTTATTATTTTTTCTGTCCGACTATGTCGAATTACGCTGACCTGAACATGTGGGTACTGCGTAGCACCGATTACACTTTCAAAGATAAAATAGGTATATAGTAATGAGGTTTGATATTAAACAGACTCCTACAGCTGCCATACTGGTCACAGTGGTGCCCTGCTTTATGCTGTTCAATTTTCGAAGACAATAAATGTCCCAGTCCAATTTATTCTGAAGCGTTGAGTTCAATAGAGCTGTTCCCTTTCCCATTACGTTCCCGGCTATCAAGATGTCGACAACTCATACTTTATGTGGCATTGTCATCTCTAAATCCAATATGTTATTGCCACACGTGTTCCTGAAGACTTCGTCGTATTCAAAATAACATAACATCAACACGCCTGTAATCTTCGAAGGGTTCGGCAAAGGTGTATTTAATATTCCTAATAGTATATACATACATTTCGCTGGTTATGTTTATTGTCTCATGTAATATCGGACGAGCCCTTTGTAACCAACTAGGCACGAATTCGGAATCCGTGGGTGCTACTGAGAAATCCCTGATGGTAAAACCCAATGACACTTTACCTAACCTTGAAATCAAACCCAGGACCTCATGTTCAACAGTCGCACTTGCGACCGTTAGACCGGCGACCTAAACCGAGTTACTCCTAGTTTCTTAACACATAGTTCTTCAACATTTCTACGTGAGCCAAGTTTAAATCCATCTTAAAACTGTTTAATATGTAAAATTGTATCGAAGTCCTCTCCGGCCGTCGCAGACACGATTATACAGTAGGAAAGGAGTTCTCATGCAAAAGTAGTGTTCAGATGTCCGGACTAAGTAATTTATCTCGCTGCTTCCCCACTACTTCACGTGTGAGAAGTGTTACTTGGAAAACATACGGGTTATTAGGAACAAGACGATCCCGCGCAACAGCCCCAGAAATAAAAACACTGTTTTTCCTCAAGGAGACTTCGCTTGAAATTTTTTTTCGTTGCGAAATTTATTCCAAATCACGACAAGGAAAATCTGTTGTTATGACAAAGTTAGGTTAGTAACCCGTCTGTGGGTACCTCGTTGTAATACACGTGCCGAAATGTTAACAAATATTAACAATACGTTGCACATGCCAGATCCCACTTCTGATAACACTAATTTCAATTCATTTGCAACTGTCTGCTCTTTTTACAGACTCATTGTCAAAGTGGTTGCCAAGTTTTGTTGGAATAAAAACTAAACGGTTGCGTACAGTCTTCGGTTGCGGTAAATAGCAGTATTTGATTTATGAACAAAGTGCTTTGATATATGTTTTCGTCGCCGGTGGTAAATGTAAGGAAGCAGGTCCAGTGAAAAGATAATTTATTGTGTCTAGTTTTTATTTATTGGCTAGATTCGGGTTAGGATTTAAATCTATTTTAGAAGCTTTTACCGGATGCCTTTGATAGTGAGATATTACAGAAAGTGGCTTTCGTTTTGCGTTGTAATTTATATTGTGACACATTCTAAATTCTTTTGTTGAATCAAAATGACTCATTGTTGTAAGATTTTCAATGTTCTTTCCCTCTTACTCATTTCTTTTTCGATTCTAAAATCGGTTATTTAGAAAAAGTGTGTCAGTTTTGCACCAGAGTTAGTATATCTTTATGTTATATATTTTTATGTTTATCTTTATTCTATAATATACATAATATTCTTTCTAGTCTAGTCAGTACCGTCCCAACCGCAATTCAGTATGTTTCCACTAAAGGTGGAGTTTTCAGCGGTGGCGCTCGTAAATCAGGCGAGGCTGAACCGAACGATATTAATGTACGAACGCGACCACCTTCGGCAAATACGTTTTATTGGACGAAATGCGCCACAGCGCCAGTTGCCACGCCGACGGATACGTGGCGCACATTTTAGCTTGGTTTTGTATCGGGCCAAATATTGGGGTTTGATTGAAAATTATCGGCGTTTAATTTGTCACGGGAAATGATACAGCTTGTGTCAGAAATTTGTATGGGAAAGCTGATTATTTTTTCTCGGTTACGATGATCTCGTGGTGAAAGTTGTGTTTGTATCACATCCAAGGCACACACCTCTGATTTTTTGGATTAATGTGCGTATTGTACAAATTATCACTTGCTTAGGTGAAGGAAAACATCGTGAGAAAACCAGCATGCTTGAGAGACTTTTTTTGACGGCAAGTAAAGCCAAGTCAGAGGCCCATGGACGGCATAAAAACTCTGACACCAGGTTAGGTACTGACCACACGATAAAGAAAGAAGACCACACCTTTAAATGCGACCACGTGCTGTATATCTAGTGGTGGTGGGTTTACTACGATCGTTACATACTCCTTTTACTTCATTTCTGAACCCATAATCTAGTTCCTTAATCGTCTTTCCATCACACTAAATATCTATAACGCCATCTTTTTCATTAATGAGCTTATTAACACCAGTCTTTAAAACATCATCATTCTCTTGTCATTATCCCAATTGATTTGGGGTCGGCGCGATATCTTCTTCTTACATCTCCTCTCACCTCCTTTCTTGCCATATCATTCTGTATGCAGTTTATCCATCCATCGTTAATTTGGCCTTCCTCTACTCTTTTACCCGCCCACATTCATACTCAGGACTTTACTTACATTTTCTTCATTCCTCATCACATGCCCATATCACGACAACCGGTTGCCGCAGTCTTTAAAACAATATTAGTATAAATACTAAACCAGACACTACATTTAATAACTTCGTTATATTTTTAGTATCAACAAGATTCCAGTCTATGGGTTGAATGACTTCAAAAATTCCTAAATTGGGTGGCGTATCATTTGCAGCCAGACGTCTAGAACACATGTTTGTCTATATCTAGGCCGAGACTTAGCAAGCTGTAAGGAGATACAGCTTTCAATCACGACTGAAATTGTATCGTCGAAATAGGAACCCTAAATATCTGTGCCTAACTGCCTACATCTTGTGAGCTAAGCCCATCCATCTTTGTAAAGTAATCGTAAAGTGCTTTCCTAGCCAACTTTCCTAAATCTCCATTCTCGGTAAAAAAGGTTAGTAAAAAGTATCTAACCTGTACTGAATTAATAGCTTCATAATAAGAACTGTAACTCTGTATAATATATCATCATACAAGCATATGTCACTTTATATCCTAATTTAATTTATTTGTCGACGCAACATTATTGTCTTATTCTACCATCGCTACGTTAATAGAGATCTAGAATACCTAGACTTGATTGCTGAAATTGTATCTCCGGTTACAACCTTACAATAAGCCTAATGTAAATCTGGCTATGTCACTACCATAACCATAATCCAGGGTCATTCTCACCCCGTTTAAGTTTCAATTATAATCAATAGTTTCAGTTGATTATTGTGAGGGTTGCCGAATTGTGGTTACTACTTACGTCCAATTACCTGACCCTACAAAAGACTTCGGTTAGATCGTAATGAGTTAAATAGATTTCGGGTTACAGCTTGCACGGTAATCCTCTTTGTGATGGAGAGAAATTTTCCCCTTTTAATCGACTTTCAGGGGATTTATTATAGTTACAATGTTCGTGGTTTGTTTCCTACCTTTTGGAAAGTTCCGGGTTGCCAGATTATGGATGATTTATTTTGTTTTTTTTTTCGGTTTTAATTATTTGATTTCGTTTTTATTTCTTTCTAACCTGTAATTTGTATGGTGTGCATAATAAAGATGATTCTATCCATCTGTGATAGGGTTATGCCGATTTTCGACTATCTTCAATCTAGTTTCTATGCCTACCTCTTTCAGTGATCAAGACAAATATTTGCGTTCTCAATAACATTGTTATTAGGGGTTATATTTCAGAAGTTATCGACGCTCTAAGTATGTCGTAATTTTCTAACAAAGCCTACAAGACCCTAGGTCTGCTCCAAGCAGAAATAACTTCACGAAGACCCGATCATGGATCTATTTCACGTCAGGTTTAAAGGCCGAGGATAAATATCGAAGGATTATTATTTCTACCTGAAAATAATTAGATTTCCAACTTTCCTGTCTTATTTTTCTTTGTTCTGGATATTCCTCGCTAAATGCCTTTGTGTAAAGTTTTGAAAGAACCTGTCGAATACTAGTTGTAATTTGATCTGCGGGGAAATGAGAATCTGCCTTAGACGGGCTCAGTAAAAGTCTTGATAAGAACTAAGAAGTAAAGATCTCAAAGCATTTCATAAATTCTATTTAGAATAAACTGACTTCCTATTACTTCATGGATCATCATCATCATCAAACGACGGGTTTTTTGTTTAACACACATAATATGCGCAATGCCGTTCATTTTTACAATTCAACAACAATCAATACGGTTTATACATTGTAAAGCTGACGAATTTTTCAAACAAATTAGAAATTTCCTAAAATTTTTTTTTCGGATTGCGAATGAAAGTGTGTAACGTAATTGGATTGTTGATATAGGTAAGACCCATATTTTACAGTGACCAAATATAAATTTAACAAAACACATGGAATTTTGCACGAATTTATCAAAAGTTAACCAAAAGTCATGAAAACTTCAGCCTAATTTTCCAAATCAGGTTCCCCAAAGGTGTAAATCAGTCCACCGAGCCGACATAACACCTTACGACACAAATCCTATTCTTGGCGTTAATACATCCTGTATAAATAAGTTAGTACGAGATTAAAGTGTCGAAAACTGTTGGTAATAAGCTCGGCCGCAGGTGTTGAGTAATTGGTGTGCGCTCCGATATGACAGGCGCGCGTTCCACGGTAGATTGGGTCGGACAGGCTCCGCTCTATACTCTATGGGTTGAATACTGTCTGGATTTTTTTACTATTCATTTTAGTTGGATTTTATTGTAGTTTCTTTTTTGACAGACTTGGATAATTACATGCACTAACGCCCCTTTCTATGAAGGTAGGCAGAAACCATAGGAAGCCACCTGCTATCGCGACTTTGTTTGTGGTGTTGGAATTACGATGTCGTAGATCAACTAAATTTAAACAAATAGAAAAAAAAATGCTGTTGGAAAACATAACCTCCTCCTTTTTTAGAAGTCGGTTAATAAAAAGTTATCGTTTCACCTAATTGGCCCTTGCCTCGTGTTTGTTACTAAATTACATAACATAACATCGTTATTTGATTCACCTACATTCAGTACCTACAGTACAGTGACTAGTAAAAGTAAAAATAATCCAGTGTGTCACCTAAAACTTGGCACTCACCCCACCATTCACTCAGCCACTCAGAATAGTACCTACTCGTCAATAGTGCACAAAAATATGTAACAACACATCAACAACACGTAACCCTCTTACGCCGCGCGGGTACATTTTTCCCCACCTCCCAAGATTTGTACCCGACATACATAAATACATCCGTACGTGTGCACACGGCTTGTATTGTATAGGAAACGTGTAAATTGTTTACCGATATCAGGGAAGCGATATGTTCTCGCCGACACTGCGAGTGAGTCGGGCAAACACGACGAGTGCCGCCACAAGAGCCTCGGCCCATTTTACAAGAGTCTCCCCTCACCTACGTGCATACGACGCGTGTATTAAACTGAATTTTGTGTGTTAACGCATTATGGCACTTGGCTGCAATGGAAAATGTGCCGAGCTTGATCGTCGAGAGATATGACGAGATGTAACATTGATGGATGTATTTGTGAAATAAACAAGTAACATTTTATTTAATAATAATGAGCAAACAGAACGAAACCAAAGTGATACGAAATATTTTTCACGAAATAACTGATTCGTGTATTTGTAGGAAAATATCACAGTAACAACTGTGACAACCGAGAAAATGCGCAAATAGCTCTCGTTGTTTACACCGACCCGAATCTTTACCGTAGCGTAATTTAAAAACAAATATTTCTAATATTACGAAACGATACCGTCAGCTTGTATTTCGATATAAATTTATCTACATGACTTAACTTTACGGAAATGAATTACACGGTAGCCGAGTTCTAGTCGACATCAAAATAAAATTATTCGACGATGACTTATTGATGGCTGAGTTAAACGAGCTATATGATAAGTTATTCCCGGGCAAGGCTGTGTCGCGTAATTTCGAGGCGAGGGTAGCGCAAAATGTATACGTTAAATATTACGTCACGATTCAATTTGCGGTGAGCGGAGCGTGCGGCGGACGCGGTAGCGTGTTTGCTCACTGATCGACGCCCGTGATGTCCTCTGTATGCACTAAGAGTTCAATGTGTGGCTGTGTTCTATATCTTAAAGTAACCTTCTACGGCAGTCCCGTAAAATACCAATATTAGTTAAACGAATATTAACGGTTAGTAGACCCCATTAACCACGAAGTAGCCCATATTTTCAGCTAAATACTCAGCTGATTTCAATGAAAATCCAATTGAGTTTTTTTATTAATTTCCACGTGTCACGCGAACAAGTGATGTGCCTATTTTGGTGCATGATACAATAAAAAAATAATGAACGTTAAAAACGTGCTCCATACTGAATGCCTAATAAGTTTAAGAAGAGATTACACAAGTTACACAATGTGTCATCAGATTAACCCAATAAAGAAAGTCACAAGTATGCAAGAAGGTTGCGCTATGCAAAATAAAAATGTCTCCACGAATCATCTCCGACGCTGTAGCAATTTACGTTCTTGCTAGACTTTTCACATCGTCCTTCTCTCTCGCACCACTGCTTAATGCCACATTTACTTTCCAAAATATAGCTCACCCCTTCCCAACCCCGGTTGAATTAAGCAAGTTTATAGTTCAATTTAAAATTTTGATATGAACTACGTAATAACTCGCAAGTTTCGAGTTCTCGTGTTTATATGATTCATAATTTAGTGGCAATCGTGTCTTATGTGGTGAACTTACCAAGTTTATTAGATTTCACTGTGTATGAGGAAATTCCTTTAAAAGGTGTTTCATTTTTTATGGACAGTGTACAAGTTCTCTCTCAAGCGTCCTGAGCAACTTTGAAGTTATAAAACTGACGGAACTACTTCTGTTGCTCGCATACTTTCCACTTTGTGGCACAAGTATTAATTTGAGAAAATGTTTTAATAGCAAATGAAAACTGTTTCATGTTGAGGGTACTTTCGTTTTATTAGGTTTCTATTCAAAAGCTGTCCTACCAGATATACAACAGTGTAAAGCTTTAAGCTACACATGAATACGAATGCCGCGATAAATCCGAATGATTTTACAGTTACCAAGCGGATATATGTAAACATATCGACAGATATACGATGTTTTCAATATTATGTACAGAGAAACTCTCCTTCCATGTTGGGTTAGGTTAGCATACTTCGCAAAAAGTTATTACTGGCGGTACCCAAACTGAGTTTGCTCAAGTCCTTTACGGATATGGGCTCTTGCCGACGGAGGATTTGCGGATAATTACGCGCCTCTTATTAAGCCGTCTGCAAATACTTTTGGGATGGGTAATTTTGTCCCTCGCTCGCATTTTGGGGGTTAACTATTTTTCTTTAGTTTATATGAGCCGGATCGTGCTGCCCTTTTTATTAATTGGTTCTTTTTGTTTGGTATCTCTGTTATAAAATACAATAATGATGATTTCTCAATGGATTTTACGAATATTAAATAAAGTATACAGGAAAAACAAGTTTACTTACCTAAGCCTGTAAGGTCGATGCTCTTACACAAAATAAATAGGTGTCTGGTGGCCAAAGTTCAGATCGCAAATACTGACAGCTGCTTGAAGCGCCATATTGTCTTACACCAAAAAAATACACGAAGTAATACCCGGGATTATGTAGAAGAAAAACAAGCAATCCCTTTATGTAGGTAAAGATAACACAGATACTTTCTGTCCCAAACTCCCCCGCGGTATAAATCTCAATTTGCATAATATATTTTGCATCAGTTTAAAGGTGTCCATTGTGCGGGTACTGTCAGGTACAGACGGCCGCACGTTAGTGGTAACACTTGGACTTAGTGATGGTCTAGCCTCTAGCGAAATACAGAGTTTCAATAATGAATAAAAATTATAAATTTTGTAAATAAGAAATTGGAATCATATCTATACACGTCATATTTAAGAAAAACACTAGATGAAGTCGACATTTTCTGAGAAGAAACGTCTCTATTGAAGTCATGACATTACATTTAAAAAAAAAGTGTAAAATGCAGGGTACCATCCGGACTGACCTTTTATTTATTTAAACTTCTTGTACAGTATAGGTACATAGGCGGACTTAATGCCACAAGACATTTTAAACCAGTCAAGTGTCAACCATTGGGTTAAATAGCCCCAACATTGTAATAGGATGGGTTCTTTACCTTTGAAGAAAGTACCATAAATATTTCTAGAAAAAAAAATGGTTAAAATGCCATAATAGAATAGAATATAATTATTGTAAAAACAGGATCAAAATAATATGTGCAAGATCTTAAAATAATAGGTAGATCTGCATGTTTTGCCATTTATGGCGTACAAAATAACATAATATTTTTTTGGTTTAGTATAAACCTTAAAAAAAAACTTGAGTCTACACAGCAATCTAAAAAAAGAAAAAAAAATCCTAATTCTAATTAAAAAATAAAACAAAGAGATTTGACGGTAAAATTGTGAAAATTACGTAATTATAGGAATCTATTTAATTAATTGCGTTAATTTAAAAATTCCGATACGGTATAATAGCACATGGCTATGAGATATTTTTTTAAATTTATTTTAAACAGAGCAGTATTGTTTTCGTGCGTCCACCAGTACATGAGAAAACCGCCCATCCTGCATCAGCCTCGTTTGTCATTCACCTCCTCCACCGCATTTAATTTTCGGCGCCCCGCGGGTACGGCCCTTCTCACACTTGGGGCCGATGTCGAAATATGAAAAGTATTTTGTGCCGATGAATTGAAACAATGTTACTTTTTTGTAGCTTGATTTTTTCCCGTGTGGGTTAATTAGACCGCGGTGGGCGCGTGCGTGTTAGATTTGTTTAGGGTTATTTTTTTAAATGTGTAGCAAATATTCTGACAGCATGTTTTGATATAGGAGTTGTGGCGTCGTAAGTCAATATGGCGTCCATCATTTATCGGTGTTGGCCACGCGAGGAGATTAAGTGCTAGTTAAATAGAAGGATTCGTAACATGATCTCATTGATCATTGATCTTATTACCATACTAGTCTGAGAAGAGACGGCTAATAGCTGCCTTTTATGCTAACTACTTGCTATTAAATTGATGCTTTTGAATAGCACAATTTACGTTTTATTTTTGTGCGAGAAAATACGCACAACTTTACAGACGTAAACGTAAATCCAAGCTATTGCACAGTTAAATTTCAATGATAAAAAAAAAAAAAACTTGTTTATTAATATTGTAAACCGGTCGTGTGTCAGTCCAGTCGCAGCCATTTCTATGACACAACTTTAGTTTAATTTTATAAAAAGACTATCACTTTGCTCGCGACTTCGTCCGCAAAAATTGTGATAGCTCGGCTAATATGCATGATATAAATATAAATGATGGCCTATATAGCACTCACTAATAATGTAGCTTTCTCCAGTAAAAGATTTTTTAGAATTGTATCATTAGTTCCGAAGATACAAACAAACAAACAAATTTTACCTCTTTATAATATTAGTGTAGAAGTATAGGTAGGATGAGGTAGGAGAATGGTGATATCGGTATCGCTAAAAATAAACCAACTCCATGTTACCATGGACCAAGGATCACGAACTTGAACCTTCTACCCAACCTTCAACTCTCCACTAAATTGTTGATGGTTTTAATAAAAGTGGCCGTTTTGAATTTATAATGTCAATAAAGTTAGTTGTGACTGACAAACACCGCCTTATTTGGGGAAAAGGCCGTAACGGTGACCAACATGTTGTTAAAAAGTTTTTATTGATATTAAACTGGTTTCTTTTGGAGTTTCATAGTTCTTGGTGTGTTATGGACCTTAAAGTGGGGACTTATGCCTACTTATAGGGCGTGAAGAGTTGTTAGATCCCTCACTAAACATGGTAAGTCCTGGAATCTTCATTTTTATCAGTAAAGTTGTATAAACGTGCAATGCAGGAACTACACAAGGCCTCCTGCTACGACCCTTAGATACTCCTTCTGCTTTGGCCATTAATTGATAACACCTGACCTTTCTAAATAATATCACCAACAAGGTATACATATGTCCATCTATCCGTTTCCAACTTATATGTATACCAAACAAAAATCCAATAAAACTTGAACTTACAGAATTATAGTACTTTATTATAGTTAAGTAGCCCATTATCCGCCCCAGGACGATCAGTTTTGATTGAAGACGAACGCAAAGCAAAAGATAAATCTACAATACTCAGGATTGGAAACAAACTCTTATGTCAAAGAATAACTTCGTTATCGCGTCTTTTTGCAAAACAAAATTTTAGTACCAAGCAGAAATAAAATAACGAACGTCTAAAAAAAATATCGCCGCGAAAGATATCGAGAAAATACAACTTATTGATACGACGCTCTGTTGACTGACATATTTGTACATTTTCATATAGCGGCTGATGGAATTGTCGCGAGAGACTGTGAGATATCTCGCGCTTATATCGAGGTACTTCTGCCACAGATTGGCTCGCTAAACAAACGACACGTTTTACAGGCTCTAATACTGAAACTATTCAGACTTACACCACGGATTGCCATCAACTTTATAACAAGATGCTTTGAATCGTTACACTCGTTGTCTAGGGTACTTTATCATCTCTATCTGTGATTGGTGGCTCATGCGTCGCGAGACGGACGCACCACGCCATCCAACGTTTCACTCTCGACTGCTGAGAAACTCACCCTTGTTATAAAAAGCTTATCACGAATCCACCCGGCATAGTTACTGAACAAAATTGGATCCGATAAAAAGTTTCTGCCATTTTTTTGTTACTCGTAAAAAGATATCGCAAGCGTTCGCCTCGGGCGAATGTCATTGAATTTTCAACAACGATTTGAGAAGATTGTTGTAGCGTCTCAAGGGGGCTGGTGGCGCAATACATTCACCCTGACTTACGGACCCTTGTACAAACTAATTCTTACGGGTATTATGCGCTAACACCCGGCCCCACGATAAATCGACGTCCCACAATTCCACATCACTCACCCAATATTATCTGCGTAACAAAAAGCGCAAACAAAAAGTCGTAAGAATGCGTAATGACATTATTTTATTAGCCGTAATTTTACCGAAGAGGCTGACGGCAAACCGCAGAGGTCCGTCGGTAAAAATGAAAGATAAAATTATCTCAAGTGTTAAGTGTTTACTGAACGAGGTGAATGACACCGGTTATAACACATCTTATAATAAAAATGACTGGAGATCGTAAAATTACCAGTGACGCCAACTGTCCAGCTCCCGAGAGAGGAATAGAGGAATGGCGAATAAGAAATCAAGATTGATGTCCACCGTCTCGTTCCGTCTATTACCATAAGTTGGGAAAGTGATTTGTAATGAAATATAGCTTCAGTAAATTCTAGACATATTGTTGGTGTTACGTAAAGCTTCGCGGAAGACAGCTGTAATTTGCTAATGGAGATTCGAGGAGGCACATAAGTTACGCGGAAATTTGCAATTCGAAAGAAGCTCCCGACCTCTTTTATTTCATAAGTAATATTGCTGCAATCGCGACGCGGGAACAACAGTGCGAGGGCTGGCGCGAATAAGTTGCGACTTCTTGGGAGTTCTAATTGTTCTTCGACATTGATTCGTCAAGCATTCATGTTTGTCGGAGAGAAGTTGTCAGAATGCCGCTGTGCTAAGTTCGTGAGCTGGTTCATTACGTTTGAAGCAAATTGTTTTGAGAGCGAATGTGCTTATTGACTTTCCTAAAGATTAAGGGCGAATTTCACGTGTGCTCCCGTACCAGATTATCACATCTATCTTGCGTTACTAGTTTAGTTACCGGCTATCAGGAAACGACTTTTCTGTCATTTATACTTCCTTTGTCAAGATTTTTATTATCTTCATTATGTTGATGTTCTTAGGGTCTTCTTATAAGAATTTGCGTATATATGTTTTAATAATTATATATAATAATAAATATATAAATTAGAATTTGCGTATTTAATTTTATAATGTTGTGTATAGTCAAATGCTGATCTTTAAGGAATTCCAAGTAGGTACTATGAAAAATAAGTATAGTTTATTTTTACTGATACTTCCATCCGCCATTTTCTTTGTAAGTACTTCATTTTTTTCGTAACCTTCCTGCCAACCCTGCCAGTTCCCCGGTGCCACTGAAGTCTGTCCGTCGCTTTGTCTCTAAGGGATTTCGTCGGCATGTAACTTTATATTTTTATATTTTGTTATCTTAATTCACAAAAGCCTTTGAATTTCTATAAATTATGATGCGGTTATTGTACACTAGGCCCGTCCCCTGGCTTTGTTTGCGTATTTACTGAATTATTCGCTAAATGTAAACGTGGAGCTGCATAAATATTAATGGTATTTTGTGTAAATGAGTTTGATTAAACATTGGTTTGTAATGGTTTGCATTTTTGTTTTGTTCGTTTCGGAATTTATGTTAATTTTCGTTTGTTATTTGCTGAAGTAAATATAGTAATTTGTGAGTTACGCAAAAGACATGCAATGATATTTTTCCACATAATATTTAATGTTATAAGATGGACTGTGTGAGGAATTATATGAAAGAAAAAGGTGTAAATGATTGCGTGACTGTTGACAGGGGAGAATCGCAGAAAAAAAAAAAGAGTTGCTCCGACCCCATGTAACTTAAACAAGGGCAGGAATATGATGATGCTGATGAAGTATGTATAGTCGCTTTGGATACATAAAGCAGATATCGTCACAGAGTATTTTAACCAAATTCTTCACACCATGCAACACTAATAATACATTCAGAAACTTTTATAATTATAGTAACAGGCCTGAATTCTCAAACGGAAGCCTTAACAACTAAGACATTCATATTTCCAATAATAGCTACCATCAAAGCAGTTATACACATAAGTGAAAATAAACAATAGGTAGATAGTGGCCCATCTCACGATCGTTTTAAGCTCCAGAGCGCAAACATAAGTGCCCGTACTCACGAAACTGTGCTTTGTGCCACCGATAGGTACAGCGTGTATTGATTTAGCAACGTTTGATAACAATCTGTTATTTAAGTAGATGTATGACATGGACTTTCAAGCTAAGGATTCAGATTGCGGGTGTCACACGACTGTCAAACTATAAATGAAAAACAGAGACAGGAATATGGATTAGTGAAAGCATATGGCCGAATTGGCCGAGTAACGTTTGTAGATCTCGGCTTTAGATCAAATTGTCGCAGTATTTAATAACTTATTAACAGTCCCAATTTTCTTGTTCCAGGTAAATACAACTGCATAATATCAGATTGTTCGAGTCAATAACAGCGGTAAGACACAAAAACTGGTCGAAAATTATTTCTGTTGGCGCAGTTGCTTTTCACTGTTTCCTTTTTTTTAGGCGTGTCGTAGGTAATGAGTGTGGATGAGTATGTGTGTGAGTAAAGGAAGACTAATGAAACAATGGATGTAATGTGTAAAGAATGATGCGGCAAGAAAGGAGGTGTCTGATGAGATGACGAGTAATAGAGATGTATGGAAGAAGAGCATGCTGCGTCGACCCCAAATAAATTGGAATAAGGGCTGCTAAGGATGTAGGTAATGAGTGTCGTATTTTTTCAAGGCATATTTTGGTCGTCTAATACTTTCTAATTTCTGTGAAGAACCTCCACCGATTAAAAATAATACGCATTTATGTCATTACAAAATATGACCATGTGTGTGTAAAATAACCTTAGAAACGTTATTAGTTTCAAAACGTTATATTGCAATACTCCCGGGCACTCAGCTTTTACAAAGCGGATTAATATCTTCCAACAATATTGCCCCTCCATTAGCCAAAGTACCTAATAAAAATTGATCATAATTCCTCAGTGTCTTAAAATTAATTCAATTCAACATAAAATCACGGATCTGCCGTAATTATGATAATAAAGTTTCATAAAAAAAAAGATTCCGGCTACAAAAAGGAAACACAAGTGATTCAACAAAATACTTTTATCTTTTTATCGTAAAGAAACGTCTTTATATGGCGCGATCTAAATGTAATTTATTTGCTATAACTTGTTTTATGTATTTGTGGGGACGCGGGACTCTGGGCCAACGAAACACTACTTTTCGAATAACTGATTCTTTATTGGGAAATATTCACTTGTCTTGTGGGTATTTTTGTACCAAAAAATCATCATCAGCGTACAGCAGTCCACTGCAGGACTCTCCAATCACACACTATATACGATTCTCGGCAATTTCGTCAAACTGCTACCAGCCTGTGAAGATTGTCGCTCCATCGAGCCTGAGGTCATCTTACCTTACGCTTGCCGATTCGCGGTCTCCATTCAAGAACACGTGTACCCTAACGGTTATCGGTTCTACGGTTAGTACCACAGGATATGAGTTTATTCGAGGCAAAACATGGGCTATTCTTAATCAAAATCATTTGAGCAAATTAAGCTGCTGAAAAGTTCTGGAGTGGCGACAGCGAAGCGGAAGACGTTGCGTTGGAAGGCCTCCCACTAGATGGACCGATGACCTGGTGAATATTGCGGTGATCCGCTGGATGCGAGGCGCACGGGACCGGTTAATGTGGCGACACTCGGGGTAGGCCTATGTCCAGCTGTGGACGTCTTTCGACTTAAATGATGATGATGAAGCTGAAATGGTGTTTGATATGCTTTGATGGCCATTGAATTAATGATTTTGCCTTGATACATTTCCAATCGCAGTCCTGTGTAGCTGTCGATTGAGTCCAATATTCACAGCCAATGTTTACGTACGTGCTAATGTTTGTCTGAAATATACAGAGGAACTGTGTCAATTTCGGGGACGTTCCGGGAATTCAACCGCTGCGCTGCTCAAAGGCAGAATCGGGGAAACGGCACGGTTAGCGATAGTTCTGTGTGCGACAGCTGTTCTCATAGCTGTGATTCATGGTACAAAACACTTATGTATCACTGTAGATGGGTACTTGACCGGTATATGTATTTTTTTATACTCATTTAAGTAGTATAAAAGCAGTTGTGGCCCTGACTTAAGTCTTAGGTCATGGGTGCGAACCCAAGTAGACACTTGACGTTGTGTGATTTATTTCAACACCACTGCTCTCAAAACTAGCATGTAGGTACTAATACAAAACATTGGCAGACATGTGATATTTACCGACTCGCACTGGTTGTACGTACAGTAAGTATAGTCCAGCTACCCAGTTTTTTAAAGGCAACTTTAGGAGGAATAGCAGCTGTCGAGAATCCTAACTTTTCTGATCTGCTCACTAAAGTAACGATAGTCAAGCAAAACAATCTACCTAATATTTAAATAGGTGTTTTAAAAGCAAAGAATACAGCTTAAATATCCTTTCCTAATTAAGTTAATTAAGCAATTTAACACAAGCAACTTGTTGAAAAGTGGGCGATTTACGGGCTGTAAATTTTGACCTTCGAAAAGTGTTGATTCTCATTTAACCCTAGAAAGAAAACGACGAGACGGGAATGTTCTGCCTAGCAAAAGAGGCCTAGTGCGAGCTCTCAATTTGTCGAAACTGAACTAGCGCCATCTCGTCACAAAAATGGAAAACAGAAGTATATGTCGCAGGATAATCCCAGCATGTTAGCTAAGGAATCTTCCTTAGTTTCCAATGACCGAAAATCCTGCTGTGCACGAGCTAACAACAGGATTTTATATCATGTTATTTTTTGCAGAGATACGAATTTTCTAATTATGCTGAACACAGTCACAAACTGAAGTTTACTTGAACGCGATCGAGTAGGTTTTACAGTGATCAAAATCTCGGACTAGGCTCTCAGGACAGACATAAAAGTCCCTAGTAACACATTACATGTTTTTTCTAACTTGCCCCAGCCCGAATTGGACGATTCATTAGGGATTTGAGCTCAGGATGTTATGACATAAAACAAATAAACTCGGTTCGTAGTTTTTAACTGCTGGTCGTAAAAGTAACCACGTGTAGGCGTGTGGTACAAAATTATCATAATATCGATATGAGTACACACATCGGAATAAATGTCGAATGATTTCGATCGGATTTCACGATTGAACCTAAACGCGGTCAGGTCATTTAACGGCTTTAAGAGCTGTGTGTCAATATTCTTTATTAAGATACTGACAGCTGCTCTACCGCGGTTTAAAATTGATGATCGCGATCAGATTGAGCGGTGAAATTCACCCTAAAATTATCCCCAAAAACCCGAAAACCCCAAAAACCAAATACCCGTTTCCATATGTTTTATAATGTGTCCTAAAATTATAGTTGCGAGTATTCCATGTGTGTAGATACCAATCTATAGATTTTTCCAATTATTCATGAATCAGACACAAAATTACCAGAAATAGGATTTCTAAAGACACTTTTATGACGGGGACATTAATATTAGGCATCAATTCGAATATCGATAGTATAGATCTATAAGTATGATGACGTTTGATTTTTTGACAGATATTTCCAGCTATCAAATTGACAGCCACGGCCTAGGGATTGCAACAACAAAAACTATCGATACTTTTTTTCGGTACTAACCACGTGGAGTATGCGTGGCCGCGTACCGCGGTAGCCGGGTGAGTGGCCGGGTCCGTTAGCCGGCCCAAGATACTGCCGGTCGGCGCCTGCGCTTATATAGAACCTGTTTCTGTACGGATTAGCGTTAGGTAGTTGATGTAGGATTGTTTCTTGTGAATTGTGGCTGTGCTGTGATTTATGGGAGCTGGATTAGCGTTGTTTTGATTTTGATTGAAATGTTTAGTTGGGTTTATTTGTCATGTTTTATGTATATTTAAACGTACTTTATAATGATTAATGGGAAATATTTACTCAAAATAATTACGTAAATCTGAATATGCATTGTTGAGTCTCACGCAAAAACCACTGAACGGATTTGGATAAAATTTAGCACACAATTAGTTTATAACCCGGATTAACACTTAGGATTATTTTAATAATAATAATAATAATAGTCATTTTATTATCAGGCAACTAATGCCCTTAGGTAAAATACACAAAATAATAATTAACAACAATAATATACTAATACTTTTATCCGGGCAGTATGATCCCGTGGGACAATTATCGAACTTCATGCGGGCGAAGCCGCGGGCATAAGCTAGTTTAAAATATTGCATAAATCAGGACTACCCTATCACTAAGATCTATCTCATACACCACCTCCACATTAATCCTTCCTCCATAAATCCCTCATACAGTTAAATCCTCCTACTATCCTATTAATATCCAAACCGCTACCTCCTATAACTCACGCCACCATAGTTGGCTGGATTAGAAGAGGGATAACAGGCGTACCGTGGATTATCCACTAGTCGAGTCGCGAGTGTACACTCCTTTGTACCAGTAATTACTATGGCTTTGTCAGTGCGTTCTTAGCCTTAACTTGTGTTCGCAGCTCAAATTAGTACGTACAGTATTAATGAGATAGAGCGCTTGAGCTTAAGAGGTGGGAATAGATTTGTAATTGGAAGTGGTGAGATTTTCTAGTACTTACACATACATAAAGGGTGTAAAACACCTCTTAACGAATCCGAAAGGCATTTGTTCTCCTCGTTATTGCGATCATTTTTTTGTTCTACACCATACCTGGGAACCTTCTAGTTACGGAGATATTGGGGGTCAAAGTTCCAACTTTTTGACAAGTTTTTTTTTAGTGCAAGTTTTTAATGTAGGATTTTTACTTTTAACACCTCCACGACCCCCGTACTATTCAATCCATCCATCAGCACAATGTTTTGAGTGCGTTACATTGAGTTCTACCACAAAACGTGATATTTCACCCCAAAAAAAAAAGTCGTTTCCCAGCAATAATTTTTGCGTAAAGTTACTTAGTTTGATGTACAGAATGCTTGGTTGACGGCTTCGTGATGAGGTCTTTTACACCCTGTATATTCGTAAACTCACGCCTTTTTCTCAGTTGGCAGCAATTACTGGAAGCCGCCTGCTACGATCCTTTTGCTTCGTCCAGGTTCATAAATCTGGTCATACACTCACGCAGGTGGTTGCGAGTACTACGGACCTAGTCCTTTTCGGAACTTAATATCGGGTGTCAATATGAATAATTATGTTTTACATCTTCTCTTATTAATAATTTTGTTAATACTGCCTCAGTATGAGCGTTCGTAAAGCCTACGCAGACTCGTAAACAGACTACATCATTGTAGTTTGAAATTAAAATTATTATGTATACCATGCTCCTTTGACAATTAAATGTTGCCACGTACTAGCCATGAAATCACAATTTGTGGAATTTCCTTGCATTCAAGCTTGATCCACAAGCAGGTCCTACATTTTCAAAGTTGCTACTTAAGGTAGATGCTCCAGGGTAGCCCGCGAAATTCAATTTGTAGGCCAGTCCTCCAAGCTCATAAAGGTGCAGGAATTACTTTTTCAAGGTCAAAGTCATTCCTACACCTTTATGCGCTTGGCTAGGGTTGTATTGATGATTTTGATGATTATAATACTATAACTACATACGTCTTACAGTCGCGAGCAATATTTTAATCAACATACAACCTAGCACTGGCCTGGAGCATCCACCTTAATACATTGTCTTATTCCTACTCTGACTTAAGTGCGTTCTTAGCTTAACGTTGTATTTGCGACAGAAATTAGACACTGCCATGCTTGCCTCGCGGCTTCGCTTCAAATTCGCTCGTTTATTTTAATGAGACCGTTCGTACGAAGATTCCGCGGGATTACCCTCCGTTTGGTAATTTGGTAAGCAGTGTGTTGCGTCAAAAAGTTGGTGGAACAAACTTAGTTTTTGGGATTTTAGGCTTCGTAATGCATAATTAGGTTAATGTTTGTAAAGTTGGTTCTAATGCTAGAACTTAGGCCTTGACTTGAAAGGCGAAATAATAGGTGGGTCATGAAGGCTACGTTGAAACTTTAGCTAGGCTTCGAACGCCAGTTTCTGAGATTATCAGCTATTGATTTAAAAACATATTGGTTAGTAACGAAATCCAATATATTGAACAAGTTACAATCGCTTCCAATGCGTTTCGTATTTCACCAATGATTCTCAACACACGATAACAAAATGCTTGTCAATGCAAAATACAAGCATTTTTTATTTTTTCATCATCGTTGTCGCTGATAGAATGAAAGGAAGCACGTTTCTTTATTTGTTTCAATGTCATTCCTTTCTTTGTATCAATGTCACTTGGTCTAAGCCGTTTAATCCTATCAAATAGACAAGACACGGAAAAAAAAACGTATATAACAGTAAGTACGAGGCCAAAAGGCCCCTATTTCAGCATGTTGCTGTAACATTTAAAATGTCACATCGCTGATAAGGCCCAAAACCAACCATATACCATAATATACCTACCGTACAAAGAAACACGTGTGCCTCTCACAGCCACTCCTCAAGAGTCTAATTTCCAAACACTTAACACACTAGCCACCAAAGACTTATGTCATCGGTCTCATAAACCTGCCAACAGGCCAACAGCCAACCATGACCTCACCAAACCACGACAGTTAACATTTAACTATCGGTTTAAACAATCGATACGGCATTCCTACTTAATTGAACTCTGAGTTTACGATCGACGCCCCGTTTAATGGTTGGTGTATGCTGATGTATTTAGACGGTGGAACGTTTCCCTGGTAGAATAGGTCGTCCTCCTCCACTTTTTCTAATTGATAGATTTAGATTTTTTGTGCTGCATGTCTTCTTCCATTCTTTTCTGTCCTTTTTTACAAGAAAATATGGATGGATGGATGGTCTTTGAAAAATATGCTTTCTTACAAAGAGTCCATCCATATTTTGTTGTCTTAGCCAAAGCACACCCTAACTAAGTTTTATAGAAATCGGCCACAGAATAGAATAAATAATCAATTTAAAAAATCTAAAATAGTAGCAATAACGATAGAACTTGAATATGCCATCGTACATTGCACACACTTTGTTACAAAAATCGAGGACAGATTTCCGGGAAGTCCATATATCATACACGGAGCACGGCTACTTGTATTTGGACACACCATTTCTATACTTTATTACCGAATTCGGTGTGACCGTTTTATGAGCGGCCTTAAGCCTTGTTCACGACCTCAGGAAAAACGACGCGTCAACACACGCGCGTGTGTCACTTGTTACCTTGCCATGAGTACGTTCGCGTCGCGGTGACTCATGACATCATTATCATCATCATCGTCAGCAGTCCACTGCTGGTCCATTGGCTTCTTCAATCGCACGCCAATTAACCCGATTCTCGGCAACAATTATCTAGTTGCTACCGGCCCCTGCGAAGATCGTCCCACCTTACGGTTGCCGTTTCGCGGTCTCCTCTCAAGAAAACGTCTGACCCAACGGCCATCGGTTCTACGTCTAATATGGCTGACCCCTTGCCACTTCAGCTTACTTATTCTGTGAGCTAAGTCGACAACTCTGGTTCTCGTTCGGATCACCAAATTCATGACTTCTTTAATTTATTTTCTCTGTAGCTGCTGTCGCAACACGTGTGTTAGCTTGAGCTTGTAAGTCGTGGCCTAGTGGTTAGACCTCTTACGCATATGGTAAAGTCTGTATGCTTAGCCCGATCGTTTACGGTGTCCAAAGTTTAGGCAGTAGCCAACTTTTCAGTTACATGAGCTTTATTGATGGTTGTTCTAGTAAAATTTTCGGAATTTGGGATGTTTGGCTATTGCCAAACATCCCAAATTCCGAAAATTTTCCGAAAATAAAAAGTTTAGAGAACTAACAACACTAGTCTATTGACTAGTGTTGTTAGTTCTCTAAACTTTTTGAGATAAGTTAATTTGAAAGGAGGTTCAACCTATTTGTTATTGGATTTTAATGATTTCTTTCAACTGCTTTTTAACGTTAACAAAATACTGCTTAATTTATCATCGTTCTCCCTTTTCTCAATTAATTTATCATCGTTCTCCCTTTTCTCAATTAATTTGGGATCTGCGCATCATATCTTCTGTATTGATTGTCCTCTCAGTATCCTTACTAGCTACTCGTACTAGCTACTTCACCTTTCACAGTCTATACAGTTATCCATCATATCTTTGATCTCTCCCTACTCCTATAGCCATTCTCATTTATACTCAAAACTTTCTCCATGTCATTTTCCTTATTCTTCTGCAAAAAGCCTGCTGCTCAGTGTTCTGGGCGTATTTAATCATGTACACAATTTATTAATATACTTTCATCAATTAACTACTTTTCAAAGCTATACTAACACAATAAATACCCAATTAGTGCAAACGTCTTTACTTGTATCCTATCATCCATCTTTTCATCTGTACTCCTTCACTTTCACAAAAACATCAAACTGTTTATTTCAAAGGTGTGTGTGTGTGTGTGTGTGTGTGTGTAATGCCCCGTCTTCAGTAATACTAAGCGTCACCTAAATTTCACTGTTGGAATTTGATCTCTCGACACTGAGCTGAGTGTTGAAAATTCAATTTAACAGTGCTCTTATCTTTAGGGATTCATTTAGGTGTCACCTAGTGAAGTAAGGACATAAGTGTTTCAGGATATATTCACACGTACTATATGTGTGTGTGTGTCTGTCAACACCCCACCTTTCGCAAATATAACGTTCGTATTTTACGAACCTTCGTATCCAGTCTCTTTGTGCCGTCCGTCCAATTTATTCAAGTATATGTTTAGTCAACTTACTGGATGCTTACTGGATGTCAAAGACGCGTTTTACAATGTCGTCAGTATATAAAGTAGAGATCTTTAGTTGTGACGCCGGGCTTGAATGCTTTGCGAGATCCTTTGCTGAGATTTGAGTGTATCTGGGTAGAAAATTCTGTGGAGCAGTTATATATTTCTGGTGTATGATATATATTCAATCGTGCTAGGTGGTTCAATGATCATGAAGCTTGAGCTTTAAGGTTCCGTGTCGACTAGTCCTCACTTATCCCGGGTAACGAACGCACGTACCCTTAAAGTAGTTCATCTACTTACTGCTAATTTGGTGGTGTTATTCTAAACCCTAACTAGTGAACACTGTATGGCTTTATAAACAGAAAACTAAGGACAGCCTCGTGTCCACGAAGGAAGTACACTAGGTGTTAGAGTAGGCCGGCTTAAAATCAAAGTACCACTCTTCACTCTCTGGGAGTGGTGTCGTGAAAATAACTCAGGACGGACGATAATATACTGCCTCTTTATTAAAGTAATTGTCTCCTTATAGTAATTAGTACATGATTCATATTAATAGTTAATGGCCGGCTGTGGTATGTTATTGTTTATACACTAGCCTGCAAAACTAAGTACTACACTTTTAAATTTAAATTCTAGTATTGTTCTCAAGTGAGTGACATTTGTCTTTATTGAGAATAAAGTTTCTTTAAACCTAAATTTCAATTATTTCTAAATTATAGAAGTTAGAGATTTAAAATAAAAAACGTTTTATAGAAATTTTAAACAGCTTTATTAGTTTTTATGTAAAAAAATAAACTCTTTTTCGAGTCCTTTTTGTTTCGAAAGTATATTTTGTGTACTTAAAAAAAATATTGCAATTTTAAAACTGTGATGATGATGAAATGATGATGTTTATTTTTTGCAAGTAGGTTCTTACAAACACTTTTACACGTCATTTTTTTAAAACTAGATGGGTCGGTATTTCGTACCTGACTACTCTGAGAAGAAACAGCCGAAACAAACTCAGAGGTCATAGTCTCTTTTGAAGTCCACACATAATCTTGTTCAATTCAGATGAGGACTATGCAGATTAGTGTCTGAGATGGTCTTTTGAAGAAAGAACCACAGTGGACCTGTCCAGTCAGTGCAAGCATTTGTTTTATATCGTGTAGCTCGACTTATAACTCAAGGAGCTCAACGAATGTGATACTTAGTTTTGCAGGCCAGTGTAATTAAGGTAATATTACAGTTTCCTATTACTATCCAAACAATCTCCTGTTACCTTATAAATATGGTTGGTTCTTATTACAATGTTTTCATATTAATTTTTATCACTATTTATTTTATTTAAACCTTTATCCCAGTTTATTGCAAAACAGTAGTGAAAATCTTTACTTTATAAAAAAAAAATGTGCCGCTGATAATATTCAATGAAAATGGTCGACGAATTGACATTAAGTAACTATATATCCTGTTCAAATATTATTTATAATTACCTTCCCATTATTTTGATTTTCATCAACTCGTCCCAAATGGGCCATAGTCTTGTGGGACGAGTTGATGAACGACTCTGGACATGGTATAGTAAAGTTAATAATACATTATTCTATTGTTTATATCAGTCATAGGCATTAATAATAACAAATGCCTTTCAGTTGGTATAAATAATAGATCACTTCCCTTACATTCTTGAACGGGTGCCAAATAGCTAAGTTTCTTTCGGTTTCAACTGTACTGAGATAGGGAACTAAATCATAGCAGCTGGCTGAGTACTAATTTGATAATAACTATCATTATCCATTCCTATATCGGCTCTTTAGTAAATTGATCCCGCTCATTTGGATCCCGTGGGATCAGTTTACTAAATTATCATCATTTTCTGTCATTCATTTGTATTTCGAACTTTGTTTTACCATATAATACTATTATAACTGATTCATCTCACTGAGAATTACATCAATTACATTAAACGCGATCAATACTGTGTTCAATAGCTGTCAGTCTCAGTATTCCATAGCAATGATGTCACTCACTGCTGCTCGTGAACGCAATTTAGATGCACTGATTGATCGCGATAAGCTTAGCTTTAGTTTTGACACTATTCAGGCCTACCGTATGTAAGTGTGACAAGATTTTAAACGCTAATTCTCCACGAAAGTTTTCTTTTGCACATAACATTTGATACTTAATAGCCATTGTATTTCAATGTATTCTTAAAGACACCGCTTTCTTAAACTTTATGAAGGGAAAAAGGCAATAAAGTGATCGTCTCCGTAATATATGATGACCCTAAAGCATGTTCACACGTCGTCCTCTGCGTGGGAGTTGCCGTGCAAATATTGTACCAGTTTTATGATTCTTTGCGCTCCGTGCCTATTCTCTTAAGTACAAGTACCTGGGTTGGAGGGGTACTGGAGTGGTGTTTGATCACCAGTAGCTACAAAGGGGTAATACGGGAGAAGTAAATATTGTGCTTATTCCAAAAGAAATAAAAAAACAGTAGATTTTTTCTTGTGTAAACGAACTTATCCTTGCACTCTGGCACCACTTTCTCAACGGTATAAAGTTACGGGAGTCGCTCTATAGTCGCGTATTAAAAAAATAAAATAGACTGTGTTTTAAATCGATTCCACAACGATGAGGCACGTCATGTTGTGTCCTGACTCCTGCTTGTCCTCTTGTTAGTGGGTAACAGGAACTGGTGTATGCTACTGAAGGTGTCGAAAGCGTAGTCAAATTCTGGTTTGACTTATTTTTAGGGTTCCGTACCTCAAAAGGTAAAAAAGGAACCCTTATAAAATCACTTTCTTGTCCGTCTGTCACCACCGATTTTCTCAGGAACGGGTGGACCTAAAAAGTTGAAATTTATACCTGATACTGAGGTCTATAGTCCCTATTAGGTGTATAAAATCAAGGTGCTGAGTGAACACGATAAAAAGATATGGGCAAATTTAGATTTTCGCGAAAACTTGTAAGTACCAAAATTTACTTTAATTTTTAACGTTTTTTTCTTTTTAGGAATTTTCCCTTTACTTGTGCTGTAAGACCTTGCCAACCAAATTGGTTTTTGCTAATTTGCGAATTAAATAGACGTCAATAATCTAGAACTCTACAGCATTGATTTTGTCAATCAGATTTTATATTAATTGTGTATTTAACGAGTTCTAATTTTTTTACTAAAGTGGCGCTAGTGTGCATGGGGAGCCCCTTAACCAAAATTGACAATTCTAGGTCAACCGGAAGTAGTATACGGTAGTTCCCGTTGACCTAGGATCACGAAATTTGGCAAAAAACAACGTCTTACAGCACATGTAAAGGGAAAAATCTGAAAATCATAAATAAAAAGCGTTTAATAAAAAAAATGCGATTTTATTATTACAAACGTATTATTTGCGGTTGGTGCAATAGCTGTTTCTAGGAATCGAACACAAAAGTTATGTTTGTCCTTTAAAAAGTTTGTACAGAACCCTCTGTGCGCGAGTCGGAGTTGCTCTTGGCCGTTTTTTTTTTAATTATTTGTTTGCCATTGAACCTATAAATTTAATATTAATCTTCAAAATCACAACTACATATTCTACAAACTTAAGAATCCATAAACCACAATTCCAACCACACTAGATCAAAAAACATGTGACTTAGCAACAGATTAAAAATAAAACGTTCCAAATTCAAACACTGTGAATAAGATGACATAAGTGTGGCGCTAGCAGTATCTGCTCATAAACTTTTTGTCTAGTTTTTTGTGCCAATCTTTAATTGAGAGAACAAAAAACTAGTAACTGGTTTAGTGTTTAGGCAAAATGTTGGTCGAGATTTGATTCACCGGTCACATCTGTAGAGAGACTGGTAATTTTATTTTATTTATGTGTGGTTTTTAGTTTTGACATTAATTGTTTTTGGTGTGATTTTAATTAGGATACTATTCATTATCTTCTGGCTCTTAAAATGGTATTCATTATTTACGGATTGTTGCATCATCATCACAGTGCTCCTGCGCTAATTCTAGTGTATTTCGGGTTGACACAGCATGCCTCCTTCCAACATCTCTATTAGTCTTCAAGTTTATTTCAGTAGTCACCCTCTTTCAAGCCGTATTGTCTTTCACACAGTTCATCCATCGTTTATTTGGTCTTCCCCTACTCATAGAGCTATCAAAGCTTTCCTTACTACATTTTAGTCTACGCTTTGTTACATACAGCACGGAAACCGCCTCCGTAACCGCGTTTTTAGTGTCAACTAGTTCCTCGTCTTGAGTATCACTACCGACTGATTTCTTATGTAGGGTCTTCTTCTTTTCGTGTCGATGGTTCTTTGGATTGATTGTATTAGAAGATCACATTAATCGCGACGTTATTGTCTTGATATTCTTTCTATTCTCACCTCTGTAAGTAAGTTACGTAGTGGTACTTAGGACACTCCTGTGGAACATGTCGTCGTTCTCTATACGTAGGTAGATACAAGTTTAGCAAAAAGTCAATCAATAGAATAGGTTTCATTAATATTAAAAAGATAAACATCCACACGACATAAATATAGGCGTGCCAGCCTTAAAGTCACGCGTAGCAATAACCTTTTAGACTTAATGGCATCAGACAAGTATCGACATGTTTCTAGTCCATATCCTACGTGGAAGACAATGGTCTGTTCTATATCCGTCAGGGCTTTTAGTACTGGGCCGGAATTATAAGGAGGTAAGGCCCTTCAAACTGCCGGTAGTGCAGTAGGGATATGGTCACAGGAAAATATGCCGTCACCATTCGTGGTTTCCTTTATCTGAATTATGAATTGATCAACTACTGCTTTAGACTTTCTAACTTCTTCGTCCTCTTCATCGTCTGTTTACAGAAAGCTGTGATCGTCTATTCTTGAGTCGTTCATCAACTCGTCCTACAAGCCTACGGCCCATTTGGGACGAGTTGATGAAAACCAAAATACGTAATATTTTCGTTCTGCAACTCGTCCCACGTATGAAAAAGGTATAATCAGTAGTAAAAGTGTTAGTGTAGAAAGAGTGGTGATTGAGACGATAGCGATTGTTATGTCAAGGTCCTTGTTTAAAATGTCTACAGTGTTTATCGAATTATTTGAATTCCTTGTCTTACTTAGTATTGACGACATTGTTTTTAGTACGGTCAACAATTTTATTCTCAAGACAATCAGTGCTCTATCCTTCATAGTTCATTAGCCCATAATTAACATTGCTTCTAATAATAACTTCCTCAACTAAACAATAACAGACCATCCTAGTATTGTAACCACACGTCTCGCTTATCTGTATCAGCCATCTTAAGGCGCGTTCTGAGAATCATTGGTAGCTATACGACACTCCACAGTAGACATATTAGTAGCAACATACAGTATTTCAACTAGGAACAAATGGTTGGAATCAGCTGACACACATATTTGTTTTTCTAGTGCGACTAGTCTAGGAACTGCCTCGTTGACCGTGCTTACTAGCGCGACAGCCGAGCATGTGATCCAGGGTTCAATTCCCGGGTCGGGCAAAGTGTTATTGGGTTTTCCCATCAGGAATTTCTCAGTAGCAGTCACAGAGCTGGATTTCTGCTCGGTTGCGGGCAATAGGGTCACCCCATATTACATTAAACATAACTGGCGAAATGTGCGTGTAGGTAGACCTCTGCCTAAAACTTCGGGGATTACAGACGTTACTTTATGTTGGTTTACTTGTTGTCTTTATACTATGGTTATACATCATAAATATTCCTATGAGACATTGTGCCTCCCGATTGTAATGATAAAAGCTTCTTTGTAGTCGAACTTATTATCAGGTGTAAGTAAGTTAGTGTTGATTAATATGTAAACAGTGAGACAAATTAAGAATGAAATTGGATCGTTAAGTGTTACTTTGTTAACGTCCAATTTGAATTTGGACAATGCTGTAAGGAAGATGTAGATTTTCTTAGTCATGTTTTTGACAAATTTTTGGAAGCTTAGGAGTTTGTGCCGAATAAGGCACCATATTTGAGAAGCAACAGCAAGGTAAAGGGAATCGACGTAGAGGTAATGATTCGCTCAATGGTATCGGCCCCGACTTTATTTTTTCACAGTTGTCTCAAAACGGCGCAAAAAGGAAATCATTGTGAGGAAACCGGCATGTCCTAGAACCAAATATTCGAAATCATGTTACATCTACCAACGCGAACTCGGTCCGGGTGGTGAATTGTGGAACAGTCCCTCTTAGGGAAAAAGCCTGTGTCCCAGCAGTGGGAACTTTATAAGCTTATTATGTTTATGCCAGCAAAGCGTCACACAATACAAGTGTGTGTTTAACCATCTAAAAAAATAAAAATTTGCCGCTTTTTTGTAAAAAACACTCAAACTACAAAGGTCGAATGTAAAACTAATTTATACAAAAGAGCGCTGCAGCGTTTTGACAAACAACTTATGACATCTACTAACGTTGCTGCAAATTGTAAATTACACGTTTTTTTCTTCAGTACAAAACGCCACAGCTGTTGGAATTTCTTCAGAAAACATTTTACGTCCTGCAAATGAAATGAAGGCTTGACATTGAGTTGTCTTGGAACGACGCGTGATTATTTAATTAGTACTTGTCTGCGTAGCAACTGCAATGCGAATGCAATATTTCCTTCTAGAATTTCTTTGAATAATTTTCAAATCGCACAGTAAGTTTGCTGCTTTCAGTTGTTTTTGTGTTTTTTTTTCTTTATATGCTTCCAAATTTCGCATGATAACTTTGTGCCACTAATTTTCCATCTTTTTTTATCGTGTGGTTAGTGCCTAACCTGGTTTCAGAGATATTATGCCGCCCATGGGCCTCTGACTTGGCTTTACATACCGTAAAGAAGTATCCTTCAGGCATGTTGGTTTCTTCACGATGTTTTCCTTCACTGAAGCAAGTGATCATTAATACAATACGCACATGAATCCGAAAAATCCGTTGAATTTAGGGTTCGAGCTTGAGACCTATGATGACTTGGCAGTCTGATGGTTACACCACAAGGCTATGACTGTTGCTTATTTTCCATGTTACAATAATATCTTATCGACTTTAAAGGTTCCCAAATGATAAACAAAGGCTTATGCCTGTTTTCACCAACGCTAAGCGCAAATAAATACCTGGCTGCAAGTCTGTGACACCTAAAAAAACCATGCCTAAATTAATGGGTCTATAGCAACTGCTAGTCCGGCCTTGCTTGAAGATCTGTTGGAACACAGATGACAACCGTCAATTTCTGTTAAAATAAGAACAAAAATAATGGTGGCTCATTATCGATGTTTCTCACTTGTCAATGCCGCTCTCTAACTATTGCAACTGTTTGCGTGGAATACCCTGGTTGCGCTCAATGGAATACCACAAATTATTATTTGGCTGGTTAGACAGGATATATTGAGAATAGGCTAGGCAGATGATGAAAAATAACTGTACCTAACCTACGTATATTTATTAACGCAAACATTTATTTCAAGAACGTAATATAATACTTATGCCTACTAATCGCGGGTCTCCGCGATTTGACGCAACCGTTGACGTATTTTGAAATGCACTTATTTATAAAAATGTATGGTTATGACGCGACATTTATAAGTTTTGGGTGTAAACTGCAAATTTTTCAAACAGTGAGGCAATTGATCATTTAAAAACGAATTAAGGATCGGGAAATATGGGTTTTGCGTTCTTGAGTTGTCGTTTTGCAATTAATGTTAGATGGTTTGTGATCTACATTTTTGGGACCCATTTACGTACAGTCGATCTTGTAATGACTTCACCACAAAGGTTGAAATGCACTTTCTAATGCTATTTATTTGAAGGCAAATTGCATGTCATAAAGGTCCAGATTTATAAAGAAACTCCTTTTTGCAGATATTAGACATTTTCTGCATCAGAAGATTTTTGTTAAAGTTGGTAAGGCAATTACTAAGTTGATTATACTAACGGTTGCATTACCCTGCTAAGCTAGTAGCCATGAATGCATGGTTCTCAATTAGTACAGGTACATACATACACGGTGTCCAGAAATAGTAGCACAGTTTTAAATGATGGTTGTGTAGTTATAAAGTTCATTCATCCGTACAGAAATAATCCTTGAACAGGTTTATCGCACATAGTTCAGAGTTATTTTCAGCCAAAGAATGTTCGGTAAAACATTGTACAGAACATAACATTGTGAACGAAATTAGGAGGAAAGTTACCGGTGACTAAACGGCAATCAGCGATAGGCACCGAATCGATATTGTCGGCTTTTACTTTGTCATAATTACATAAGTAATGGATTCTGTTATCTTTCAGCGATCTTCTATGTATGCCTAAATAACGCATTTTTGCGTTTCGTTCCCCCATTGTCGAAGAAAATCGTGTCATCATAAATAATTAAAATAATTATTCTTACCCCAATGTTTTTTAGTGTAGGTAATGAATAAGAGGACTATCCCGTAATAAAATACATAACAATAACTCCAGTGTATTACTGTTCCGCTGCAGGCACATGATTTCAAAAAAGTCACATTAGTACTAGCTCGGATTTGAACCCACAACCTCTTGTATGAGAGTCGGGGCCTGAACCACTACGCCATCACGATTTTATTTCAAACTTCGAAACTAAACGTAAAACGTTCACTGCGCTTGAGTTTAGCTATTCCCGTATCTTAATTTTGTGTGCGCCGCTATTTCTGTAAACATGCCGTAACCTTGACATTGGGTGCGCACGCGCAACACCCGCCTCACACTTCGCCGCACACTCCGGACATAGATTATGAGGTAGATGGATAAGAAGATGTGATCTATGGGGGATAGAAAACCAATACAGGGTTTTTACATGACGGGGCATCGACTAGAAGAGACCTTAGATCCTCCAGTACCGTTCAGCTGCATCCGGTTAGACTGGAAACCGACCCCAACATAGAATTGCGAAAAGGCTAGGCAGATGATGAGATTATCATATTTATCATAGTCACGTGTGTGACATATCAAACATTATTTACATGACCAGACGATTTTCGCAGTACTTAAGATGTTTTATTAGTTAAGTACTTACGTTTGTAAACATCGAAGAAAAGGTCTTCCAATCATTAATGAATGTTTCTCTAAGTCGCAAAAACAGATCAAGATAAAGGTTTTATACCTACTTGTCGCACCTTCTTGCTAATGTGGAAACTCAAGGTCGCTTCTAACGATAACGACCATCAGCTTTTCTTTTTAAACCAGCAAGGGCAGGAACGTGTTAAAGGAACAAAATCAATGGGATCCATTTATCATGAACGAGGCTGTTAACATTTCTTCGGATTTCCCGTATCAGATAATCGGATGACTTAGCCAAAGTTCGCACGGACGCTTTTTTAACGCGGCGTTTTTTGCCGCGTCTGACAACTGAAAAGTCCTTCTGAGAGCAGTTTTTTAGCAATGGTGGCCAATCTCAGCGGAGTTTAGCCATGGATACGGGAGATATTCTAGTGCACAAGTGGCCGCAGACACAGGTGGCATTATCTTTACCCTCGTACGATGGGACGGCAATTTGGCACGATCAGAAAGAGATCACCAACAGCGGGGTGCATTAAACGCGCTTGAGATGGGTTCTCTTGGATTCTAAACGACAGGCGTAATTAGGAGACTTCAAAATCCAGTGTGTGATAAAAAACCGTTGCGTTAGAAAATCGCCCGTGCGTAAACGGGCTAAAAGTGAAGGTTTTATATGAAAAAAGACAGGTTCGTGGAATCTATAGGATCTCTGTAATAATGTTACAGAGGGAAAGGTAAGGTTGACAGAAATCAATTTGGGCATCCTATTTGTAAATCCAATTCTTTGATCAATTTGCATGAAGATGTTGAATGGGTTTGAAGGCATTTCTTAGCTCCGAGAACCGTCTCTGTAAAGATATTTTTACACAATACAGGGATGTGTTTTTAAATAAAGTGAAAGATTGGGTGATAAGTAAAATAATTGATTCTAAACAGAGCTTGAATAGATAATACCGACCTTGATAGACCAAATGGCAAAGGCGAGGCACCTAATAGGTAAAATTAGTGACCACAAACTGAGTCTGTAAGAACTAGGAACGAAAAGGAAAGGTTTTTACTTTACATAGAGAAAATGATAGACTGAATGAGAAAACCACAAACACAGCTGCACTTTATGTTGACTCTTATACGAGTCGTAACTAGCATTATTGTCTGCACGTTACAGAAACTGATGGACGCTAAGACGGCGCCAAAATCGCAGCCAAATTCCGAGCCGACTTCCTTTAGATTGCCATCGACACGCTAGGCACAGCATTATCTTCTAAATCACTATATGTACGCACACGTGTGCAGTTAATCTATACAGCTTAGCTATGTGGCCTTATATTGTTCTCGTACAAGGACATAGTTGACCAGCATTTGACCTTGAACCTTATTACGAGGTACGTAACATACAACACACACGGAACTCACGGATGAGTGAACATCTTATTACCATAGTATGTGTAGTAGATTGGATTTCGAGCGAACTAGCGGATGTATTCAGTGGAACTATTTGCAGTTCCTTTATGAGACTGTATGATGGCCAGTAGGTAGTGCCTGTTGGAAACTTCTTGATTTGATTTACTCACTAATAAACTAGATTAGAATTCATAGCATAATTAAATGTTAGAATATCTGCTTTTGTCTTGTCAATGTACACTTGATGACCTTATGACTGCAATGGTGAGCGGTTTTGGAATGGCTTAATTTTCGGCCAAAGATTTTTTGCCATGAAAACTCCAAGAAGATGAAAACTTCTGGCGTCGACTGACGATCGCCCTTATATCTTACTAATACTTCTATCGGGCGAAAACGAAAGATTGTAATAATATTCCAGTGTTGCTAGCATCTCGTCTGGCATACCTACTGTGTTTAGTGGTCCATCGGTATTCTTCTCAATCAATCAATAAGGCTTCAATCCTGAACCATTCAGTATGTTGTTTACGATATTGTGGTACTCAAAGAATATCTTAGTTCAGTGTGCATCCTGGCATAGGCCTCCTCTAACGTCTTCCACTGCTTCCTATCTCCAGCAACCCTTCTCCAGTTTAAAACTATTATAATCATGTAATCTTTTACAACATATCAATTCGCATTACAATTTTGGTGATGCACACACACACTTGCTTCGATGTTTACGTAAGAACTCAAAAACCGGTTATAACTGGTACCGATAAATGAATGAGCCGATAGTCCTATCTCTTCAAAAACTTTATCATTTCCCAAAATATCGATATCAACACCGTCATATGAATGAAGCCAAATGAGTATTGAAAGATTTTGCAGTTCCTTGCCAAGTACTATAATAACTCTTTCCCCTAAAACGAGACAAGCTGAATTACCCAGACATCGAAAGTTCTGCAAGATATCACGTTACGTTATTGAGGTAGGTCCGAATCAATGACGTCATTCAGAAATTCCCCATTTGGCATAAACACGGTATAAACTATAGATGCATACTGCATTGTGTAGATATAGTGCATTACATAATTTTGATTGAAATATCTCTCGCTGTTTACAGTATGGCGGCCGGTAACGAATTTGGCTCTGTGTCAAATATTACAGGTGGGATTTTGCAGCAGGTATTTAGGCAACGCATATGAGGTATTTTGTACATCCCGACGATACATTTAATGCTGCACACTTCAAATAATAGTCGCGTATTCATAAATGTTTATAGCTCCTATTTGAAGTACCTTTGTGTTTTCGAATTGCTCGAAATTCCCAGTATCGTGAGCTGGAATTTGTTTTGACTCTCCAATATAACGATTATTCTACGTATTCAATTGAACCGTTTCGCTAGAATTAGTATTATCCAGACCCACGTTATTTATCTGAAATCTGTCGTTAATATAATCAGCCTATAATGATCACACTAGCTAAGCATGGGCCTCCTCTCAGGGTGGGGCTGTAACTCACCCACAAATAGTACCATTATACACAAGGTCACTTATTTTATTGTGTGAACATTTTTTTGCGACCAAGTATGGTGAGGGTTCGTTATGATGCACATGATCTATGATTCTAATTTTGCTTCGAGAATAAAAATGTCGACGTCGATATTGCAACAAGAATGGCAGAGCAAGTTGAACAAACTGATTTAGAATGGCGTAATTTTCCATGTGTTGTATATATTCCACGTGTTTAGATATTTAGCTTACCGTTACATAGACATCCTTCTCTTGCACCACAAACGTGGGACCACAGATTTCAGTCATAACTAATAGCAATATCGTTAGCTAAATCATAAGAGATCAGTCGTAATGATTAATGTGTTCTTTAAGAAGATATTTTGGGATGACGCCGTACTTATCTAAAGTACCATTTATCTTTGCAGATTGTTTGCACATTGCATTTTGTAAATAGATAATTCAGATTTATGAACGATGATGCACAATCTGTGCAGCGGGCGATTAGGTGGATCTAAAAATAGCCCAGTGTCCAATTATTATGACCTTGTTGTGCCAACTGCATGTTGTTGAAAAAATGAGTTTTTGATGTAAACATTAATTAATTACTGGTATATTCGGTTCGAAAAGTGGTTGGTGAAAGTATAAATAAACACTATTCAGGTTGAATTTATTCGCAATTAGCTAATCGTTTACTCAAGCGAATTAGTAACACATTTTCGTGTATTTAGACTGTTTTAACTTTATTATTGTGTAAATAGTTGAAAAATCATTAGTGAAAATTAAGGTCATAAAATTAACATCGAAATTCAAATCAAATCACTTTTTATTATTTATTTATTTAAACTTCATGTACAATAGTGGTACATAGGCGGACTTAATGCCACAAGGCGTTCTCTACCAGTCAACCTTTGGGTTAAATAGGAAAACATAGTGATAGGGTACAAAATAAAGTCTAAAAAAACGAACTTCTTGTTAACGAGAACGTTTGTTTTATTGACAAAAGAAAAACATTTTTACGGTGATTTTAAGTCAGAATATCTTGTTTTAGTATTCAAATAATCAAACCAAACGATCCAATTTATAAGTGACACTTCAAATTGGTATCCATAAATACGGTTTTTTGATCTATTTGTTTACAATTTCATCGGAAATTTGTCGAACAGACTATATACCAGTATGCCACAGTTTTACATCGACCGTTGTATGTAGTTACATTTTATAAAGTGGAGATAAAACACGATAAAAAACAGGGTTTCACATGCATTTGTAATGTGATATTTTAATTATTAATCGAGTAGTTCCATGTTAACGGACAGCGTTAATTGTGTTCAGCAGTGTATTTTTTGTAATGTTTTTAGACCTGTTCTGGAAATTGAAACTGTAATTGTTTTCCATTAAAAGTAATTTAATTTATTATTGTAGCTTTCTGACCTACCTGCATGATTTAAAAAACGAATTGATTTGAAAGCATCGTTTTGTTTCTGGCAATCGTTTTGTTTTGTTTCTGTCAATCGTTTAAAGACGGTGAAGACAGAATTATTATATTCCGAATTGTGATTCAGTGAGGGTATATATTAGTTAAAGTTTCAAGATTTGTACCGAGTTTTAAGTTTAACGTCAATAACGGTGTGGTTAAACAGTCGCTAATCAATAAGACTTTAAACAGCGCATATGAATAAACCTGTTGTGGTGCAGTCGGGCTTTAGTATCCAGACTTAAATCGAGACGGTTGTTTAAGAGAGCATGCCAACAGTACAGACAAACGGTTTCATTGTTTAGAATATCTGCGCATATCTCATTGAGGTTAGTACTAAAAGTTATTATGTTAGCGTTTGATATACGAATCCAAAATTATACTTTTTTATTATTTTTTATAACGTACATAGATTTAAATTGCAATAAAGTTATACTGACGATGCAAGGGACGGGAGTTTTAGATATTTCAAATGAAAATTGTTTTGTAGAATGTAAACAAGTATTAACTCAACTTGTTTTTCATTTAGTTTTCGCTTTAACGTAGTTTCCACTATCTCCTATTCACATATTTACTCATAGAAAGAAATTAAAAAACGGTAATGTACAATTACCATACGTTTTTATTACCTTTTCCCATAGATAAAACCAACTGATAACAATTTTAATAGCTCCAAAACGTAGTGAGGTAGTCTACAGATGTTTGATAATTCATGCAACATTTTTAAAACATGTTTTGGGGGTCAAACGGGGACCAACGGTCACGCTATCGAAAATAAAAAGGGACTATTTATCGTGATCTATAAATTAACGGGACTTTTGTTCTGGGACCCATATTTTTTGGTTTCTGTCGTTGATAGAGCGGGTGACGCAAATATATTTGTCGTTTTTTTTTGTCCAACTTGTACCTGTTTTTGGTTGAAAGGGGAATTAATGGGGTCGCGTTAAAATCAAGAATGTGAGAATTTGGTGCTTAGTGCAGTATGGTGTGAATTATTTGTTATTCGAGTGAATTGTATTAAATAAGATTGATTGTGTCAGCTGCTTTTAATTCGGCGTTAATTGTAAACCTGTTAGGGTCATGTACGTAAGAATGGGTAATGAGACCATTGGTAACTTATGGCCAAGGATAGTCTGTTAAACTATGCTTAATAATATTTAGGCTATAGGACTAGTGCATTGTCTAGAACAGTCTCAAGTTAAATCTCTATTG
Source organism: Xestia sexstrigata (assembly GCA_941918905.2). Lineage (NCBI taxonomy): Eukaryota > Metazoa > Arthropoda > Insecta > Lepidoptera > Noctuidae > Xestia > Xestia sexstrigata. Next base: position 19,591,243 of record OW799210.2, on the reverse strand, counting down.
CAACAGTAGTTTTTGTCGTAACACTTTCCACAATCTTTAGAACAAATCACTTATGTTTTTGTAAGCCTGTCGCCAGTACTATGCTAAATATTGCTATTGACCAATTATAATAACAGAAATCAGAAAGGCTAGGCAAATGATGAGTAACAAGCAATCAAACACGTCATTATAAGATTTGACAAATGATTCAGTGGCGTTTTAATCCCAAGGCCCCGTTCCCACTATGTCGTGACGACAGATAATCGTGTAGTTTTAAGTCGCCTGTGTATTTAACCATTTAAATACACAAGCGACTTAAAACTACACGATTACTGTCGTCCAAGAGTTTTGACAACTAAAAACGAACGATAAATTAATCGTCACGACATAGTGGGAACGGGGCTTTAGGTTGTACAGGTCTATCACGTAGCACAGGAGTCAGGGACTTCAAGCAATTTTGTAAACACTTTCTTGTGTAATAAAGATTATTGATTATCAAAATTTATCACTTTCTATATCTTCATGCCACGCTGCTTACAATCTTACATACTTCTATCAATTCCTGCACTACCACACTAACCTATTAAGCAATGACATCATCTAAATAAGGCTTGCTAGTCTTTTTATACGTGTTCGTCTAGACTGGCTCGTAAACATCGCTGCCTAGCCCGTAAGGTCACGCCACAAGCTTAGTGATAGACTTATAGCTATTGGTACCTATATTTTCTAAGTTAGTAACACTATTTCAAGGCGTACCTACAGAAGCTTTATTAGGTCTACGAAACCTAAGTTTATTTTATTTTATTCTATTCGGGAAACTTACAGCTAGTTTAAACAATGTTTCCAAATAGTACGGATTTGATGGCCAATTAGAAGTTTCCGCAATTATACATTTTAAACAAACAGTGGAAACAAAAAAGACACTACAAAAGAAAAAGGTAGTACGAAATACTTACACTAAAAAAAATACAAAACAAAATAACACGATCGATAGTAACAAAATATTTACGAAGACGACGACGACGGCGACGTTTGTTTTTTTTAGATTTTTTTTTTTAAGTTGCTAAGTTTTGTTAAAAGTTCAGCATTTTTGTTCTTGATGGAAAGACTGTTTTGATAACGCAGTTGTGTATGTAAGGTAGGTACTAAGATATCATCATTATCTGCCTAGCCTTTTTCCATGTTGGGGTTGGCTTTCAGTCTAACTTGATGCAGCTGAATACCAGTATTTTACATAGAGCGTCAAAGATCCACAAATGACAGCATGACCAATGAAAAAAAAATGACCAATTCGGTATGTAATGGGTGATTAGGTGGTCACCCATCCACGGACCCACCTAGCACGGCTTAACCTGAAGATTGACTCGATCGGTTATTAATATTTAGCCACGAGCTCCTCCGGAGTCCCACGAGCCAGGTACTACGATAAATTTCGATAAATACCATTTAAAGATCAACACATTGTCTCATTTCATCATAAGAAATCTTAGTCATACAATTGCACAAACAAACAAACAAATATACGCAAGCATTCATGAATTCAAATACCAATGCAATATCAAAGATTCACAGATGAAACATAGTATCATTTTATTCAACATTGCATACAAACTTGAGACATTAGCATGGGAACTAAGCGGTCGTATTCAATAAATTGTAGCGGTACCATCGAGTTGCATCTACACAGCGATCGGGAACTAGTGCTCATTAATAATGGTGCCGATACCGATACCAACAATAGGATGCCAGGTGACTGTATGAGAAAAATAATAAATTATATTACTAGTCTGGGGGGTTAGGGTTGGCGAAACACTCACAAAATCAATAATGGATTATGCGTCTTAAACTGCGGTCTAACATAATATTAGTGCTAATCGTATCTAATTCGTGAACTGACTTGCAAATTGGCCGTTACAGCAAAAGACTGTTAGTAACGTTTTAAAATATTGGTCAAGTGATTCTATTTGTACTGGAAATAAGTAAATTCCTTCTTTTCTAAATAAGCTAGAGCTTGAAGGCAAATAACGATAAATTCTAATTCATAGGATTATCGACCGCTGGTTAAGAGCATCCAGAGAAATGACTCGCCAAAAGATAGATTCTTTGTCGTCATGCTGTCTGACAAAACTTCTCAAAGGACTCTCCTCATGTAAGCAGACTCGAATATCCAAACCCGTCGTGCCAGCACCGATCACATTGACATCTCTTATCTAAACAAATAATACTCCTATTGCCCAGACTTCGCCAACCCTAGCAGCCAGCAACGAGTAGCAATAGCAGCAATAACGAGTATTGTGACTCGCAGCATAATAAATGCTGCAACAAAGCTACCGACATTACACTCGCGGATGCAGCTCCGATCGCTTCCGGATACCTGACCTGCTTTTGACTGCCATATTGTTTTGTTGAGCTATTCATTTTGTCGGGTTTGATTCCTAGGTCAGGGCATGTCATGTTTTTCCCATCTGGTTTTTTTTGGAGCGGTTCGGATTCTGGTTTTGTGCATGGTTGATGGCAATAGGCATGACGACAGTATCAAAAAAATGCAAATCTATTTAGTCCGTCAGTTAGAGTATTGGAAATTAATGGACACGTATTTTTTGTTTTTGTAAATCAATGAATATTGACAAAGATAAAACGCATCAAAACTCGGGAGTGGGGGCTCGTGACGTCAGAACTAGGTAAAAATTATACCTAGGCGTGACGTATTGCGAATTTTAAAAGCGCCACATCTTCGTCAATTTTGGTTTACGTAACAAGAGAAAAAACACGGGTTAAATATTTTTGATAATCTAACTGACGGACTAATTAGTTTTTTTTTGTCGTCACGCCTATTTGCTTGCCCCTGTAACGTGTGAGTTAAATATAAGTGTCGAAATGTGTGCTTAACCGTTCAGGAATTTCATGAATAAAATCATGTATTAAATAGTTGTTGCCCGCGACTTTTGTCCGCGTGGAATTATAACAAATATATTTCTTCCTTATTTGAACGGGATTTTGTTAACAATTTCAAGGGTTTTCTTTTTCTTTTTGCACGGAACCCTAATCTTTTTTCTAAAATAAAAGTCTGCTTTGGTTTTTCTACAATTTTGTTTTGAAAATAATTTAATGAGCTCTTTTTCTTTTTTTTTTTCAGGTAAATACAACTTCATTATATTGGAAAAAATGCTATCGGTAAGCCCCAAAAATCTGATCAATTCGATTGATGTAAGTGCACACATACATTATGGAGTCCCTTTTTATTTCTAAAGTACCTCTCAATTTGAGTTCCAAGAAAGAATAGGAATAAATTGGTGTTCCTAAAGCCTACATGTTCCTAAATAAAAAATAACGTATTCTGGCTGTCCCTATTAGTGGAAGCTTAGCCTTGAATCCGTAAGAATTCTGTACAACGGTACAATTCTATACTCCCTCAGGGGAATATTCCTGAATAAATTATACAAATTGGCCCAAATATATATGTACAAAGAGCGAAAGTTATATTGAACGGAACGGAATTACAATTCTAACATTTAGGTACGGTAGAAAGATAATTTCACAAGAAATATCATATCATTATCATCTGCCTAAGTGCCTACAGTCTAACCACATGCAGCTGAATATCAGTTCTTTACATAGACCGACTGCCTATCTGACCTCCACAGTCCAGTAACTGGATAACAAGATAATATAATTATAATTTCACAAGAAATAATAACCTCACTAAAATTTGGGTGTACAGATAAAACTAATTACATTGCCTAATAAAAGGTAACATGATGCAGAATACAGAGCGGTTTTCTAAAGGATATTTTGGACCATATTTCTTAGGGGTTATTTTATTATGGTTTACACTAACGGCCCAATTTACCGTCTCTTTGCGACCAGAATTAGCTTACTGCCTTAATGTTACTTACCTAATAAAATAATTACGTATTTAATAAAAATATAATAAGTTTACTTTTTATTTATTATATGGTTTTATTAAGGATCGTCGAGTTTTATGGGTTATAAGGCTGTAATATTGCGAGGGCTCCTATTATCATAATTTTAGCGCGAAAATGCTGTTCGGCAATTTGAGAGTCCATAGTGGATCCCTTGAGTTGCAGAATATTTATTGCTCAAGTCTTTTAAGCTGACTGCCCTGGCTGTTGGTCTCGTGGCCGTAAGTGGTACTGCTGAGCTTGTGGACCTCGATTCGATTCCCAGGTTGAGCAAAGCTTGGGATTAATATTCTAAGTAGCAGTACAGAGTCTGGATTTGTGCCCCGATTGATGGCAATTGGCTCGCTCTCTTTAACAAGGGACTATTTATTAGAACTGGCGAAGTGTGGGTTTACTTATGGACCATCTTTGTCTAACTCTTCGGGGACAACACGCGCAATGTTAAGGACTTTATAAAGCTCTTTAGCGTAGAAGACCAAAGAAACGATGGATGAACTGTGTGAAGGTTGATATGGCTGGAAAGGAGGTGAGTGCTGAGATGAAAAGAAAAAGAGAATTATAAATGAATTAAAAAGACATAAAAGAAAGAAAAGTATTTATTGAACTTACACAGGACATAACAGACATATATAAAAAAGTAAACAAGAGAAAAAACAAAATGGTCCTGTGCAAGGCCAAAAGGCTCCTATCTCAGCAAGGTGCTGTGACATTAAAAAAAAAGTCACAGCGCCGATAGGGCCGACCCCAAATAAATTCGAATAAGGGCAAAATAATGATGAAGAGTGTAACGAATACAGGACAGTTCAAGGAAATAGTGCTAACTAAAAACTATATGAGTACAAACAAGATTGTGCTAACACAACTCAGCCCTCAGTTCGCTGTAAGTGGCCGTTTAAGAATATATTGCAGCGATTAAAGCGGACTTAGTTGTTACAACGCGTTTAATAACAGTTTAAGTTGACATTTAAGGGCTGGATAATCTGAAAATTGCGCTTAGATTTATTAGCTAGGGACTAGAGAGGAGCTAACTAACTCGTCTAGGTATCTAAGATGCGGGTATTAGCTGTCTTCAGTCTGATGACATAGATCTTAGACATGCTGTCGGTGGGGCCATGGGAAGTGGTAGGTTGTCGTTAGTATGGTTTGCGCAATCTTCATAACAATAAAACGCTCTTTTGTATCTTAGAGTGACTTTGAAAATGAACTGAGTGCGATCAACACGACGTATGCCACATTGGGCACCCGCTTTAACGGCACCTGAGGTAATGGCACCTCGGGGCTGCGGGACTGTTCGAAAGAGATACCGTGGCCCCGGAACACAAAGGGCGATGAAGGAACATGGATGGGTTTTAGTCAGTAAAAGTCTGACACTCCCTCCTGCTCCGTCCAGAGCGGAAGGAGTCATTTGAAGATTTCCCACCCAAAAAAAACCCATATTGGTGTGTGTGATGACTGTACCTAAAGTTCAACAACAGTACTATTATTATGAAAGCAAACTAACCGACTGTACCCAGTAATTAGTGTTACTTGCTATATCTCTCCATGCGCAATGGATAATTATAATTGAAAACAATGGAACCGGCGGTCTAATTAACTAAAATTGTGTGTTACCTATATACTTTGTGGTACATACGTATGCAAGGTGTAACATAAACTTAACCGTACAACCTCTCGTGTGGTGTCTCGGACCATAAACTATGTAATATTGTTTCCTTTTTTTTTTGTTTTTTCGTTCTTCGGGTAGGTGTAAGTACTAACACTAGTTTCTAAGTTATGTGTTGTACTAACCAAATGGTCTTTGTCTGAATAAAATCAATTTTTATTTTATTTCATTTGTTTATTTTATTAAAAAATAACAAGTTCTGGACTTCTGTCGAGGCCCGGGGCAAGTGCCCCCCTGTTGCCCTGCCCTAAATCCGGCGCTGCTTGTAGCAGAGCAATGGTGGCCCTCTGGTAACTTCTTCTTCTGTGGTGTGGTGTGTGGTTGTCACCACAACTGCTCTCAACACGGTGAAAACATCGTGAGGAAACCGGCGTGTCCTAGGATCCAAAAATTCGAAGTTATGTGATGTGACATCGTCCGTTTGGTGCCTTAAAGCCCATTCTCTCTCATAGTGAGGAATCCAGTGTCCCAGTAAAAAAAAACCCAATATTACTATCTTTTCTCAGTAGGTGGTACATTATAGTTCTGACGCAGACTGTTCGTAACAACTTATTAAATCAATGCAATTCATATATTGGGAGAAAATCAATTTTAAAATGATAACAGATTTATGGTCGCAACTGTACTATTGATAAACTTTAGGTACCTACTAATTGTGTGTAACTATGACATGAATTCTCAAGTTTAATTATATAGTTATGGTGAGTTTTAGATAATAGCTTGAGTTCAGCCTGTGGACGGTGGGCTATGGGCTAGCTCGCCGTCCGTCCGTCTCATGACGACAGGCCGTGTCGACGGCGCAGTAGTGTTCCACGCGCGCCTCAAAGAGAGTCAGCAATAGGAAGGGGCAAGGACCGATTCCTTCCGGGGTCGCGGGACTGTTCGAAAGAGATACCGTGACCCCGGAACACAAAGGGCGATGAAGGAACATGGATGGGTTTTAGTCAGTAAAAGTCTGACACTCCTTCCTGCTCCGCCCAGAGCGGGAGAAGTCATTTGATGATTACCCATCCGAAAAAAAAAAATAAAAAAAAACTACCTCATGGTAGCGCTGGATTAGATCTAGTACCTACTGTCATAATGTGAACCGGGCATAAAGAACTTCTTTCATTTCTCATCGCGCCCGCTGTCGCAAGGCTCGTCTCGCTTGAGCGTGTAACTTGTGGCCAAGCGTTACCACGCCATAACCCTGTACAGCCTACTCCTTAACAATCCGACCGCGAGTCGAATTAAGTGCATAGCAAACAATTCATTGCTCTTTCAGTTCGCGGCCGAATAACAATAGCGCTCTCCAATGAGGAAATGCAAATCATTTTGTTTAATGAAGTCGTTTGTTGTGGGTGCTCAGTGGTGAAATCATTTTAGGTTGTTTTAATTTCAAGTTGCTAGCGGTTTTGATCTTGTAGTCGGAATTATTCTAGATTAGTATTGTTTTCCGGAAGTATTCTGGAAAGTTTGTATGTACTTCCTTTATCAAATTATCTTGAACAAAGCGTACGCCGCCTGATCGGATGTTTTCGTTTGGTAAAATATAGGGTTCTGCAGTTCCAGTAGTAACTACATTCTGGTATTCAGCTGCATTTGATTAGTCAGGAAGCCGAAAAAACTTTTCCTCAGTAGTTTATGAAAATGTCTACAGTTCTACCTAGACAATGACGAAACATAAATATGTATGTCTGCCTTGTGTACAGTTGGACATTACAATTAACATTAATTAACTTCCGATTATTGCTTACAATACGTCTGACCTGTGACCTGACCAGGCTTGTGACTGAGGGAACGCGGTGTTAATAAGTGCAGTGTCATTCGATGATTCATAGAACAAAACAACATAACTATTAGGGAGTGGGGTTACCATACTTATAGTTAATCTACTTGAGTTGGACATAAAGAGGTTGTATGTCCATTCAATATAGCGATAAAGACATCATTCGCCTCGTTTTTGATCGGAGGCCGTGGCTCAAGTTTGCGTTTGTCTTCTTCTTCAACCTTTGGCCTGCCAAATACTGCCAATGCTGAGTGTAGTTCTCTCACAAATCTCTACACTTTTGGCGGTTCTGTGTCATGGCTCTCTAGTTTCTTCCGCCTACTTGAATCAGATCGTCTGTCCACCTAGTCGGTTGTCTTCCCACATTCCTCCGTCCACTCCGTGGTCTCCACTCCAGCACTTTCTTCCCCCATCTTCCATCCACTCTACGGCGTATATGGCCCGCCCACTTCCCTCGTGTTGTATAATGTTGAAAGGTTTACACTCTTTATTCATTGCTCCATTTTTTATTTAATTTATGGCATTAAGACTGACCAAAGCCAGTTAAGAAAACATCATCCAATTATTTCCAAACTTTGATCTTATAGTCCCAATACGACCACAAAAAATCCGAAGGTGACTACAACCATACGTCATCCATACACGCTACTCAACAACACGCCACACTCGTGTTATTGATTTTGCACAGTTAAAGAGCTCCAACGTGATTGACGACCGCCTTGCATGAGTTGCATGAACATACTGACGTAAATACTGCACTCAACGATCTATTCGATTTATTGTCTATGCACTCCGCTTCGATAGCCGCGAAACTCACTAACACAAACATTTTTTTAAAAGCAAATTGTGCGGAATTTAAAATTGTGTTGCTGGCCATTTTTTGTGATCTTGGAATGGAGAAATAGTGTGGAAACTCCTTGTTTGATCGTTAATTGTAAAGAGAATGCATGCGCAAAATAGAAAAAAAATATAGATTCGTGTTAATTTAGTCTGTGGCATGAACGTGCAAGTTGAATTGGAATGTTTCAACTCTGTTTCATTGCTGTGTAAAGTTTAAACGGTGAAGTAGTGTTATTACGTATTATAAAACAAAGTTTTCAGTTGCCCTATCTGCAATGAAGCTATTCAAAAACTGCAGTCCTTTTAGTTATTTTGTCTCGGACGCAAACCACTGTACTGCAAAAGTTACATTGCTCCACAACTTTGAGCACATTTTGATGACAGCTTTCTTACATTATCTTTGTCTTAATTTTTTTCTCTGATCAGCGAGATTTTCTTTCATAACCAAATCAAGGAAACATCTGAACCAATTAAAACATAATCATCATTAATACTGCGATCTCAAAAACTTTTGTAAACGACTTCGCGAAGATAATTAGTTAAGTTGACTTCTAATATCGTTATAGACCACTGCTATGAATTAATGGTCAAAATTTTAATTCGATTGGGAAAAACTTGTAACAAATTACCTTCTTGTTGGTCCCGGACTGTTGAGTATGTGGTCCTGGGTTCGATTCCCAGGTCGGGCAAAGTGTAATTGGGTTTTTTCTTTAGGAATTTATCAGTAGTAGTCTACATGTGTGCCCGGTTGATGGCAATAGGCTCGCCCCCTATCACATGGGACATAAACATAACTGGTATGTAAATGTGGTTTTACTATTAGGTTCGGGGATTACAGGCGTAATGTATTTTAATTTGATTGGGACGAACTTTTAACTTAATTAATGGACTCAAAAAATCCTGTCCCTATTGTCTTTATAATTTGAGGTCCTCAGTTTTTGTTTGGGGGATTTACGTAACGTCATTGTTCTAAATGATTTCGCTGCGGGACGTTACGCTATGATTTAATGAGTTTTTGATTAAATGTGCTGTTTATTTTTTCGAGTAATTTAGGAATGTGTCAGATTTCTTGTTAATAAATTATGTATTTAATACCTATTCCATTTTGTTTGTGGTTCTCTCTCGTTGCAGTTTTCTCACTAACTTTCAGTGGTTTCTGTTGTAAGCTCTCAATCTAATTTACTAAAACGTATTTAAACGAAACGGTAAACAGTAGCAGAATTTTATCTTCACAACATAGTCGCCATTTTCTGTACGAATTGTAGAAACTATAACATAACACTAACCAGCATCGCTACCATCTACGTATCGCAGGTAGATAGATCTTTGACAGTCGTTAGTAGTCAGTGGCCCGAAAGTCTGACAACTGGTCTTACCAATGGGTATCCTATTACCCAGTACTAACTTACAGACTCCTAAGAAATATGGTCCAAAATATCTTTTAGAAAACCACCCTAGATTCTGCATCATGTTTCCTTTTATTAGGCAATTAGTTTTATCTGTACACCCAAATTTTAGTGAGGTTATTATTTCTTGTGAAATTATAATTATATTGCCTTGTTACTCAGTTGCTGGGTTGAAGAGGTGAGATAGGCAGTCGCTCCATGTTAAATGCCTTGGTAAGACTGACTGTCAGAGTTTCGGAGTTTTGACCTACCCATAACGACTGTCACAGAAGACAGCCGCTCGGATCGATCTTTAGGGCCGCGTTTGCCTAGGTTGCCGTGGATAGGGATCACCTATTACATGTCGAGTTTCCTCCGTGCCTCGGTAAGCACGTTAAGCCGTTGGGCCCGGCTGTCAATTGTAGATCTTTGGTTGGCAGTCGTCACAGGCAGTCAGTGGCCCGACAACCAGTCTTATCAAGGGGTATCGTATCCCAGTACTAACTGGGTTCTGAAGGTCAGGTAGGCAGTCGCTTCTTGTAAAATACTGGTATTCAGCTGCATCCGGTTAGACTGGAAGCCGACCCCAACATAGTTGGGAAAAGGCTAGGCAGATATAATGATGAATTTTACTAACATAGACATTGTACGTGTCTAAATATCTATAGTAGCCACAGTAACTGTGGCGCAGTTCGCAGCTCCGCCATTGGCGAGTCGTTCTAGTTCACGTGTCGGGGGACAATGCATGGATTTTAATGTATTTGCATAATTGCCACGCTGTTTTCTGTGTTTATCTGTGGTGCTGCGCCGTAGTTTGTGGCTTGCAGTGAGACAAGTCCGGTTGAATAGGTGGTGTACCAGGCTGTGCGTTGATACCTACGAGTAGATAACTAGTCCTTTAGCTTGTTAATGAATATCCATAATGTTCATAGTAATTTGGAAGAATAGCAAAATTAATCTATTCTTGCAAGGGAAAATAAAAGCGGTTTCAAATTGTCAGCTAAAATGATACAGTGACTGAGTTGTATCAGATAAATTGGTTGCTAAGATTTAAGTACAGTCCAAAAGTAATTAATATTACCTCGGGCTTACATATTTACTTTCAGTTTTAGGTCTCTCTGTGTTTTCTGTAGAATCAACTTCGTTGTAAACGTCAAATATACTCGCTTAATACAAATCAGTCACAGTCTAGCATTTAACAATAGAAGTCTGATTACCGCTTTTAATTTTTTTTACAGAGACACCATGGTTAATTTAAACACTTGTCTCACTGCAACATACTGCACTGTGGCAACAGTTTTTGTGCACAGCTCGTGGACACCAGCGCTTATTGTTTATTTAAATTGGCCGATTGTGAGCCTGCCTCGCTGCCGCGCTCCTATCGACACTATCGCAATTATAATGCATGCATGCGTGAGTTCGTGTCGAAAATGTGGGATATTGTTTTTGTTGATAGTTTGCATTATCAACAATCCACAACAACACTATCTGGTCCCCTGTATGGTCCTGTGGTCTATGTAGTATATCAATTATCTGGTGTCCACGACACAAACGTCGTTGCTTAGTGTGGCACTAGATGGCGCTGTGTGTAATGTCCAGCGATATTTATTTATTTATTAATTTGTTTAAAATTCATATTTCTGAAAACAATTCGAAAATAAACTATTTCTACTTAATATCGTAATCCTCTGCTAGAACTCGTAACTACTTAGGAGTTTCACCTAATTTTTCGCCTTCCGCGTCCAGTCTGACTTTCGAATAGCCAGTGTGCAGCTATTGATCGATAAATTAGTCTGACCAACCATAGTCGGCATAAATCTTTTGATTGATAAATTTTAATTTAAACCCGTTTGTAAACCGGAATGCTTATTTATTTAATTAAGGTTCACCAACAGTTGTTACAGATATTTAGAGAGAGATAGAGAGATACAAAGATACAGATAGGAACATACAAGTAATTGTGTCTTAAATCTAACTGCACAACCAATTACAGGCAAACACCACATGCAAAATGCGCTTTGTAATTATAAATTTAATTTATAATTACAAAGAGCGTAATTTTAAAGACTTGATGTACTTAGATTCTAGATAACTAAATGAAATATTAAATACAAAATATTATGTCTGACAAACGTCGATATTGAGTCTGCGTGGACGTTAACCAGGTCGCTGCGTTCGTTTATGAGTTTGCACATGCGGGGGTATAGGCGAAGAGGTGGAGCTACGGGTGTTATAGGTTTGCGAGGAGGTCTACGGGGTACTCTGAAATTGAACTTACTAACCAATTTTGGGCAGTCAATGATGTTATTGAGCAGTTTATGTGCGAATCTCAAATCTAAATGCTCTGTAGCGGCGCTAGAAATACTACAGCTACAATTAACAATAAGTACTACAGCGCCATCTATGACACAGATGATGAACTAACAGCGAAACACGTCAGAATTCCTACATCGCGCAAGCAAAGTTATCCGCGACTTAAGATATACGAGAACCCGACAACAACTGTTGGGCAGTGGTCCACCAGACATAACACCCGTCTGGATCCTCCCTTTTCTACTGGGAATGAAGAGCTTTACACCCTGTTCTTCATACCCCCAAAGCTCCCTTCGAGCTTCCAGGGTACTCATTTTGTAGCAGCCTAGTTTATCCAGGTAGGGCAGATATTTCAATTGCCTTCCTTTTGCATACCCTAGGTATCGGATAAACCTTTTTTGGACTCGTTCTATCCGCAGCGAGTGGGTTGCGTAGTAAGGTCTCCATATCACACCATCATCATATCATGCTTAGCCAAGTTAGTGAAACAGTAAGGTGCCTAAACAAAACTGGCATCAGTTTATGCCATATGCTACCAAGAGTGTATAGAGCTACAAGGATCGTTGAAAGAAGAATGCTCGTCGGAAACCTTTTTTTCTGTCTCCTAAAAACCAGGCCGGTGATCCTCCTTGTCAGTTCTGGCTGGGGTGCGGGTACACAATTGCATTCTCCACAATCACCGCAGCAATGTGATGTTTACGAAACCTAACCTAACCTACTGAGTACAACGTCATAGAAAAACAATTCAAAACTTCAAAGTCCTAACACGATCACTTACTTAACCTTCACATGCTTACAATTTAATATCATGTATCGAAACATTTTAAGACTAAAAGTATCCGATACGGGGGTCTTGACTAGGGGGTCAGTCACGCGTGAACACCCCCTCTTCTACCACTTCACCCCCGCCCGCCTCGTCTAAGAGTTCACTCAATTATCTCTGCCCGTTCATCTGCGATAAGTAATTTGAATTTTTTCAATTCTTTATATTGTTCAGTAACTGTCTGCTAACTTAGAGTTGTTAATGATGAAGTTTTGAGAAGATCTATGAAAGTTTTTCTCTGAAAAAATAATGGGGGGATGTAAAAGTTGGGGGTGTTAAATGAAGGCTGCATTTAAGGTATGCATTAACTAAACGCTTTTATCGAACAATTTTTTTGATGAGAAAGTTATTTCTACTGCAGCTGGGTGCAGAGGGTGCGTTTCAAAGGGGATAATTTATATCCCTGAATGTTAAATTAACCTTACCTTGTAATAAGTATTTAACGCATATATGATGCCTTGGTAAGACTGACTGGAGTTTCGGGGTTTTGACCTACCCATAACGACTGTCACAGAAGACAGCCGCTCGGATCGATCTTTAGGGCCGCGTTTGCATCGGTTGCCGTGTATGGGAATCACCTATTACATACCGAGTTCCCTCCTTGCCTCGGAAAGCACGTTAAGCCATTGGGCCCGGCTGTTAATTGTAGATCTTTGACAGTCGTCACAGGCAGTCAGTGGCCTGACAACCAGTCTTATCAAAGGGTATCGTATCCCAGTACTAACTGGGTTCTGAAGGTCAGGTAGGCAGTCGCTTCTTGTAAAATACTGGTATTCACCTGCATCCGGTTACACTGGAAGCCGACCCCAACATAGTTGGAAAAAGGCCGGGCTGATGATGAACGACTGTCACAGATCTAAAAACGAGAGCCCCGGATCTGTGAATCAATCATTCGCTAATCATAACTGCATAAAATACTCCAAATTCCATAATCGAGTAAAACATTTTTCCACATTAACATGCTCGTGTTCTCGCTAAGTTAAGTCAACCATGCAGCCATGCTGGCCGACTGTGTATACAGTTGGTTTGAGCGCCGCCGCCATACTGTCTGGCGCGTTCGTCCACGTTTCATACAGCGTACTGTAGGCAAGTAAGTACGCTTGTGTAGGTAACGAAGTTACCTGTAAGCGGTTTTTCAGTTTTTGGTAGATATTTTGTAGGTAATAATGCTGCTGAAACGTAATAATGAGTTTGATTCAGTACGTTTGGTTAGTTTATCCCTTGTAAGCCTTTAGTGTTTATGTCATCTGATTCCTGATTGACCAGGTCAGGTTCTAAGGTTCCTTTTTGTACAGCATTACTAACCGGATTTGAGTTCTTCTTTTTGTTCTATAAGTAATGATCGGTACAACTGTGACATTAGATTTACGATAGGTTTACTATAGGATGTAGATAAATTGATTGATTTATTTACATCCTACACACACAAATTAGGAAACATACAAACAGGAATACAAAAACAATGAGCATAGTTACAAGATTACATAAATAGAAGTAGCCGTGGGCCCCAAACTAGGTACAGACTGTACCATGGTGTCCCAACATACAGGGTGTAAAAGACCTCGTCACGAAGCCGTCAACCAAGCATTCTGTACATCAAACTAAGTAACTTTAGGCAAAAATTATTGCTGGGAAACGACTTTTTTTTTTGGGGTGAAAAATCACGTTTTGTGATAGAACTCAATGTAACGCACTCAAAACATTGTGCTGATGGATGGATTGAATAGTACGGGGGTCGTGGAGGTGTTTAAATTAAAAAATTACATTAAAAACTTGTATTTAAAAAAAAACTTGTTAAAAAGTTGGAACTTTGACCCCCAATATCTCCGTAACTAGAAGGTTCCCAGGTATGGTGTAGAACATAAAAATGATCGCAATGACGAGGAGGACAAGTGCCTTTCGGCTTCGTTAAGAGGTGTTTTACACCCTTTAGACAGTAATGGCAGATTGACTAATTGACTGTTCAGCGTGACACAGCGCAGCAAGACACAAGCTTGTAACGTGTCTCCAGAAAGACAATAAAATCACTCAACAATATTGAGTGTATTATGAAGTCGCTCTCACAAACTTCTATCAAACAAAACTCTAAAAGAACAAGAAAGACTTCCTGTCTTTTCAGGATAAGTAAACTTAAAACTAACACATGTATCTATAAACAAGTCAAAGTGATTACTTGAGTAAAAGTAATTACTTAAGATACGAATTTTTATTCTGTAGTTTAGTAATTGGCTTGAAGTTGGAACTGACAAAAGTTTGAATTCTTAGCTTTGCTGCCTTTGACGGTTCTTTTTTCAAATGCATGTCTATTCCATAAAAATGGATGTAGTAATTACTTTAGCTTGACTATAGATACAAGTGTGACTTGCCGCCAAACAGTCTAGCCTAAGACCCCACGTGATACAATACCTATAAGCATGAACAATCAATTCGAAGCGGTATTAAATGAGAAGTCACGACCTCTCTGTGCTACTGTGTTTATTAGCTTTTAGCTCACGACTTTCAATAGTCTATGGTACGGCCGTGACGATAGCCGTACAGTCTAACCGCCTTTGTGGACGACCATAGAGTTTCCGCTATTGTTTTAGTTTTTCTAGAAATATGAGAAGGTGATTAGGTAATAGGAGGATAAGTATAGAATGTTCCACGTTACCATTAAACGTCGACATTTGGAAAATCTTGGAGAAAAGGTTTTTTGGAAACAATCTACATACCTATATGGGGAAGAATAATGGGCTTGTAGCAGCATAACCTGAATAGCAATTTAATAGGAACAATGCTGGGACACTGGCCTCTTTTCTGTTAGAGGTGGGATAGGGAGAGGGTGGGAACGGTTTCCTCACGATGTTTTCCTCGACTGTTTGAGAGCAGTGGTGATAGAAAAATTGAGTGTTTCGATCTCATTAAAGTGGCGAGAAAAAACTGGATAGCCTCATGGCTATCCAGTTTCTTCCCGCCACTTCCAAATATCTCCACTTTTGGCAGTTTTGAGTCATAACAAAACTGCCAAAAGAGGAGATATTTGGAAAAGACCTACTATTAGCATTGGGTGGCCCAAAGGTTGAACAAGTGAGAGAGGTGTTTCTCTTGTTTTTTTCCTTCTTGCAGAAGCCTAGTAACTTACTCATGTAACTTACTTATTTTCCAAGCTAAGTTGAGTTTGAGATATGTTCACAGTAGGTACTATAGTCTGCCATTAGAAATGTAGGGTGATCACAGACCGCCCGCTGCCGCCACACAGTCTGGCTAGGCGCGTTACACCCACAGACTGTGCTTCCAGTGCTTCATGTATTGATATACTGTAGAGTGTGTATAATATACTCGTAGGTATTATATGTATTTAAACTGAGGCGGGTAATAGAGCAAGAATGACCCAGTGATGTTGGCTTCGAGTTACTAGTTGTTATTCATCAGCTCTCAAAACGGGGAATGCGAACTATTTGACGAAACTGGCATTATCTAGAACCAAAAATTTAAGACATGTTTGACACATTTACCAATCCGCACTGAGCCCATGTGGTGGAGTGCGGCTCTTTCTCTCTCAGCAAGAGGAGGCCTGTGCTCCAGCACCACAGCGGGTCATACTACCAACTGGCGGGTAGTTCCTAGTTTCAATGGAACATTTTTGAAAGTGCTACAACTAACAAAGCTATTTTTTTGTTATTTTTTTTAGTCCTACTGCTGGGCAAAGGTCTCCCCTATAGCCTTCCACTTTTTTCCGACCAAACTCAAGGCTCCTTTTACATGTAACTTGTTGTAATGTTTTTGTATTCGAACACATAAAAATAAGGCTTTACTGTTTTTAAAAACCTTTGTAGTTATTCATGCATTGGTTGCAGTCGCTGACAACGAGTACTAATTGGATTTGGTGAAGCGGCTCTACTGCAGCAACGAACTGACGCAAACAAAGAACTGTACGATCACACATAACGACGCCTGCTTTTACCGAAGGGTTGGGCAGATATGTGTCCTTTAGTACAGTCATATTTCGCCAGTTATGTGTGCGTCCCATTTTATAGGCGAGCAAATCAACCGGGTATAAATACCGAATCCTATTGATTAAATACCAAAAATACTGTCCAACCTGGGAATCGTACCCCCTCAGGACCATGCAAAGCTGTAGTGCTTGTAACCACTATACCAACGAGACAGTGAATGCGTTATGATCATACTTTAGTGAAAGCACGGTTGGCGCAATGGTTGACCGACAGGCTGCTGAACTGCGTATCGCGGGTTCGATCACCGCACTGAACAAATATTTGTATGGCCTACATGTAGGTGTTCCGGGTCTGGTTGTTTGTGTATGTAAATGTTTGTAAACGTTCCACACGATACAGGACAAATTCCTAGAGCGAAGCAAAGTTTATCTGAAGTGGCTACCTATTCGGCAGCGTCGAGATTCACACACTCTCTTTTCTGTTTTCTGTTCTTCATAATCCTAAAGCTCCTTCGTATCTTCGGGAACGCTTCGAGTATCTTGTTCCTAGAGGTAAACCTTGTCGCTCATCATCATCTCTTCTCCTTCGTTTCCCTCCCCACTCCTCAAGTCGGTATGATGGTTCATTTACTGTTCGTGCTGTGCGCCTTTGGAATTCGCTTCCACACTCCTTGCGGGATAGCCCGTCGTTAGATGTCTTCAAGAAAAGAATAAAAGAACATTTCCTGTCAACATGAGTATAGTTTGTAAATATAGTGTTTTTTATAAATAAATTGGGAGCAGGAAAATTAAGATGACGACATTGCTTTTTGTTTTAATTTTTTTTTTTATAAAATCTTTATTCTTATTCTTTATTGCACACAAAATCAAAAAATATGCACACAAAATCAAAAAATATACACACAAATCAAAATATATAACTTATGTACAAAGGCAAGCTTAACCCAGAATTGGGTTTTCTTACAGCAAACCTTATTTCTGTTGCAAGATTTGCAGAAGAGGATATACTTTTGTGCACAAACAATACAGTTAAAAACTTAAATTAACTTATTTTATACACTAAACTAATACCTACAATATATATATATATATTTATATATATATATATTGTGTGTATTGTATATATATATATATATATATGTACTGTATTGTTTGTGCACAAAAGTATATCCTCTTCTGCAAATCTTGCAACAGAAATAAGGTTTGGTTTGGAAACAATTCTGGGTTAAGCTTGCCTTTGTACATAAGTTATATATTTTGATTTGTGTGTATATTTTTTGATTTTGTGTGCAATAAAGAATAAGAATAAAGATTTTATAAAAAATAAAATTAAAACAAAAAGCAATGTCGTCATCTTAATTTTCCTGCTCCTATATCCCAATTTATTTAGAGTCGGCGCAGCATGTCTTGCTTTTCCATACTTCTCTATTTACAGCGTCACTTCCTGATAAACAAAACTATGTAACATCAACAATACCGTAGTCTACAGAAATGTGCCTTGTCCACAGTATTCCCAGACGGTTCTAGACGCCACGCAGTCTAGCACGACTCAGTACAAGTCGCCAACGCCAGCTGTATTAGCGAAAGCGAACTGTACATCGAATACAAATAACATTCATGAACGAATTCATGGCTTCTTGATATGGCAGTGAACGGTGAATGAACGAGGTTTAAATGGGCTCAGTCATTAACCGATTTCCTGGAGGTCAATGTCCTTCATTCATGTTTGAAATTGGTTTGGAATTAGGAGAAGGAATGTTAACTAACGGGGTTGTTAAGGAGTTACCATTGTTGGGTGATATTGCTGTTACTGTACCAGGAATTTGCGTAAGTTACCAACCTCAAGTTTCGATCAAACCGATAAGGCAGATAGCGGACCGGCTGCGGACATCGGACAGTGACAGATACTTCAGTAGATTAAAAGCAAAGTGTCCGTATCCAACTTAAATCCAATGCAATCAAATTCAATTTTCCAGTTTTTCTCTTCGGAAACTCAAAACATTATCTCCGATATAATACTCAGAACCACATATTATTACGTATTCCCTCAACATATTCGAAATTAATACTAATATTCGTTCAATATAATCAAATACATTCTCAGTTACCTGCCTCAGGGGAGTCACAGAAATTCATGACACACATACGATATCGCCCTTTGTCGTCGACTGTGCAGGCTACAAGTTTTCATTTATTTGCAAATACGGGAGAATCGACCGTGATGAAAGTACATATGAATTGTGACTTCAATTCATATATACTTTCAAAGTTTATCTAGGTCATCAATGCTATCGGTGAAGGTAAACATCGTGAGGAAATCTGGACTTATCTATACCAATATTATAAAGCGGTAAATTTTGTTTGAATGTAATCTTCGGAACTTCCGATCCGATTCCGAAAAATTTTTCACCAACGGCTGGCTACATATAAAACGCTCCCGTTTGTATAACGTCTAACGTATAATAACAATCTCTTTGAGTAACCATGATAGTCTATTCACCATCTTTGATCTATGTACCTTTCCTTTATGTGAAGAGGCCTTCGCCCAGTAGTGGGACAGTGTTATATACTAGTTGTTGCGCGCGACTTCGTTTAAGTGGAAATTTTGGAAGTAATGTGTGAGACTAAAAAATAGGCTACGACCTATTCTCAGACCTACCAAATATACACAAAAAAAAAAACATAAAAATCGGTCAAGCCGTTTCGGAGGAGGGAGTTGGATAACAAACACACGTTGACACGAGATTTTTATACATTAGAAGATTATACATATAATCTAAGAGTAGAGGAAGACCAAACAAATGATGAATGTGACTGCTCAGATGACGAGTAATAGAGAAGTATGGAAGAAGACAACAAGCTGGGGTCGGCACCCCAAATATATTAGAACTAGCACTTCGCCCGCGACTTCGTCCGCGGAAATTGTGATAGCTCAGCTAATTTTCATGATATAAATATAATCTATATCCTATGTTACTTGGTAAAGACGTAGCTTTCTAATGGTGAAATAATTTTTAAAATCGGTTGAGTAGTTCTTGCTAGAATTCTAATCGTAACAATAACACAAACAAAACATCAAATGCACTGTTTTAGGGTTTCACGGTTTTTCACTACACTTAAAGTACTTACGGGATAATATCCGTGACCCAGTGATGCGTGAGTGCGTTTGTCGTGAGTTACAATCGAGTTCCAGTAGGCGCGTAATAAAATACTAAGAAAGGGGGTAGACAGATTTGTCTGCTCATAATAGTTCAGTATTCCCGCGATCATGATGCTTGCAACAGCGTCTAAATATCGGGAGCTCAAAGAAAAAGAAAATCACGGATATTATCCCGTAAGTACTTTAAGTGTAGTAAAACATCAAATCTTTTCTCTTTATAATATGTATAGATAAGAGAAGGAGATTGATGATGATTTCCAAGCTACCTGTCTCAGGGGACATAAATACACGACACACATTCGATACCGCCCTTTGTAGTGAACAGTTCAGGCATAAGCAACAAGCTTTCATTTGCAAATACGGGAGGATCGATCGTGATTGAGTAACGTTGTACAATCGTGCACAAATTGATGTTATCAATCAACGGGGAGATTGTACAGTTTTGGAGTGTCTCGGGAGATTGCGTTGCTCTGAGTGGCGAAAGTATAATTGTATTTTTTTTTCTTTTCTCGCTCTTTTGTTGAAGTTTGATTGAATAACGGGAAGTGAGTTTTCGTGTTGTTTGGATTATAGATAAAAAATTGGAAAAAGAGCTTTTTAACAGAAACGGATTTCTTGGTGAAGCAGTCTAATGCTCGTTTTCAAACACTATACATCACTTGAATTGAAAAATATTGCGTTGTTGTAATTTCGAATTTCCGCGCTGAGCAGACCGTTGATAATCAACAGTGTGCTTGTAATTAGGTGTCACACATAGTGCAAACGGAAATTATTCTTGCATCTCTATAAATTGATGCTCTTTTACCCTATCTGCTGTTGATTTAAACAAAAGGTCATCGGTCACCTTTACAACTTTGTGAATTAGCAACACATTATGAGTCTTCCAACTTCTATATTATACAACACTCAAATTATTTACTCCAAGTACCAAAATAACATTAAAAGTAACACGTAACTCCAGACTGCCACAACTCTCAGTGCCAACAATCCGACATTACTCCAAGAGCTCCCAAAAACAGAACGTATACATTTCCAAGAACACTGGCTTCGATTCCACTTAGCTGTATTAATGAGTCCACTCAAACTGAGACCTAATTAACTAGTTGCTACCTACGGTAGATTCCTGAACTCGTACTTCTTTGTTTTGAGTTGAAACTTGAGCATTATCTTAATGAGGTTTGAAAGTGTAATGACATGTTCCATCCATCATTATGAGCTGGTCATTCACTGCTGAACAATTGAATTGGTTTCAACAACGAATAAATAATAATTAAACAGTCTAAGGCAGGACTGCCTCGTTGGTCTAGCAGTCGCGAGTACGACTGCTGAGCATATGGTCCTGGGTTCGAATCCCAGGTCGGGCAAAGTGTTATTGCGTTTTTCCATCAGGAATTTCTCTGTAGCAGCCACGGAGTCTGCATTTGCGCCCGATTGATGGAAATAAGCTAACCCTGAGACTTAAACATAACTGGCGAAATGTGGGTGCCCTATTGTTGTTGTTGGGTGTATTCATTTATTTTTTGTGGGTGTTTTTTTTATCCTGTTATTATTATCTATCTATCTATCTAGACACCTCTGCCTAACTCTTCAGGGATTAAATGCGTGATGTTATGTTATGTCTAAGAACCTAACTGTTTCCGCCATAGAATAGAGTAGAATATACCAACAGTTCTTTACTACGTACTCCATTAAAACAAACAGATATAAATGTTGCCGACTTGCCGTTCTAATAGAGTGACACAATAGACGACCTCTGGATGGAAACCCAGCCTTTTAGGACACCTGTGAACGAGGGAAACCTTTTCTTAACCGAGTGCATTCATTACAAGGTATACATATATTCTGAAAAAATTGCCATAAATAATAAAAAGGTGGTGGAAAATCAACTTACAACAAAATATCAAGCAACAAACTAAAAAAAAACGCCGCGATAATAACTTGAACATTTGAACTATGAGAATAATCTTACAAAAACAGCAAGAATTAAAAACAAACCAAGTAAGAAGAACAACGGAAAAAAGCAAGAAGCAACCTTCAGAGTTCAGGTAAACATCGCGTGCAAAAATGTTGTTGTTCCCGTAGTTGTAAAAAATATGTTTAGTATTCTGAACGGATCTCGCACTTTTTCCCTTTTCAAGATCAGCATTCTCTCGGTCTTGCGAACCACGTCAACTGATAATGTTTTTATCAAAATATTTGTTGGCTTTATCTACTTTGACTTTTCTTCGGACTAAAAACCTAGTGGCATTAGAATTATAAGAATATTTGTTTATTTGAATACTTAGTATTTTTGTATTCGTCATCGACGGTTTTGAATTTAATTATCATACTTAAGCGATCGGAAACTAAAAGTAGTGGTACTCGTAAATGGCTACCACTCGACACTTTATTACGCTACTTCCGGTGTGGCTCAGGGCTCTCGTGCCGGCCCGATACTCTTCATTGTCTTTATCAATGATATAATAAACCATATCAAGCACAGCCAATGTTCACTCTTTGCAGACGATCTTAAAATGTATCGGCCAATCGAATCCCCAGGACACATTGCCTTGCTACAGTCTGACTTGGACTCCCTTCAGAAATGGTGTATTGCGAACAAGATGGTGCTCAACGTCAGTAAATGCCAGCGCATTACATTTACCCGCAAAAAGCGAATAGTGACATCTTCTTACTCACTCAATGGAACAGTACTGCAAAAAGTCGACATCATAAGGGATCTGAGAGTTTTACTCAGTAGTAACCTGTCGTTCATTCCTCACATAGATAAAATTTTGACCAACCCTAGAATACGCTTCTCCAGTCTGGAGTCCAATGTACAAAGTACACATTAATCGTATCGAACGCATCCAAAAAAATTTCACCAGATTCCTTCGGTATAAAGATTGCAACTTACAGAACTGACTACTCACAGCGATTGTCTCACTTTGGCTGGCATTCCCTTGAACAGCGACGCGTGTTGGCTGACGTCACAACTCTCTTTAAAATTCTAATGGTGAAAAATCCTCATCTGACCTCTCGCTAATGTGCACCTGAGCGTGCCCCGTCAATGTCCAGTCAGAACAGTAAGAACGCCTCAAATGTTCGCCGTCAAATCATCTCGTACAAATCTCGGTCGATCAGCACCATTAAACCGAATGATGGACCAACAGGGTCATCTCCATTAATACCGAAATCGACATTTTCCGCGACAGTTTACAGTCTTAGGCAAAAATTATTGGAAATTCATTTGTAGTCGGCTTTTAGCACGTTATGTATAAATATTCCATTTCTCATTTTTATTTTTATTTTTATCCTGTATGCTCACCTTGCAATTTATTGTATTGTAAAACATCTCAAGAATTTATGTTAATGTTAGAAATTTAATTGAATTGAATTTATATATTTTATTTTATTTAAAAAAATTAAAACTCAAAGTAAGTACCTACATATACAACGACGTCAATAGGCGTCAAAGTACTCCTCCGCATCGCTGTCATTCGGAAACGTGCCCTGAAGACTGGCAGCATTGCCACGTTTAATGGCAATGCTAATTCTTTGGCCAAAGAAAGAGCCAGCCCTCTGGTCACGCGAAGTGTCGACCAGTCGGTGAGAGATTCCCTTAAAAAGGAGACGCGCACTCGGACCCCATGACCCGAGCGTTTCGACCCTAGTCGGCTCAAAGCTGTAGTTACCAATAAGGTTACAGTTTTTGCGCCGTTTGAGGATCTCAGCAGCCGCAGCAGCAGCGCCTGCACAGCCCGCCGTGCTTGCAACGTGAGAAGGCGCAAGGGTGTCGACACAGGTTGCATCCCACACCAAAGGCCTACCCACGTTCCAAGGCACCAACGTCATGCCGTTTGATTCTAAAACCGCTGGTACGCCGGCGCTGGAAAGAGCTCGACGAATAATGTCGTTAATCGCCCGAGAGGCAATTATAATATAAGTAATTAAGGAGTAACTTTGTATCTCATTATAAGTGAACTGTTATTTATTAAGTTCTTATGAGAAATAAATATCTTTAAACCAAATGCTGGCGTGCCGTGCAATGCGACCTGCGCTCCTGTAGCAGGACAGGCCTTGGTGTCGACAGCTTCACCACAATGACACCGATGCGGAGCAACACAAGGTGCGCCTAATCGTAGACTCGTAGCGACCCGAAACCATGCGTCATCCATCATAGTGCCAATGGTGAATGACGGAAGTGCCTGAAGCCACAAGCCCGACTCCCATTCCCCCACGGCTAGCAGACGGGCACGCTCCACAGTATTGATTGACGTGTATAAAGGGGTAAAGAAAACTGTAAATTTTGGGTATTACTTTTAGAACTTCTGTCAACAAGGTGTCCCTGTTTACGGAATTGAAAGCATTTTTAATGTCAACCTTTAGGATGACCTCACCCTTATCACTATGAAGGTAAGTGGAAAGTGCGTGTACCGCAACCTCACAGCCCCCTTGGACCCGAAGCCCAGCTGTAGGGGCTGAAATTTGCTGGCCAGTGTTTCACTGTAAAAGGCGCAGCAAATTTTGGCTGCGATACGACGGTAAGTTGACGCTACGGCAATGGGACGAATGCTGCCATCCTTGTTGCGTAGGGCACAAACATTGGCCCCGTATAGAATATCGATGACGGCATCGTTCACATTGCCGGAGAGCATGACATTGATGAGGGCCGTCAGCTCCTTCAAAAGGGACTCACCAGCTTCCCCGGCGCCTGAACATATAAGGTCCTTAAGGTGTTGAGGAGTCAGGCAGTCGAGGCCGCCGGCATAGCCACTTCGAAAGGAACAGACGGCCGCACATACTTGCTGAGGTGTAATTTGTAAAGTGTTAGTTTCTGGAATGGGGGGGTCAGGGAAGGTGAGGTCATCTGCCGGGGCGGGGTGTTTGCTCTCCAGAGCTGCAAGGGTCTCTGGAGAGTACGGCGCAACCACATCGCTGCTAAAAATGATCCTAGCTGCACCACAGATATCACCCTCGCCTAAATTAGATTCCACATGACGCAATAAACCTCTTTGGGGGAGATGTGCTGTAAATTTTGGGTCAAAACTTTAGGCCGAAATGTTACAGTTGTCTTTAATTTGAGTTGTTAAGGTTTTTATTTGCCAAATATTTTTGTACATGTAGAATTCTAAATGGGAAGGTGAGTAATTGCTCCCAAGCACTTTGAGAGTTCTCTCGGGCGGCGAGACGGACACAACGCGCCAAGCTTAATGCTACTGAAGGTCGCGCGCCACAAGGAACTCTCTTTAAAACAGGAGTTGAAGTTTTTAATTTTGAAAGATATTTCCAAAAGGGTTGAGTGGGTGGATCCGGTGTAAGGGGAGTGGGTAATGTAGGACATGAAGAAGGTACATTGAGAGGCTTATGTTTTTTACCCAAATCTATCTTCAAGGCTCTTTCACCCTTAAAAAAGCGTGCTTGGGAACAGTGTGGGCAACTTACTAGGACATCCAGCGATGTGGTAGGTTGACTGGCACTTCGTTCGGCGTCACTACAGTCATTGTTGGACATAGAAAAAAATATTTAAATAAAACTTACGTGATAACTTAACAAATAGTATACAAAATTATTAAAAAACCAAATAAAAATCACAAGTAAAAAGTTAAGCACAAGACAAATGACACGGATAACAGTAACGTCATACAGGCGTCATACAGGTAAATTAAATATTTCAGCTTGACGTTTCTTGACCATTGATTTATTTCCCAGGATCACATTAATATAAATTATTTTTTAATTTACTTAGATCCATGTTTAAATAGGATTTTTTTAAATTTTAAATTTTTATGGTATCATTACAATTTATGTCAATGTTAATCATATTATTTATTCTTTTATGTTTCCAAATTCTACCAAAATTATTTGTAATTTTTTTATCATTCTTAAACTGACATAATTTATTTTAATTTTAATTAGTAGGGGCTTAACTTATTAACTTTATTGTGTATGCTATGGTCTCCTTTAAGTGAAGGAGTATACCTACCTAATACCTTGTGTCTTCCAATAGCGCTTTGTGTATATCTTTTGTTGGAGATCCTTAAATAAATAAATAAATTATCGCAGTTGTAAATTCTATCGGATTTTCTTAGTTGCTTAGATTGTTGAAAAACATATTTTGGTTTAAATCTAAATCAGCACTTTTTAAAAGTCAAAATGAAAGTCATCTTTCACAATTTCCTAGTGTTTAGCTTAGCGGAAGAAACGGCAGAACAAACTCCTCAGCATTTTAAGCAAGAATATACCAAGGTAACAATCTTGAAAAAGTTTGGTTCTTCTCTAGTTTCTTTTTAATTTATTATTATCAGGCAGGCACTTGGCAGTATTTTTAATGCTAATTCTAAACATGTCAGCTCTACAAATAGTTTCCTGCATAAACAATTCTGTATTCTGTAATGTCGAGTCATGGTAAAAACAAATCATTCTCAGCATTTCCCCCACTACTCTAATTCCCAACGCCATAATTCACATAAAAATCACAAGAAAAGGAATGACGCTGTCCGTTCTATTACAATGAGCCGGCGAAATTACAGAGCAATTGAGTGTACATTAGGCACAGTCAGTTGCAGTTGCCAGTGTTGCCACGCAGAGACCTTAGTGTGGCTAGCGGGCTGTGGAGAGCGTGCAGTGTGACCTGACGTCACGGCCTTGCGGACGCGGCTTTTTGTCGTAAGATCTTTTGAATCGTCGTCTTGTGGTTTGAAAAAGGAATTAGAATCTTTGGAGGATTTGTGACCTCTTGGGGGCTATGATTTCCTGGTACTGCTGGTATTCCCCAAGTTCATGATTGTATGAAAAATGATTGGCCCTTCCAGTTTAATCTAATTTTAATGGAGACAGCTCGTCTCTATGAAAAAAATGAGAAAGAAACTAGTAGGCATCTTTGCAAACTCTCTTCTCATTCCTTCTTCTTCTTTCTTTCTTTCTTATTTTTCCTTTATCAACAGAAGAAAAAACTTATAAGCTAAGCGGCCATCACCTCTTTTGCCAGTCTACAGTCGCTTTCGATGTCTTGATTCTCCCTGACTTGATTTTTCTGATAGCATTAAATCCTTTCTTCTGATGAGGTTAATTCATCTGCACACCCAATCATTTATGACCTCCCGTTACCAATCCGTTTAGGAAGCCCTGTTATTTCCAAACTAATTATGATTTGTTTTCGGGATATTCCGGACTCGCAATGTCAAAGTTTTGGAATTAGAATAAGGAAAACGTGATCCAATTTCCTGTGACTTATGTAAGCCTATTACAGTACAGGGAATCATTTGGTAGTTAGTAGGTTGGTATGAATCGACTTTATGTTTAAACTGCGTTAAATTCATGACTAAATTATTATTATATCTACAGTCAGGTGGTTAAGTAGTATTTAGGACATTGAGTGTGTCCAATCTTTTACTACCAAATCTCGAGGTATAAGATGACCTTACTGAGAGACTACTTTTTCCTCGATCTGTTTGCTTAGGCATTACATCACAAATCATTGAATACATTTAACGATTAACGCATGTAAAATATTGTTCGGATTCTTTTTATGGTTTGAAGATGTCAGAGGCGGAACAGTTTTTAACATCAACTGGTCTGAGAGTTTTTTAATAGCATAGCAGTAAATATGTGTTGCTGTGGCTATGCTAACTGCAACAGTTCTGAAAATGTTTAAAACTAGACTCGCCCCTGCTGCATGTATTATCTACAACGTCCACCACGGTCGATAACGATTGTGTGTGACGATTTGTAGCAATGCCTATAAAAGTACCAGATCCTCACACACTAAATTATTCATCTACCGCAAACAAAAAATCTCTACGCAAAACTTTAAAACTTTATAATCCTTTGCTAACAGAAAAAATGTTTCCAACACTCGTGTTATGAAACAAGCACTTAATTCAATCTCCTATCTAACATTATCGCTAAGCGCTTAACGCTATCTTAAAGATATCGCTATCGACTTTCACCGATTGTCATTTGTTTGTTTACTAGAGTATAATCTTACATTTGTCATGAGCATGTCACCTACATGTTACTAACTTGATAACTGTATCTTTATGTAATAAGTAGCAAGAAAGTCATTTCAAGAGGTTTTGAGGTCATATCGTCATCTACAGCCCGACTTTACCCACTGCTGGGCATAGGCCTCTCCTTGCTTGTGCCAAGCTCCACGCTCTTGGTGCAGCCTCATCCAGGATATTCCCGCAATAGCAACAATATCGTCTGCCTATCTCGCCGCCGGACGACCAACACTTCTCTTTCCATTCCTTGGATGCCACTCGGTCACTGCTTTACTCCACTTGCTGTCACCGCGCCTTGCTAGGTGTCCTGCCCAACTCCATTTGAGTTCCATAACTCGATTTCCAATATCGAAGACCTTACGTCTACGAAATTCGGCGTTTGGATCTCGGTCTAGTAGTTTGGAGTTACCTAATGCAAATATTGAACGAGTAAACAATCTTGAATGAAAGGCAAAAATGAACGAAAAGTGGAGAGATAGTTTATCTGCTTAAACTGATATTCTGATAACAGTATTAGCTGATAACTGTAACTCTTTATGTAATAGTAAGAAAGTCATTTCAAGGGTTTGAGGTAACATTTGCAATAAAAATAACTTTGTTATTTTGTATCTGAATTGCTGACGTAACTTTATATATATGCTAAATTGCTGATAGGTAGCTACGCTTTTAAAATTAGTAATGAAAATTAATGATACCAATTCGTGGCAACAACTTGACTCGAAATTTTGCAAAGCAAACACAAAAATTCTCAATTCTCAATTTTCATCATGTTTGTCTTCATGCCTGGTCCATATTTATTTGAGGAAAACATGGTTTCTTCACGCATACTTCTCTATTAGTCGTGTCCTAACTTCAACGTTCACCGTTTCCTTCATCATCATCATTTCAGCCGAAATACGTCCACTGCTGGACATAGGCCTCCCACAAGTGTCGCCACATTGACCGGTCCCGTGCGACTCGCATCCAGCGGATTCCCGCAACCTTCACCAGGTCATCGGTCTACCTAGTGGGAGGTCTTCCAACGCAACGTCTTCCGGTCCCTTGGTCTTTTCCTACTCTTTGCCTCCTTATTAATATGTACTCAAAACTTTCTTCACCTTATTTGCTTAATTCTTCTGCATCATTCATCAAAAGCCTATTAAAAGATGCCACTAAAAATTGGTTTACACTCACGTCACAGCTAACTCAAACTCAAAGCTTTTATTTTTAACCATTAACAGACACTTGGGAGGGCTCCCCTTCTCCTCCCTTCTCTCCTCCCTTCGGATGACAAAAAAAAACAGACACTTGAATTGTTAAGGAGTCGGTTGGTTAGTCAAAAGCTAGTCAAAGTTATTGCCCGTTCAAAAACGTTGATCCTCGAAACTAGAAGATCTGGAATTCCCTAAAGTATTCCCCGAAGAACTCCTACATTTTTTATGACCCCTATGCATTTTATTCTACCAAATTTCTCCCTTGTCGTTCGCTGCTGATCTAAAAAACAGTGTCAGGGTAGCTGTTCACGTCGTAAACATGTTTGATGGCGTAAGGTTAATAGGATGGTTGTTCCTTCAATTCATCATATTGCTTTCAGGCATAAACTACCTCCTTTTGTCGAGGGAACATGACGGTAAAATGGTTGCGCGGCTGTTCTAGACATGTTTGGATTAGCAAGGGATAATAGTTCTACAAGATTGTTGAAATTTTTGATAGTATCGCAATATGATGGTTTCGTAGTCTTTATGAAGTAAGCGGAACATGACTCCTGATTATATGATATTTTGTTTTTATTTTTTTATGCTTTTTTTTTTTTTTTTTTTTTTTTTTTTGGGACAAGCCCGCCACACTGTTCCCAAACCACTGTAACTCCTGAAAGCCAGAATCAACAGTGGCGACCACCAGAAAAGCGCCGAGACAATGAAGCTCGACGAAGTCCCAGAGAATGAATTTAACTGTCTTGGATCCCGCAACGAAATTAATCAGAAAAGTATAGTGGAGGAGTAGGAAAAAACCGTAATTTCCACTTCCCTCCATTTCAGCAGGAGACAGAACGAAACAAGGCCAATAGGCACAAAGGGACGTTTACAACTGGGATAGGCCCAGTTGCCTAGCACCACGGATAAATATTAACATTAATGGGTCCTAAGTTGTGAGCTGTTATATTTGATTCCAATAATAGGTATGGCAAAAACGCTTGAACGCACGGAAATTTGTTCTAGTTTCCACAAGGTCTGTATAGTAAATAACTCCGGATGTAACCTGTACACTATCCAACATAATGTTGCGTTCATTCTGCCAAAGACTGCACTCCCATAAAATGTGATGTGCTGATTGTTCATATTCGCAGTCAGATGTGGAACATTGACAAAAAGGCGAGTCAACAAGCTTGAAGGAAAATAATTTACTCTTAAAGTTACCATGACCGGTGAGAAATTGGGCAACACAGTGATCAACATCCAACCATGTCCTGGCCAGCCGCTCACGAACGGATGGAAAGAACTGGTGGAGGTGTCGGCCCTTGATGGAATTATCCCACCTACCTTGCCATTCAGACAAAAGTTCCTCCCAGACGTCGGTCTGTGGTTTGAATAATCTAGCAATCTTAACACGGTCACGTAGGGTTAAAAAGTCTGCGTCCGCGGTCTCACGTGCGTTATAGTACATTGCAGCCCGTCGCTGCACTTCAAGATCAACTGGAAGTACACCTGCAAGTACCGGTAAGGCTTCAGTACTAACCGTCCTATACGCTTTGCATAAGAATATCAAAGCCAAACGCTGGCTTTGAAGCAATTTACGTCGTGCCGCTCCTATGGTGGCCCTATCGGCCCAGACAGGTGCCCCGTAGCACATACACCCCAAGTAAGTAGCCCCATAAATGGTCTTTAAAGTTATAAATGACAGACCCCACGTAGATTTTGATATTCTCGTTAAGGCATAAAAGTTCTTTTTAGCTTTTTCGCCGACAGTTTTTATATGATCTATGAATGAAAAATTTCTCTCTAAGACCAAACCAAGGTAGCACACGGATTGCTTTCTTTTCACGGGAACGTTATTAAATTTAATACTAGGCCACGATTTAAGATTACCTTTTAAAATTAGTTGATAAGTTTTTTGCGGTGCAAAGGTCAGACGGTTTCGATCGCCCCACTGAGATATTAATCGTAGGCAAGTATCAGCTAAATTCTCGAGACCAGCCCGAGTACTCGACTGAATGAGCAGCAGGCCGTCGTCCGCGTAACCGGTTAATGAACAGCCGGGAGGAAGGGGAATCGCGAGAAAATCATCAAAACCTAAATTCCATACATACGGAGCGATTACCGACCCCTGAGGACATCCCATGGTAAGGGACTTTGACATAGAATAATGACCGAGTTTGAGTTTCGCGGAACCATTTAAAAAGTAAGAATAAACAAGATTATATATGTTTTTATAGCAGCCACGATTCTTCAGTTTAAGTAGTAGCATCGGCCACCATGCGTTATCAAAGGCCCCGGAAATATCTAAAAAGATTCCAACCACGTACTTGTGTTCCGAGTTATTAACAATTTTTCTAACAGAAAGTGCCGCGTCTACGGTAGATTTTCCCACGGTGAAACCGAATTGGTTGTTATGAAACTTTGGCCCGTCTGGCAGCAAACGTGGAACGATAAGGCGCTCCAGGAGTTTTCCTAAAGATGGCAGTAGGGTTATGGGCCTGTACGACTTAGGGTCGTCCGGTGGCTTATCACCACTTTTTGGAATTATTCGTATAAAGCCACGTCGCCATACGCGAGGGAAAACGCCGTCCGCAATACATCGGTTGAAAACAGATAGAATGGCGTCGCCCGCTGTTTTACACGCTTCTATTATCATCCGATTAGATATTTTATCTTCACCTGATGATTTGTTAAGAGGCAGTTTCCTGACAACATTAATGAATTCGTCAATGGATGGAAGGTCTGACGCTGGTGATTCAGGTGGCACAGCAGCCCACGCTCTGATCATAGTTCTACAAGATTGTTGAAATTTTTGATAGTATCGCAATATGATGGTTTCGTAGTCTTTATGAAGTAAGCGGAACATGACTCCTGATTATATGATATTTTGTTTTTATTTTTTTATGCTTCTAAGATTTTATTTAACTAAATGTACAGTCGCCAGCGTATCAAGTTACATCAAACTCAAATTTTCTCGGTCGATTTTGAACTTAACCGTCAACATTTTATGGTTTATAATCATTTGGAGAAATTTGACTGTACTTGTAGTCGTTTTCATATTTATTGAAAGGTTTCTCACTCTCACTTCTTATCTACCTGAAAATAACTTTTTTTGTGGCATAGCAAACAGAGCCACGTAACAACCTAAAAACCCTAGAAAAACAATTTCTATTCCACCAAGCCATCACCCGCGGAATTCCACGTAATAAAATATATTTTTCACGTCAGTTTCTAGTTACATAACACTGCGTATACGCAACCTACTTGCGAACATCTAACTGACAACTAACAGCTGTTTACACCATCACTATTCGTTAGAGTGACATCAAAATAACAATGTCAAGATGACACGTCAAAAGAAATGACGTGTGTCACATGTATTTTTTTTTAATTTCGAGCAAAGGTATAAAATTGATTTATGTATCAATTATGTTTTTAATTTTCGAACTACGACGTGCTAATTTGGTTTTGTTCACGGTTCTTTTACACGGTGTCAACAAGTATGCTAACTCAGTCGGATATATTGTGGTAATGGCGAATTATCTATACTTACTTCTTTTCTAATAATCTATACTTCTAAGCTTACAATATAATATACAGGGTGTAAAACATCTCATCACGAAGCCGTTCACCAAGCATTCTGTAAATCAAACCAAGTAACTTTACGCAAACATTTTTGCTGGGA
Source organism: Xestia sexstrigata (assembly GCA_941918905.2). Lineage (NCBI taxonomy): Eukaryota > Metazoa > Arthropoda > Insecta > Lepidoptera > Noctuidae > Xestia > Xestia sexstrigata. The sequence goes on along the minus strand of OW799210.2, from coordinate 19,558,613 downwards.
AACGACTTTTTTTTTGGGGTCAAAAATCATATTTTGTGGTAGAACTCAATGTAACGCACTCAAAACGTTGTGCTGATGGATGGATTTAATAGTACGGGGGTCGTATAGGTGTTTAAAGCAAAAATCATACATTAAAAACTTGTATTTAAAAACAAACATGTCAAAAAGTTGGAACTTTGACCCCAAATATCTCCGTAACTAGAAGGTTCCCAGGTATGGTGTAGAACAAAAAAATGATCGCAATGACGAGGAGAACAGTGCCTTTCGTTTTCGTTAAGAGGTGTTTTACACCCTTTATATAATAAACTAATAAAGAGGAATTTCTATTTATGTATGTAACGAATAAACTACTTGACCGATTTGAAAAATTCTTTCAGCAATGGATAGCTACATTATCAGCGAGTAACATGGGCTATATTTTATCCCCGTACTCCCACGGGAACTGGAACTACGTGGGTGAAACCGCGTGACGTCCGCTAGTAATAATATTCAAAAGAGGAAAGATTTGATTGTTTGTTTGTGTGTTTGTTACGATTTAACTCAAGAACTACATCTTTACCGAGTAACATAGGCTATAAAATATATTGATATCATGCAAATTAGCCGAGCTATCACAATTTTCGCGGTCGGAGTCGCGGGCGAAGTGCTAGTATTTAATAAACTCTCTTCTATTCTCTCTGGGCTTTTGTTTCCGTAATTGATGAATCGTCAAGCCTCATCATCATATCAGCCCCACTGCTGGGTACAGGCCTCCTCTTTTTTCTGCCACAATTCCCGGTTCTGTGTGTTCCTTATCTAGGTGTTTCCCGCGACGATATCGTCAACACATCGAGGTTTAGGACGGCCTTTGTTTCTTTGGCCACCACTCGGTCAAAGACTTGCTCCATCTGTCTGTCTAGATGTCCTGAGGGCTAATTCACGTTATTTTATGACGCGCCAATGAAGTTGTAGTGCAGTTGCAGATAAGTTCAAGTTCGAGTGATAAACAGTACTCTTGTAATCTTTGAACTGCGCGTAAGCTGCACATGCGCGTGAACTGCACGTCAACTGTACGACAACCAAACTCTACCAAACTTACTTATGGTGTGGCCATATGAGAGAAAAAATATTACTCACTAAATAATCGATTACATTTCAATGAATATGACGTTATTAAAGTATTAAAATAATACCCCAGCACAGATTTTAGTGCTTTTTCTTACTTATTAGAATACCGATCATGTTGCGTTCCGAAGCACGCACAAAAGAATGCCGTTATTGCGCTCGCGTGACGCGAACTTGACGCGAGCGTGTCTGACAGCTGTAGAGAATACGAAAAGCGTTGTTTTGATCGAAACTTAACTGCAACTGCACTGCAACAGCACTTCTTTAGTTACGTGAATTAGCCTACTGGTCCAGTTTAGACGCGCCGTCAGGTCCCCGACGTCCCAAACTTTCAAGCGACTGATGATTGCTTTTGTTCACTCCAGCGGGCCTAAAATGGCTGCTTTATCAGAATCATAATATGAATCACGTTTAAAATTTAAAATTCTTAAAATGGTTTTATGGGAATGACAGAGACCATTTAAGGTTAATAGGTAATGATTCCTGTTATGATTCTGATAAAGCAGCCATTTTAGGCCCGCGGGCCCCTGCAGTAGTCTGCTTAAAGAATGCATTTCAGAGTTAGTATGTCCATCTATCAAAATAACACAATAACTTGAATAAAAAATTCCGTATCATTAAAAAACAACATCACATCTTATCAGCACCAACCGAACGGCACCAAACTGTCTCCTATCTACTCGTCCACACTAAGTGTTCTAGATGTTACGGCTGTTGAATCAACACTGACTGACTGAACAGGCGTCGGTAAACATGTATCAATTACATAGCTAAACAGAGAACCTCTTTACTGCGTGTGTACTTCAATCTTCAAACGTAAATACGCCGGTTGAACAGTGACGGTTTTGTCTGAATGTGGAGGAAATCGATGTTGTGGGGAGTCTGGGGAGGATTTTGGAAATAGTTTTTAGAAGTTTGGTTGATCTCATTTGATTCTATTTTCGGAAGAAAAACTGTCCTTGCTTGAGACCTGCAATACAGAAAATAAGTTGAAACAGTTATGTGAAAATTCATGGAAGACATTTCTTATAAAAAAGCATTACTTTTGTGCTCTTCTATCTTAAAGTAATCTCATGTTATTTATTTTGTGTGTACATAAATAAATAAAGACGTTCCCAAGACGAACTAATTTCAAGATTCGAGTTTCTTTGTGAAACGGGCTGAAAATTTTATTATATCTGCTGTCACTCAGCTTTGCAATGCTGTTTTGAAAGTAAAGGAACTTACTGAAATGTGAGACAAATGGTTGAGGGCGCATTTGAAAAATCCTCGGTGTTGCAGATGGTAAACTCTTTTCATCAGGTGGATCGTCGCGTCAGCCAGTTACCATCACACATGCATAGGAACTAACTCCGCCATATTATTTTTAAATACATTTCACAAATAAAAACAAAGTTAAGTTTAGAACAGTTTTAAAACTTATACATTTCACAAATGTTTACGAACAGCGCCCTCTATTAACGTCCAAAAGATTCTGTAAAATTGACATCCAGTCCATACAAAAACCCGCATGATACGTTAAGCAACGTGATTTACATATCACATCAAAAACACAGCTTTACATAAATAAACAATACACATGTATAAAAACAAAGTTCGTATGTACTAGTAATCCTTATCGGTGTCGCGATAAAAAATATGCTTTAATTCGGCTGCTAATGTCATCTGTGTACATAAACTGTGTATTTATACATGTGTTCGTTGAACGTTCTTGACATTGACATTGGGAGCTACCACGGTGTTCGAACTCATTATATTCTCGATGCGATTACGTCACGATGTATTTTTAGAGCTGTTGCATAACGAATGAGGATGAGTTTTGACGTCCGATCTGTTTAGAGATAGCGGTATTGGTGAGGGTTATTTTTTTAAATAAACCCTGTTTGCTTATGTAATATTTATGTTATGATTAAAAAAATGTTGGCAACTTTATTCTGATGTTGTAAATGTAACAATCAGTCATTCAACATTAGTGTCATACAATTATTAATAGTTAAAAGAGATTAATTAATGATTAAACAATTAATGTTGTGATTCTAGATTTCATTTGATTTATAGCTTTCAAAATTATCTAAAGAAAAACTTTTAAACTCTTGTTCAAACTATTAAATAAATGACACCAAAAACCATAATTTGTGCAGTTGGCAACATAACAAAACACGATCACGTAAGAGCAGAGTAAATGATTTTCCAGTGAGTTTTAATCGTAGCATTTTTTATTTAGGTGACCTGGCAGCCAGTTTTTTGTCTGTTGTATTGTTTTAATTTTATTGTTTTGTATAATAATGCCAGAAGTGATGTTGGAACTGGTCTGCGTGTCCTTGATCACGTAGGTGACTGACTAATGTCAGCGGCGAGTGAGTCAACAGTTGCTAGAATATACATATTTACATCGACAAGCTTATTAATGCACTTGGCGAAAAAGAGAACTAACGTGAAATATACTGGATTTCACAGTTTTTCCGACCATATTCCTTTACATGCAGCGTCACCATACTATGCATATTCATAATTTCATATAATCTTCGTATTTATGACTAATGAATAATATGTAGATTTGTGGGTGTTTTTTAAATTCTTTGGTATAATGTCTCCTAGATGTCAAAATTGACTTGGTTTTTTTTCTTTTCGAGAATACTTTGCCCCACACTAGGAATTTCTCCTGTATCTTAGTTGCGTTTACAAACATTTACACTCACATACACAAACAACCACATTTATCACACATAACATGCAACTGCTTATATTTTCATTGTTTGGTTTACTCACACGTGTAAGTCGCCATACATTTTACTTTAATTTATGAATACTTTATATTTTATGATAATTAAATATTGAATGTAGGTATAGATGATGAAATAACGCCGAGTGTTGGCAGCACAGGCTCGGTCACGTGACTTTTATGTCATTCTTTTTTTGATGATTTTATGCATGTCGTGGTACTGTTTGGTCGTTAAAATTATGAACAGTCACGGAAGATATCCCGTAAGTTACAGTACTTATAAGTTTATTTTACCTCTGTCTGTCACCCTAACAACTTTAAAGCAATCTTATTTCAACGCTGTTTTAAGCTTGCACGGCTTAATACAAACTCAAAATGTCACTTCGGGAAATCTTCCGTGATTATTTTATGTTTTGAGCTCCCGATATTTCGACGCTGTTGCAAGCGCCATGATCGCGGGTAGACTGGAGAATGCGGGTGGATGGAAAAACTTGTTAGGAGCAGACAAATCTCCCCCCCTCACCCTCACCCTCTTTCTTTGTTTTTTGCTACGCGCACTTCTGGAACTCGACACTAGGTCACGGCAAAACACACTCACAGTATCACCAGGTTTTGTGGAGTCCTTTTTACGTTGCCGGCTGCTACTTTTGAGCGTACTCAAAATTGGATTCTACGTAAGTACTTGACAATTTGAAGCCATCCTTTCGATTGAAATTTTCATGTTTTCTTATTTCAATAGCTTCTTAAATCAGTAATAATCAAGGAAGATATCCCGTAAGTGACATTTTAAGTTTACTTATTTCAACGCTTGTAAAGACCACTGTGGCTTTGATAGAGATCTTAAATCATAGTATAAATAATTTTATAAAGTATAAGTTATACAATTACAATAATTGGATATTCGACCTTCTCTATCTGCATTTAAATGATATTTAGATCGCCACGATTCTAAAAGAACTCTCGTTTGTCTCAAGTTGACGTTGTTAAATTGCTTTTGATGTTTCATATTCAAGATTGTGACAGTTTTTCTTTAAATTAGATCTTGTATTTAGGTCATTGTCAGATTTCGGAGTAGTTGCCGCTTGGAAGTTGTTTTTATTTGTATAAAAGTGTGTGTTTAATGAATAACTCGGAAAATATTTATTTTGATCTTTCTGTGTATTCTAAATATTAACTCTAATGACATCTTTAAAAAAAGGAGTTGTCTTATGATATGACAAGTAAGGGTTCTTACAGACGAGCGGCACGTTGCCAACTGCAGATAAACTGCAGCCGTCGACGCCACCTGTCGACGGCTGCCGTCGACGCTTGCAGTTGTGGTGTCAGCGACTGCCGCCGGCGCGTCGACGGCAGCCGTCGACAGATGGCGACGGCTGCAGTTTATCTGCACAATTGAATTCGGGTAAAGGCAATAGAATGATCACATCATGTTTGAAGAAACCTACATGCAAAATCACCTAAACCCTATCTGAATCCAGAAAAATATTGAATGCTGAGCATGTCTTGGGTTCGATTCCCAGGACGAGCAAAGGAATTTCTCAGTAGCAGCCTGGACTTTGGATTTGTACCCGGTTGATGGTAATAGGCTCGCCTCCTATTATTTGGGACTTTAACATAACTGGAAAAATGTGGGTGTAGGTACTATTAGGTACACCTCTGCCATACCCTTTGGGGATTACAGGCGTGATATTATGTGTGTAAAGGTGCAAGTTGGCAGCGGGCGACACGAAGGCGCCGCAGACGACGTGTCGCAGACTCGCAAAGCTAGCGTCGTGTCGTCGGGCGGCAGACGCAAGTGTCGCCTGACCGCAGATCAGTAGTGTCGCTGACGCTGGGGAACAACGACACGTCGCCGCGTCGTCGAGCGAGTGTATTTTTTTCACTGGTTTCTGAACTGGATTCCATCTGCAGCTGGCGTCTGCAGTCAAGTTCGAAATGACTGCAGCGACATGAGGCGGCGACGTGTCGCGGCGACATGAAGCGACGACACGACGTCTGCGGCGGCTTCATGTCGCCCGCTGTCAACTTGCACCTTAAGGCAATTCCTTGTGTGACAAAGTGTTATTTCTTTATTGAAATTAAACGACAAGTTTAATATTCAATAATGGGTGATCTGTGTGTCGTTCGTAAGACGTAACTCTCCATAACAACAGACTATCACGGCTCCCGATAATGTTATGCGTGCAATATAATTTTCCTTTGCATTTTGCTCACGCGCCGCCGTCTGTCGAGTTCGCGGCCATGCGCACGAGTCGACCTCGACGCAACGTGAATAAGACACGTCATGCCTTCTAGATTCACCATCTACTCTGCATTAGCATTAGTAAAAACGTAAACAATTATGTGTATTTGGAAAAGATACTTTAAGTTTAACATTTAAAGTCCAGTTTTCTCTGCATCAATAACAAATTGTATGACTTTTACTAGTCATTATAAAATTAACTTTATGGGCATCGTTATTAAGTTGAAATTCTTTTAAGTGGAAATAATGTCATTGGAATCATTGGTTTGAAAAGACTCTGTTTTTTGTCCAAAATCTTGGCTTATGTTTTTTTTAATGTTTTGCGTAACACAGTGGTCACATTGTGTTTTAGTAGAGACTCAGAGTTATACCTGTTTAATTATTAACAAGTGCTGATAAGGTTTTTTTTTTGTTACAGGTAAGCAGTTTTTTATCTTGTTAGACGGCTGTTAAAGTATATTCGTAAGTTTTTTAAATAAATAATATTAGTTATTTAAGAAATCCAGTGCAAAAATATTGCAATTTTCATCCAACAACTCATGTTATAAGGCCGTCAATTTGCAAGTATCTCTCCGACCAATAGGAGCGCGGGTCACGTGAGGGCATCGGCAAGGTCGACTCTTGCGCAGCCGCGCAGACTGCATCTGACGAAGGCCGCGCACGTGGTCGAACGCACACGTACATTACGTTTTTATTATTATCGATGATGTTATGTAGACTCATTTGTTTTGCAAAGTGGGTAATTTTCTTGCACGATAAAAAATTTGCATTTAGTAAAATTATTTTGAAGATAAACACGTTTGACAACCAGTCTTACCAAAGAGTAGAGGTGGGTCGTAAAGTCTTTTCCACGTAATCGGGTGTATGCAGTTTCGTGGGTACGCGTTACTAGTTTCTAAACAGATTACTTTTGTAAGTAGTTACTTCTGTATATCATATTCATTTTTATTGAAACCATTAGGGGTTTTACCTTCAGGAATTTCTCAGTTGCAGCTAGGAGGTCTGCATTTGCGCCAGATTGAAGGTATGACAAATCGTCATCATGCACAGCCCGATTTCACGCATAGGCCTCTCCTTGCTCATGCCAAGCGCCACGCTCTTGTGGCAGCCTAATCCAGGATATTTCCGCGATGGCAACAATATCGTCTGCCCATCTCGCCGACTGACGACCAACACTTCTCTTACCATTGCTTGGACGCCACTCGTTCACAGTTTTACTCTCTATTACATGGGACTTAAACATAACTGGTGAATGTACTATTCAGGACACCTCTGCCTATCCCTTCGGGGGTTTACAGACGTGATGTTATGTTATTTTTTCACCTTATAACCTTTAATGTCAGTTCGTACTTCGTACTTTTACAAATCGTAGGTGACATTAAAAAATGTTTACATAATATTTGATTATTTTTGTGTTGATGTAAATAAAATACATGTAGATATGTGTAGCTCAGCTGTTTAGGTTATCACATAACCAATTGGGGTCAGTCAGATTAATTGTATCGGACATCCTTTACGACAACTACACTATGAACTTTAGATAGCCACGCTTTCCGCTGATATTAAAATGTGCATGATAATTTAATGACGTAAGCTTACCTACTATTTATAAGAAATAATACCTATGATTTATATTTTTTTGTTTCTTTTCAAGTAATCGTTCTGAGGAATATTACCACGTCACTTAACGGCGGGTTCTTAAAGACGAGCGGCACGTTGCCAACTGCAGATAAACTGCAGCCGTCGCCACCTGTCGCCGTCGTGGCGTCGGCGGCAGCCGTCGACACACATTTACGCGGCATGCCACAACTTCAAGCGTCGACGGCAGCCATCGACAGGTGGCGACGGCTGCAGTTTATCTGCAGTTGGCACGTGCCGCTCGTATGTAAGAACCCTAAATGGTAATAGTAGGAATATTCCTATTTCTCACGCGTACAAACGCGAGCACATCAAACTCTACAATCTGTCAAATTCTTTAATAGATTTTTAACTTTATCGCAAAAGCATTAGGTTCAGTTTCGGGTAGCTTGATGTGCTGGCGTCTGTACAATATGCTGTTCCTTAAGCATGATGTTTACCCATACAGATTCATTAGTAAAAATCTTCCTAAGTAGAGACTATGAAACTGAATTTGTAAATATTATGAATGTGAGGAATAGGAATACCTATTTAGCGTCATTCGCTCCTTGGAGAGAATTTCACCTAAGAAACAATGTGTAACGGATAGTCAGTGCATTCAATATTCATCATTGTTGGATGGAATATCATGGATACTCATGCAGATTAGATTCTGAGCTCGTTAGTTTTATCGATGAATTCGCCTTAGGTTCCTTGGTTATGTTTGTTACCCAGGCGTTTTAGATAAAATACGTTTGCTTTACAATCCTAATTCATCATCAACTGCTTGCAAAAGTTACCTCCAAATCGAACAATAAACCGCTGGTATTCACAAAGTACTTCAAATTAGATCATGAAACTTTGCATACTAACTGAACTAACTATAAAACAGGTCTTATGTGTTTTACTTTTTTAGTCCAATCAGTAAATTTTTTGTAAATCGCAAAAAACCATCAATTTCGCACTATTCGGTCTCAGTGACTGACGTAATTTATTCTTACAGCATTTCAAACGGAGTTTGAACCACCACAAATGGAGTTGCTAATTTTAGGGTTAGAAGGGCCTTAACGTGCTCTCCGAGACACAGAGGAGACTTGGTATGAAATGGGTGGTCACCCATCCACAGCGACCAACCTAGACAAGCGCAGCTTAAACCAAATATCGTCCCGAGCGGCTGTTATTATTTATCCTAACTATATCGCAAAAAAAGTTAATATCAAAGTGTTACTCCTGTCGTCAAAGCTTTTTCAAAAACCTTCATTAAAAGACAACCCTATTTTTGTTAACATATCTACTTAAAACTACAACGAATTCACTAAAAACACATCGAAACTCCTTTTACACGTTTTTCCCTCACTTTGTGACGTCACAAGTTAATGAGGTGATGTACCATCGACAGCCTGACGAGGGTACCGATTGTGTCGCGATTGAGGGCTTGACAATTGTTGATACGGAAATCTCGTTACCATTTGAGTGTTGGAGACGAATGAGTCAGGGTTTGATCGGTGTTTCATGGCTCTTTTTGGGGATGTTTGTATATTTTTTTTGTTTTACGAAGAGTTTAGTGGTGACGCATGAAACGAATGTGACTGAAAGAGTGATGTATGGAGAGAGAGAGGAAGGCCAAAGAAAAGATGGATGGATTGTGTGAGGAATGATATAAAAGAGAAAGGAGTAAATGATGCCGTGACGTCTGACAGGGGAGAGTGGGAGAAGAAAATCTGGTGCGACGACCACAAGTAGAATGGGACAAGTGTAGGTAGATGATGATGAAATGTTTGGTGGTTTTTGGGCATTGAGTGTGGTAAAACCGACTGGACCAAGTTTTTATATCCTTTACTAATTAGTGAGCAATTTTTGTAATCACATTCTCGAAAGCGGATCCAACGATGTCGATGAAATTTGCAATATTATGATATTTTTCGGAGGCGCATAAACGATCTATAGTCTCCGCCAGATAAGTAAGAATTAAAGGTCATTAACCCGCATACATTTATCAAAAAACATAATTCTGAAAACAGAAATAATTACATAAACTTGTCCCGAAACGACCTTTATCGCGATCCTTGACTGTTTCCAGTAATAAAAACCGATTCATAATGTATTGTCGGGGTACCTACGCAGAGAAATTCAGGAAAGAGCAATGACCTTTAATTCTTACTTATCTGGCGGAGACTATAGCTCTCAGATCTGGGAAAATTTGTTTTCTCTATTTACCCGAGCCAGGCTAGGTCGTCCAGGTACTGTATACTAAACCTAGGTCGAAGGTACAGTATAATAAACACACGTTTATGCTTGTGTACATAATCGATATCGCAACTTTGAGGATAGTATGTCAAAGGCTTAGTCGTTAGCCCCTACAAGTCGTTAGCCATATCAAAGCCTTGTGTTTGAACAATGTAATTATGTGACTATCTATGGAAACTATACATGTGTAGGTATGAAGGGGTTATTGTTGCTAGCCAGGTTTCTAGAATCTACATCTAAGGTGTAATGAAACTGTGATTCTAGTTTAAATAGAAAAGAACGTACTATAACATCACGCCTGTAATCCCCGAGGGTAAGGCAAAAGTGTACCTAACAAGTACACCCACATTTTTACTTGAAATTTCTTTCAGCAGACCTTATAAAAATAAGCAGCGATATAATCTTTTGCTTTTTAGGATTCCGTACCCAAAGGGTAAAAACGGGACCCTATTACTAACACTCCACTGTCCGTCTGTCTGTCACCAGGCTGTATCTCATGAACCGTGATAGCTAGACAGTTGAAATTTTCACAGATGTATGTCGGTTGCTGCTATAACAACACATTAAATAAAATAATAAATAATTATATATAATATATTATTATTATTTTATTATATTATTATATATTTTATTATTATATTGTTAATATTTTTTAATAATAATTTTATTCTGTTGTTTTTATTGGAGAATCATGTTCGTTTCTGGTGGTTGCAATTCGTTGTTGACACGTATTTTTTTAAATATTATGTTCGCGTATATATTTCATCGTCAGTAGTATTTGCTTCACTGTCGGTTTCGCTAAGGTACTTTAAAAATAAATAATAAAATAAACACATCAAAAAAGTCTAAGCAACATGTTCGGTTTTGATTTTTTGAACGATTTTTACTATTGAAATATTTGTATATTTTATTTTATAAATAATAACTAAGCATTTTTTTATGTATTAGTTACTAAAGCAACAAAATGCTTTATTCTATTGTTAATTTAATCACAATAGTTAACAATTGTGTACCAAACCTACGTAGTATAAAATAAAGTTAAAACGAAATTACACGTTTACAAAATTAAATAAGTACCGACTTTTTTTTTTGTAATTCGAACTTGTCGGCAACGATTTTTCATTTAATTTATAAGATTATTTATTTGATCCTGCGTCAATTGCTCCTAGTGGAACTTTAACAAGTCTGTCTTTCAGTTGTTGGGTTGTCGACACTTCGTCTAGGTTCTCTAAAACACGTCTCTGGAGCATGTCCCATTCGTGCTCGATGGGATTGAGGTCTGGCTATTGTGCAGGCCACGGCAATACCCGAATGTTTTCCATTGTCAAGTACTCTCTGGTCCTCCGAGCTGTGTGTGAACGCGCATTCTCATGCATCAGCATGAAATCTGAGCCAAGACTTTGTGCAAATGGGTGAACATAAGGCCCGAGGACATCTTCAACATAACATTCAGTGTTCATATTGCCATCTACAAAAACGAGCTCAGTTCGTCTGTTCTTCATAATAGCCGCCCTTACCATCACTGTGGAGCCACTGTAATGGTGCACTTCCTGGACGCATCTCAGACGTTCAGCATTTCCGGGACGACGATACACTCTTACCCTTCTCGTATCAGGCATAAATCCAAACCGGGACTCATCGCAAAATTAAATTTTATCCCATTGCTCCTGGATTCATGTCATGTGTTCCCTAGTGTTTCGACGGGCGCGATTCCCATGGCGTCTAAGTGGGCTCCTAATTGGGCGTCGTGCTCGTACGCCGTATTCATGCAACCTATTTCTCACGGTTTGGTGGCTAACAACAACGCCGCTTGAGAATTGTAGCTTTAAACCTATCTCCCGGGCGGTCAACATCGGCTGACGTCTTGCAGTCAGTTGTATGTATCGGTCCTGTCAAGCAGTTGTTCTCCTTCTACGTCCTGGGTGCTGCTCAGCAGGATCCTCTGTATTAACGTTCGCTGCCAAAGACGACAAAGCACGCTCCGATTGACACCAAAATACTGAGATACCTGGGACTGATTTCTTCCCGCTTGTAGCATTCCTACAGCTCTCTGCATTTCATCAGCAGTCAAATAGCCTCGCTCCATAAAAAATGACTTGCCACTCGATTTTTTCAAAAACTGTATATCTCAAAATGATAAAAGTGAGATAAATACCAAATTTAACAAGCAACGAAAACACATGATATCGAGAGAAAAGAATTAGAACTTTTATATTAATGAAGACAAAACAATCGAAAAGTCTTTTTTTTTAATCAGCCAGTACCTATATGTTTCCGAGAACAAAAATATTGTATACCTACCAATCTAAAGTAGATTGGTAGGTATACAATATTTTTGTTAAGAAAAAAGTAAAGTATCAATTAATAAAACATGCAGTTTCTGTAAAATGATGCGTGTTGCCTAGACTTTTTTGATGTGTGTATTTAAGGGGGGCTCCCGTACAAAAAACGTGATTTTCTTTTGCAGTTTTGTCTAATGTTGTATAGATAATGGTACGGAACCCTTCGTGCGTGAGTCCGACTTGCATTTGGCCGGCTTTTTCATCATTCTTATCCAAATCTCAATACTCAATTCTTTTATTGCATTCCACAATGTAGGCTTAGGTGGTAAACATTTATTTGGAAACAATCGTGGACCCTGTCGGTCACAGTAAAAATAAGATAATATGGAGAGGACTTATCATTTAAGTATCTTATAATCAAAGTTATTCTAAAAAACATTAACATTACAAAAAACATTTATATTTCAAGTTTTAAAGATTTATCATTTAAATATTCGTCGACACTGTAATAACATTTGATCAATAATAACTTTTTTAACTTATTTGAAAATAAATGGAGTCATTTTTTCTTCTCTTATGGATTCTGGTAACATATTGTATATTTTATTGACATGAATCATGAATCTTGTTGAATGCATTTTTAAACGGGATTGTGGTAGGTTGAGTCGTGTTTTGTGTCGGAGTGTGTATCTTGTTTGTATGTCTTCTCGTTTAGTGTAAAAGTATTGGTGTTTGTGAGCGAATTTGCATATTTCAAGTATATATATGCAAAGCAGAGTTAAAATATTTAGTTCTATAAAATGGGGTTTGCAGCTATCTGTTTGTTGTATATTTACCAAGATACGGGATGAGTTTCTTTTGAACGGTGAACAGAGTAAGTGCATCTGTACTGTCTTATCTAAGTCTAAACTCTTCTTCTTTCTCGGTAAGATCATTATCTTGTAGAGAAGCTTAACTTTTTTGGCAAGCCTTAAGCTAGTTGGTCATTACATTGCACCGAAGCCTTGCACTTTACTTTCGAGTTTGGCTGAAAATTGAAAACGTCTGGAAACATCGTCGTTCTGAACATTGCCAGATCGTATTAACGCCACTCGATAATGGAAAGGATACACCGCCAAGATTTAAAGACAAAGTGTCTTGGGGTGGTTAAGTCAATCTGACCAAAGAACTGTTATACTTAAACCAAGATTTAAATATTTAGTTAGGAAGAGTCTTTTAACCGGCTTGGACACACCGTGCCCGGTATTGTCTTTAAGGTTTTCTTCGTTAGAGAAGTTTTGTGGTTTTCTAGTAATACAAAAAAAAAAAACAAATTGAAACAAGCATTGATTGCAATAAATTGTTCGAAGTGTCTGCACCTGACCTTACGAAGTTACAATAACCCCATACATTTTACGAGTATGTATTTAAACTTCATTTATTTGTTAATCAAGCTACACCAACAGTTTCTGTGTACAGCATTTAGGTATACATAGGTTTTAGTCTTGGACTTACACAGTCGCCAATTACAGGTTAACCAGTATTCACAAAAATAAGTGTTAACATAAGATAAAAAATAAATAAAAATTAATGGCTCTAGACATGAAATACAATAGTAGACCCTACATTTAAGGGCTATATATCCCTCAAATGGCTTAGCATGATCCTCCGTTACTCCTAAAATACTGCAGTATTAATTTTGAAATAAATATATGGTAAAGTTGAGGATTAATGCTAATTCCTATGTGTGACGAAAACACGATTCCATAAACTTTTCTCGATAGAAAAAAAATCCAAAGTTACCTCCAAATCGAACAATAAACCGCTGGTATTCAAAATTATTCAAAATTAGATCATGAGACTTTGCATACTAACTGAACTAACTATAAAGCAGGTCTTATGTGTTTTATTTTTTTAGTCCAATCAATTGATTTTTTGTAAATCGCAAAAAACCACTCATTTCGCACTATTCGGCCGCAGTGACTGACGTAACAACCGCTTTGTAGTACAAGCTGATTAGAACTTTATTCTAACAGTATTTCAAACGAAGTTAGAACCACCACAAATAGAGTTGCTAATTTTAGGGTTAGAAGGGCCTTAAGAGTTTACTTAGCTAAACGAAACATAATACAAAGAAAAAATAATTAAAATTTAATTAATTAACATTATGCAACAAGGCATTCTCTACTAGTCAACCTTTTTACGCACCATTTTGGCATGTGGATAAACCAGAATCTACAATAACGACCAACTAGAAAAGTATTGACAATGCCAGCATTATCAGGCTATACCGTTCCCACTGCTGGGACACTGGCCTCTATGACAGGGAGAGAGCCATAAACCACCACGTCGAACTAGGGCTTGTTATTTAGTTTAAAAAAAAAACCGAACGACCGAAAAAACTGAAAAAAACCGACTTTAAAGAAGGAGGAGGTTTTATTTTCGGTTGTCGGTTTTTTTGGCTTTTTGTATAGCCAATATACATGTACGATACATGCCTCGCAAAAATATTTCAGCCATTATCCGCTACGAGATCTATTCGAGACCTTTAGGTATGAAATATTGATAGGTGTCTCCTTTCTAGGTATTTTGTGCCTTTCACGTGTATCTTTGCGAGAGTCACGTAGGCCATGCCTCACGTAGAAAAAAGGCCACAGTTTTGGCGAATTCGGCGGTATATTTTTTAGAAAAAACTCGCTGGATTTTGGCTAGACCAAATTGCTACAACGTGTGGGTGGAATTATTCGTAAAAAAAACTACACACGGATAGTAGTCACTCCAAGTTAAACATAACTGGCGTTATGTAGGTATCCTATTTTTAGTACACCTCTGCTTAACTCTCAGGGCAGGGTTACTTCAAGATAGACATGGGTAGCTCGCGAATGAGAGATAAAATTGAACTAGCTCTTTAATTACAATCTAGCTCTCAGTCGCTCAGTCGTTCACGGAATAGCTCACTAGTTCATTTAGCTCATCGGCTCATTGACTCTATGCATGCACAATTATTGTAAAAAGCCGCTGATTTTTAAATACGCCAATCTAAATGATATACGTCCATTCATTACATTATACTGTCAATTAATTAGCTTTTCAAATATTTATTCATCTAGATTGACAGTCTTATGCCTGTTCAAGTATGAAGGCAAATCATTGGCTTTCATAATTTTATTTATTTGTAATAAGAACAAAACAAACCAATGAATCTAATTTTATCTAAAGACCAAATCGTAGCGCGCTGCGCGGCTCAATTTGATCTGTAGCTCGCAAGTAAATCAATTGAGTTCAAGAGTTAAAAGAGTTATTCGGTGAGCTAAAGAGCTAAAAGAGTGATACAGCTCTTTTGATCAAAAGAGCTGTAACTCTCTTTTCTTTTCAGTGAGCTACATTTCGCATGCCTACTTCAAGCACGCGAATAAAACTAGATTTAATTATATTACCTTGTAAAGTTTGACCCTAAAAGAGTGCGTTTTAATACTAAATGAAATAAATGGCTTGACTTTGACTTTAATTTTCGCTGTATCGTGTTGAAGTTACCACAAACTGTCAATTTTCTCCAAGTGATTTTAAACCATAAAATATTCGTGATTAAGTTCGACATCGAATGAGAAATCTTTACAATCTGTGGTAATTTGATGCACTGACGACTAACTAACTATACTTAAACGTTGAAAACGTTCACATTTTCCAAAATTGCCTTTTATTTATACCAGAAATACCTAAATGCATTCATTTCATATTCACAAAGCACATACACAAAATTAAAGGAACTACAACGAGCTTTTTTAAATTAAAACGAAACTAAAACTGCGGAACAAAAACTGGTATGTACGTACATTATATGCGTTTAATGACTAAAATAAAAAGGAAGTGCTACCAGCGAGTTTTAAAAACAGAGGTTCTCATACTGTTACTGGCTTGGCTTTTTGCAGACCGGCTATAATATGCATTGGGAACTTTTAGGAACTGCACTGTTCTAGATAGGTAATTGAGAAATTCCTATTTAAAGGGATTTTGCAGAAGCTATAAAATATGTTTTCTAGAGTGACTTTCAACATACACTTCAGCCAAGTTATTTGTGCAAGCGGGAAAACACAGAACTAAAATAAATGTACCAAGTTTGACATAGGTTTTTTCTTGACAACCAGCGCCACCTTGAACTGCACACTTAAAGTGGTCATACTGTAAATTTTTGGGTAGGTTATGTCAGTACTTTTGATTGACATCGAACCATATTCCTGCCTCATCCAGGTTTACCTCCCGATAGCAATAATTATTATTATATAACTATTATACTTATCTCGCCTATTACTACAATCGCGCTCAATGTCCCCTACATATAAGGTGGCAGTCCTACCACACGCCGATTACGTAGTTCGTTACATTTGAGGCGCGTGTGTGTGTGTATATATTGTCTACGTGTCTTGTTTATTTTATGTGTCTGTTTGTTGTATGTGGATTGTTATATCTGGTAAATAAAATTTTCATTTCAATGCTATACCATTCTAAAATAAATCCCTGAAATTCCACCATAAAAACAAAGCTTGAACACTACTGTATGCTTTACAAGTACTTACAATCTTCGTACGTGTCCACGCAAAGGTTCATCTTAAACAGGCTGTTTGTCCGTTTGGTATGTTGCCAACACCTAAACTGTTGGCCCAATTTAGGTAAAAGGTTACGCTCCCGCCGGAAGTAAGATTATATGGTAATGTGTACTTAAGTTCCGGTATAAACCTTCGGCTTTTGGCAAATGTCGTGGATGTTATGATTTGATTTTTGCTTGGGATAGTGTTATGCATGAGGAGTTGTGTTTTGTATAGGATTTATAGTGAACTGCAATGTACATACTACATATTATGATACATAATGGGTGTTAAAGAACACATAGTGAAGCCTGAAGGAGAAACAGGTACTTGTTCTCCCCATATGGATGGTGGTATGGTATAACAGAAGTACAAGTTATCGATGTACTTGTAAACAACAGTAATGCGTGGTAATTATTGTAATTTGCGTACTGATAGCATCTGGTTACATGATATTCCGACCCTATCATACTTGTAGATAAGCAAAGGATATGATTACGATGATGATTATAAACTAGAAATCCATGAGCCTATAAATAGCTAATATGTTTTTGCCTACACAAAAATATTTCGCCATGCCTAATGTTTTTTTTTTATCATTGACTGCTTATTCCTGCGGCTTATACTACCGGGATAAAAAGTATCCTATTTGTTAATCCAAGTTATAAACTATCTGTGTGCCAAATTTCATCCAAATCCGCTCTGAAGTTTTTGCGCGACGAAGTAACAAACATCCATCCATTCTCACAAACTTTTTATTTTATCAACTTACATCAAATTGGTAGGATATCTAAACATATGATAGACTATCATTTACATGAGTGATAGTATTAAAATAAATGTACTTGTCTACATATAAATAGGTCCTATATACATGTAATATATTGGCATCCCGAATATTCGCTTCGCACTCGGCAATATCTATCGACTTCCAAAACTATTAGAGCAGTAATAGAACAATAATCATGACCGCTGTTGTATCAATTTACTGTCTAATATAGCAATGTTTTATTAGAATTCGATTGTTCTGGTATGTCTTTATCGATAGTTTTTCTTTTGTAATCAATGGGGAATATGATTGTGTTGGATTCCAATCACCTACATAACATCTATGTAATCGGTTTAGGGCGAGATGAGCGCAAATTGCCGACAATTGAGCAAATCAAACCACATTTCAACATTTTGACTAGACCAAACACGTCAACGCAACTGCGGCAGCAAAACCAACTCAAATGTTAGAGCTGTGCATGTGGTTATAAACAACAACACACACAGCACAACAGGGGGTATAAACGGCTGCTAATGCAAAATCATAGTAGGATAATACCATGAATTACGTTGCAATTCGTAAACTAAGCACGTTAAGCCGTTGGTCCCGGCTGCTATTTGTAGATCTTTGACAGTCGTTAGGTAGTCAGTGGCCCGAAAAGTCTGACAACCAGTCTTACCAAGGGTGTATCGTATTACCCAGTGCTAACTGGGTTGTGGAGGTCATATAGGCAGTCGCTCCATGTAAAATACTGGTATTCGGCTGCATCTGACTGGAAGTCGACCCTAACATAGTTGGGAAAAGGCTAGGCAGATGATGATGACGTTGCAATTTAAGTACCTCCAGAGTTCAATCGAAAATGTCGATTATCGATTCAATACCATAACGATTCCTAACAATCGATCGATCGTTAAAGCATTTCGGCATCTCCTAATTTAACGGCTAATAGCCTTATATCTGCTTGCTTATGTACTTACATAGCTAGCATTACATGTCTTTGAAGCATGATTACGATCGATTCGGTATGTGGTTTTGATATAGCAAGTAATGTATTGGTTTATAGGCTATAAGCAATCGGGATGGTTTGATCTTTGGCTTTGATTTCGACGTTGTAAATGTTCCGTCGGAAATGAATTTATATGGCATCTATTGTTTTGTAAATGGCAAGCTAATTATGTCAGATGGAAGAATCGATATCAAATTTTCGAACATGGAAGACCCTGGTATTCGCAAGGCCCATTCAGGTCTTTCATGTTCCTGCGAAAAGCAAGACAAAAGTGGAAGGAAATTATAATCAGGTCTGGGTGGAACACGTCTGCCATTGTGATGATGGTGATGGTGGTGGTTTCTCCTTTTTCCCGCTTCTCCTTCTCTAGTTATTTCAGGTCAGCACGTAACGGTTTTATCTTCTGTTATCCTCTACCAACCATCACGCTATCATTCACATATGACTTCTATCGGGTGGCTCTTCAGTTGCAGCTATAATTTTTAAAATGAGCATATAAACTAATATTTGTCGACTATTAATATGACGGAACATTCGCTCTCATATCAGAATTGCGTCTTGTATATCAGGATCCCTGGAAAATTAAATTATTTATAAATTGGAAAGAAGACTTGTACATCATAGTACATGCTCGGAAATGAAACCTACTTCGTTTTTCAATAACCGCAGCACATATTCAGATACAGAATGAAAATGTAATAATCCAGTGGTTCGTTGCAGATATCATTGGTATTCGAAACTTGTATTTTCTTTTTTTTACAATGATTTGTCCTCGTCGTAACAGCATAAGCATAATCAACCCATAATATTCCCACTGCTGGGACACTGGCCTAGTGCGGTTAGGTAGATGTCACATGTCTTCGAATTTGTATGTCTAGGACATGGCGGTTCTCTACTGATGTTCTCCTTCGCGGTTTTGAGAGCAGTGGTGATGAAATACAGATTGGAAGGGACGTCGAGTCACAAACGGTTGATGGTGAGCCACCATTGTCTCAGCTTGTCTTGTATTGTGATAATGTCGTTTCTATGGCGACTGCCACATTGTGTG
The DNA here is from genome assembly GCA_941918905.2 of Xestia sexstrigata. NCBI lineage: Eukaryota > Metazoa > Arthropoda > Insecta > Lepidoptera > Noctuidae > Xestia > Xestia sexstrigata. The sequence goes on along the minus strand of OW799210.2, from coordinate 19,539,014 downwards.
TTATCAAGACGAAACAGAAACGCTACCATACTTTGACGCGGTACGGCAATCTAGCGATTAAAATCTTTAGTTTTCGTTGGTAGCAGGAGTCATACAGAAGTTGTTGAAATTAGAATAGAAGGTACTGAAAGTATGAAGTACTCGAATCGTGCATTGAACATTGGTCTGATCACGAAGACACGAACCAAGTCGTCAACTCTACAATGAAGCTAAAACTATAAAAATATTAAATTGGTATTACAAGTTTTAGTACTTGCAGGTAAATGCAACATTCTTTGAATAAAGCTACTAAATAACTTTCGCCAAAATATTAAGGTTACTCCATGTTTTCAATCTAATATCTACCTGTAAAACTGATCAAATAAACATGATGCAAATATATCTTTGTAGTATAAGATCCTGGCTATGGTTTTGCGGTAACAATGTATTGAACCACCGGATATTAGAAGACCATGTGATGTTGTATGGAAGTGCAGCTACCGAGTGGTAACCGCACTTCCATACATGTCAACTCTGTATCTAGTGTTTTGTTTCTGTGTATCGCGGGCCTTATTCTTTATCTTTCCTTTAACTTACCTTTCCTTATTCTCTATATTTTTTTTTTTTCAATAAAATCACGGAAAATATCTCGTTAGTAGGTAATACAAGGTGTAGACCGTGTAGACGCAGCCTTCTGGGGCTTAATGTAACGCTTGGATTTGACCCCCAATTGATTCGTAACTAGAAGGTTCCCAGGTATGGTCCAGAACAAAAAAAAAATGATCGCAATGACACAGAGAACAAGTGCCTTAATTATGCTAAGGGTATTTTAATTATTTCACCCATTAGGTAAGTGTTCTCTATGAATTAGTTTTAGCCATTAAATGAGTGTTGTCCTTTGTAATTGTATTTAAGTACTAACAATAGTTTCTAAGTTTTGTTTATCTAACCCTTGGATCCAGTTGTCCCAAAATAAATATATATTTGATTTGATTTGATTTGATTAAAACGTCAGGTCTAAATCACACTCAAAATTGCACACCAAAACAGTCAAATCTTCTCACTTCCTCATATCCCACAGATGTGAATAGTCAGACTGGCAAATTGATTTTTTTATGACGAGTTGTAATCACACGATAAAACGGTGTTATTTATGAACTCTCGAAGTAATGGCCGCCGTACTTTATGTCCTATTAATTAACTATATTATACAAGTTCCCGAGCTACTAAATATAAGACGATTTTTTATAGTTCTTATACTGTCGTCCATGGGTTCTTTGGCTTAAGTGTGTTGTTAGTATTTTTTATTGTGATTAAAAAGAAAGATGGAGCTGTTTGGTTGTTTCGTGAAGTTGTTAAGGGATAAATTGTTGCTTTTGAATGTTTAGTGGTACTTAAACTGTTTTGAAGTATAGCAATCTTGTAAAATTGCGTTATTGCTATGAGATTTTTCTTTTCGAACAGAATTTGGATATTACTGGAACTTTATCAAATATGTCAAATAAGCTATCAAAGAAATAATTTAGGTACTTGGTTACTGGCGTTTTTACACAGTGCCCCACTAGAAGTAGTTTATGAGCTACCGGGTCCCGGCTGCAGATTGAGGAACCTACTGATAATACGTATCTTGTCCAGAGAGAAACAACGACCGTTTAGTATGAAGGAGGAACCACACATGACTTGTCTTAACGACGCGAAATCGGCTTGGGCCGTTCAGAAAGAGCTTTATGTCTATGCACTCAAAATAAACGTTGTAGCACTCCTAGTACTTTTTTCAGCCTCTTTTTTTTAGGTTTTTACAACGTAGGTACCCAATTCACGTAGGTACCCAGTTCGTCATCTCCAAACACCAAACTCCACGCCACCACAAACTCCAGTTCATCACACTAACCGTACAAAGTGCTCGCAAATGTTTTTAATATCGATATTATGAAGTATCCGCGAGGGCGCAGATGTGGCCGGATTATGAGCGCCCAGCTAAATTAATTTGTCCGCAATAAATTCAGCTGTACACGAATTATGAATGTTATATAAATTACAATGTTAGATGCGAAGTCGTTATTGTATTTGAGGTATTATGCTCTGGTGTAACTGCTTTGTATATTTGTTTATCATTAAGTTTATTAATTGAATTAGAGAGGAGAGAGCTTTTATTTAAATATTTGTCTTTGTCATCGGGACTGGGAGTTACTTTCCAAATAGTCTTATTGTAATAATTTAAAACAATTTTGCTGTATTGTAAGGCTGGCTGAAGGCATTTTCTCTCAAAAACCGTATTTAGTTAAGGTAGAAGCGTCAGGGTACCCCTCGAAATTCAGAATTTAGTTTTTTTATAATTACAATTCTACATACGTGTTACGGTCGCGAATCGTATTTTTTTTAACATAGAGCTTGAAACTGGCCTGCAAATTGCAAAAAACCTAAGAGATATTGAATTTGGCGGGGTACCTTGGCGCCTTAAAAGAAATTCGACATACGCAAAATATGATCAGATTCTCATGTTTCGCGGGACTCATGTACTTATTTTAGCCGAAACTTAAATTAAATGTATCGGTCTACTATTTTAGTGTTCCTAACGACACAAAAATTTGATTTCATTGAACAATTGTGTGTCGTATAAACAATTTTTTTAGCAACCTTCAATGTTCCAGTACTAGGTTCAGGCCTCCCCATATCTTTCCGGGTACCCTTGCGCCACCTCAAACATTTTGTAAACTATCACTATTTTTCAATAGTCAATGTGCCCGGCCCGCCCTCTCTAACTGTGCACACTGTGGGATACTTTTGATGAAACTCCCAAACAAAAGCCACAAAACATGTTTAGACGATAATCTCCTTTCTGACAACTACTTTTACTCATCTCTAAAATATTTTACACACCGAAGTGAATTGACAATTCCGCCACATACATTGTAGCGAGCAGAGCACAAAACGTTCGTGAACAATCAAAAACCCAAACCCATCTAGTCACGGATATGTTTAAAACGTTTTACGACGTCCTTCTCGCTCGTGCTGTCATGCTGTCAACTGGCGTTTATAGCCGTTGCAAGTTTAGTGCACCCATCGATGACTGATTCCGGTTTATTTGTGGAAGTATTTGGGGCTTCTTGAGCAATATTTGTGGGACGTGTGAAGTGACATTATTTGGAAGACTTCTGACTCAATAATATGAACTGATAGAGCGTGTTTCTTCAATACTTCTAGGGTACTTGTGTGTTAGAAACGGATCGCACATTATGTCAATGTTAAATGTCAGTGTCATTGTAGCCTTAGCTAGAAGAATAGCAGACGCTTGCGCTGACACATCCGCAGGCACAGTTGTGAGCTCGTATTACTATTAATATTAAAACCTGTGACAATTACTAAAAATAAAACCACTGTAGACAACAATCTTTCATTCAACTACTTACATCTTGAAAGACTCAGATCCAGGTATGGCATGGCATCTCGCAGGCTTGTTTGCTTAAGCGGAATACCATGTGGATGCCTTTTAAATAGGGCCTCCACGTCCAGCCAGGGCTAAAAACGTTAAAACTAAGCGAATAAACGCTAAGGGTGATCTGATACTTAATAGGGTAAGTGATAGTTATGCAGTCTTCTTACTCATGACTTTCTTACTCGAAAAAAATGCTGACTTAGGATTTTAAGTTTAGTGCTAGGTCTATTGGATTCAATTGTAAATCTATCGGATAATCTGAATCGATTTCTAAAACTATAATTTTTCATTATTAATTTGAAGTACATAGTTCATTGATAGACAAAGGCTCTCCTACACAAATCATTATGCTTCTCCGTACGGAAGTCAGAAATATTCAACCTTCTTTTTGCGACAGTCATGTTATGTTTTATTCGGTACCTTTTTACTGACAATTCACATTCCTATCTCCTAAAGTTCAGTAGTAAACTGCCCTCCAATTATCTTTCCCCATATATTCCGGGTTCCGTATAAAGCTTAGCGATCCGCACGGTAATGCCCGACGGACCGTAGTTTGAGTGTGGTCCGTTGGCACGCCCCAATTTCCGACTCTTCTTGACTTTGTCCAGCCTTATACATCTTTGATGGACGTAAGAATAGAACAGTATCCCATTCCTACTCTTGATGTAGGTGGAAACTAGACTGGAAGATGGCGTCGCGGCATTAAGTCCCCCTATGTTCACTACTGTACCTACATAAAAATGTAATTAATAGTATGTTATAAGACTTGTAAAATCACGCTTGTATTTCCCGAAGGGTCGGGCAGAGGTGTAGCTACAATACACCCTAATTACGCTAGTTATGTTTAAGTCCCATGTCGTAGGGGGCGAGCCTATTGCCATCAACTGGGCACTAATCCAGACTCTGATGGTCTGCAAATCATAAAATCTAGGTAGACTGGCAGAAAATTCTTAAAGACCACCATTTCACTAAGGCCTTAATTAACAAATAAAATTCTGGACGGAAACTTGAATTGCTCGTTGGAAGAGTTTCATAAAAACAATTCCTATAAAACAAAAAAATTAAACCACATGCAAAAGCTGTCATACAACAACTGTTTCATGAAAGGAAAACAATGGAGAGACGGCATTGCATTGAAAAAAGCGTTGCCTTTTAGTTGATATGGAACGGAACCAAGACAATTATCGGAATACAGCAAATGCTTCGGTGCTTTCAAATATTTTTCGCAAAAGCTAGACTGTAATTGTCGCAATAATACTGAGAACAATGAGATAATAAATAGATAATCCCATGTGCAACTATGATTACTATATCCTGACAAAAAGCTGGATATCTGCAAATGCCGGGTCTCATCTTTAATTTTTTGATAGCAAAATGGGCTTGTTCTTAACCTCGATCATGGAAAGCAATAGATGAGGTCTATGATGGTGTGAGCGGGCCCAGAAAATGCCTGTTCATGCTTGCTTGAAAGGTTTAAATGTGGGAGGGAACACAGATGCCGATATCTTGTTTCAGTAGGCTATTTACTTTTATTTTGTTTCTAATTAACATGGTTTAGCCAGTCCGGACAAAGCAGGAAACTAAACATGTCCAGTAAAATCCGGACGGATGGTAATCCTATGTGCAACGAAAAGCGCTTGAAACCACATAACATTGCGGTCCTTTATAACAAATTACCAAAAACATATTCAGATGCAAATCAATTGAAATATTTCATTATAATATGCATCAAGCGACCGCTGTATGAATATCAAGTACATTAATGATAATCCCAAAGTGGTGAATTCGAAATCATTAACATCATCAAAGGATATTACATGCATGTATGTTTCATACGATTTTAATGAGATTCAAATTCCCAAACACAGCTTTAAGGCTTGCATTTCGCGAATATGAAGCGAAAGAGAACCGTCACAGTTGTAACTGTGTCGAGTCAGCATGTAGGAACATGTAGTAGTTTGTGTTGCTGGAAAACGCGAGTCTGAGGTCTTTTGGCTCCCGTTATGAAATTCACTTGGAGTTTATTCATATTGTACCTTCAAAACTTACTAGGGTGGCAGGTTTTAGAAGCAGATATAGCGTAGCTGTTGTTTTGTGCACTACGCTGCAACCTGTTTCTTCTTGTTTACTAAACGGTGCTTGCTGAAACCTGAAACACAAACGAAGGTAATTTCCAGTGTTGTACATTGAATTTAATGTTTGACGTTTCGTGTTGTGGTTTTAAAATATTCAAAGTTTTGAGCAAAGTCTTTTACACGGGCATGGCAACTCGTAAATCTGTCTTTGTATAAAATTTTCCTGCTGGAACGACAGTTTGAATTTTAATTACGACGGGCAATTGTTTTTACTTGTGACAGGAAAGAAAGTTGCTGATGAACCTTCTTCTTCTTCGTAATAGAGAATCAATATAACATAACTAACATCAAGCCTGTAATCAGCAGAGGAGTTTCGTTTAAGTTCCATTTGATAGGGGGCGAATGTATTGACATTAATCCGCCACACATCTAGACTCCGTGGCTCATCATCATCATCAGCCTATAATGTTCCCACTGCTGGGACACGGCCTCCTCTCAATGAGAGGGAATGGCTATAATCCACCACGCGGGCCCAGTGCAGATTGGTAGATGTCACATGTCTTTGAATTTTTGGTTCTAGGACATGCCGGTTTCCTCACGATGTTTTCCTTCACCGTTTTGAGAGCAGTGGTGATGAAATAAATTACACAAAGTAATGCGCCTGTCTGGGTTCGAACCCACGACTTACTGTTCGTAAGTCGGGGCCGCCACCACTGGGCCACCGCTGCTCTCCTCCTCCTCCTGACTCCGTGGCTGTTACTGAGAAATTCGTGTTGTAATAACACTTTGCCCGACCTGGTCAACCCGACAGCAACCTTATTGTCGATAACAAATATAAAGTTCACTGAGTTCTTGACAGTGATGCATAATCAAAGGCAATATCCTTTGAAAGGACTGTCTTAGTACTTAGTACAACAATAGATTTCTAGAGTCACAGATGAACAAGAAACAGATATTTAACTCCGAACATTCGCTGCCTACTGAAGTCACACTCATTTGCTCCACTACCAACGACTCTATTCATACCAGAAACCACAGGACAAACTTTCATACGAAAACTTTTCCTCGTTCCCAAATAATCAGTACCAACCTACCGTAACAAATATTTTTTTCTCCTCACAAATTAACGTTTGGTAAATCTTGTTTTTAGGGGTCCTTACAAACCCCAAATGGTTCCAACGGGAGTCGGGACCCTATTACTAAGGCTCCGCGAGTCTATGCGTCTCCCAAGGCTGTATAATGTATTGAATCGTAATGCGGAGATACTTGAAATTTTCACAGAGTGTGGAATGCAACTTTAGCAACAAATCATAATTCTACTAATACTATAAATGTGAAACTATGTGAAGATGCGCAAAAACTACTAAACGGATTTGGATTAAATTTTGCAGACAGATAGTTTATAACTTGGATAAACACATATAAAATAAAATCCTTTACTTCCCATTACCCTTTTTTTTTCGTATGGGAAATCATCAAATGTCTTCTCCCGCTCTGGGCGGAGCAGGAGGGAGTGTCAGACTTTTACTGACTAAAACCCATCTATGTTCCTTCATCGCCCTTTGTGTTCCGGGGCCACGGTATCTCTTTCGAACAGTCCCGCAACCCCGGCAGGCATCGGTCCTTGCGGACCTCTTCCTTTTTGCTGACTCTGTTTGAGGCGCGCGTGGAACACGAACGCGCCGTCGACACGGCCTGTCGTCATGAGACGGACGTACGGCGAGCTAGCCCATAGCCCACCGTCCACAGGCCTGCGTTTCCCATTACCCTTTTTTTTTTTCGGATGGGAAATCATCAAATGACTTCTCCCGCTCTGGGCGGAGCAGGAGGGAGTGTCAGACTTTTACTGACTAAAACCCATCCATGTTCCTTCATCGCCCTTTGTGTTCCGGGGTCACGGTATCTCTTTCGAACAGTCCCGCAACCCCGGCAGGCATCGGTCCTTGCGGACCCCTTCCCCTTGCTGACTCTCTTTGAGGCGCGCGTGGAACACGAACGCGCCGTCGACACGGCCTGTCGTCATGAGACGGACGGACGGCGAGCTAGCCCATAGCCCACCGTCCACAGGCCCGCGCCTACGGTGGCCCCCGACGCCCGGGGCGTCTCCCGCGGCGGCCGGGACGCTGTGAGGCTCTCTCCCTCTCACGTTCCGCCACCTCCTTCTCTAGCATTACTGCTTCGCAGAAGGAGGTGACGGCGTCCCATTCCGTCTCGCTCCGGACCATGGCTTGCACCAGGGCCGGACGCGAGAGGTCGCCGCCGCCAATCGCCGCTTCGAGGACACGGCGGTGCTCCGCCCACGCGGGGCACACCTCCACCGTGTGCTCCACCGTGTCCTCCGGTCGATCCTCGCAATGGAAACACCCGGGCGTTTCCTCCCGCCCGATTCGGTGCAGGAACCTCCCGAAAACACCGTGTCCGGTGAGGACCTGCGTCAGGCGGAAGGTGAGGACGCCGTGGCGTCTCTCTAGCCACTCCTCAAAGAGGGGACTTATCGCCACTATCGTGGCGTGCCCTGCACGGGGTTGCGACAGTCGCTCTCTCCATGTCGCCATGAGATCCCGCCGGAAGTCTGTCCGCTGAGCGACAATTTGTCGCTGCAGCGGAGTTTCCCCCCGGCGAAGCGCCTCCGCGCGCCATTCATGCAGGCGCGCGAGGACTATCGCCTCCAGATCCCATGGCGGCAATCCGGCAAGGAGGCACGCCGCCTCGCGGGCGATCGTGCGGTACCCACGGGCCAGCCTTACGGCTACCACCTTTTGGGGCGCGTTCAGGTAGTGGGCTGCACGCAGCCTCAAGGAACGCGCCCACACCGGGGCCCCGTAAAGGGCCATGGACCGCACGACTCCCGCGTAGAGCCTCCGGCAGGAGGCGTTCGGCCCCCCCAGGTTGGGCAGGAGCCGCCTGAAGGCAGCCCCAGTCCGTTCCAGTTTCCCATTACCCTTAAAATTACTTTTTATATGTTTACAATATTTTATTTCTTTGTTAGTAGTTTACATAGGATACTTTTTATTCCGGTAGCATGATCCCGTGGGACAATAACCGAACTCGACGCGGGCGCAACCGCGGGCGTAAGCTAGCTAAAAAGCAAAAAATTTGAAGGGGGTCGCCAAACAAGAAAATTCATTTTTCAACGTTTTTTGCGCGATCTTATCAATTAACTTATAAGTAGTGTAAAATATTGTCCACGGAACCTTTCCTGTAAGAGACCGACTCGCAATTGGCTGGCTTTTTATTGAGACCCGCCTTTATAGGTTTTCTCCAAATTACTTTCGTATATAACGTACGTGTATTCAGAAGACAAATGAGACGATCCAACGCTCACCAGAAACAATCAAGGTTGACAAAAACAATATAGAATTTGAGTCTTTCGATTTGTCTTTGTCTTCAGAATGGATTTGACGATGGAGATTCGGTTAGGGGTTCAATCGGTTTTGGGGCGAATTTTTTGGAGATGACGAACTATGAGGAATGTTTATTACTAGGGGAAACTAAGATGTATGTATGGCATTATTTTCTTTGAAAACTGCTTCGTCTCTTGATCTAGCGAGAGTAGTTCTAATGGTGGCTGGACATTCTCGTCGAAACACTTCGGGGCATGGCGAGTGCAATAAAGGTATAGTGGCACTCATCTAGCCTCGTTATTCTTCGTTTGATCTCCGTCTCGTGTTGATTTTTTGCGAGACATCTCATATAAAGAGATTCTCGGTCGAGACACCATAAAGGTTTGGTTAAACCGGTGGGACAGCTTGCGCACCGGCTGCGGACACTGGACACTGACAGATACTTTAGTACACAATTATATACCCGTAAAATAACATATACCCACGCCTTTTTCCCATGGCTGGAACCACAGAAAGCCATTTCCTTTGATCCTTACATACGCCAGTTGCGAGTACTACGCAACCGACCTTTCTAAAGAACCTCACGAATAAGTTCAGTGTATGTCCTTATTGGTGACATTATCTGTCAGAATCTTGTGTCCAGAGCCGCGTCCCCAGTCTATCTGTACGTGTCACCAGAATATAATAATCACCAGCATAAAAAAATCGCTCACAGAACTATTAACATCAAAAACGTTATATTTCCCTCTAATATTAATATCACGAGGTTTCACAAAATAATAAAATAACATTAAGATACAAAATATGACACAAGCATTACGATGAATGCCTCCGAAAAAAAAAACGAATCTTCATAAATCAAATCGCCCAAACACTTAATTCTAGCATTTCTCGCCGTTTTCAAGAAAGTAATATTATCCCCTCTCGGTAAAAAGAGATTTTCCTTACTCCAGGCGTGATGTTGACGCAAGCATTACTTGTTCAAACGTGTCGACGCTTTTTTATAGCTGGCAACCCGAGAACTGTCGCGGGGTGCTACTAGTGTGACCTCGTAAGATCTTTTTAGTAAAGCGTGTTTTTTTTGGTTACTGGGCTGTTTATTTTTTTGCATTAATTTTCTGGTCCTTTTGTACTAAAAAAAATCTTTAGATCAATATTTCAATTCTTGTTTTTTTTTTTTTGTGTCTGGTGACTGAATCGAAACGAAAATCCATTGTTTGGTTTAGGAGAACGACGCGGCCATAAATACAGGAAAACGTTCATATCTGTTTATTGAGCTCATATGTTACATGATTAAAATAAAAGTAGGTAATGCGTTCAAGAATAATAATTATATGTATTTATAAATATAATTCTCGAATTTTACTACACCAAGATATATTTTTTTACCATTTCCACATAATCGCTGTTCCTTTGCCTAAAAGCCCAACTTTAAAACAAAAGCAACACAAATAAATAACTACAAAAGCAAACAAAACCAAGAAAATCCCTTTTAAAATTAAAACCCGCTTAACATGCACCAGTAAATGCAATTACCTTCTCGCTAGCCGTTTCTACTGAAGAATCAAGTTTCCAGCCATTCTAGTTAAGTGGGAGTCAAGGGTAATTAAATACACCCTGTAGTTTATTTTTAAGTAGGCGAATGCATACGGAACTACACGAACGCGTCGGCGTTTGTTTAGGGTTGGACTTGTGAAGAATTACAAGATAAATAAAAAGTAGTAGTTATTTCTTGGGGGAGGGGGAAGTGTCATCATTTGCCTAGCCTTTTCCCAAGTTTTATTGGGGTCGGCTTCCAGTCTAACCGGATGCAGCTGAATACCAGTATTTTACATAAAGCGAGTGCCTATCTGACCTCCACAACCCAGTTAGTACTGGGTAATACGATACCCCTTGGTAAGATTGGTTGTCGGACTTTTTGGGCCACTGACTACCTGTAACGACTGTCAAAGATCACAAATGACAGCCGGGACCAACTGCTTAACGTGCTTTCCGAGGCACGGAGGAAACTCGGTATGTAATGGGTGGTCACCCATCCACAGACCAACCTAGGCAAGCACGGCTTAACCTAAAGATCGACCCGAGCGGCTGTTATTATTTAGTCATGAGCTCCTCGAGGGAGGGGGAAGTGTACAATCACGAAATAAAAGGTTAAGAACCTTTTCGTATTATTTTGTAAAAGTGGACAATTTAACAGAAAATTCTTTTTTTTTTCTAATAAAAGTAATTCATTTAAAAGGTCTATGCTTACTTTAGGTAAGTGTAGTTCAAAAGCTTGTTTAACATTGTCTTTACGTAGATTTTGTTTTATACTTTTTTTACAAAAAAACGGTGAAGGAAAATATCGTGAGGAAACCGGCATGTCCTAGAACCAAAAAATTCGAAGACACGTGACATCTACCAATCCGCACTGGGCCCGCGTGGTGGATAATAGCCCATTCCCTCTCATAGAGAGGCCTGTGTCCCAGCAGTGGGAACATTAATAGGCTGATGATGATGGTGACTTTTTTACAATCTATGTGTTGCCTTATTTTTGAGTTGTTAGATCTAACAGCTATCTTTTATTACAAGAACTTATTTTTATTACTGACTTATTTTTATATGTGATGATCGTAATGCTAAATTAAACTATTCTTACTGTTACTAAGCAAACAATGAGAAACAAAATGTGTGTATTTTTCCCAAACAACTATTGCAAAATTAAATGTAACTGTTAATAACTAAAATGAATAATTAAATCATGAAAGGTTACATGGAGCCTAGTTAGTAATTTCCATTAAAACCAGAATAATATAATCCTGCTAACCAAATAAAAGCTCGCCAGGGTTAATATTTATTTTACTGTTAAATTTTCAGCCGCCTATGTACCTTCCTACTTTGTAATAAATTACTAGATTACAAATTTTATCCTTTATATTAGTACTCTTTGTTTCCATACATTTCCTGAATAATCTACCACTACCCGACATTATCCTAAAACTGACAACCCTAATCATAGTAATAAATTAAGCTCGGTAAAACAAAGGAAACTCATACAGTATCCAAGTTACAGAATTACTTAGTTTTATAAAATTGACGCAGAAGGTAGTATTTGGAACGTTGCCGTTGTAACAAGAAATCGTGGGAAAAAAAATTATAGTGAAAGTACATATTATGTCTTAGGTAAAAAACAGTTTAACGTTAACTTAAGGGCGATATATTTCGCTCAAATGGCTTAGCATGATCCTCCGTTACTCCTAAAATACTGCAGCATTAATTTTGAAATAAATATATGGTAAAGTTGAGGATTAATGCTAAGTCCTATGTGTGACGAAAACACGATTCAATAAACGTTTCTCGATAGAAAAAAAAACCAAAGTTACCTCCAAATCGAACAATAAACCGCTGGTATTCAAAAAGTACTTGAAATTAGATCATGAGACTTTGCATACTAACTGAACTAACTATAAAGCAGGTCTTATGTGTTTTTATTTTTTTAGTCCAATCAATAGATTTTTAGTAAATCGCAAAAAACCACTCATTTCGCACTATTCGGCCGCAGTGACTGACGTAACAACCGCTTTGTAGTGCAACCTGATTAGAACTTTATTCTAACAGTATTTAAAACGAAGTTTGAACCACCACAAATAGAGTTGCTAATTTTAGGGTTAGAAGGGCCTTAAATATGTAAAGGTAAAGACCTCCACAAAGAATAAGCTGCCCTTCAATTACTAGACAACCAGCCAATCTTCCTACTCACGAAATCAACCGTTAAAAGCCAGCAAAGTGAATTTAAATTCAAACATCCATACTTGAGGGAAAATCCATTGTAACAGGCATACCGTGTAAGTGCATACATCGTGGGGAAGCCTCCCCTACCAATACTGCCCACGTTAACAAAGAGTGGTAACTCAACAAATGTGAATTTTGAGAAAAAAATAAATTTCTTAACTAATACTTACTATAAATTTGAAAAAGAGTTAGTTTATTTATTTGTCACACCTTATATGGCTGAACTGATTTCGATGAAATTTGGCATACGGATAAATTGTGACCTGAGTTAAGACATATTTGTATCCCAGTTAGACTCTCGTCATCATCATTCTCCTTCCCTTATCCCAATTCATTTGTGGTCGGCCCAGCATGTCTTCTTCTTCTATACTTCTCTATTAATCGTCATCTCAGCAGTCACCCGGATAGGCTTTCTCATGATATAATTTCTTACTAGCTTTGGCACACAAAAACACAAAACCCAGTTTTTTTAGATGTTTCTTTAAGATCCGGTTAATTTATCTAGCACATCTAATGCGATAAGTTTCATGTCTTTTCGATTTTTCGACATACCACTTTCTAGCTAGCGACGGCGAAATAATACCTCCCTGCCAAGGCTACCGAAAGCTTACCTACCGATCGATCATTACATTTTGCATTTTTATTATTTACGAACACTTTGCAGTCGGTTTTTGCATTATTTATGCGAAAAATTACCGGTTTTCCTTCGATTTATGTTGCTACCGTATTGATTTCAGTCGGTAGTATTTTCCGGTTTTCAAACGGAGTGCTGTGTAGGTTTTTAATAATGTTTGGTGTCTGTTTCAATTTGTATTTGGCTGTTTTGGCTCTAATATGTATTCGATTAAGTAAATGTTTGTTTACACTATAATAAATATGACTTTATTTGATATTTTTTGTTACGTGTAAATTAAACTCAAATTTTGTCAGACCGGTAAGACACCACCCACATAGCCACACGCATAGCTCTAACATTCGCTTCGTTAAAATCCTGAGTGGTGCACGATGACTGAATTATTCAGACTAAATACGACGCTTCGTTTGTCCAGTGTTCACAAGCGCGACTGGACTGCTGGGCATTATATTACATGAGACCCGGAGAAATGTGGATCTACCAATGGGTAACTTCTGCCTAACCTGTAAATACGACGATAAAGGAGTTTCTGTACACTCGTTGTCTCGTATACCTCGAACTATACGATTCGCCTTTGCCCGAAATGCGTCCAAAACGATATCCCCGAAACCCCAAAAAGCAACGAATCTTGATAAAACACGCATACTATTCTAAATTGGAGCGTAACACACGCCAAGAACAAAATTGCACCAGTCAATAACTGTACCAGGAGTGCAGCGGGTATCGCATGGTGTTTATGTTAATAATTTGGCAGGCGGAGTCGCGGGCTATGCCAGTGTGCGATGTTATCATGGACGATGGCCGATGTCACACCGTGAGGGTTTATAGGCACATTCGTATCTGCAATTTAGGCAAAGTTACAAGAAATTATAATAGAATAAATAAAATAGGGCTTGCCTATTCTGTTTCCGAACATTACAAAAAACAAGTTTTTTATGACACTAGTAGGTAATTTTTTTTTGGATATTTCTCATCGTCAAAAATGACGAATTTCCATACAGACTTTTATCCTGTATCTTTAGGAGATAAAGTATGAATTTACAAAAATAATAATTGCTCACCTTTGTGTAAAGACCAGATAAACTACAAGCTTTAAATCTAGCGGCTTAGGTTTAGCGTTCATGCGCCTTTTATGTTGGGGTCGGCTTCCAGTCTAACCGGGTGCAGCTGAATACCAGTATTTTACATGGAGCGACTGCCTATCTTACCGTCAAAACCCAGTTAGTACTGGGTTGGGTAGTACAATACCTCTTGGTAAGACTGGTTGTCAGACTTTTTGGGCCACTGACTACCTGTAACGACTGTCAAAGATCTACAATTGACAGCCGGGACCAACTGCTTAACGTGCTTTCTGAGGCACGGAGTAAACTCGGTATGTAGTCACCCATCCACAAACCAACCTAGGCAAGCACGGCTTAACTTAAAGATCGACTCGAGCGTTGTTGTTTAGCCACGAGCTCCTCTTCGCGTTGTCTCTCAGTCAATTTTTTATTTTTATTAAGTTGTTTGCTTAAAAGTAATATTAGGATACTTTTAGTTTCAAAAGGCTTAGAAACAATCCATTTAAAATACAATTACAATAGAACATAGTATTTCTATCATTTATCGTCATTGTAATTAATACTAATCAAAGCAGAGGACAAAGAAGTCATAACTGTTTTGAATACTTAACATCTCTTACGTACACTACGTTACATCTGTTTAAATAAACTGTTTACTTCGTTATGAAAGTAAATGTTGGATTAACGTTCAATTCAATTATTATTAATATATACGTGAAGAAAAAAATTAAGTTCCCCTTTAGCACATTTCACAAACGGATGAGTCACAAATAGTTCTAAAATTGACTTTTTATGACATAGTTATAATTTATTTGAAATTAATAGTTACTAAAAAACAATATCAAGCTAACGGTTAAGTCTCAACCGTGCAAGCAAACAAACATAAATATAGACATTCTTCAGGCGTTACCTCAAAATAAAGAGCACAACGGTGTAAGAGGCTTCCCAGCTCAATTCCTACGTGTCACCGACGCACCTCGGGCTGTTATTTTTATTGCACCGTTCACTCCTTGGCACAGGTTGCGACTATGTTCGTAAATATTATCTCATATGAAGATCAATAAACTGCGTGTATTGTAAAAGTGGCAGGATTATTTTAAATTGCAGTTTATTTTATTAAGCCGCACGGTGGGTTGTATAAGTGCTCATTTGCGTTCCATGCTGCATTCGACTGCACATCAAGGTTTGCACTATAGGTAAGCTTGCCAATGCTGCACAATGAGAGATCAGCCTATTTCGGAAATGTATATGTAGTTCTGTGAACATAATTTTGGTCCTTCAGGAAACAATTGTCATTGGCCACTCATATACTTATCTAGTCTATTATGTATTTTGAAATGTAAAGAACAGGTTTCACAAGTCTTTCAAATGCAATTTCAAAAAAAATCTTCAGAAAAAGATATATATAGCTAGCCTGGGCAAGCTTTTAACAATAAGGAAATTTTTCAGTAAAAAATATTCTAGTAATAAATAATTTAACCGAAGTAAAAGTTTTTTAGACACTGATTAAACCCGCTAATAGATAATTCAGAGGCCTCTGAAACGTTTTAATAATAAATAGAGGGCGTGAAAAAAAAGTGGTCCTCCGGTAGGTACTTTCATTTTTTGGGAGTACCGAATAAGGAAGGACCAGTTTTGAACAAGTTTTTTAGCCGGTTTATCCAGAAGTTTTACTTTCTTTAAAAGCTACCTTAATATTGTTGTGTATTGTTTATACACCGGTAGTGAAAAACGAAAGCAAAAATAATACGAAATAATGAACCTTTATTTTTCTCTCTTCGTATTTCTTAATTGTTTACATAAACACGATACACAATAACAGGATATTCGCACTAGTGAACAATCTTTTAATGATACATTTTCTTTTGTTACAGGTATGTCCTTGACCATGTACAAAATTAAATGTCTGACGCCGTAGTAAATGGTGCCTATCTACAGTAAGTTTGAAATACATTATTTTTCTTTGTTTTGTGACGATTAACTTAGATTTTGTTTGAACAGTAAAGCTACCTACCCGTAAAGGACCCACTATACTTTTTTGATTAATTTCTTTTTGAAATCCGAGACAGTTAAATTGTTTCTCTGGGACATCGTCGAGCTTCTTTGTCTTGGCGCGTTTCTGATGGTCGCCACTGTTGATTCTGGCTTTCAGGAGTTGTACAGTACAAGTACAGTGGTTTAGGGATAGTGTGGCGGCCCTGTCCCAAAAAAAAGGTACCTGGACAATAGGCTTGTGTACTGAAAAATAGTCCGTGAGTTAGATTATCAAAAAATATTTGACCCGTATTTTTTCTTTTGTTACGTAAACCAAAATTGACGAAGATACGACGCTTTTAAAATACTCAATACGTCACGCCGTGGTATAATTTTTAGTGCGTTCTGACGTTAGGAGCCCCCACTCCCGAGTTTTGATGTGTTTTATCTTTGTCAATATTCATTGATTTTCAAAAACAAAAAATACGTGTCAATTATTTTCCAATACTCTAACTGACAGACTAAATATATTTGCAATTTATTGATGGTGGAAACAAGCCTATTCTAACATTTGCCTCGTCCAAATCCTAGGCTGTGCTTGTTTTATATGATGGGTAAAAAGATGGTGAAGCATGTCCTATGGGGAGATTCCACACTGGCACTGTGTTTGGAAAAAGTCGATGATTTTGTTAGATTGTTTCTTTGTCTGCCAACCTGGGCCCGTAATCTGTTTAGTGCGAATTTTACCATTTAGACTCAATACGATCAGCAGTTTTAAACCACGTTCAAGGGAGGTCATTTTTCCAGTGCCAATCTGGCAGTTATTCTGCTGGAATGATGAAGCGTGGAGGTCTATATATGATCCTCCACAGTTCACATCTCTCGTCCATTATATTGTACACAGAAATACATTATAACGTTATCTAGACACGATCATATATCACGATCAGGTAAATATTTATCATAGTACAATATTTGATTAATGATAGCATAAGTAACTAACGTAAAGATTTATGGCACACGTAAACCTTCTTATCTGCTAAGGACCAAAAAATATAAAGGTGTTATAGGGATCTGCTGAGTACCTACTGGCAGTCGGTGGATTAAGATGAGGTGACGCATATTTAATCTCCTAACCCTTTTAAAAAAGTTTTGTGTTTTAACACGCTTTATACTAATATAAAGCGTGTTAAAACATACAAACATACGTTATACATAGTTAGTTACAGGTAAAGCTAACTTTACTTGTAACTATGTATAAAAATCTTAGAAGTTAAATATGACCCACTTCCTGATTTCCGATTGAGCTGAAATTTAGGATACTTGTTTAGTTTGAATGACAATGCATGGTTAGCTAATTGAAGTCATTCTAAATCTAATACGGCGGACTCCCTAATGGTGGACTAGTTATTCTTTATCCATTCTCATGATATCATGGGTGTCAAATGAAAGGGTATGCTGAGAATAATACGAAAAATTAAAAATGACGTCACTAGCGTGTTTTTTTAAACAATTGTGTTTAATTTTGTACCAAATGCCACGCAATGAGCGCTCCTACGGCATTTTAATCGAGACTAATATATCTGTGCTATCACTGCTTTTACTCTTTCATATCTCAGGAGCCAAAAACTTCCTAGTTTTGACCTAGCAGATGGCCATATCGAAAGAAAAACCTCCGACTTAATTCTTTTCTATACTCCAACACACTTATATACTCCCCCCCTTCAGCCGATATCTAAACAAACCGCCGACATGTGACACACGATAAGTCGTTATCAGCTCAACACTGAGTTACGATGCGATACTCTCAAGACAAGAAGATTGCTGCCTGTATTAGTTCTAGGATTAAGTGTTTTAAGACGCGTGTTCTTGGTCCTTTTAACACAAATTTATCGTCCCCTTTTATCTGTTCTGTGGTCCTAACGTACAAAACTTATATAGCCTGTAATTTTGGTTATGAACCTAGACCCTTCCAGCGTTGATTTTTTTTGCCAGTTAATAATAATACCATCCTATTACTGTCCCACTGCTGGGCAAAGGCCTCTTCTCATACAGAGAAGGCACGAGCATTGATCACCACGCTCGCTCAAGACGACGGGTTGGCGATTTCAGAATTATATTAATTATAAGTCCAGGTTTCCTCACGATGTTTTCCTTCACCGATGTCTGTGATGTCCAAGATAAACTTAGAAAAGGACATGAATTGCAAAAGTCACATTGGTACTTGCCCGGAATTGAACCCACAACCTTATACATGGGTGGCGAAATCTCTGGGCCATCACGACATTTCTATTTGCCAATTATCAATTAAAAATTCAGCTATCAGCTAGTCATATACACGGTCAAAATTTGTGAAACAGCAGGGCCTATACTACCTCAAATGGCTTAGCATGATCCTCCGTTAAGCATAAAATACTGCAGTTGCATTAATTTTGAAATAAATATATGGTAAAGTTGAGGATTAAAGTTAAGTCCTATATTTGGCGAAAACACGATTCCATAAAATTTTCTCGATAGAAAAAAATCCCAAAGTTACCTCTAAACTGAACAATAAACCGCTGGCAATCATAAAATACTTTAAATTAGATCATGAAACTTTTTATACTAACTGAACTAACTATAAAGCAGGTCTTATATTATTTATTTTTTTAGTCCAATCAATAGATTTTTTGTAAATCGCAAAAAAACTACTAATTTCGCACTTTTCGGCCCGCAGTGACTGACGTAACAACCACTTTGTAGTGCAAGCTGATTAGAACTTTATTCTAACAGTATTTCAAACGAAGTATACCACTACCAAATATAGAGTTGCTAATTTGAGGTAGTATAGGCTCTTAAGCGATGAAAGGTTCTAGAATCATGTACTTGTTTAATCCATGCTAAATGTTGCGTCATAATGGCATCGTCATAATGGCATTTACTCCGTGTAGTATACCTTCCTTAGTAAAAAGTTTAGTGGAATCGCTTATTCATCTTGCGAAAATAAAAGTAGTATCTTATTAAAATCTATCTTTTATATTCCACAAAGCCTTTGATATGAATATATTAAAATATATTAAAGGGGTATTTTTAAACCATGTTTCATACAGTTTAATATAAATACTAAAACACTTACCTATTTTAATTAAAATGTAGAATGACTAAGTCTTTTACTTGTTAATGAATTATGTGGGTGTAGAATAAGCTTTAAAATGAGTAAGTAAGAAGCACTTTCCATATTTTATGAAAGCACTTCAATTGTTAATGGTTAGTAAGATACTATTCTTAGTATTTTAGCTATTAAAGGAAGCAATGGACGATCGAACATAAATTTTTAAAAGCCAGATTAACTGAAAGTAACTGAGGTACTTAATTAATTACTTACCTACTTGACATTTAGGGTACATAAATTACTTTCATGTAATCTGTTTAAAGACCAATCTTTTGAATCTGTTGTAGGCGTCCATAGAAGGCTGTAACTAGTTTCTATTAGCCTCACTGATCCGTGCTACTAAAAGTCTTCATCAATACACTGCCCCCAATTTACTTGTGGTCGGCGCAGCATGTCTTCTTCTTCCATACTTCTCTATTAGTCAAAATCTCAGTAGTTCCCTAGCCATATAGTATTTCATTATTTTTGGCCTTCCTCTAGTCTTATTAGACATCGGCATTTATACTCAGAACTTACCTCTCGACATTATCTTCCATTCTTTCGCTTCACAAACCTATACCATGGCTCATCGGTCCATTTTACATCAACATCTTTTTAGGAAAATACTGAGTGGACGCGAACGTGGGGGGGGGGGGTCAGAATGATGTACTGAATATGTGGTAATCGGTTGTGGGATGGTACTGTTGTGTACAGGTTGTGGTTGGTGGAGGTCGGCGCAACACGTTTTTTTCTTCCATTCTCCGCTGTCAACCGTCACGTTATCATTTACTCCTTTTTCTTTTATGTCATTCCTCACACAATCCATCCGTCGTTTCCTTGATCTTCGTCTCCCTCTCCATCCATCATCATTTATATGCATCAACGTTTAAGTCACATGCGATTCATCTCTCCTCATCACATGTCCATACCAAGACAGTCGATTCTTTCCCTTCGTCTTAAAATTAAACACGATAAGTTGCACTATTAAATAAACAAAATCCAGGTTCGTGTAGTGCATAACGACGTTGTATTACCGGTTACCAGATTCGAACATAAATCTCTGCGTGCCTACTGCTTACATTGCCGAGTTTCAGAGTTTTGAGCGCCACGCGTTTGTTGCCGCTTGCAGGGCTGTCGCTTGATCGTGTTTTGTTTATGTTTAAGTTGTTTTTGGTGAGAGAATTGTTTGTTTTACGTTGCTGTGTGAAATATGTTATTTTCAGTTGTATGAGATGAAGTTGAGGTATTACTTACCGAGTTTGCTCCGTGACTCGGAAAGCACATTAAGCCGTTGGTTTCGGCTGGCTTTTGTAGATCTTGACGGTCGTTTTCGGTAGTTAAAAGCCGTAACACTGACAACCAGTCTTACTAAGCGATAACGTATTACTAGGTAACTGGGTTGTGGTAGTCTGACAAGCAGTCGCTCCATAAAATATTGCTGCGTCCGATTAGACTGGAAGCCGACTCAACATTGTTGGAAAAAAACTAGGCAGATGATGAAGTTGAAGTATTGTCGTAACCTGAGAATGGCTAAGTGATGGCCGATCCTTAAAGGCATTCATTAAAATCAAATGATCCGTACTTTTTTTCTTTTCCCCGAGTTCTAAACTGAAATCGTTGAAACGTTAAAAGAATTTCCCGACACTCTAAACCCTATATTTCTCCAATTCCAAATCAAAACTGTTCAACCTCAAGCTCCAATATTAAAGGAAATCTTTTTCCTTTTTATCCGCAGCTAGTTTATCAAGTTTCCAACGCTTAGCAACCCTATCTATATCTAAAATGTATCTCGTCCGGACCATTTGACGATTCTCCTCGTTTCGACTTCGCCTTTTTACAATTTATGTCCTACTGATTTCTCGGCCTACGCTAAAAATTTATAGATTTCTTTCCCTCCAAGTTCCATCACCTTCCTTTTAAATGTATATTTGGTGGAGCGTCTGTCGATCATTGTGTTAAAGACGTATTGTTGTCGTGCCAGGTATATCTCGCTTTGTGTGCTCGTCTTGAAAGGAAGCTGCGAATTTCTTTTTGCATTCGACGTCGACGTCGAATAAATGTTTGTGTAAATAGGTCGAGTGCCAATGATAATGTTGAGAGCACTTCTGTTTGGACTGTTAGCAGATTGCAATTTATTGCAAAGAATTAATTTATGTTCTGTGTTAAGTGGCTCGTGAAGTGGGTAATACAGTGTTATAATTTCTTTATGTACTGTTTTATTGCGTTCTGGTTTATTTTCAGTGACTAGTACAGCAGCAGTATTACCACATACATGCACAAACGCATGCTCTTTTCCTATGGATGTCGGAAGAAATTACTTCTACGTTTTTTACAATCTCTTGTTTTCTCCTTCATGTTCAAGTATGATTTTACCAAAATTTAGTTTTATCACAGTCAGATAACAATCTGCATTTAAGAAACCTCTGGGAAATACACAGCCCTACAGGCTAAAAGGGCGTAAAGATACGACCAATAGTTCTCCGTTCTTATCTGAACCTTCCATATCTAAGCGTGTCCCAGCGGTCAGATCTCCAAACTAATGGTCTATTTTATTCCGGTAGCGTACTAAAGCATGTTACACTAAATAGTCGGACGACTTTATATGTAGAAGGACTATCGGACTTCTTATCGGGGAGGAGGCGACCGGCCTGACATTAATCATGTCCAAATCGCGTAAATTTATCTCCGAGTCAGGGCTGTCATATTGTTAGTTGAGAAATTAAATGGGATTTTGTGACTAGGATTTATCGGGAGTTGAGTGTATGTGTTGGTTGGATACTTTGTGATTTTGTACAAAGAGGTTTTTGTTTAGAAATATTTAAATGTAGTGGTTTTTTGCGCCTGAGCCGTTTTATTTTAGCGATATAAAAGCCCACTATACACAACACTATAATCGGTAAACGATACCGTAATCTTTCTGTGTTAGAAACTGCCATCATTATCATTTATCTATTATTATTTATTTGTTTTATTTATGTAACCTTTTCCTACTATGTTTGGGTTGCTTTCCAGTTCATCTAGATCTAGAAGAAGTAGCTTCGGCAACATTTTTTTTAAAGCCTCACTAGGATTTCTTCTGTTTCGTGGGTTTACAAACATTTAAACTCACATACACAAACAGCCAGACCCAAAACATACAAATAATTGATCCGTGCGGGAATCGAACTCGCGAAACGAAGCGCGGTAGTCGATCGCTCAGCTACTGCGTCAACCGTGACGTAATTTAAACATGTATGTAGTTTTTCTTAACTGTTACTTTTCCCAACTTAACTTGCATACAAACTTTAGCATCCTCTTTCAGGAACCGATCAGAAGTTTATCTTAGTTCTAGTGGTTAAAGCTGTACGTTGTCTGTCTTTCAGTTCGTCAGTTTCGTAGGCAACCCTAAAAACTTAGAACTATCCATCCTGTAGTTCGTAATCTCTGTCTGTACTATTCCTATTAGTGTATTAATAATGCTGACTACCTTACAGAGAATAAATGACTTCATTACTAAAACCTTTATTAATTATTTACCCATTTTCTCTAACAAGAGCTTATAGCTGTCAATATTGCTATACTTAAAAGGACCAGTAAATCAAAAGGATCAATTGTTGTTTCATAATATTATTTTCGACTAAATTTGAAGATTTGTGTCGTTACGGGTTCAAAACTCTGACAAACACTCTTGTCAAGTGGTGTCATAAAATCACAGGGTTGGGGAGGTCGCTCCATCATCATCATCATCTGCAACGTGTCAACACTGGAAGCCGAGGGCAAGGCAAATGTTGATGATCGAAGATTTGTGCCTAAAATCCTCCATTCCATTTTCCCCCCAAAAAGTTACAAAAATAGTACATTGCTCACCGAGAGGAGAAAGTGACCGATTACCGTCGAAGGTGTCGTTTGAAGCCCGAGCCGTAGGCGAGGGCTTTAAAACACCCGAGATCGGGAATCGCACTTTCTCTCGAGTGATACATAGTGCTTTATACTACACCTACGAGGAAAATAAAAAACTAAATTTTTACTAATTGAAATTTATATTGAAATTGTTGCAGTTAGTGAAGCTTAATGTAACACTTTTTCCATTAATGTTTGTTTGAGATGTTTGCGACAATGTAGGACGAATTTCACATGTTCTTTTTTCAAATTGTTTATCCTGCCCCCGCAAGGTCGCACTGCCAGCCCGACACCATCCAACACACAGCTAGTGGCCAGTGTCATTTTGCGAACTTGGAGATAAAAACTCACTGTAAAAACTTTTTGGCTTTTGATATTTAGGTTACCGGCGCATAGTCTTACCCAAAATTAAAAAAGAAAAACCACGTAAGAAATGGATTTTCATACACTTTTCTCTCCCGCTCAGATGCGTTTTCTCCCCGCATATTTGTTCGATATGCAATGACGTACTTTCTACCGTAAATTTGATAAAGTATCAAGGTACTTTCCAAGCAGGTGTAGTATAAAGATTCATTACTTTTATAACAAAAGCGATCCGCAAAGTCATCACCGTGCATTGCGTGCCGAGTCCACGTGGTTCGTCGCGTGCTACGTGTAACCTACATACCGAGTTAATCTTTAATGATGTTCACGCAAACTATGCATTCAAATAATCCACTTGACGGATTATTTCGCGCTGATTTAATTAACATTTTTGTTTCGTTGTGCTGTGACATTAGGGATATTGTGTTCTTTATTTAAATTGTCGTGGTCGTTTGTTTTTTATTTGGCTTTTATGAAGTTGGTGATGGAGTTTTTTGAATGTGGAATATGTTACGTTTTTATGATACGTTTTGTTTATATACTTTTTTAGGGAATGTTATTATGGCAAGGCCATGGAGCGATTATTATTAATGGGTAAGATATCATAATTCCAAGCATTGACATTGGTTGAAAATCTGTAAATGTTATTTATAATTTAGAAAAGCTTGACCTAATTGGTCACTTCGGGACCTAACTATAAACGCATTACCTATAATCAGCTTTGGCCCAACTTTCCCATTGAGACTAATCAAACTCGTAGGTAAATATGGTGTCTATGTTTCATCATGATCTAATTCTAGTTTCTAGCCAGACTGTATTGCTAGACTGCATGACGTCAAATGAAATTCAATACGGTGGGCTCTAGACGTCATTTCATACTTTACAGTTCGTTGTTCCGTGCTCGACCTCAGTTCATATTTCTTGTTCTAACACGATATCGACGTCATCAAATCTATATTTTATGTTGTGAAACTGCTTTGAGCATTACTAGTATTTTTCATACTAGCCCTGGATAAGTTCCAGTTAACTTTTGCCGATAATTTCAATCTTCAGTATTTTTTGGCAGATAGTGTCTATACTGCCTATCCATGCGCAGATGCTGTGAATGGCAGATGGGCTCGATTTTTTTTCAAGTTTTTAATTTTTGTTTCCTTGTTGGTCACAAGTGCTACTGCAACACATGAGGTCCTGAGTTCGATTCCCGGGTCGGGCAAAGTGCTATTGGGTTTTTCGTTTTCAGGATTTTTTTTCTCAGTAGCAGGCCGGAGTCCGTTTTTATACTTGACATGATTACTATAGTATACCAACATTTCGCCAGCTGTGTTTTCGGAGATTTCCGAAATAATAAAATCCATCAATGAACGTTACAGTCTGGATCCTATAGTTCTCATTGCCACCCCTACAACTTCAACCGACAGTGGTGCCAACATTAGCGTCGCGTTCATCTCACAATCTCTCATCTCTGATATTTGGCAGTCGGACACGGTCGCGGTGCATTTGTGCTATCAGCTCTATTATCTCCGTATTAAGCTGTGCGGTTATTGATGCTGGGACGTTGTTTCTTTGCTTTTGGAGACTGACTTTTGAGTGGAGCATAAAATTGTCGTTCATAACTTTCTTCTTCGTCGCGACGATATGCTTATTATACTTAACTTCGACCAGAACCATAGCTTTAAATAGTGGGGAATGTGGCACATCAATATTACCAGCTAGTTTTTGCTTGCGGGTTCGCCCGCGAGGATTTTGAAAATTTGTACCGCAATTTATAACCAGGAAAAAAAGTATCCTATATCCGGACCCAGGACCATTTCATTCGAATCTGTCAGGCCGTGAAATGATAACACACAGACGGCGTACGAGTACTTAACATAAACGCACGCCTTTTTTCATGGGGGTAGGCAGAAACCACAGAACGCCACCTGCTACGATCTTTACATACTCCTTTTGCCTCATCCACGTTCATACAAGTGGTCATACACGTACACCGGTTGCGAGTACTACGCACCTGACCTTTCTGAAGAACCTACGAGGTATTTTCCCATTATACATTTTTTAAACTTTGATTTAGCGTACGAGCCATATAAATATCTTGGGGAGACAACTGTTCAACATATTATAAAACTTCTGAACAGACAGCCATAACTCTCCACGTCTCTAATGGCAAATAACCACTGACATTAAAACACAATAAATTACGTTGTTATTTTGTAAAGTGCAACGTTAATGTGTTGAGTTTGAATTTGAATTTGAATGCCAGCTGATATTAGCATAATCATGCGATAAATTACAAAAGATATTTGTTCTAAATACCTAGTGTTAGCAGACTGTAGGTCATACATAATTGATTGAAGCCCTAGGACTCGCACAATCACAGGTGTTTTTTTGCTATGTTTACTTTAGCAATACTTAAAAAAGAATAGGTAGGCAAAACAGTTGAATCGACTACTACAAGACTCATCGAGCTTCATTAATTCGGCGTTTTTCTTGTGATCGCTACTGTTGATTCTGGTTTTCAGGAATTGCAGTGGTTGGGAATAGTGTTCCGAACAAGTCCCAAAAAAATTTGTTTATTTTATTGTACACCAACATTATAACAAAGCATTAACTTATGAATTTCATCTTTTCGACGGGATTCTTAATAAACCCTTCTATTTAGCATGAAATTCTATGACTATCAGAAAAAGGCGTAAAGCATTTTTCTGATATTCGTGCAAAGAAAGACATTGAATTTACGTTTCCACGCTTGCCAAACCGCACTTTAAAACTTAAATTCTAACTGCCTTTTTCTGTGAACTAATTTTCAATTGGCTTGAAAAATGTCTTGTTCCTAAGTTACGACTTACTTTAAACACTTAACCGTATCCTGTTACACAATCCACGTACTTCCTAAGCCTATATAAATCAGAGATCTCAAACATTTTTTCCCAATCACTCGCGAGTAAAGTCACATAAAAACACATACAACACGGGCGGCCTTTTAACCCTGCGAAAGGCTACGACTTTAAACTTTCCTTTTTAGCTCCAGGGGACTTAAGTGTGCAGCTTGGTCGGCGATAAATCCCCCACAATGTCGTCGTCGGCTATCGCGATCGGCAAGCGGTCACCTAACAACTGGTGTTTTCTTTTAAAAGCTCACTCGTGGCGGCTTTTTATTTTGCGGTCGACTTTGACCGAGCAGTTTGGGGTTGACTTGAATGTTTGATACGGTTTAGATGTAAGTTTGCTATCTGTGATTGGTTGAGTTGCAATGTTTAGAATTGAGAATTTGAGGGATTGAAAAAGTTTGGTGGATATTAAAATATTCAAGAAGTCATTTAATTTCTGAATTTAAAACTGTTATCATTAAAAATCATAGTAAAAAATAACATCTATCAACTTAAAACAACCCTTCCGAACCTCAGACAGCTCAAACCAATAATTAAAACCCGGATGGGCATTGAATTATTGGTTTGAGTTATCATTAAAAATCATAGTAAATAATAACATCTATCAACTTAAAACAACCCTTTCGAACCTCAGACAGCTCAAACCAATAATTCAAACCCCATCCAGCTTAAAGGTTAAAACAAAACAGGACATATTACATTTAACCCTCCACTGTCCGTGTTTCATTGCATGTCGTTAGATCGGCTTCGATATTGCGGCTATTATTGCACTTGCACGTGCAAGTAGTGGGGGTAGCACTGATGGTGGGGGTAGCCAGACGACATTTGGCACAGAAACGCAATGGAGAAACGACGTGTGTTTGTTTCATTGCGTTTTCGTGACGACTGCTAGATATTTGATGTTTATTATTTTGTGAGAGGATATTGACTGCTTGTTTTATGTTAAATGTTGGTAATTCTTCAGCATGTTTGTTAGCGGACAGAATAATTAAATCGATACAAATAAATAAAATTGAAGTGTCCGTTTGTTATTTCAAAATGACAGCTATATTTACTGAATGCATATAAAAGTAAACGGGACTTTTATGGTGTTTCGTGTCCGTGCTATTAACCGTTGAGGAGTTCTCTTGAGGGGACGCGATCCTGGCTGCAGAATCAAGTCATGTCTGTCATAAAACTGTGTTGTCACCATAACCAAAAGTGTGTGCAAATTCCAGCTCAATCGGGCTCAGTTGGGGGAACTGTTTAGAAATTCAGTTGCTAGATTTGACCAATACATACCAACTAAAAACCGGTCAAGTGCGAGTCGGATTCGCGCATGAATAGTTCCGTACCATCGTAGTAGGGGGTAGCCCCCCTTTGATTTTTTTTTGTTATAGCGGCTACAGAAATACACATTCTGTGAAAATTTTTACTGTCTAGCTGTCACGGTTCATGAGATACAGCCTGGTGACAGACAGACTGATAATGGAGTCTTGGTAATAGGGTCCCGTTTTTGCCCTTTGAGTACGGAACCCTAAAAAGGCAAGTTAAATAAAAGCTTATAAACAAGAGAGAGCAGCGGTGGCCCAGTGGTGGCGGCCCCGACTTACGAGCAGTAAGTTGTGGGTTCGGTGGAACCTAGACAGGCGCATTACTTTGTGTAATTTATTTCATCACCACTGCTCTCAAAACGGTGAAGGAAAACATCGTGAGGAAACCGGCATGTCCTAGAACCAAAAATTCAAAGACATGTGACATCTACCAATCCGCACTGGGCCCGCGTGGTGGATTATAGCCCATTCCCTCTCATTGAGAGGCGGCCGTGTCCCAGCAGTGGGAACATTATAGGCTGATGATGATATAAACAAAAGAAACTCCCCTTGCAATCACTACCAGTATCCATGAATAACAATCATTGAATCGCTAAACAACTACTGAAAAGGTTCTACCTCCAACCTATTACCAAAGCCTCGATTAGCGATAATACGGGAACAACACGTGCATAAATACGCGTCCTTAGGCGTACCACTATTTGTGTGCGGCCTATAATTTTAGTACATTAGTCGCCTAATGATCACCAAGACGACACTTTCTCACGCAAGTTCCGTAACCCTTTCGCCATTTGTAGGCAATATTGCCCCGTTTGCTATTTGAATAAATTATTATTATTGGGTGGCGTGTGAGGGTTAAGGACTTCGCTTGTACGATGTGACATGACATTGACAGAATATTGACACTTGCTAAGTTATTCTATGGCACTACTGACAG
Organism: Xestia sexstrigata; assembly: GCA_941918905.2. Classification (NCBI taxonomy): domain Eukaryota; kingdom Metazoa; phylum Arthropoda; class Insecta; order Lepidoptera; family Noctuidae; genus Xestia; species Xestia sexstrigata. The sequence continues at coordinate 19,510,233 of OW799210.2, read as the reverse complement.
TTTAGCTGCAGGAAATATTGTAAAGAATTCTGGGCTAAGTTTCAAATGGAGTTGCCTGAATTACAAAAAGGTATTTGACTTTCACCGGAAGATTTACAGACTGATATTATTACATTAAATAAAAGAACAGATATTTTCTACCCATATTTGCAAATAAATCTATCTGAATTTTAGAATAACCTCATTTACAGGTAGACTGAAATAATAAATCCAGAGACAAGTGAATAAGCTTAAAACATGAATAGGGTCATAAAATAAATCATAGACAGACAAAATAAATTTTATTCACCGTCAGATTCATAACTTATTTAGGTTACATTTCGAAACGTTACTCATTCCCTAGCGAACAAAATCGCTGAACATTGAGTAACTTGCAAATTTTACTTTTCTCATAAAACGAGCGAGAACACCGATAACAAATATGTACTCGCTAATAATATGACGGACTGGGGTCGTCAAAACTTGTAAGTAAACTTAATATTACGGCCCTGACAGACGTTACATCAAGAATATTACGCTTACGAATTTGATTTACGCCGAGTGGCGCTTGCGTCAACATGAAAAACATTTTTACTCTGTGCCATAAATAACGTATATCTTTATTGTGCCCCCGGTTTCCTATGCGAATAGATTTATTCATAGTGAAACAGTTGTAGGGTTGTCATATGGAACTTCGTCTGACTTGCAATAAAACTTGTAACGGCAATTGCTTTGAGTTCGTTTTCTTTTTCTTTGTAACTAGCCGGTGCACTGTATGAGGGAGTTTAAATTAAAATTGGAAGCATTGGGGTTCGATTGTATGTATTATAGGGTTAATTAAGCTTTGTTCAGTCATTTTCACAGTTTCAATTCCAACTTTAGTTTGACGTTGATCTAGTGTTCGCATGAAGTTTGGGTTTGATTCCCCGGTCAGGTGAAGTTTTATTGGGTTTTTCTAGTAAAAGTTTTTCGGTGCCAGCCCGAAGTCTCAATTTGTGCTCAGTTGATGGCAAAAGGCCCCCTTTTACATGGGACTTAACACCAATGACGTAACATTTCGGATAAAGCCCGTGTGATTCTATGTTATAATTAACAGTGATTATCCCAATTACAATTCCAGCCCTAACGGAAAACAATCGAAAAGCTTAAACTGTTTCAGATTAAACCAAACGTCATTCTAACTAAAGGGACATAAATAAACTTGATTGATGACTCACTCAGCGCCAAATTAGCAAGACCAGTTGCATTAATGCGATAAAATCATAGACTATGCTAATAAACTAGACATCGTAACTCATACCATAAACGACGTCTATTCCCGGTCTATGAATCTAATCGAGGAACTTGAATCGAATCGAATCGGAATCGGTTTCATTCGGTAAAGACAACGCTGAACGGAAACTGTTGATGTTAACGAAGGAGAGATGTAGAAGGTAGTGGCTTTTCTAGTAGTTCTAATTAACATATTATGGTAGGATGAAAATGTAGGAATTACATGCAGTTGAATGGTATGGCTTGTCAACGGAAATTGTGTAGAAAAATCCTTTTAGGTCCCCACGACTTACAAGTACTAATTTGGTTTCGCTTCATATTAGAAAATGGTGGTCCGAAGGTCTAATGGACCAGGCTTTTGTATTGCAATGAGATAATTATAAAGCATTTAAGCGTTATACGGGTTAACTCTCAATATGGTGAAAGAAAACTTCGTGAGGAAGGTTTGACATAGAACCGTAAAATTTGAAGACGCGTGACAAACAGCAACGCGCTCTGGACTCGCGTGGATTACGGTCCAGCCTCTCTCACAGAGAGTAGGAATATATATTATACGCTGATTGAGATTATGTTTATGCTCATTATAATGCTTTAGACTATAATGCAACTGCACCTTTCAAAAATCAACAATTCATCATCTTTCTGCACTTTTTTTTTTCGGATGGGAAATCATCAAATGACTTTTCCCGCTCTGGGCGGAGCAGGAGGGAGTGTCAGACTTTTACTGACTAAAACCCATCCATGTTCCTTCATCGCCCTTTGTGTTCCGGGGCCACGGTATCTCTTTCGAACAGTCCCGCAACCCCGGCAGGCATCGGTCCTTGCGGACCCCTTCCTTTTGCTGACTCTCTTTTAGGCGCGCGTGGAACACGAACGCGCCGTCGACACGGCCGGTCGTTATGTGACGAACGGACAGCGAGCTAGCCCATAGCCCACCGTCCACAGGCCCGCGCCTACGGTGCCCGGGGGCCACGTGGTGGCCCCCGACGCCAGGGGCGTCTCCCGCGGCGGCCAGGACGCTGTGAGGTTCTCTCCCTCTCATGTTCCGCCACCTCCTTCTCTAGCAGTACTGCTTCGCAGAAGGAGGTGACGGCGCCCCATTCCGTCTCACTCCGGATCATGGCTTGCACCAGGGCCGGACGTGAGAGGTCGCCGCCGCCAATCGCCGCTTCGAGGACACGGCGGTGCTCTGCCCACGCGGGGCACACCTCCACCGTGTCCGGTGAGGACCTGCGTCAGGCGGAAGGTGAGGACGCCGTGGCGTCTCTCAAGCCACTCCTCTCATCTTTCTGCCCTTATCCGATGTTATTTGGGGTTGGCGCAACACGTTGTTTCTTCCATTCACCCCTGCCAATCGTCACGCTATCATTTACTCCTTTTTCCTTCATATCATTCCTCACACAACTATCTATCCATCTTTGCTTTGCTCTTCCTCTTTCTCTCTATCCATCAACATTTACATTCGTCACTTTTTTAGTCACATGCGATTCGTCCCTGCTCATCAATGCCCATACTAAGACAGTCGACAATTTTTACAACACCTACTACAATAACTTACCCAATTAATACCCTATTTTGAAAACCGGCTAACCCTACTCTCGTGTCAATGACCCCATGAAACAACACGTCTGGCTATCGACTCGACACCTTTACTTCATATTTATGAGACAATTGATCGTTGTTGCACTGGTTTCATTATTCAAAGGTTTAATTATGCAATAGAGATAATAATATACGGTTTTGTTTGAAACGGGTTATGGAAAACATATTGTTTTTGTTACCTCGTTGGTCCAGTGGCCGCAAGCACGACTGCTGAGCATGAGGTCCTGGGTTCGATTCCCAGATCGGGCAAAGTGTCATTGGGTTTTCCATCAGGAATTTATCAGTAGCAGCCACGGGTGGATGGCTTTTCAGTCAACAGATCCCGCTCATTTTTGATGGCAATGGTGGGTGTACTATTAGGTACACCTCTGCCTAACCCTTCGGGGATTACAGGCGTGATACTATGTTATTGTTTGTGTTTGGGTTTGAAGACTTGTCTTTTACAGCATTAGTACTATTATTACCAAAAATCAAAATCAAAGCATTTATTTCAAGAAGGCCAGTTACAGGCACTTTTGAATTGTCGAAACAAAGATGAAAATTAAATATAGCTACAGTCCCAGTCACAAGACATAAAAACTGTGAAAGTACTGTAGTTGCCCATTCCCTAGCGTAGATCTCTATGGAGAAGAATGGGCAAGAAACTCCATGGTCACTCTTTTAAATCAAAATATTGTTACAAAATCTTGGTTACATCATTCATGTTGAGATGGTATATTATGTAAGAACAATGTAGCAAGATGTGCACGTTAAAAGTGTCCATAGTAAAAACAAAAAATACAATTCAAAACTAAACATTCAAATAAGCCATGGCAACTAAGATATGACCAGTCACCTTATTATTATTAGGTATTAGTACCTTTTTTTATTTAAAAACAATTATCACGCATATGCCTTAGTCCGGGTTGCTACTGAAAAATAATTGATGGAAAAATCAATTATCGAAACACTTCGCTCGGCCTAGGAGCCGGTAACCCCGCTTTTGTAGCGAGATGACTGCAAAAGTCAACAGTTCTATACCTAAAAATTGATTAGTATGGTTAAACCGGCCTTCGCCATTCTTTAAGCTATTATTCGCTATCGGTTTAAGTATAGTTTTTACTTTGTTTTTTTTTTTATACTTTTTTGGAGCGGCTGTTATTATTTAGCCACGAGCTCCTCGTGGCTAAATAATAACAGCCGCTCGGATCGATCTTTAGGTTAAGCCGTGCTTGCCTAGGTTGGTCTGTGGACGGGTGACCACCCTTACTTACCTAGTTTCCTCCGTGCCTCGGAAAGCACGTAAAGCAGTTGGTCCCGGCTGTCATTTGTAGATCTTTGACAGTCGTTATAGGTAGTCAGTGGCCCAAAAAGTCTGACAACCAGTCTTACCAAGGGGTATCGTATTACCCAGTACGAACTGGGTTGTGGAGGTCAGATAGCCAGTCGCTCCATGTAAAATACTGGTATTCAGCTGCAGCCGGTTAGACTGGAAGCCGACCCCAACATGGTTGGGAAAAGGTTAGCAGATGATGATTTTGGCTTAAGTATAGTTTTAACTGACTATGATGGTTCCTAACAAAAAATACATGTTATTTTCTACTTGGTAGGTCGGTAAAGCGACAAAGAGAATATTTTGTGTCAGTATATTTTTGATAAATCCAAAAAATACGAATAATACCAAACTACCACTAAGTAAGTGATTAAAGTTTTCCATAAACAGTACATTGTAACCGTATTCTAAAAGCCCTAGTCTACCTTTCAGTTTAATTACCTACTTCAAAGTAATTGTGTAAAGGCTACCCTTGTAGTTAGCTGCTCAACTTAATATTTATGAGACAATTGATAGCTGGTTGCGTTCTAAAGGCCGCGTCCATTATTCAAAGCCCCGTGTTTATCATACGGGCGACGGTGATTGTCAGGGAACATTGATACTAGATACGCTTTGCAATTTTTATAGTACTCCTGTTGGTCCTTCGAGCCGAATACAAAGGAACCAATTTTTTATCCGGCTCGAAGGACCAATAGAAGTGACATGATAGGGAGTTTTAAAATAGTGCAAATCTGTGAAATATTTAATATTCATTTGTTTTTTTCTTTGTTTTCAGGTAAGTTGATTATCTTCTTCATGTAAGTAATCACGTTTGAAAGCAGAAAAGAAAGAAGAAAGCAGGCAGCAGGAAGTGTTTCGTGCGAGAAACAGTATTGATTGCCTATTACTTATGCGTGTATTTTGTTTCAATGAAACAATATTCCTCACTGAAACAAAATAAAGGCAGGGTTTACCTATACCTAGCTTTATCCACATCTAACTTTAGGTATTAGCCTCAGAAATCGGCTTCCAATACTCCAAAAGCCTATTTAAATCCCAATCACAATTGACCACCATTGCATATCTAGCAAACGGACATCCATAACGATATGGGTCACCAGAATCGATGCAAAACAGTTTATATCAATGGACGTCGCATGCACCGCATTATCCACTGACAACTATTGTTTCGCGTCCAATGGCTGAATTAAATGCTATTTACTGATGAATTACTGATAGCTTTTGCGGAGGAATTGTTGGAATATTGTACCTTTGTGTATGTTGTCTGAATTAGTTGTAGTTTTCATAATTGTGTTGGGTAGCTTTGTAGTCGTCAGGACTATTCGTACTGACTAAAGGCTTTGTCTTGCTTAAGTCTCTAGACTCTAAAGCTATCTATGTCGTTATCTATAACCGTCAGTCCGTCACTGAGTCCATGCTTTGTCTTAGATATGTTCCGGTCTCTATCTTGCTATTTTAATTTAACTGTTGTGCGACAGGGATAGGAATAGCGATAAGCCAAAATACGTGCTAAGTATTGTTTATACATAGATCTCGGCCTGTGTGAGGCCTTTGAGTGGCTAAACAAGAAGCAAAAAGGCCTGCTTTTTTGTTTGACTTTTCTACGGTTGTAAAATTATTCTCATAATCAAAATTTATTTTTAATTTATGTGTTTTTCCCTCTCTACAAAGTTGTTGTTATACAACACTCAATTTTTCATCCTTGAAAAGCAATTCAACCAAAATTAATTAAAGTTAAAAGCATGAAATCTATCAAAAACAACTACGAGTAGAAACAATTAATCATACAAATGTATTCGGAGCGAGTCGGCCGAAGTCAGGTTAACCTTGGAAATAATAAAAGGCTTTATTTTATTGCGAAAGACCTTGCCATTTTGACACTGCAAACTTACTCGTATTTGTTAAAGTTTTGTTGCCAAGGCACTTTTCATTAATTTTGAGATGGTCGTTGACGTTGGCTTTAAATACATTTTAGGCGTTTAAATTTTGTTAAATCAATAGTTGCAAGGCGTGACATGGTTTTAAGCTAAAATTGAAATTGATCAGTTCTTAAATGAAGTCCGATGGTCTTCAGTATAGGCTTGGCAGACTAGAGATGGATTTATGAAGTATTTCCATTTGAGCACCAATACTGAGAGCACCAAAGATATTCCCATTTGAGCACCCATCAATGTTTTTGCTTGGTGCCCATAGGGAAAAGAAAAAAAAAATCCTTTTGAGCAACTATAGTGCCGTAGGTTCTAGTGGTGGGGTGTAATCAAAACATATAGATAAGTCGCAATATGTTCACAATAAAGAGTTTTTCTGAGAGTCTTTAGAGTCTTTGTCTGTTAATAACGTTTCCGTATTTATTATTTCGCTCTTAGATTCTCATCCAATAAATAACAAAGCTTCTTGGTCCATCTCAACGCCATTCGACAGACCTAACCCTCCAGAGACTACGGCAGTCAGATCGATCCATCATTTCGTATTACACTCATAATTGCAAGTCGTAAGTTTAAACCCGCTCTCGCAAGATGACTCGGCAGAAAGACTCCTTGTTCAAGCTTGTTTATTAGCGAACATTTTAGCTCTCGCAGTTAATATACCGTTTCCCGAACAAATGATCGCGATACGCAAGTCATTGTCGGAAAAATTACCGTCAGGGGTGTTGTAGCGTGCTATTAAAAATTCAAATTTTCGCCTTTTTGTGCAGGGGTGAGCAATATTGGGTTTAGCTTTTGGACCACATTAGGATTCCGATGGTGAAGTAATGTGTTTGCTTTTGTTTTTCCTCTTCACGTTGTCGGCCCATTCATAGGGTCCGCGTTCAGAATTAGTTTTTCTACGTTCGTTCCATTTTTGCATTCTTGCTTGATGGCTTGAATTTTAATGTGAATCACAACAGGTAACAACCTACAAACATTTATTGTTGATATTGCTGCGGTAACCCCAAATAAATTGGGATAAGGGCATGAGAATGTTGATGATTGTCTGAAACATTCTCTAAAGGTGAAAAGGTCCTATTGTTGTCAGTAACAACTATTGCAAAATCAACCTTGTAACCGATTGAGAAATCCCTAACGCGGTAAGTAGCAGAACTGTTCTACGCGCAATCAAGGAACCGTCGTCTGGTCTACAAGTAATGCCATGTAATCCAGTTACTTCGTCCAATGTCACTTCAGTCTCAAGCGATTGAAAATGCCTTCAGTTCGCAGGAGTTCTTGCGTGTAACATTTTTAGCATATGCAGCCTTAAATGTTCTCACTGTTGGGTTACAGTTACAGATTTCACCTTTGTGAGAGTGAGTGGGCTGTAATCCACCCCGTGGGCCCAGGCGGGTTGGTGGATGTCATATGTCTTCGAATTTTAGGTTTTAGAACATGCCAGTTTCCTCACGTTGATTTTTGAAAACAGTGGTGATGAAATAAATTACAAGCAAATTAGATTGCGTGTCTGGGTCGAATTCGAACCCAAAACGTTTTTAAACATTTATAATTAGACATGTGTGGCAAAATTGAAGACATTATGGGAATTGTAAACAGCATTAAAATTCTTCAATGTTGTTAATGACGTGATAATCTCTGTTGAAATGTTTTGTTTATTGGCTCTTACGATAATCCCAAGCAGAGTGATTTATTTGTTTATTTTGACGCAAGAATGTGCATTTTTAAGCATAAAATAATTGGGTATTTAAATCTGGGTTGCACTCTGAATTGCATTGAATAGCTTCATTAACTGAATGAGAGTTTAAACATTCTTCTTGATTTGGAATTTATGTTGTATTCAGATTCTGAGAACGAGATTTATGAATTGAATTTTCTTCTTCATATATTGTTGTAACCCTCTGTGGGTGGGTCCGTATGGTGGTTTATGGGCCAAACCATCTCGCAGAATGGAAGCTTCTGTCATTGTATGGGGCACGTTATAGACTGATACTGCTGAGTATGCTTACAATTATGTGAATTAATTGTCTTTTAGTGTCATACCAGTCACCAACAATCAGGTATACGATGGTATTATCTAGCATTTGATGGAGGTCACTTTTGATACACTCTAAAAGCCTGAACCGAAATTCTTCTTATATCCCTAAAGTTGAATCCCGGCAATCTTTAACAATATACTCTTTTCTCGAAACCTTGAACACAATTGATTCCACTCCATCTACATATTCTCTCGACTCAGCACGGGAGATTATAGTAATGGCCGATTATGCCGCAGCATCATCTCGATGAAAGGCGATTGTCTTAACGGCGCCAACGTTATTAGTATCAGCAGAGTCTGTAGTTAGCCCGTGTTCGTAATTAGGTTCGGGAAAGTATTTAGTATGAAATTGTTGGCTAATACGTGTATTTATATCGAAAATAGTTAGGATAAACTTAGCTATTATGATACGTAACCGTTAGGGATTGTATAAAGGTGGGGTTTTTAAGTACCTACCTAGTTGTATTTCTTCTTGTTTCTTTCTTTATTCTTCTTAAATATTCTTGAAGACTGATAGCCTAGACAAGTGTCAAACGCTTTTAAAACGTTTTGTTTTTTAGCAAGGAATTTAAACTGAACGCGGTCGCCATTTCGAAACCGTGTTCTACCAGGAGGTCTATCATACAATTTGTACCTAAATTTTTCGCCGTGCATATACCAGAGCATAAATACCTATTACTTTTAAAAATAACCACCAGCTCGCCACATCCCGTCACTCAAGCCCACAAATTACTGCCAATCGGACCAAAGGCACCAGCTGGCCAATTCCCACAGAAAAATACCGTAGGTTCCGCTCAAAAACTCGTTTAGTCAGATACATTTAATCGACAATTTGAGTCACTTCAAACGATCCCTTGAAAAGGGTTAATTTTATTAAAAAAACATAATTATTCGACCGTTTTTAACGTGGTTATGAAAGTGGATCTTCAAAGGCCCTTTTTTTTCAAGACATCTAAGGGTGATGTCACCAATGAAACCTACGTAGCTGTAAACTTACACTGACACTTACATTATCTTCAGTGTTTATATTTTGAGCATTTTTTTGAGCTTCTGATATTTCGACGATGCCGATGTTGGGATGGTAAATAAATTGACTGGGGTTGTAAATAAATTGTTAGCTGTAGACGAATCTGCCTACCCTCTTCCTTAGTAAGTCTTCGCAAAAATAATTGCAGGATAACGATTTTTTTAGGGTGAAAAATTACGGTTTACCGTACGATTAAATGTGAAGCACTCAACAATTCTGCTGAGGGATGCATTCAACAGTACCAGGGTTATAGAGGTATTTAAATAGAGTTAAAATAGTAAAAACTTATATATTAAAAAAAAACGTGTGCATGTGTGTGTATTGCAAATAAATGATTATGTTTATGTATGAATGTGACTGAATAAATTCGGTATTCGACCTCCAATGTCTGCGTAACTAGACATTGTGTATTCCTTCGCCGGCTGTTACTCTTAAGCTTATTACTTAAAATCAAATCAAATCATTTTTATTTGTGAACACAGGTATTGAAATAAAGGTCTTATTCATACAGTTTAGTTGAGCTCTATGTCCTACCAATGAAATTGGTGTACAAATATTGTTTTTTTACTAATAAGTCTGGATTTATACAATACAAAGTCAGTCTCGAGTAAATAATGAGAATCTAATGTAACTTAACTTTTACTTAAAATTTGATTCCACATACTTGACAATTTGAAAAATTTCAATCGAGATAAAAATTTTGTGTTTTGCTATTTCAATTGCTTCTCTTGTCAGCCTTTGGTATGTACCTAATGTTTGTCCGTTGACAAAAGAGCCTAGTTGTATTTCACAATATGTGGTCATAATTGTCTTGTAAGAATGTTAACGATTAACTTAACCCAGAGAAACGAATTGTTTTAACTCTTTCGATTCAAAACAGTCAACAGATTTCTATACTCACACCGTACTATCGAGGACACTCCCGCCTGACCACCACTAAGCTAATTTTTGCTTGCACTCGCAAAATAGAAACGCTCACTAGCCCCGCTCCGTTGACTTTGTATAGAAATAATGAATGAAAAAAATACCGAATCGGCCGAGCGCACTGACGACGCACGCCAAACGAGAGTTGTTGTTATTTTGCGCGCTAAAGTTGACGCTTTCCTAATAGGCCCAAGCTTTAAGGGGGCGTGGCTCGGCGCCTCCGCATGATTTAAGCGAAAAAAAAATAAACTGGTCAGGCGGAAAAGACCCCGATAGTACATCTATAAAAATCTAAAACAAAAGAAAGAAAGACCTTTTTTCATTACAATAAAATAAAAGGTTGTAAATCCGATCATGAGCCACTCATCGCTACTAAAGACAATGGCTGACTTATGAACGTCGTTAGTCGAAGTCAAAGTCTTAAGTTTGAAGTCGAGCTGTCTATTGTGATGGATGGGTGGTTATGGAGCCGGGTAGTCGTGACAAGTCTGGAAAGATAATAAGTCTTAAAATGTACTAACGTGTAACATGTAATAGCTGTACTTATGAATTATTAAAGATTTTTTAGTGTTCTTGAGGGTATGTTATGTTTTTGTTTAAACATATTTTACGATGATTAGACGTATTAGAATGGCTAATTATCGATTTCAGGAATGTAGTATGCGAGAATCTTACACCCAGTTCCAGGTTTAGACGACCAGAATGGCGCAGCGGTAGTGAGGCTGCCTGACGTTCTTAGGGTCCCGGGTTCGAATCCCGGTCGGAGCAAATGTTTGTGTGATGAGCATGGGCATTTATTTCCGAGTCATGGATGTTTATATGTATATTAAGTATGTATTTACAAACAAAAAGTATCTATGTAGTATATCAACTATCTGTTGTCCACACACAAGCCTCGTTGCTTAGTGTGGCACTGGATGGCGCTGTGTGTTGCTTAGTGTGTCCAGCGATATTTATTTATTGATTAGTTCCCGAAATGAGAATATGAATGATTCCTTCGTAAATCAGTTTTTGTTACGTAACGGGCTGCATTGAAAGATCGTCAGTTTCAGAGTGTTTACAGTCGATGGTTCTGCCATTATTTATTATTTAAAATTCGTTCATATTCTGATATATCGTCATCAGAATTTTTCTGAACAAAAAGTAATTTACTAAAATACGAGCTTTTCTGATCTTTTGTCATGAGTTTTTAAGCTAAATCTAAACTAGACTAATTAAACTAGCTAAATAGGTGCACTGAAGCTTTTCCTTTTTTAAAAATGAAACATTGTCACTTTCTAGCCGAGCAGATCACTCGCTGTGAAACTCTCCCTTGTTGATTTGTTTTTTTTTTGACACCGGTCCGTTCGGACGTTAACATTTTTTGTCTTTGTTGATTTTTGATTTGTTTTTTTTTTGCCACCGGTCCGTTCGGACGTATACATTTTTTGCCTACGTCTGAACGGACCGCGGTCCATTCGATTTTGTCCGTTCAGAGTTCAGACTAAACACCCAAAAGCACAATAGCGAGTAATCGCTGATTGCGTCATTTCGTTTTCTGGGCTACATTAGTAGTTTTCCTGCAAAACCTCCCAAAAACAACCAGATCCACTCCTAAAAGCAACATTATGCAAGAGGCGGTGCCCCAAACCTCCGACCTCTTACTACTGCCCCTTTTCCTCAGAAACTACTGAACCCTTTTAAAAACAAAGCCATGTGTGAACCGAAGGCCATTAGGTGTAGCACACAGCTCGGGGGTAGCGGGCGCGTGCACATAATTGATTATAATCGCTGAAACTTCTGTAACTGCCGTCGCTGCAAGTGATGACCGGCGCTGCGTGGCATTAGCAGGGGTTGAAGTGGCTGATGAGAGGTAGCGGGAGCGGGGTTATTTGGGTAGTTAGGTGCAGTGTTTGCATGAGGAAATGTGGGGAGAAAGGGTTTAATGCAGTCTATCGTGTGCTCTGGATACTCAAACAGAATTAGGTCAACAATAGTTTGGGTTAACGTAAACTATAGCAACTGTTACTGTATGTAAAATTAAATTAAATAGTTTATATTATCTACATAACATCACGCCTGTAATCCCCCAAGGGTTAGGCAGAGGTGTACCTAATCACCCATATTTCGCCAGTTATGTTTTAAATCCCATATAATAGGGGGCGAGCCTGTTGACATCAACCGGGCACAAATCCAGACTCCGTTGCTGCTACAGAGAAATTCCTAATGGAACAACCCAATAACGCTTTGACCGACCCGGGAATCAAACCCAGGCCCTTATGCTCAGCAGCAATATCTTCAGGCAAATAAGATTACATCTTTTAAACTAGACCACATTTAAACCAGTTTCTGCGCGAAGTCATCGCATACTCGTTAAGTCAAATCTCACCAAACTCAAAATTTTCAACAACCGTCGTGCTATCCTCAGATAATATTTCACGTGGATCGTTTATCCGAAGATAAGTTCAGCATAATATATCGTGTGACTTAGTCATAATTTTTGCTGGCAGTTAAAACTTTTTGATATACTATTTGGCAACGATTTAATATATTCGAAGTTGGTTTGTTTACGGAAATAATTTTTAAGTTAGTGGTATGTAAAAATGCGATTTAGTTTGTGTTTTACGTGTTCTTGTCAGAGTATATGTAGATCCTGCAATAATGTTGAAATATCGTATACTTCAATTTTACTTTATGTAGAGTAAAGCCCGCACATCGCAAAACTGGAGCCCTGGGAGTCTACTGTCTAAGTCTGTCAACGAAAATACGGAGCCCATCCAAAAGTAGAATATACTTTAAAATGAGTCTATGATTTCATGAGTTTTGAAAACACATCGTACAGATGACCAATCTTGTTGTCATTAATTTTTAGTTCGGGCCCCCAACGAATCTTATGTCCGTAAGTGCTACGGAGTAAGAAACGACCGTAACTTTGGCCGAAACTACGGATTTCGTGCTTAGAGATTAGACGTCCTGGGGCAGCTAAACGCGGTCGCTTCAGACCGAGGAGAAGATGGCGGATGTAAGCCATTGGTCCCGTCTGTCATTTGTAGTAGATCTTTACAACTGTAATTAGTCAGTTGCCCGAAAGTCTGACAACCAGTTTTACCAAGGGTATCGTATAACCCAGTACTAACTGGGTTGGGGAGGTCAGATAGGCAGTCGCTCCGTGTAAAATACTGGTATTCAGCTGCATTCCGGTTAGACTGGACCCCAACATAGTTGGGACAGATGATGATGTGCGTACTTGTAACAAGCAGGTTTGTTTTTAGATATCTAAACCACAGTCATGCTTGTAACTAGCTAAGTTTTGTAAAATAAAAAAGTTTTTGTTTTAATTTTATCCCTATTTCTGTTTTTCTTCTAAAACAATACATTTTCTAAAACAGCTTTCCAATATCATTTATTAAGACGTTCCTGTACAAAAATTCCTTTGTATACAGATATATTTGTGCCGTTCCCTTTTTATAGTTGTCGCGTCGTTTCGTTTCGTCCGAATCCGAAGCGTTAGGATTGCTTCGAGAAAATTCCTTGCATTTCTGCTTCGAAAAATGTATGGGTTCTATAGATAGGGTTGTAGGGAGACATCCAGTGAGAGATTGTTGGTAATTGGTTTGTTGTCGTGGTGTTATTAAAAACGGATATAAACAATGAGTTTTGCAGGTATTTGTTTTTTATTGAGGACGCAGTGATTTAGTTTTTTTTTTGAGATTAGAATATAATATAACATGTAGAAATATAGGATTTCATTGAAATATCATAAATTCATTGAAACCATTCAATTGTTCAGTTTTATTAAACTATAAAAATCGGCTGATATCTGAACAAAAGCGAACCACTTAAAACGTTAGCGGCGGCCAGGCGGACCGCGGCCACACACACTCGATTAAACATCGGCCACACCCCCGCTACAACCACAGAGCCAGCGATGTTACTTTTAATAAAACCATCCCACAGATTTACAAAATACTCAAAACTGCTACGCAACCAAGAAACACTTAAATCGGTTAAAATCACGGGCCAGCTGAGCAATTGTGTCCATTTGACATTTATGGCGCAATTTATATTTACGCCGGGGAACAAAGCGACCCCTTATCTCAACTCCGACCCACATACACCCAGGGCTGCCGGCGCAAAGCTATGAGAACGACACGCTCCTAACAAAAAGTCCCCATTCTAAGAAGAATGGGGGATCTAATGCATGTAATATCTCAGTAACAAAGGTGGAGCAATAGGACAAGACAATCGATGGGTACAAAAATAGACATATACTCCCAAATTTTAGAGGATCGAGACCTTTATCAGGACCGTAGACATAGATACGCAATCGAAGAATAGATAAAACCTGTGACAGCCCTGTACATACAAGGCACACCACTGTTCACGGACAAACAGTAAATCAACACGGTATTGTTCGTCAAATAATTGGGCACTGGTATGCAGTTCCGGCACTATGTGATTTGTACGCTGCACGCTGGAAGTCGCCCTGTTTGCCCCCATTGTCATGTAGAAAGGATTTACCGATGAAACATATTATGCTCTTTTGTGTCGCTCGGATTACTGCGTTCAAAGTAGAAGAATATAAAAAGGGGAGAAACTTATGGAGATTAAGTATGACGTATCACGACATTGCCGAGACGTACACGCTTAAAAGCGCAGCTCGCACAAAGAAAACTATACAAATAAAGGGAAGGGAACAGTAAAGGATCGGAGCCTTTCGATTCTATTGGCTCTTCATTGGCTTTCCGTTCTCTCGGCGTGGCTTTAACGTCGCCTATGTGTGTAAATCTATCTATAGGTATGCTGTACGTTAATAGAATATTCATTTTTAGTTACCTCAGAACGGTTTTTCATGTTGTCGAACGATTAAATAGGCGTGACAAGCTTCTCGCATTAGTTTCTACAACTTCCATTACGTTTAACTACTTCTTTGCATGATAGATGCATTGTTCGGAGTCTAAGAGTCCTTGGTATTGTCTCACTGTTTATGCTCAGCTGCGTTCGCAACGGGCTGTATACAGTAATTACGCACGCGATATTTCGCAAGCTTTTATGTCGCGAGACAATCGTGTCGGACGCGTCGTGTCGCATGTCGCAGCGGTATTGCCGCGTTTATTATCTACTTAGAGCATAATTCGTTCAGAAATGACTTCGCTAGACGTTCCGCGGCCTCTTTATTTTTCATTTGCAAAGAAATGAAAGTGTCAAATGTTTTTGGTTTTGCTTTAACGACGCCATTTTTTCGCGTTTTTGTTATTTTTAGCTTTTAAGGTTATGTAAGAAATCGCAGATGAGATTGAAATGTCCTCGATTGCGTTTTTCATAAGCGCTGCTGTAAGAAATAGCTGTTGTCGCTTGTCGTTGTAGCGTCTATTTAGTTTTATTGTTGCCTTTACGTTAGTGTTCGTTTTAAAGTCTGGAATGAAATAAGTTTCGCGATCGAAACAAAGACGAGTTTTACTTTACAGCTTTAATTAAGAAGCTAAGAATGAAGTTGGTGATCTTGTTATTTAGTGAACAAAAGGATAAACATTTGTTTCGTCAGTTTCGTCTAAGACAAGATAAATAACCTGACAATGTTTTACAAATTGATGCTAAAAAGAACACCTGAGCTTTAAATATCTAGAAGGGAATTCGACAAATTGTTGCCTTTTTTCGAGATACCTACTGACCCTTCACTGGGTTGTCACGTTCCTGACGAAAAAATAAAAAGGCAAATTCTTTGTTCGAGTTGGATCAATTTTAAGCCGCTTTCGGGGGTTTAAATTCTCGTCATTACAGCCAATACATCGGCGCAGGCCATTTTTTCTCTCAAATATACGACCCTCCGATAATTCACGGTGAAATTGCTACATCTCGCAAAATGTGACAATGTTGATTTTATCAATGAAACGAACGTAGTCGGGTTTTTGGTTTAAAAAAAAATCGTTTTCCAAGCTATTTACCACGGTATATGGCGACGCCGGCATGTCACTATACCACGGCCGAATCGCTCATACACGCGACGGTGACCATAAGTTTATATTTCGCTGGACATCGCTTTATAAAGCGCCGTGTGAATGAAAAGATTTATGAAGGTTGAAAAGGCAACGTATTTCGGGTGCAGGTCCTCTGCGTCAAATTAGGGTCTTATTGTGTGTTTTCGTGTTGATAATGCTGTACGCTGTACCCCCAATATAAGTTTAGTTAAAACCAACGATTCAGATAAAAAAATATTCAACAGAATTTCTTATTTTGCCGAGCCCTCATTTTAGCATATGGGTCTACTAAGTGTGGGATTCGATGCATAAAGTAATTTGTTTATTCAGCATATGGAGTATTTTTATGATCGTAGGAAATGTATTCATGAATTTCTCCCAAAGATTACATGTTTATATAAAAATATGTGAAGCATAATAAAGAAATTAATGTGAGCACCAGAAAAAAAAAATGTACATATTTATATCCATAAAAAATGTTTGATGACTTGACGCGCGTATACATCGATGCTCGTAAATTTAATGTCGTTTTTATATCGCGTTATCTATGCATACGTGTAGAGAGGAACGTCCGGATTTTCCGTGCGAATATTTTATTATGGTAACCCCTGGGCGAGTGTGAATTCTTGTGTTATAAAGTTTGCAGGATTTTCGCTCGGTGGGTAGTCGGTAGTGGGCTCCCTTCGGCGACATTTTTCGACGCATTAGAGCGATGGCCATAAAAGTTTATTTACGAGCGGCATATGAATGCTCCCTTTTTATTATGTTAATTCTGCGGTGCGCGGTGCCGGTCTGTATTGTAGAGGGCGCTAATTTACGACGTGGAGAGACCCGGCCATCGATAGAGACGTCTCGGCCACTACGCCCCGGGCGCAGTAAATATAAGTCGAACGGGCGTACGCAATTTAGGATACTGACAAACGGGTGTTCGAACAGATAGACGATGTAATTGTAGCGTAAGATTAAGCGCTATGGTGCGAGTTAGCGATGAGGCTCGAGGGTGTCATTTTACATGTTAATGTTGGTGCTCTAATCAGCCGTAGCTTTTTTTTGTAAAAAGATTATGTGGAAGCTTGCGATGCGACGATAATTTATTTAGAATCGAAAGAAAATTCATCCAGACAGCTTGATGGCCTGTATATAATTATCGCTATAATGTTTCATTGTACGTAATTGATATCTTATAGAAAGAAAAAGGAAATATTGAAATCTTCAAAGATAGATAGACCTTATTGTATATCGAAATTGTTACAAAGCTCTTTTACCGTATTCTTAGGTAGATTTAATACCTAATAACATACTTTCTTTCTCTTCTAGAGTAGGTACTACGATTTTTCTCAAGTTTTTCTGTTCTAATCTCGATGGAACTTACTTTTATGTTCCATATGCCCCTTTCCTTGTTTCTTGAGCAAAAATATCAACAAAGGAAAAATGCTACTTCAGTAAATGGACGATGGGTCGGAACCTTTTACTACTAACCTTTTATTACGTAGATTAAAACAAAAAGTACGTAGTTTCTGAATGTAAGTGTATGTTCTGGGTATCTATGTTAGTGCTTCATAAAGTTTTGCTGTTCCTTTAGCTTTTGTTATTATGGCCTTTTAACAATACATAGATATAAACTCATGGCTTTTTCTCGTGGGGCTATGCAAGTAACTGAATCCGAGTTGACGACAAAAAAATACGGAAGGTGCCAACTCGCGAACTCGCGAGATTCTCACTCGCCAGTTGACGAATAATTGTATCGTTTAATAAGATTAGAAATACGATGACGAAGTTCTGTTAAAAATCTCTTGCTTAATTTGTATCGCGAAATTAAATTAATTTCCCGGAAAAAAAAAACAATCTCGCAAAAAACATTTTAAAGCAAAATAAACTCACAATTTCCCGAATACAATAAAAAATCAGATAAGGAAAACGAAAACGAAAAAATAATAATAACAACAACAATTATTGTAGATCTCTGATTTCCTTGATTTTCCCTCGGAAATCGTGCGCACCCTAGGGACGGCTATCCCGTGACTCGGGGCTATCAAGTTCCGAATTAGAGACTTACGTTAATCGACAACTCGATTTAGACATTTCGACTTTCGTCAGTATTACTATGTTGTGTAAATAAATTGAGTTCGATGTTCTTACTCTCTGCTCACGACCTCAGGCGTTGCGAAACCCGCGTGTGTTACTTGTTCCATTATGGCAACATAAATTAGCAGACAGCTACAGTGGGTTTACCGCCGTCAAGGTGCCAATGTATGGTATATCCAAAGAGAAATACTTAAAGCCTATATTTGAGTTATATTCTTTTTGCCGAGTGGGAGCGAAGTCGTTTATGTGTAAGACCTTAAGGAACCTTGCGCACTACGCGACCACGATATGTCGCATGACCGGCCGCAATCTTGAACGCCTGGTCTTGCAACCAAACTTTCTTCTTGGTGTCGACCAACAGTTGCTTTTGCGGCCAAAACTCGTGGCCGAGCTCTATTACATGTAAAATATCTCTGAAAGGATTGCAGTCGTATCGCGGGGACTTTTATCATGCTTTAAGCTACTTCTTTCTTTTTAAATGTTTTCTCCGCGCCCGCTGTCGCAACACGCGTGTCGTTTGAGCGTATGGTTCGTGGCCAAGCCTTTAAACACGTGAAGCGTTTTGCTTCGATATCGAATTATAGTTGTGTACTTAATTGTGTTTACTTTGTTCTAGATTATAGTTAGTCTTAGACGAAGTTTCTAGGTCTTATGACTAGCACGTGTAAGTCTAGTTAGTTCTAGATTATTGAAATTGGATGTTGTTAATTTTAGTACTGATAGTTTGTCACATAGTTATTATCTCAAAACTTGAATCGTAATTCGGGTAATTATTAGGCACGCAACTGTACTTAATTGATTCAGAAGTTTAATTATCTAGGAATTTCTTGACAAAATTCACTTGGCAAGGCATAATTAAATAAGGTTTACCTGAAACCTAGATCTAGTTTGCCCACTACAAAGCTTGTTCAGACACACGTTCCTCGAATCCAACCTTTTTCGAATCGGACATTCTGCGAACTAGAAATAAGTAACTTTTTTTTGAACATGTCATTTTGCGAATCGTTAAATCTCTATCAGGACCTATATTCTATCTGTCTCCGATAAAGGTTGTAACTTGGTATTACATTCATCAAACAATTTCACCAAAATGGTATTACATTCATCAAACAATTTCACCAAAAACATTCGCCCCACATTCCCAAATCAAACCTCAAAAATAAAACGATTGTCATCCAATAAAATCGTAATACATTTGATAGGAAACTGCTCCCGTAATATGTAATGAAACAAATTTAACGGCACATCACTAGACGCAGCCGAATTTATTCGATTTGGTACAAACGCGCGCGCGCACACAATTTGTACGAATTTAATAAAATATGCCATTACTAACGCGAGGAAAGGTGGTTGTTGACTGTTGTGACGTTGGAACGAGATGTTTGATACTTAAGGTGAATTTTGCAAATGAAATTGAACGCGATTAACATATCTAGTAGGGTTGGTGTAGGGTTTTTTTAGATATTATTTTGTCCTATCATAATGTTGTCCTATATGTATCCAAAAAGTTGACTGGTAGGGAATGCCTTGTCGCATTAAGTCCGCCTATGTGCACTATATTAAAAAAAAAAGAAAATAAAAAAACTAACTAACTATTATTTATTTTAAATAAATAAATAATAGTTAGATTCCCTTTGTCGTGCCGAGGGCGATAAGTACTAGGTACTAAAGTACTTACGGCAGTCGCTGAGCTGACTGTTTGTAGGGACCTCGCGCACTTCACGCACTTCTGGCTGCTGAAGCTGCAACCAGGAAGAAAGTTTGGTCGCACAACCATGCGTCCGACCAGTTTCGTTCAAGATGGCGGCCTGTCATGCGACAAGTCGTGGTGCGCGAGTTCCCTTGTAGTCTTTTCACCACCATTGTACTCAATATAGTAAACATACTTAGATGTATATCTATAAGTATATCTTGTATGATAAAACTAATACCATATGACTTAAGTCTTGTTATTCCAGCTGTTTCGTCAACTTAAACTATTTATCCAGTGGTTAAATCAGCCCATTTTTACGACTGACACACACCATTATGTCCAATCCAATAAAAAGGAGATAAACTACAGCCCCCATAGTTATAAATATAATGCCTTCCTGCATTCCCAACCGCCGTGTCAAAACACCCTTAATACACCACATCACATAAAAATGCTATAAAAATTAAAATTTCGCCGACTCAAATTACTGCGCTCTTTGTCCGGCGATCAATCGTAGTTTTTGTTACGACCTAGTTTGTAACTACCCTTACGCTCCCTGTTATTATGTTACGCGAAATATGTGACATTCGCGTTTATTTACGATCGCCCTGTATAGCGTTAAGCTGGACCTCTTTGTTAGCCGCGATTTATATTATTGGGACAGGGTTTTCGAGATGGGTAATGTGGGTATACTTTCAAGGTAGGGTCTAAAAATTGATTGGTTTATTAAAACGGTGCCGTGGGTTTTTCGGGTGCCAGGTTTTTGGGATAATTATACCTACTATAGGTGAACGTTACCAGACATTGTCGTATATTTGATGTGAATCTCTAACCCCCGAATACTGAAACGTCACTCAAAAATTAAGGGCTGCTTAACATTTGAGCAGCTCCTAAACTTTAAATTTCGTATGGCCAAACGTCACTTTTGAGTATCTGTTAAATATAAGTGCTACTTAAATTTTGAGTGACGTTTCAGTATTCGGGGGTAATAGGTGCAATTACCGACCAGTCGTATTAACATGGGTTATCGCGTTACGCAATAACTGGGTTAGAGAGGCCATACAGGTAGTCATTCCATTAACGTAAGAAACATAATCATACAGATGAGATGAGATTCGATAGATGTTTAACGAAACCAAATAAGAAAAAAAAAATTTGTTAAAAATAAAACCTTCAAAAAACACAAAAAAGAGAAAAATAACTTTCGCTTCTGAAGTCGGTGACTTGTTTGTTTGTATTCAGTTTTTTTTTCCACCGACTTCTGAAGCTAAAGTTATTTTTATCTTTTTTAGTGTTTGTCGAAGTCGGTTTTATTTTTTGAAAAAAGTTTTTTTTTTATTTTTCCATTTTTAGTTGTTCCCAAACAAATATTTTCCATGAATTTATTTTATATTGTTAACAATATAAAATGACCATGACATGTATATTGTTAACAATACATGTCATGGTAATAGGCTTGGCTTATCCCCAATAAATGGAACTTGACATACATAAACCTGTCGAAATCTGGATGTATTGTACACATCTGCGTACCTCCTCAGAGCATACAGGCGTGATGTTACGTCATGATGTTGTATAAACAATAGACATCCAAGCGATTCCAGCAATCACTGCAGATTTGCCGTCTATTTTTGAAGAGTTCCATTGTATATCTCCACAGATCAGCATCAGATCTTTACCAAATTGAAATGGGACCACACGGGAAGCACCAGCTTTCAAATAAAAAAAGCAACCCAGTCAAAAGTTCTGAGGCTACAAACACAAAAAAAAAACAGTCGAATTGAGAACCTACTCTTTTTGGAAGTCTGTTGAAAAGAGGTTTAGTTGTAAATGAACTGTTGTCTGTTTCTATAGCCATATTTTACTATAAAGTGAAAAATAAATACGTAGTCTGAATTTGTGCCCGGTTGATGGCAATAGGCTCGTCCACTGTTACATATGGGACCGAAACATAACTGGCGAAATGTCAGTGTACTTGTAAGGTACACCTCTGCGTAACCCTTTTGGGATTACAATGCGTGATGTTATAACTTTAATATCACTTAATTTCCTCCACAACAGTTCCTACACCCATACACACCAGTCTAATGCTACCCATCCTATGTTTGTCCTCAGATGATATGTCGCCCTTCGCTTATAAGATTATTGTCACGATACCCATGATTTATCACCGCTGGGCAGGTCCTCGTGTTCAGATTAAACGCTGGGCTGTGACTGTTTTTGTGACCAGTACAATTATGTAACTGTGTTACCACTTTTGTGTTTTAATCAGTTCGGGCAACGAGTTTTCGGTGTGAAAGTAGGGGTTGTAAATCTAATGTTAATTTAGATGTTATGTTTTAACGGTATGTTAAAGAAAATAAAGGAGTTTTTGTGCTAAGTACTCCATTTTAGGCATATTTGGGGATACTAGTTGGTGAGAGGTGAAAGTATTGTAGCAGGTGGTGTTTATTAATCCAGTCGACATGTTGACAACAGGTGAGGGTAGCCGGAAAACTTCCCGAAGTTAATGGAACTTTAACCGGTTGTTTGGTATACTAAGACTATCCAAGTCAGGCGCGGATACTAGAAAGACTATCCAAGTCAGGCGCGGATACAGGATTTCCTTTAGGGGGGGGGGGGCAATTTTTGTTTGATTTTACCTATCTTACGGAAAATTCATAAAAAAAAATGATTTTACTTAATCGACAGGCGTCAATTTTAACAACAAAATGAACTAAGACTCCAAGAA
The DNA here is from genome assembly GCA_941918905.2 of Xestia sexstrigata. Lineage (NCBI taxonomy): Eukaryota > Metazoa > Arthropoda > Insecta > Lepidoptera > Noctuidae > Xestia > Xestia sexstrigata. The sequence goes on along the minus strand of OW799210.2, from coordinate 19,487,688 downwards.
CGAGCGAAACGAGCTCGAAAATTTTAACACTCTACCTTGGGCAGGTTACAATTGTTTAGACCCTTCATACAGGAGTTACTAGATCGACCCTCAGATAAAGGAAACATTCAAAATTTTATGACACCTTGCCTTGGACAGGTTAGAATAGTTTCGATCCTTCATATAGGAGTTACTTGGTCCACTTTTAGATAAACTCAAGAGAAAGTAGTCTGTAGAGCGAGCAAAGCGAGCTCGAAAATTTTAACACTTTACCTACCTTGAACAGGTTAGAATTGTTTCGACCTACTGGAGTTACCTGGGCCTCTTATAAACAAACTCAAGAAAAACTAGGCTGCAAGAGCGAGCGTAGCGAGCTCGCATTTTTTTTACATTATTGCCTAAGATAATTATGCTATAATTGCATATAAGGCCTCGGGGCAAGGGGCTCCTAGTTTATTTCAGGCTCTGTTTATACCGATCGATCATGCAAAAATCCAATAGGAGTGCCAATCCAAAGGTAGAAAAAAGGAGCCTTTTTGGCAAATGTTTTTCAGCAGGGTTAAACAATATTTTAATTTGATTGATTCCATTTTACAGGAAAAGCTATAACTTTTAAAAATCCTGAGCCTCTAGGGGCAGCTGCCTCTTCCTGGCGACGCCGATGACAAGATATACAACTAGAATATTTAGTTTCATTTCCGTCAAAACTAGTTCAAGCTTGGCTAACGACGTATTCGGTCCAGTTCAGGGGGGGGGGGCAAATGCACCCATTGCCCCCTCCCCCCCCCTATATCCGCGCCTGATCCAAAGTTTCAATTCAAATGTCACTAAATTCTAAAGCTTAATTAAAAAGTACATAACTGCTGCAATATAAGTAGTTTCTGCCTATCTCCATGGCAAAAAGACGTGAGTTTATATGTATACTAGCGGACGTCACGCGGTTTCACCCGCGTAGTTTACGTTCCCTTGGGAATACAGGGATAAAAGGAGCCTATGTCACCCGTGGATAGTGTAGCTTTCAAACGGTGAAAGAATTTTTCTTATCAGTCCAGTAGTTTTTAAGTTTATTCGTTACATACAAAAATACAAATCTTTCCTCTTCATATTATTAGTAAGTAGGTATAGAAGTATAAAGGGTGTAAAAAACCCCTTAACGAAGCCGAAAGGCACTTGTTCTTCCTGTCATTGCGATCATTTTTTTGTTCCACATACCTGGGAACCTTCTAGTTACGGAGATATTGGTGGTCAAAGTTCCAACTTTTTAACAAGTTTTTTTTTTTTTAATACCAGTTTTATTGTAAGATTTTTACTTCAAACACCTCCACGACCCCCGTACTATTCAACCCATCCATCAGCACAATGTTTTAAGTGCGTCACATTGAGTTCTACCAGAAAACAGGAATTTTCACTTAAAAAAAAAAGTCGTTTCCCAGCAATAATTTTGCGTAAAGTTACTTAGTTTGATGTACGGTCGAACAAACTATTTGGTTTACATTTTACAATGTAATTTGTGGGTTAAACTCTAAACCAAATGGCTTGTTCGACCGTACATAATGCTTGGTTGACGGCTTCGTGATGAGGTTGTTTACACCCTGTATAGACTACCAACAATGTTGAGGTCAGCTTCCAGTCCAACCGAATGTGCCATTGGGTATATACATAACTGCTATAACATAACATAACATAACATAACTAACATTACATAACTGCATAACTGCTATTTTCAATACACTAACCATGTTATATATACATATAACATGGTTAGTGTACTGAAAATAGCAGTTTAACATCGTTACTTTTTGCTTAAATAAATATTATGTCAAGTAAGTACTTTCCTCCTTCATAATTTACTTATTCACCCGTCATTAATAAAAAAATCTTGACCCCCTCTAGGGCGTTCATTACAAAACTTGAATGTTATTATTTTCAAACCTCCATTTCTCTTAATTATCCCTAGTGTAATTACATAAGACGTAATAATAGCCCAAAACACAATCTATCTTAATAAACGCGGCAGGAGGTCTTTCCAGTCTCTTGAACGTAATTCAAACTACACTGAGTTGTGTTAAAGTGGTGCCAGGGTTGCTAGGTCAAGTTTCTAAAATCTCCCCAATTTTTTTCTCTCCAAAATGATGGATTTTGCAGTTGTTTCACCATACCTTTGTTTTATCAGGAAATTAGAGACCCATGGGCGGCATAATAACTCTGACACCAGGTTAGGTACTCATCACACGCAAAAGAAAGAAAAAAAGAAGAAGAAAGAATCAGGAAATTAAATAAATGAGGAGATTTACCTAATCTTGTGTTTATTCACAAATTGGACGGGTCATATGCACACTCGTACATCTCTGTGCATCCCATCCCAGAGATATCGAATTTGAGTGTAATATATCCCTTGGTCGCCTAAGTTTTACAGTCTACCTTTTCGGAAAGGATTTAATTTCCCCAAGAACGATTTTTTTCCCCATAAAAGGGCAAATATTCCCCAACCTACCAACACTGAATGGTCCTTGGACCAAGCTCTGTGAAACGATCTAGAAAAACCGTTCATGCTCCGGAAAGTTTCTGAGAGGTGTTAAAATAGAACATGTGCCACCGTTCCTTGCTGCAAACGCTAGCACACTTAATTTATCTAGAAAAAGAATTAGAACTGGTCTTTTGGTACGACTCGAACTGCGTTCAGAGGAGACCAATTTTAAAATGTTATTAAAATTTGTTTTTTTAGCTGTAACTGAAAATTAAAGGTTTGGCTTGCATGTTGCATTATAATTATCGGACTTTCTGCATGTGCATATTTTTTCGAGCGAAAGCCATGCTGCATTTTGCATCCAAGATGGATGGACAGTGCATGGATCTTTTATAAAAGATTTAAAACTAAATATTTTAACCCATTATATGCAGACATTTTCAGGATTTTCGCAAAGTAACTCCTAATACCACCACAACCTAAGATGCCAATTGCTCGCATGTCGTGAAACAAGTAATCAACATGTTGCATCAAGTGTTTGAGTTCTGAAATGTTCCGTGAAGAATGCCAAATTTACGTATTAACAAAATGGAGACACCTTTATGTAAAAACCATGCAGTTGATGATGTTGATGAAAAATAATAGAATATTCCTTATTATGTACACCATACAGGTACTCGTAACATTCATAAAATAAAACATTTTACATAGGTTGACGCAATGGGCGGTCTTATCGCTAAAAGCAATCTTTTAAGACAGCCTTTGGATGGATCATCATCAGATTTTAAGCCTCTAGTAGTCCGTATTATCTTACTCAATTCCTTAAACACGAGCTTTAAAAGATACAGAAATACAGCCTCAACGGTAACCAATTCCTGCAATCAAGCAAACAGAACATGACTTCTGAAATCGGAATCAATAACAGCACCGTTTATTATCATTTAGTCGTCCGTATTGTGGCGATCCTGCTGGAAATAACGTTTAATCCTCTTAGACGTACTCTTGGACGTGACACTGGCTTACGTGATATAGGGATGGGGAGCTGGGAGCGGTAGTCGATTGTTCTAGTCTTGGCGGGATTAGTCGTATAGCTGACTTGTTTTGTTATGATATTAAAAGCCATTGCCACTCAGATTGCATTTAAAAACAGCATTTAGTGTCTTCTTCTTACTAGCTTTTTTCACGGGAACTTGTTATTGGGATAAAAAGTCCATGTGCTAACCCAGGTCATAGTGTGCGTATTCACAGCCAATTGCATGAGAATCCGATGTTCCGCCGATTAAGCGTAAAATGTTAACAGACAGAGTAACGGTCTCAGTATTAGAAATGATAGTGTGGCTTTCTGTGATGTGCAGGATTATGAGTTAGAAAACGAATTAAGTCCAACTACATGATTTCGAAATGTTTTAATATTCATCATCCCTTAATTTTCCGTTTCACAATTGGTACGTACACATGTCCGTACCAATTGATTGAATTGAAATTCGTCCCTCCTCATGACATGATGAGGAGGGACGAATCTCATGTGACTAAAAGATTGATAAATATAAATGTTGATGGATGGAGAGTGAGAGCAAGACGATGGAGAAGAGAGGATTGTGTGAGGAATGATAAATGTATGAAAGGAAAAGGTGCAAATGACTGCGTGATGGTTGTCAGGGGAGAGTGGAGAAAAAAGACGTGTTGCACCGACACCAAGTAACATGGCCAAAGCCAAGAAGATAATGATGACATCCTAATTTACACGATAACAGAAAATAAGACCACCTTCAACATACTTCCAAAAAAAATCAAAACTTTTCAACCAAACTCGACTAAAACCGACTAAAAACTACCTCCCCCACATCACTACTCCTCGCTTTTGAGGATCCGACCCCGATATAACGAGCCCGCTTCTGTTTTCCAGCTCACAGAACAAGAATAGAATTTAGTTACATATTTTCTGTTTAGTAAAACGAGAATGGCCTTAGGGAATAGCTTCGGTGAACATTTCTTGTGGATCTATGTTGGTTATTACTGTTATTAGTAATGCTACTGGCATGTTTGGTTATGTGGAGTTTTTTATCGATGTTTGCAGTTTTAGTTGGGGTTAAATGTTCGTGTTGTTATGTTGAAATGCTTAGTGTTGGTTGAAACGGAAGTGAAATTGGTTTTGGTGTTGTTGTACTGGATTTAACCGTTGTTGTTAGAGTTATTTAGTTTATTTTTGTGGCGTGTCTTTGATCTAATATACATAGTTCCTATTTGCAAAGAAGATTTTATAGGTACTTTGGCCAAGTCTATAAGGGTAAATTAGCACGTGCTTTACTAAGACCCGTTAGACGATTTTGCGATTAAGTAACGTTTATAGATCTCGTATTAAATGTAGTTCAATATTTTTCCTCAGGGTCTTAATTCTTAGACACTTTTCCGATACCTTACGGCTCGACGAGATATTTACAGTACTTTGTGGTTAGTTATCCGCATAATGCGATAATGTATCCGTCACTATAAATGCTATGGGCGTTAAAGCTCGCGGCTGAGTCTACCGATCTAGGTGGTGGCAGGTTTAGGGTTGCTCCACTTTGTAGACTAGTACGAACATTGTGAGAAATAAACGCACAAAATGATAACAACGAAAAAGGGCAATTCATCACATGGCTTATGTGAGTGGATGAGGGGTAATGGACGCTCTAGAAGAACATACACAGGCAATATTATTTGTGATGCTCTTCAGAAAAGTCCGTTGCTTAATACTCATAACTGGCAAGCGTGTATGACTAGTTATAACGGGGACGAAGCAAAAGGAATGTGTGGATGAATCGCAGCAGGAGGCGTTCTATAGTCCAATAAGGACATATTAATAACGGAAGAAAAATACTACAAAGTAAGCGTCTGTTGAACGCTTTTGAATGTCACGCCGAATAATTAAGTGACTAATGACTGACATCCAAAAAAAGAGTCAATGTTGAAGGTCATTACCGTGGTCGCAGCCCTGCGATCGATGGCTCGGGTCCGCGGAGCGGTGCGAGCGGACACCGCGTAACAATCGTAACTCACGAACTGGTGTAATTGTGAACGTGAACAAGTAATGGGTGGCCGAGCCGCTGCTTAATGGTCCGTACTGCTTTCATTACCGACCGCTTCCCCGATGCCAAAATTTTAATCTGAAAAAGTACTCCGGAAAATTCAGGCCAGCCCGCCCCCGAACGCGGAATCCCGCACTCCTTAAGTGCCTCGGTATTTTTGGTCATAATGGACCTTAAACAGCTTTTAGGGATCGTTTAGTGCTTCATTCGTCGGCGGCGTTAACGATGTAGAAACGATAAGTTTTAGACGTAGAATAAACATGATACGGTGTCATTACGACCCCGGTAGGCGGCGTGAGTGTTGTACGCTGGCTGCACTCATAACCCTCAAGCGCTCGTCGATATCGAGCGCTGTTCACGGCGACCCTAGCACACAGCACTCGCCTGCACGCCGTGTATGTAAATAACTGGCGATGTTTAACTACGCAGCTCTGCGGGGAGATTTTCTAGATCAGATTTTTTTTCATTTTTTCGAGCGATGTGATGCTGCCGTTTGAAGCGTTTCTCGATAATGGTGTTTGCTATGTGTTTTTATTTTTCGTTATATTTATTCATTAAAGTTAACTGAGCAAACTAAACACTTGACGTATATCCAGCAACATTAAAAGCGCTAACTTAACGTCTTATTTCGCGCGATTAATCTAAAAAGCTCGTGTTTATAACAGCAGCGCAATTATCGCGATTAAAACTCACGTTTCGTTATTGGGAGTTAGTGTAAAGTTCCCCTCGGCTCGGTACGCTTGGAGTGGCGTGTTGTTTGCGTAGCGAATGTCTAGGCGTTCAGACACTCGGTACTCGAGACCCCCGGCCGCGTAAACAACGCGCGTACTGCCGCGATGACGGGTTAAGTGAAATAGCACTATTTGTGTTTCATAAGCCTTGTATCGGTTCAGTTTTTGTTTGTTTACGTGTTTCTTTACTTTTGTCTAGATGGGGGATGGGATAGCACCCTTAGCGTTGGAGGTAATCGGCAGTGACAGTTGACGGTAGCAGATATTTTTAGTCAAAGAAATGGGTGTATTTGTATTGTAAATGAGTTGAATTTGAGTTTTGTCTTTTGTGGAGAGGAAATATTAATTTAAAGATACTTGTATATTGTGTGTTTTAAATACTTTGCTTTGAGATTCAATATTTTAGTAAAGGATCAGGTGGCCTACCATGACGTCTTATAGCAGGATCGTTTTAATCTTGTTTCAGTGTGGGAAAGAGATGGCGCTAGACGTCTTCTATAGCTCCGTCTCTTACACTGGAACAAGATAAAAACGATCCTGCTTTAAGACGTCATGGCCACCTGTAGTTTAAGCCGTGAATTCGAACTCAGGCACTCGCTTTACTTCGTATAATTTATTTCATTACCGCTGCTCTCAAAATGGTATTCGAAAATGAGGAGCCCAGCACGTCCTAGAAGCAAAATTTCAGAGATATGTGATGATGTGACATCCACCAACCTGGGTCTGCGTGGTGGATTACAGCTCGCAACCTGTCAAGAGGAGATGTTGGTCTCGGCTGTCATTTGTAGATCTTTGACAGTCGTTACAGGCAGTCAGTGGCCCAAAAAGACTGACAACCAGTCTTAGCAAGGGGTATCGTATTACCCAGTACTAACTGGGTTGTAGAGGTCAGATAGGCAGTCGCTCCGTGTAAGATACTGGTATTTTGCTGCATCCGGTTACACTGGAAGCCGACCCCAACATAGTTGGGAAATGGATAGGCAGATGATGATTGATCTGTCAAGGGGAGGTCTGTGTGTCTTAGCAATGGAAACGTTATAAGCTCATTGCGTCAATTAAAAGCTTATCGTTACGCTAATACAGTTAATAGATTTCTCTGAATTCGAGATATCTGCGCATCCATTCGTGTATATACAATTCCGGAGTTGGAAGCCTTATTAGCATTTAATTATGTAGGTAAAGCAGTGAGCTAGAATTCCTAGAATTAACTCAAAGTGCTGGTTACAGTTTCCGGAACTATACGCAGGAATAGTTCAGGGTTCAAAGGTTTTGTTAATAATATGATTATTGAGCAGATGTTTACGTAGGGTATTTACTGGATGTTTTGGTATCTGTGTTTTGTCATGGGCTTTAATGTTTTCTCTACTGGAACAAAAAGGGTGTAAACAGACCCTTCACGAGGCCGTCAACCAAGCATTCTGTTCATCAAACTAAATAACCCTACACAAAAATTATTGCTGGGAAACGACTTTTTTTCGGGTGAAAACATGTTTTACAGTAAAACGCACACAAAACGTCGTGCTGGTGGTGGATGCATTGAATAGTACGGGGGTCGTTGAGGTGTTTAAAGTAAAAATATTTCCTTATAAACATGTGTTCAAAAAAAAGTTGGAACTTTGACCCCCAATATCTCCGTAACTAGAAGGTTAAGATATGGTCTAGAAAAAAAAATGATCACAATGACGGGGAGAACAAGTGCTAGTGCAAGTGCGAGTGCGGATTGATGGCATATCGAATGAACTTGAAATTCTTGGTTCTAGGACATGCCGGTTTAGTCGCGATGTTTTCGTTCCCTGCCATGAGAGCAGTGGTAATGAAATAAGTTACAAAGTAACGCGCTTGTCTGGGTTGAATCTACGACCTTCAACTCGCACCTAAGTCAAGGCCGTTACTATTTGGCCCACTATTCTCACAATTCAAGAAAAGAAAATTAAGAAATAGCTATCTCAATTGGCACAGAGAGGACACATTGGTTCCAGCGCTAAGCACCCTATTTAAAACGAAAACCACCACACTCCAAAACAATGTCTCCAGATTTAGGATCCAAACCAAGCGTCTAATGAGGGTCGAATCTGTCTCCAAATAGGACAGACCCAAAATAAAGTGATCAATAATGCCTTCCAACATAAATAGATGTGACTTATCAAAAGCTGGTGCTCTGATCGGCCATTCCCTCCAGCCACGAACCATTACCACAACCAAACTTAAATGATATCGATTCCACAAACTTTCTCACAACTTCTAACTTTGCTAATTACACGGACCTCTCTCTCTAATGACATAATGCTAGAGCGAGACAGCTGTATCATGTACAGGGTGCTGATATCTACTTTCCACGCCATTAAGCACGATGCATCTGTCGTACACTCTCATCATTGTTTCGTATAAATAATATATTGTGTGTCAGTGTGTGGAGGGCGATATCGGAAATTGCTCAATCAATTCGGATAGATTCGGGCGCGGATTGGCTTTTATTCGCTGGCAGTGAGAGCATTTTAAGTGACGAAAATTACAGTAAATTGTCGGCAGATGGTGGTTGTGGAAATTGTTTTGTAGATTTATGATTATATACGTATGACTGAAAAACTTAACCTGCTCGTATTCCGTCCTTAACTCTTAACGCAAAAATTTTACCTAAAACCAAATTGTGGCTTAATTAATCAAATTTTGAGATAAAGCCCGTTTTAAACAACACTTTAATGAATACCCAAATTATATTGTACTCTAGGCGTTGAGTCGAGCATTGAAAATCCGATATATACCTATTGTTGGAGAAAATGACATTTTCATTGGTCAAATTGGTAGTATGAATACCTCACCCACTTTTTCTTAGCGTGCATATGACAATCTAAATAGAATGCTCCCAGAATTTGGCGACGAGTAGCGTCCTTCAGTTGCTTTTTAAGACATCAGGCAACAGGACAGCAGGCAATGAGACGGTGGACAACAGGACAAATATCACAGGACATTAAGTGTCTCAACGTCCTTGGAAGATAACCACATATTCACTCCAGAGCAGAGTCATCTAAGAATCTCTACCTGAACAGGTTTTCCTCACATACAGTCAGTACCAGTGTCATGACAGTCATTCATTCAAGACAGCCCATAAAATTAAATCCCCTTCACTAAAAACAACAGTCCAGCCACTAGCCGCGAGCACCCCTAGCCCCCTAAATCTAGTTAACCCTTTAAGTGAATGCTTACTGGAATCCGATGCGATTTGCATACGAATGAATATAGCCGAACCTAAATGGCTTCATAATGCTTAAATTCTGCTGATGCTCTTTACATGTGCTATCAGGTTTGAATATACATAGTGGTAGTGGGGTCTTTTGGTGGTCAGGATTGATTTGGATGCAAATGAGAGATGAGGGAAAGATTAAGGAATTTCAAAAGATCACTGTAGAATATTGACTGTTTTGATTTTTATGTGATTTTATAGATACCTAACAAAGTTAACTCTGTCCCGATTGAATATTATAACAGATTTTATTTTACCAAAGCAACATAGGGATGCTATGAGTAAAGACTTATTATGAAATTGAAAAAAAAATACTTTCAGACTGAACTTCGAAGTTTACAATACCGATGTACTGTATTCATAAAGTTAAACAAACGATTTGCGTGAGTTAGAAGGTACGCTGTAATGGGTGTTTATTGAGAATGTTCTTTATTGCGATGTACGGAACTTCGAAAGCTTAATAATAAATAATAATAATAAAAAAAAATGTTTATTTCTTAACCAAATCAGAAACAACAAGTTGATGATTGGAGCATCCTTTTAAGCAAAGAAAAAGCCTGTATTAGGAGACTCCGCTCTTTCTTATCTAGACAATTTTTTTTTAAACATAACAGAATACTTACATAACATTTATATAATTTTTATATTATAGGTACACGTGTAAGTGTATGGGGATGGAGGGGTTGTGTGTACTTAGTGCGTGTGTATGTCATGTACGTGTGGTGCTTAGAGCGTGTGTGTGTGTATGTGTGTGTAGGTGAGTGTGTGTGTAGAGAGAAATGGGTGAGTTAAACTATGTGTTTTAAAAGTGCCTCAGTATCATCATAAGTAAAAGGTTTTATCCAATTTGTTACTAATTTTGTACATTCATGTACACACATCAAAAATGTCTAGGGATCAAGCATTTTTATGCGGATTTCTTGAGATTGAGATGTGGCTTTGTAATAAATTTATGATTTTATAAATTTATATGGATCCTTTTTGGTGCATTTCATAATTTGAATCAGGAACTCTCAATCAAATTCGAGTAAAAGATGAAAATAAGCTGTCAATATTTTCCCTATAAAAACATACAACGCATTGAAGACATTATTAGTGCTACTGTTTCCCTACTACTGATTAAAACCAACGTTATTATGGAGCGGCGACGTCATTTAAGCAGGGAAGAAATGCTCAGAGCCGTGGGAATGATAGAAGCTGGTTCCCGGCAACGTACTGTAGCTTTAGCTCTGAATACAAGTCAGAGTGTTATCAGTCGACTTTGGACACGTTACCGAAGCACTGGTACCGTGGCTGAGCGCCATGGAGGACGGTATCGCTGCACCACACGGAGACAAGACCGATACATTCAAATCTTAACTCGAAGAGCTCCAACAATAACCGCCATGATGTTAGCCGTGAGGCTTCATCACTCTTCAGGGAACTTAATTAGCGACCAAACAGTCAGAAACCGCTTGCATGAAGTGAACCTTCATTCCCGAAGACCGCTACGGGTACCACCTATAGCAATGCACAATCGTAGGATTCGATATCAATGGGCTCTTGAACACAGAAATTGGGCAGAAGAACAATGGCGTTTCGTGTGCTTTTCTGATGAGTCTCGTTTTGGTATGAGACCGGATACAAGACGTATACGACACTGGAGAACCCCTGGACGCCAACAGCGATTAAAATCCTGCCAGGAAGTCCATCCTTATAGTGGTGGAACCATCATGGTATGGGCGGGTATTTGGATCGGCGGAAGAACTGAGTTGATTTGGATCAGAGGCAACCTCAACGCTCAAATTTATGCTGAGACGATTGTATCAGACGTCATCATTCCTCTACAAGTGCAAATCGGTCCCTTATTTCAGTTAATGCATGATAATGCACGACCGCACACCGCAAGAGTTGTAAGACAGACTCTCGCCGCAGCTAACATCAATGTCCTGCCCTGGCCTGCTCAGTCGCCAGACTTGAACCCGATTGAGCATGCATGGGATATGCTACAGAGAAGAGCTCTGCCGAATATGGAGGGTATCCAGTCGCAAGAAGACCTTTTTTTGTTGTTGCAACGAACATGGGCGGCCATTCCACAGCGTGATTTGGATGAACTCATTTTGAGTATGCCAAACCGATGTTCTTGTGTTGTTAGTGTTCGCGGTAGAAACACGGATTATTAATTGTTTAAGTTACCCAGTAAAATTTTAAAGAAAACTGTTATTTCAGTCTTTTTTTCGAACTTTAATGTTAGTGGTTCAAATGTCAAAAATCCCTTTATTAGGAAAATGGCAAATTTCTTTATTAATGCAAAGGTGACTTGGTTTATCGTTACTGTGACAAACGAAAACACTTTATTTGATGAATCCTTAAAGAAAATTTTAATTAATATCAATCAGGAGAAAAGTTATTGCAAAAATATATGTTGATCCCTAGATACTTTTGATGTGTGTAGTTGTTTAGTGTATATGTATATCTCCTTGTTTACCCTATTATAAAGCTGAGCAGAGCGTTTGTTGTATTGTGTAGCAGCAAATTTTGATTTAGTTTGTGGGAATTGAGCAACTATGTCTTTCCTTCTTTTTGATAGTGCGTTTGCATTATAAGGAAGTGCCTTATGTTTTTTTAGGACTGTGTAAGAGATGTATAGTTTTCTGACAGAAAGCAGGCCACTCATCTGGTAAAGACTTTCAGTTGGGTATCTTTTTTTTTTTTGAAGTACATTATTTTTATTAGCGCTCGTTATGCTCGTTCTACATCTATAAATCTAGTTTTTGCCGCACCGCCCCAAATGGGGATACAGTAAATTTATACAGATTGTAAAAGTGCCACATAAACTTCATTAAGGAGATTTCTATGAGGGCCTACTTTTTTATTTATATTTGTGGGGAGGACATATCGTAAAGATTTAAATATCCATCCTAGCTTCCTAACTCTTCCTGTAACATGCTCAAGATGAGCATACCATGATAATTTTTGGTCAATTATGACGCCCAAGTATATGGTTTGTGAGCTTGCTAAGACGAATTACTAAATTTCGAATGTTCATTGAATCATAAGTCGTTCCATTGCTCGCTGAGCGACCTTGAATTTATAGATTCCTAGTACAATTTACCACTTTCACTCCAACCATCATCAGTTTTTTTTCTGGGAATCCCCACATCTTTGTCCATAAACAACAATCTCATCCCCAGCCCCAGTTGAAACCCACAAAGTAAACAGTACCATCCCCAAGGCAATCTTCCTGACAAGCGTCCCCCAATGCCGATACACTTTTTACTACCGTTTAATCTCCATAGGCCGGGTCCGAAATGGCCCGGTTTTATAGTCGTCCGGTGATTGAAGACTTTCGTTTATGGCTGGGTAGTACGGGAATGGGCCGTGGCCTTTCAAATCGTCATCATGATCAATCAGAGCACGGGTTTGCTTGGCGAGACTTCCGGGTTAAAGTGTAGATTGGATAGTTTTTTTTTTCACAGATTGTTTATTTAGGGTCAAAAGACAACAAGACATTCCATACATTTGGGTCGAGTAGGTATTGAAATTTGGTATGGAACAGCTGAATATTTTTTCGCGATTACGATGTTCATTCCATGGAGAAAGTTGTTCAGTTTTATGGTCTGCACCACATCCTTAAATATGACAACACCTTTTTGATACACGCTGTATAAATGATCATCATCTGCCTAGCTTTTACCCAACTATGTTGGGGTCGGCTTCCAGTTTAACCGGATGCAGCTGAATACCAGTATTTTACATGGAGCGACTGCCTATCTGACCTCCACAAACCAGTTAGTACTGGGTAATACAGTACCCCTTTGCTTACCAAAAAGTCCAGAAGTTGAGTGACCTGAAAGTCTGACAACCAGTTAAGACTGGTTGTCAGACTTTCTGGTCACTGACTACCTGTAACCAACCATTAACCTTTAACCATTTTAATTTGTGTGTTTTGTCCTGTACGGGCTAATAAATGCTTTTTCTTTCTTTCTTTCTCTTTCTTTAACGACTTTCAAAGATCTACAAATGACAGCCGGGACCAACGTCTTAACGTGCTTTCCGAGGCACGGAAGAAACTCGGTATGTAATGGGTGGTCCCATCCACAGACCAACCTACGCAAGCACGGCTTAACCTAAAGACCGACCCGAGCGGCTGTTATTATTTAGCCACGAGCTGTATAAATAATGGGCAACAAAAAAACTGGTATCGTCTAACTCTTTTTTAAGATGAAAGCTCAAAGAAGAGTTAGACGATACCAGTTTTTTTCCCCGGAACACAAAGGGCGATGAAGGAACATGGATGAGTTTTAGTCAGTAAAAGTCTGACACTCTCCCTCCTGCTCCGCCCAGAGCGGGAGAAGTCATTTGATGATTTCCCATCCGAAAAACAAAAAAAAAAAAGGCGAAAGCTCAAATTTTGTTACGTTCTTTACGGCCTAGAATCATATTTTGATATTTATTATGACCCGCATTTATATTGCAAAAAATATATAATTTCGCGGCCTACCCTAGCAATTTGTTGGTGTGGTATTCTGTGGTTTCTGCCTACCATCATACGAAAAGGCGCGAGTTTTTCTATGTATTTCTCATTATCTTTAAAAAACGCTATTTAGACCGTCATCATATGTGTAATATCTGCAAATTGCCTTTTTATATCATAAGCAAGCAAGAATTATCATTATAGTCATCCTCAAATAACCCATACATTTTCGTAAAAAAAAAAGTTAAGCGAATCTACCGTCATTGTCCTGAGAGATTCGCTTGAAGAAAACAAGTTAATAGCGCTCTTAGACGATAGACAACTTAATGCTATCATTAAGTCTGATGTTACGTATACGAGACTATATGAGAATCTTTATTACAGCTTCCGCAAATACACTTTCAGCAAAAAAAAGTATACTGGAGGTATAATACGTATACTCCCAGTATAATGTGTATTCACCCTGTATTATGTACACTTTATCTTTGAAATATGCGATGTCATTTTGCTACCTGGGCTTGTGTGTGAACAGGTTAATTTTCCGGGATAAAAATAACCTAGTAAACGACTTTTTACAGGTTTAAGCATATTTAATTCATCTGATTCTTCAGATTTATATTGTATAATTATCACTTGTTTTGGTGAAGGAAAACATCGTGAGGGAAACCAGCATGCCTGAGAAATATTTCTCGACAGCGTGTAAACCCAAGTCAGAGGCCCATGGGCGGCATAAAAACTCTGACACCAGGTTAGGCACTAACCACACGATAAAGAAATAAGGAAGCTTATTCTCCGTGGAGGTCAGAAAAGCAGTCGTTCCATGTAAAATACTGGTATTCAGCTGAATCCGGTTAGACTGGAAGCCGATCCCAATATAGGAAAAGGCTAGGCAGATGATGATGAAGCTTATTCTCAGTCAGAATTAATCAAAATCGTTTCGATACTCTAGTACTGAAATCGTACAAAACAGACGAACACCTGCGCGTCTATGTGTGGTCCTATAGATTCTTTTACGTAGTACCTTTCAATCGTCTAGACGGAACGCCCACATTAAAAAATATGTAAATACAAAAGCTTGAAGCAAAAATTCTATTTCAAAATACATTAATAGAAGCTAGAAGTTAGTTGCTACCCGCTTCAAAGGCATCAGTAAAACTTCGAAATGGCCTAATAAAGGGCGTCAATATAAAAAAGTTTATATTTCTTCACCAGAATTTATACGCTGAGTTCATTACGACCTCTTAAGGGAATGTCAGGAGTATAGAAAATTAGTCCGTCAGTTCTCGGCTTAAGACTCAGTGAACCGATTCAGGATTTATATTGTGCGATTCATTTCTTATTACTAGGTTATCTCCTCTGCTGGTTTAGCATTTTCTTATAGCCTTTTAGGATTTGAGAAACGAGGCTGGGATTAAAAGTTACGAGCTCTGTATTTTGGCTTAAAATCTTGGACCTAGATTTCCATATATTATTTTAAAGAATTCATTCAGTAAAACTCCGTACTAACCGTAAACTTTTTAAATATTGTGAAAACATAGACCCGTATCTATAGTCAAGTTAAAGTAACTTAACGTAACTTGGGTCTAAGTAATTACTTATGCAAACATTTTTATACAAAAGACAAGAGTATAAACGTAGTAAGAACCAGCAAGAAAGCAAAGCTAAAAGTTCTAGCTATTGACAGTTCTAACTCCAAGGAATTACTAAACTACATTATAAAAATCGTATCTTAAATAATGTCTTTTACTTAAATAAAGACTTTGACTTGTTTAAAGAAACGGGTGTTAATGTTTTGACATAAAACTTACCTAAAAATGCTGCTTAAAATTAAATTTTTGTATCTGGAATAAGTCATTAACTAAAATATAGATTGCTTGAGCATCCGTCTATATGCGGAACTCAGAACCAAATTCATGACCAAAAATATCTTTATCCTGATCTAAAAAGCGAGCGAGCTGGCGTGGCAAAGCCAGTATGGCATAAAGCGTTACCTATACTTCGGGGAGTATTTTCCTCGCATTGTACCGTTTGGCTAATGCAGACAGAATTTCCATATTTGGCTGTAGGGCTGCCAAAACGTTGGAATTGTTTTTGAAAGGAATATTTTTAGGTTTTGCGATGCTCTTCATATTGATCTCGTTTGGTTCGTCTGTGAAAAGCAATATGCGCAATTTTTACTCTTCTTCTAAGGAATACGTAAACAGTTATATTCTTCTATATTTTCAAATTACATTTTTGCATTTGCGTTAAAAAAGCCGAGGAGCATATCGGGAATTCAATTCAAAGTCTAAAATTCATTTGTTTTCTTATGGTGACGAATCGGGACTCCAAGTATGGAAAAAGTTTTTGGTGACCAATCGGAATAGTGACGAGTCGGGCATAACTCATAGATTGTACTGATTGAATTATGTAACCAAAAACACAGAGAGATTGTGTTTTTTTTTTTCAAACTTTAAAAGCTTTTTGACCGATCGCCAACTTGAGTCATCCAACACACACACACACACACACACGTCACATAAACATTTGCATTTTTTTTTACATTTGCTTAATGAGCGACTATAACGTTACATTAGACACAACTTATTATACTTCCTTTACAAACAAAATCATTGCAATAATAATCAACCCGATTTCTCTGAAAAAATTAAAACCTCAATTATTTTAAACCCCCAGCCCTATACCCTCAGCAAATAATACCGTAAGAAAGTTCTACCATTGTGGAAGTGGACCCGAAGACGCGTGTGCCACAAGTTTGCGCCCCCACTTCTCTTAATAGCCATCCGGGGAAGTACTGTAATGAAACATTCGGTTCCCATGCTCATCTGGAGGTAGCTTTTCGAGATTTATGGGAGTAGGGCAAGATGTGCTGCAGAAAAGATAGTTTTGCTGCAAAGGTAGTGGAGTTGTGTGGTCAAGATACTGACTGCCTTTTCAACCTTATTACTTAGGACATAGGGTGAAAAATAGCAGACCGTCAGTGAACTCGGTAGTTCATAGAATTCTTGGGCAGTGGAGTCTTGGTTGTGGCTACAATATGCTTTGTTATTGAATGTTCAAATCAAATCAAATCAATATATTTTATTTCACATAGGTAAGCCTATGTATGTACATGGGTACTTATAAAACGTTAAAAAGGTGCACGGTTCAGGTTGGTCGTTTCCATGGAGAAGAACCGGCAAGAAACTCCATGGTTACTCTTTTCAAATCATTTGGTATTACAATATTTATGTGTTACAGCAATTAAGTATGGGGGGACAACGTAGGCTCGACAATAGGTCGTTGCTTGCTATACAAAAACCTTAAAACAAGAAAATATAACAAAAGTTAACATTTACGATGCTTCTCACCTATCTTGTTTCAAATTGCTCGCTCAGTTTCAAGCGCCTCATCGAGCGATGAATATGGACATTATGGACGTTCATGTCCGAAAAAAGGAGAAAAATGAACGAGTACACTGAAAATGAAAGGGAGATCTGAGGAAAGCACGTGCAGGGGAAACATTTGCTTTACCATATGCGTCCTTTGCTTAAGGCTTATTTTGCTTTGCATGCGCCCTTTTCCTAACGGAGACCGAATAAACGTGATGGTTTCTTATTGATCAATCCTACTTCCTACTAATATTATAAATGCGAAAGTCTGTGAGGATGGATGGATGTATAGATGGATGGATGTTTGTTACTCTTTCACGCAAAAACTTCTGACCGGATTTGGATGAAATTTCGCACACAGATAGTTTATAACCTGGATTAACACATAGGATGACTTTTTATCCCTTTAGTATCCCGTGAAACAATTATCGAACGCCGCGCGGATGAAGCCGCGGGTATAAGCTTGTTAAATAATAAAATGAGAGTCAACTTTCAATGAAAATATAATAAAACCAATTAACATTTACGTAGATAATGGTGTCGATTCTGTTGTGCACAAACTAAACCTAATTTAGGCTATTGCTATCTTTTACTAAAAGGCAGTGCGAGAAAAGGACGGCTATAGCTATGAACTAAGTTAGAGATGACAAACTAGTTTACGCCTTGCGCTTCACCGTGTTTTTAGTCGACATGTTTTTACGTGCTCCCTTCATTTGTATGGAAATATTAGTTCCAACTAAATTTGACAGCTCTAAATTACGTCCGTCTCTTTCTCGTTTTATTAGAGAGAAAAAGATAGCAAAAGCCTAAATTAAGTTTAGTTTGTGCACAACAGAATCGACATCAATGACTTGCCAAATTCAACTAATAGACCCCAATTAAACATAACACATGTCATGGTGTTCATTACCATATTTATATCAATTTCTCCTGTCAGACGGGTTTACGTGTAGCCATAATGGGATAAACAGGGTGAATGTGAACGTTTATATTGATGGTAAACGGAAAATTATATCTGTCGGTTACGGAATGTTAGGAGATATTGTTATAATGGTCCCACTGTGAGAGCAAGAATAGAATTATAAGAATAGGTTTCCAACCAATGGCACATTTTTATCACATAACATAACATCACTCCTGTAATCCCCGAACGGTTAGGCAGAAGTGTAGCTATTAGTAAACCCACATTTCGCCAGTTATAAATAAATTAATAAGTTTCATGTAATAGGGGACGAGCCTATTGCCATTAACCGGGCACATATCCAGACTCTGTGATGGCTACTGAGAGATTCCTGATGGAAAAACCAATTAACACTTTACCCGACCCGGGAATCAAACCCAGGACCTCATGCTCAGTTGCGCTAGCAACCACTCAACCAACGAGGCAGTACTGGAAGAATCGTTGATCATTCAGCATGTGTATGTTTATCTTAGTATGTAGTTTAAGCTACATGGAAACAGGATACACATGATTTATACTGCACGGTCACATTAACTAGACGCTTGGCTTTGATGACGTTATTTTGGTTTTTTGGTAATATAATAAAAAATATAAATATAACAACAACAGAAAACTAGCCAAATTATCGACGCGCGTATCGGTAACAAAGACAAAGATAAAGGTAACACTTGCCGGGCGAGCTAAGGAAATGCGGGGGGAAGGAATGCGGGCCTCGTATTCCAGTGATGCGTTAAGTTAATGTGACCGTGTAGTAAGCTATATGAAGTTAAAACTATTAGCAAAAATGTGGATTTATTCATTTGATTACGCCACTCGCGTTGACCAAGCTCGGGGGTAATATAAATAAATAATAAATAAATATCGCTGGACATTACACACAGCGCCATCTAGTGCCACACTAAGCAACGAGGCTTGTGTCGTAGACACCAGATAGTTGATATACTACACATATACTTTTTGTTTGTAAATACATACTTATTATATAAGTATACATATAAACATCCATGACTCGGAAACAAATGTCCATGCTCATCACACAAACATTTGCTCCCACCGGGATTTGAACCCGGGACCCTAAGAACGTAAGGCAGCCTCACTACCTGCGCCATTCGGGTCGTCGTATATGCTGCGTCATAATATGCTTGTGCCTTCTGTTTTGAAAAGAGACCTTCATACAGTAGGTAATACAATGACATGCCAGTAGGTACCGCTCCAACTGTCGTATCCGACCACCATAGAAACTCAAGACTCATTTAGACTTACCACTTGATTAACTTGAATATTATTCACTAACTAATACCCGGACGTACCATGAACAGTGCTACCAATCAAACGGTCATAAAAACTCGCTTCCGGTCTCGTTCATTCATTCAATCACGACTCTCGAGTTGTAAAGTTTATAGTATTGTGCCATCACGCTATATCCTGTGATGAGTGTGGATATTGTTTATTGAATAGATTTTGTTGGTCTTAGATTATGTGCTTTAGTTGGTACTAGTGACTACGACTGGGATAAAAAGTATCCTATATGTTATTTCCAAGTTTTAAACTATCTATGTGCCAAATTTCATCCAAATCCGATAAGTAGTTTTCGCGTGAAAGAGTAACAAACATCCATCCATCCGGCCTCACAAACTTTCGAATTTATAATATTGGTAAGGTAAGATCAAAAGATTACCTTACTTACTCCATCTTGGTAACTAAGTTCAATAATGTATTAAGCTTTAGTTAGTTACCCAATTCCGAATCTTCATCTCAACTTGTCAATAGCAATCTAAATTGAATCGGCCTAAAACTTAGCCTACGAGTTTGGCACCTTCAGTAATGCCCATAGCATGCCATTAGCCGTGTGGTATCCGGCATAGCCGTGTGGTATCCGGCATAGCCGTGTGGTATCCGGCAGAGTAGAATAGATCCAACCCATTACACTCACGGGTGTCGTATAAGGCGACTAATGTCTGAGGCAGAACACCTTGCGCCTCCGTAGACCAGAGAATGGGCAGCCTCGTTTTCTGTTAGTCTTTCATCACTGCGATCTCCAATCCGCCACCAAGCGTGGAGATTACGGTAAATTCCTCCCATCATGGGAGAGGCTTATGTTCAGCAGTGGACGTTATGGGCTGTTGTAGTAGTAATGCCTATCAGTTCCTGTAATGTGCAGATATAGTTGGCCTAAAATAGCTGCTTTAGCAGAATCATAATATGATGACTATATGATTTAACGTTACGATTCGTAAAATGGTCACAGACACAGTTAATATCATGAATTGTTACTTTGTGATCATTTTACAGCCATTTTAGGTCCCCAGACCATAAAGAACACTATTTTTGAATGTAAAAGTAAAATATAATACTTGTCTAAGTATTAAATTTTAGTATTACGCTATCCCTAATATTTTCCTAGATCTGTAATCTGGGTAATACAATACCCATTGGTAAGACTGGTTGTCAGACTTTCGGGCCACTGACTACCTGTAACGGAGATCGACCCGAGTGGCTATTATTATTTAGCCACGAGCTCCTCCTTTGATCTTAAATCATTACAACGAAAAACTCTATTGTATTACTAGAAGGCAAGACGAAGCAGTACGGCCGGACCAAACAAAAAAAAAAGATCCAAAGCATTTGTAGAAGCCATAAAAACGAACTCAAATAAAAATCAGCTGGTGGTTTATGCAAAGCTGAACAAAAAAAAACGGCCAAGTGCGAGTCGGACTCGTGTATGAAGGTTTCTGTACCATAGTAGTAGGTTATTTGTTGTTAAAAAGGCAACGAAAACGGGTCTACCCTTTATAGCAGAACTTTTATGTCATAATATTATTTTGGATAACAGTGGAGAGCATAAACTTCATTTCGCAGAAAATCGTTTGGCAGTCGCTCATTTATCATACATTCAAACCTCATAATTTTGTAAGTCAGAATCATCTTTAGGCATAAATTTCATATGCATAAGAATTAAAAGTAGAACCCTTTTATCGCAGAAAGTTTACAGTCAGAATCATCTTTTGGCATAAATTTCATATCAACGTCATTAAAAGGCAGAACTATCATATCTCAGAAAGTTTATAGTTAGAATCATCTTTTGGCATACATTTCATATACATAATAATGGAAAGCCTCATATATCACATTGCAGAAAATTCATAGTTAGGATAATTTTGTATTTACCATAATAATAAAAATATATTGAATATTTTTTTTTTTCGCCACAAACATACGTCGATAATGTTTATTGCTGCATATTTTTGATCAAGCAGACATCATCATCATACATCATGCATGCAGTATGCAAACAAGCATGCAGTGTGCATGCAACTAGCATGCAGCATGCAAACAAGCATGCAGCATGCAAGCAAGCATGCAACATGCAGCTGGCATGGTTTCTGTCACGGCTCCGGTGCTGCGGGGTTCCGGCGGTCCCACACGAGCTTATCGTCGCAGATGAGTTTTACACTCACCACCGCAGCTCCGGCTTGCTGGCCGGCTGAAGCCGGCCAGCCTCAGCAACGGCGGCGAGCGTTTAAACCACCCGCTTCTTAGCTCGCGGGCCGCCTCGCCCCTCCGCGCCTACGCGGATTTAAATTACACTCTAGGGGTAGGGCAGACAAGACTACGTGGAGTCGGTTTTGGAGCTATTCGTTTCTGTCACTAACTTTTGTAGCACAGCATATTGACTTTTAAGACAATATTTTAATTTTAATTATTTTAACAATAACTATATTAAATAATTTTTATGCCTTAAAAATATTCGTTCAAAGAAGATTACTTATGCCAAGTGTGTTATGCCAAGTAAATTTCGGAGCATCAAGATTCTGCCAGATAGAAGGAACCCAACGGAAACACATTCTGTGAAAATTTCAACAATTGTGGATCATGAGTGAGATACAGCCTGCTGACAGACAGACGGACGGACGGACAGCGGGTCCCGTTGGTTACCCGTCGGGTACGGAACCCTAATAAGATGAAAATAACTTCAAGAGAAACGTACCTTGGTATTCTAATTACCACCTGCAAAACGGAATGGAAGCGAAGTATTTCTACATTTTATGATGCTGAATTAAATCCAACTGTGGACTGGAAACGGACAAGAGCTTATGCTGTTTTTGACATAATTCTTAATTAAAGGAATTTGCTTTATTACCTGAGGATGTCCTGTAATAAATATGAGCTTCCTTGAAATGAGTGAATAAATATTTATGTTACAGTAGCTGCATAACGTAGAAAGATAATATTACTTCTCTGTAGCGTTAGCATAATCAGCCTTTATCGTTCCCACTGCTGGGACACATACCTCTCTATGAGAGGGTCCTAATCCAACACGCGGGCCCAGTGTGGCGTATTGGTGTATGACACGTGTCTTCGAATTTTTGGTTCTAGAACATTCGTGTTCCGCACGTTCCGAGTGGTGATGAAATAGCTAACGTTTAGTAAAGCTATGCATGTATACGAAATACAATGATGTCGATTCTGTTGTGCAAAAACTAAACTTAATTTAGGCTATTGATATCTTTTTCTCTCTAATAAAACGAGAAAGAGACGGACGTAATTTAGAGCTGTCAAATTTAATTGAAACTAATACTTCCATACAAACGATGGGTGCACGTAAAAACATGTCGACTAAAAACACGGCGAAGCGCAAGGCATAAACTAGTTTGACATCTCTAACTTAGTTCATAGCTATAGCCGTCCTTTAAATGCACTGCCTGTTAGTAAAAGATAGCAATAGCCTAAATTGCTGAACTGAAACTAAACTAAGATTAATTTTGTAGGTTCTTTCCTTTCATCAAACTCAAACCATTTATCATCATTCTCCTGCCCATAATCCAATTTATTTGTGGTCGGCGCAGTTCATGTCTTCTTCTTCCATACTTCTCTATTACATGTCATCTCAGCAGTCATCTCCTTTCCAATCTTATAAAAACGTGTAATAACGCCGAAACACTTGTTTTGTCCAACCAAATAAAACCAACCCCATGGTCCCATACAATCACAGTTCCCATCCAAAATTCCGCTCACACAAACCCGAACGGGACAAAACACGTAAAACTAACAACATTATAACACAAAAACCACTAATCCTACGGATAGGGCCATTCCACTACAATTTGCACACGTAGATAATTCAATTGTGACAGTTTCAGGCGATATATCATGGGGCCTCAGCTTAATGGATTTCTGTAAAGGCCGCAGGGAGGCCGGCGGTGTAGACACGGCTTAAAATGTAAAGTCATGCTTATCATTTGGGGTGGAAGGTGGCATTTTGGGCGTTTTGTCATTTCTGGTGCGTTGTCGATATGTTAACGGGTAGTGTGGAATAGGCCTTATATTGTTTTCTTGGAACCAAGCGACTCTTTTTTATTCGACTTCCAAAAGGAAGAGGTTCTCAATTCGATTGGTATTTTTTTTTAAATAGATGATGTAGGTTACAAATCTATTGACTTTGAGAAACACAAGAAGATTCTTTTTTGCCATACTTTGTGTTACATGTCTATAACGTCCCACTGCTGGGACACGGATCTTCTCCATATGAGAGGGAGTGGTCACATCCAAGACGCGGTCACATGTCTTCGGATTTTTGGTTCCACGACGATAGTTTTCTTACGATGTTTTCCTTCACCTGTCGAAAGTCTTTGTTAGTTTTCAATAAAATCGAATCCTTTGCTAAAGTGCTAGGTTTTTAACAAAAAAAGCGTACCATCCAATTTTCCTGCAACAGAAAAGATTTTTTTATTTTTATTATTATTATTAAGTTCTTCTAGAAAGAAACCTCTTTGTCGTCTGTTAGGACATTTGAACAAAGACTTAAAAAAGTCTTCAAAAACACCACCTTACCTTCACCTTATTCTCCGATATAAAACCTGACACAAAGGGTATATAACGCGTTACCAATACAGGTGAATGGCCTGTAAATCACTTTTACCACTGAATATCCACATATGACGTCACTGATAACACTGCGGTTCATTGGACACGGTGATAAAGGATATTGCATCTTATATGCAAGTACTAAGAGAGAAATATAAGATAGATAAACCACGCACAACACACCGAAGTACAACTAAATGACACCAGTTACCTGATTATAAAAACAAGGTGCCAATTTACAAAAAGAAAAACATATTTACGTAATAAGTATAGTAACACCATGACATACTTCAAATAAAATAAAGTGACAAGTATACAAGGTGCGGTGTGCGTCTCAAGGTGAATAAATAATAATAATAAAATTTATTTAAAAAAAAAAGTTGTAAATGTAGTAATATTCTTCGTGACAAACCTCACGTCATCTACCAACATATGAGAAAAAATCATTACAATTTAACCTTTTGACCGCAAGGGCATAAAGGCACGCGCGTGCCCTCCAAGCCAAGACACAAATTCACCAACCATTTTGTTACATATTATGTGTCGTTTGGCGTACAGAGCACGCGCTTGCTTGTCACGTAAATGTGACAGTCTCCGTGGTTGCTACTGATAAATTTCTGATGGAAATACCTAATAACACTGCCCGACCTGGGAATCGAACCCCTAGACCTCATGCTCAGCAACCGCGCTTGCGGCCATTAGACCAACGTGGCAGCGCTCTAAAATTGCGTTAAAAGATCTTAAAATCAAGAAAATCTCAAATAAAAGAGGTTCAATATTACAGAGTCTCAATAAGCCCTCAATCCTACATTGTCTAACTAACTTTCACTTAAAACAATACATTGGTGTCGATTCTGTTGTGCACAAACTATACTTAATTTAGGCTATTGCTATCTTTTACTAAAAGGCAGTGCGAGAAAAGGACGGAAGGAGCTAGGAACTTAAGTCAGAGATGTCAAACTAGTTAATGTCTTGCGCTTCACCGTGACATGTTTTTACGTGCACCCTTCATTTGTATGGAAATATTAGTTCCAACTAAATTTGACAGCTCTAAATTATGTCCGTCTCTTTCTTGTTTTATTAGAGAGAAAAAGATAGCAACAGCCTAAATTAAGTTTAGTTTGGGCACAACAGAATGGACACCATTATCACATATTCAAAAAATTCAACTAAAATTTTCCACCCACAACCACATTCACAGAATATCTTAACACCAATAACGAAGTTATTAAAACCAATTAACACTTACAAAGAGGTCCCATTATCGTTTCTCTTTAGTATTATTATCGCTAGAAAACCTCTTTGAAAAGAACGGATACCATTTTGAAATTATAAAGGGAAAAAAACCAGTTTGCTGATGTATCATTATGAAAAACTCGATCGGTGTCTCTCTGTAAGTCTGTAATTAGTATTTGTATCAAGGGTGGTGTTTTAACTGGATTAATTTAACGCTTTTGTATGTCAAAGGAATTGTATAATTGATGGTTTGTTTGTGAATTAACAAGCTTGACATATGACTGGCAAAATGTGGTTGTACCTACTATAGTATACACCGTTAATTTTAGGTCGTTCTGGAACCGGAAGCCAAAAACTCGATCATCGAACGATTGAGACTGTTTTTTTTTTTTTTCAAAACATAAACTTAAATTTTTTTAAAAAAAATTGTTTTTTTTTTTTTTGTTATTTAAAAAAAGAAAGGGTTCCAATCGTTCCAAGTTCGATGATCGAGTTTATGGATTTCGGTTCCAAAACGACCTAACTCGAAGAGTTAGGACGTAGGGATTAAGTATATGATATGATATGACAGGTGTTTTTAATGAACCAATTAAACATGTGGCGAATTCCATCTATAAAACCGAACGCGATCATCATTATCATCTGCCCACCCTTTTCCCAACTATGTTGGGGTCGGCTTCCAGTCCAACCGGATGCAGTTGAATACCAGTATTTTACAGGGAGCGACTGCCTATCTGACCTCCACAACCCACTAACCCAGATAATACTGGGTAAAACGTAAAAACGATACCCCTTGGTTAAATTATAGCTGCAGACTTTCGGGCCACTGACAACCAGTAATGACTCAATGATCTACAATTGACAGCGACCAGCGGTTTAACGTGCTTTTCGAGGCAAGGAGGAAACTCGGTATGTAATTGGTAGTCACACCCATCCACGGACCAACCTAGTCAAGCTCGGCTTAACCTGGAGATCGACCCGAGCGGCTGTTATTATTTAGCCAATAGCCGCAATCATTTCAGCTAAGACAACGTTCACGAACTATCAGCATGTTTTCGAAAATTTACACTGACAGCTCCCGAAGTTTTTTAATTGTATCCACCTATTATTATAAAGAGGAACGTTTTTTTGTTTGTACCGAATAAGCTTGAAACTACTGGACCGATTTTACTATTTTTTTTCACGAATAGAAAGCTAAATTATCAGGTAAAAAAAAAAAAGTTCACTTTTTATTTTTATTTAATAAAGCCTTTGTTACTTCACGGAACTAGCTGCGCACAGCGGTTTCATCCGCGTAGATGAAACCGCGGGGCGCAGCTAGTTCCTAGATATATGTAAATAGAACTTCCCGGTACAAAATCCTAAAGTTCTCAATACCTTTTGTATCAAGCAGAAACCGCAATGTTCGACCAACTACTTAGCTAACAAGTCATGCAAGTCACCAATACGTTCCAAGGATCCGACTCGCTATTCCAATTTCTAAGGAAATTGTGTGGGGGATGGCGAAATGAAGTTACTCATAGAACATTGTGAAGTAGCTTTAAAGCGAAGTTGGCTTGAGCGGAGGAAATTGTATTTATGGGAGGTAGAAAAGTGAGGAAATTCTGATCTCCTGTCGAGACGAACTATGCTGATTAGCAAAGTTGGTAGCTGACAGGACTTTCTTTAGTCTGTTAGATGTATTTTACGATTCATCACAAATGAACGTAATGTCCTTTAACGCATAGTTCGTCGAGCGTCGTCGTACAGTTTATAAACTATTACGGGGGCTAGTAATCTAGTTTGTTTGTCACAAAATTAGCCAATAAGTTGCAAATACCTACCGTCATCAATTGCAAAATTATTGTTCTTTTCTACGCGTTATAAACACACGTTTTGTTGTAAAATTGTAAACATGGGCTAAGTTTGACGGAAATAAAAGTTTACATTATTTATAGTTATGATAGAATTTACATGCTACAGGTACAAGAGTTGTTGATACTTACTCGTAGTAGTGAGATTTCAGTAGAAACACCAAAAGGTATTGAAAAGTGGGTTTAGAAATTATTTTATATCTTCCATCTAGCTGATACATTTTGACTGCTTTCTCTACTCGAAATCGCTATCCTTCCACGTTCTCTTTGCTTTCTAACCAAAAATAATGACACCCTGTTTTTGTTTTTTTTTTGTATTTATTTCCTAGCCGGCGCTGTCCCACTCCTGGGAAAATGTCTCCTTCCAATTCTGACCAGAAAATCTTGTAAAAAAAAATCTCTCATAACTTGCTAGGATTGAAAAGTAATCTTGAAGTCTAGAAATGGATGCGCACCTCAACGCTCAACTTGTAGGTCCATCGTAGGTACGTATACACAAGATAATTCAGTAGTTCCATGCGCTGCCGCCGCACCGCTTCTCCGAGTTATAATAAGTTGCTGCCGACCCGACCGACAGTCATAGGTGCAGCCGGTGCGAGGGTACTGCAGTTTCATTGCGAAACATTTATTATCGTCTTACATTTTTAGCTGCAAGAATGTTTATGGCAACGTTGTTGGAACTGTGATACGTAGGTTAATCGAAGTTAGTTAAAAATTAAAACCTAGTTTGTAAAGTTGATCTTTCGTTACGTGACTAACAAAGACATTCAAATATTTACGAGCGATAGACGGGACAAGATGAAGAATAACGTAATCTAATACTTGTTATTATTTAGTAATCGGTCAAACGGTCGCTTGTCAAAATGGAAAACGTTCGGGATCAAAATATTTGTATGACTTAATTTCCAATGTCCGTTCTGTAATTCTTGTAAATCCCTTGTACGGCGGACTGTATTATTGATTTTAACATTTATCTAGGCCCCAGAAAAGGAAGATAACTTACATGGGTCATTGTTAAAAAACAGTTTATGCACCTCTCTCATTTTACCTACGTTAGGAGATTTGGAATCTGAAGAAATATAACGTGATGTGTTTTTATTATATTACTGTAATAATGCCTCTTAATTACTCACATTTCTGAATCTGGCAATCACAATATTGGACCTGGTACAGCCATATTTCTGATTAGGAGATCAGTAAGTGCAAAAAAACCTTCGAATTTGCCTACATTGCACATTGCTTATACATATAGTCAGTGTTCTACACAAAGCCGCGTAGTAACTAACGGGGCTTCCTTTGCGGACGACATCGATAGCTTTTTGCCAACGCTGCGGTTATGCGAATCCCTTCTAATCGATTAAGTTCTTTGTAGTTTCCAAGGCTTTATATTAAAAGTTAAAGAGATATTGGAATTGTTCGAAAAAGTCGTGGTTAAATATGGGTTTATTGATTTAATACTGGTCTACTGAAAATACTTTTTCGGCCGAAGTTGGATTTGCTAGCCACTTATGGGGACTACAGGAGCTAAACGCGAGTTTTATAAAAAAAATTAGAATTATTAGCAAAAAAGCATATGATTCACTGCAATAAACAAAACCAGAAAAATATATGATATTCTTCAGGATATATGCTAGTATTTTGAAAACATAACACAACTAATTTTTTAAAACCATAACATATTAATTAGTAAAAACCATACTAAAATATATGCGATCATTCTGATTTTTTTGGCAAATAATTATACAAGCAACATATTAGCAAGATAGTGTTTTAATTTTTTTAGACCAATCAATAGATTTTCTGTAAAACGCAAAAAACCACTCATTTCGCACTATTCGGCCCGCAGTGACTAACGTAACAACCACTTTGTAGTGCAAGCTGATTAGAACTTTATTCTAACAGTTTTCAAACGAAGTTTGAACCACCACAAATAGAGTTGCTAATTTAGCTCCTGTAGTCGCCATAAGAGCACATGAAAAAGCAGCATACCAAAGCTCTCGACAATTACCCTAAAAAGTCATCGAATGCAGTCGCTGTGGTCGAAATCCGCTAGATGGCATCATTATCATTGATATAATGGACAATCGACTGTTATCTAGGCTTCTAGCAAAGTTTTTCTTTAGGCTAACAATAACGGCTCATCTAGTTTTTTCGTTCACCTTCATATTGAATCATATTTGTGATAAGATTTAGCTCCACAGTTTTTCCAAAATAACAAATCATATAACTGCAGACATTTTTTTTATATGTAATAAATAAATTACAAAAAGAGCGAGCCTATTGCCATCAACCGGCACAAATCCAGGCTCCGTGGCTGCTACTAAGAAATTCCTGATGGAAAATCCAATAACACTTTTCCCGACCTGGAAATTGAACCCAGGACCATCTCAGTAGTGGCGCTAGCGACAAGACCAATGAGGCCGTCTATTAATAAATGTTTTTAAATTTTGTACTAATGAACTGTTTCTTCTTTCCAGGTACATATAAACATTTAACCATGACTACATTTAGCTGGGTAGCATCGGTAAGTTACTCCAATTACCCTGGAATGCGTTCTACCATTAATTAATGCGTATTCAAATGGCCACTCGTCCACCCCTTAATCAAACGCGTCAAAAATCAAAAACGTCCGTAGCTATTGATTACAAAGATACCGGGGCACAAGTAGTGGGTGATGTAACGAAGCTCTACTGTTGACGACTAATAGGACGGTTATAATTGTTGATTTCAAAACATGGGAAATAAAAGTGAAGTAGCGGAATGAAATTGTTTGAGCGTAGTATGTTCTACATAACAGTGATGTAAAATATTGACCAGATATTTTATTCTTTTTATAGCATTTTCATCAATAATGAAGTTTTATTACTGCAAAAAGCAAACACTTGATATCAAAAACCACAACACAAGTAACAACACAATAATTTCAAAACTTCACAAACAGAAATTGAAAAATCAACTGACATTACCATACTACCCGCAAGTATTTGTCAACTCGTATTTGCCCAACAAGGCATTATCCGAAGACTGCCGACTACGGCCGAGCTCGCCCGACCAAGCATGGAATGGCCGGGCCGTACTAAGCTCAGAATACTAACACTGGACTGTTCTGGTCCAAAACAAACGTAGTAAAGCCTGCGTATTTGCCTACGTGACCAAAGAGCACAAATAGTTTGCTCAGCCGGCAAGAAAATTCAACAGGACACAGATACTTGAATGTTGTCCTTGGTTGTTGTGTGCTACGTGAAAGATATGTTGGATTTTGAAATAGATATTACTGGTACAGTATTTTGGATTACAGTAGGTCTAATACGTAGTATTTTGAAACTTTGTTGGGGTCAGCTTACAAAGTAATAACCTATGTCGAATGATATTTAACCAATACATTAAACTTTTGTAAACCATGCTGCTTTTGCAATACCTACATCAATTTATATTGTACAACAGTAAAGATTTTAGTCACACACAATTATATTACACACAAGATTAGTTACGTTCATATAGATACCAACGTTTAAAATCTGGTAATACTTACATACTTATAGTGCGTAGCAAGTTGTCTCAATTGGGACCTTTTCGAGTTTTCACAATGCGCGCGCTAGTAACATAATTATTATTTGCCTCATTTTTATATACCTAATATAATCATCATGTCATGTGAATCATGTGAATTAAGCAAAATTATGTCTGGACTTCAAAAGAGACTATGACCTCTGAGTTTGTTTCGGCTGTTTCTTCTCAGAGTAGTCAGGTACGAAACACCGGCCCCATCTAGTTTAAAAAAAAAACATGACGTGTAAAAGTTGTGGCGGCACATCACTGAATGCTACGCCCATCCTATTTTATAGGGAGAAGGTGTCAAGTGGACACAAGTCTGACAGCTGGAATTTTCTCTGGAGGTTCTCGGTTTTTGTCTGGTCTATTAAATACGTTTCTAGTGGAATTTTAGTTTACTTTATTACACACGATTCTTGTGGGCAACATTCCCACAATTGGTGACCCCGACGTGATCCGTCATGACAGACAAACACGCACCTAGATTGGACGAAGCCGATGGAGATTTTGTAGATGCAGCAACGGACGCCGCAGTGAACAGAGTCGCCGTGCGTCTGCCACCATTCTGGCCAGAAGACCCGGAGGTATGGTTCGCACAAGCAGAGGCGCAATTTCAAATTTCTGGCATCAAAGATGACAGTACGAAATTTTACCATGTCATCTCTCAGCTTGAACAAAAGTACGTTCGCGAAGTAAAAGACATCGTGAGAAACCCTCCGCCGACCAACAGGTACGAGAAGTTAAAGCAAGAGCTAACGAAGCGGTTATCTATTTCTCGTCAACACCAAATAACTCAGTTACTTTCGCACGAAGAATTAGGCGATAGAAAACCGTCGCTTTTTTTGCGCCATTTAAAAACGCTTGCTGCAAACGAGGTAACCGACGAGTTTTTGGGAAGTTTGTGGTCGAGTCGCCTACCTCCCCATGTGCAAGCAATTATTGTGACGCAAACCTCTGGTAGCCTGGAAGTCGTCGCGGAACTAGCGGATAAAATTTGTGAGGTCGCGGCGCCGTTACACCACCAGGTAGCGAGTACAAGCACGAACGCCGCCAGCGTCTCCAGTAATTTCGACGGTTTATTGAAACGTATCGATGAAATGATTACGTCACGTATTAATTCAGAATTAAGCCAACAAATATCGCAACTAAACATACGTTCGCGTGATCTCTCTCCCTCTAGAGGCAGATACCGATCGAGGAGCCGTAGTCGCAGCAATACACGGGGCGTGTGCTGGTACCACAAGAGGTTCGGAGATAAAGCTACGAAATGCACATCTCCTTGTTCGTACAAGTCGGTAAACTAGAGCGATAGTTCGTAGAGGCGACAAACGACTGTCAAGGTGCTACCAGTCGCCTTTTCATGACGGACCGGAAAACAAAGGTACAGTTTTTGATAGATACTGGTTCAGATCTTTGTGTGCTCCCACGTCGATTCCTGCGCCAGTCCAGACAACCTGCGGACTACAGTCTTACTGCTGCAAACGGCAGCATCATCAACACCTACGGTACCATGACTTTGCACCTGGACCTGGGTTTGAGACGAGACTTTGTGTGGAATTTCGTGGTAGCGACTGTGGATAAGCCAATCATCGGAGCTGATTTCATCGCGCATTACGGACTATTGGTGGACTGTAAACACAGGCGTCTGATTGATAGTATGACAACTTTAACTGCACCTGGAACCCTCAGGGTTTGTAACCAAACCAGTATCAAAGCGATATCGGGTTCTACTGAATTTCACAAATTACTTTCCCGGTACCCTAATTTGACCAATCCTTTTGGAGTATTTCGTGAAGTTAAGCACTCAACCGTACACTACATAAATACTACACCTGGACCTACTGTATTTTGCAGACCGCGTCGTTTAGCTCCTGATCGTCTCAAGATTGCCAAAGAACAGATTAATAACATGATTCGAGAAGGCACTGCGAGACCGTCAGACTCACCATGGGCTTCGGCACTGCACCTGGCTCCGAAGAAGAACGGCTGGAGGCCTTGCGGGGACTACCGTGCCTTAAATGCGCGCACTATACCTGACAGGTACCCTATGAAGCATATAGAAGATTACGCTCATAGACTAGCTGGTTGTACAGCATACTCAAAAATCGACCTAGAAAAAGCCTATCATCAAATTCCAGTGGCCCCAGAGGACATAGCAAAGACCGCAATCACAACTCCATTTGGCCTGCTAGAGTTTCCGTTCATGTCTTTCGGTTTGCGCAATGCCGCACAAACTTTCCAGCGGTTTCTTGATGAGGTACTCAGAGGCCTAGATTTCTGCTGTTTCTCTTACATTGATGACATTTTGGTGTATTCTAGAAGTCAATCCGAACACCTGGAACACCTGGAAATGGTTTTCAAGCGTCTGCATGACTACGGTCTCCGTATCAATGAAGGAAAGTGTGAATTCGGCAAAGGCGAACTAGATTTCCTTGGTTTTCACATCACCCAGCATGGCACGCGACCCCTGGAAGACAAGGTTAAAGCCATAAAGGAGTTTCCACCACCAAAAACCGTCAACGGTTTACGCAGATTTTTGGGAATGCTAAATTTTTATCGCCGTTTCATTCCGAACGCCGCCTCTGGTCAAGCACCGCTGCACGAGATGCTGTCGGGATCCAAAGTAAAGGGTACTCATCCAATCACCTGGACGCCACTACTTCTTGAAGCTTTTAACAATTGCAAAGCAAGTATTGTTAAATCCACTCTACTCGCACATCCTGTCATGAATGCACCGTTGGCCCTTGTGACCGACGCTTCTAACTCGGCCGTGGGCGCGGTACTCCAGCAATTGGTAGATAAGGAATGGCAACCTCTTGCTTTTTACTCAAAGAAGCTGAACAAATCCCAACAGCTATATAGCGCCTATGATCGAGAGTTGCTGGCGATATACGAAAGCGTTAAACATTTCCGCTATATGATCGAAGGTAGACACTTTGTTATATATACGGATCACAAGCCAATCACCTACGCTTTCTTGCAGAACAAGCAGAAGTGCTCACCTAGACAATTTAATCATCTCGATTTCGTGTCGCAATTTACAACGGACATAAGACACATTTCGGGAAAAGACAACATCCCTGCCGATACGTTGACACGCATCGAAGCTGTAGCGTCACCTCCTACATTAGAACAACTAGCTCGTTCTCAGAAACATGACACCGAGCTACAGACTATTATCTCCAATCGCTCAACCTCATTGAAGTTGGAACAAATGACTATACCAGGTACAAGCGTCACTTTATACTGCGACGTTTCTCTGCCGAGGCCTCGACCTTTTGCTACAAAGGAGCTGCGTCGGCAGATTTTCAACTCCATTCACTCGATGAGCCATCCCGGAACGAGGTCAACTACAAAGATGGTAACTGATAGATTTATTTGGCCCTCAGCTCGAAAGGATTGTCGCGATTGGGTTCGAACTTGTGAAGCTTGCCAAAAGACCAAAGTACACCGTCATGTTTCATCTCCTCTAGGCAATTTCAAGCTGCCACAATCACGATTCAGTCACGTGCATATTGATTTAATCGGACCAATGCCATCATCTCGCGACTACAAATACTGTCTCACAGCTGTCGACAGATACACACGTTGGCCAGAAGTACAGCCGCTGCAGGACATTACAGCTGAAACAGTAGCAAAGGCATTCTATGAGTTATGGATTTCGCGTTTCGGTTGTCCAGAGACATTGACAACAGATAGGGGTCGTCAATTTACCTCCCACCTTTTCAAAGCTCTTACAAATTTTTGCGGAGTCCAGCTGCGCCACACGACTGCTTACCACCCTGCAGCGAATGGGATGGTTGAGAGGTTTCACCGCACTTTGAAGGCTGCCATCATGGCTCACGGCGAGCAGAGCTGGACAGACGTTTTACCTGTCGTCCTGCTCGGCGTGCGCACAGCTTGGAAAGAAGACCTGCAATGCTCCGTCGCTGAAATGGTGTATGGTGAGCGCTTGAGAATACCGGGTGAGTTCTTCCAATCAACTAAGAATAACCAGGTGAGACCGCCAGATTTTGTCTCGCAACTGAGACATAACATGTCATTTTTGAAGCCACAAGAAGCAGCTCGACACTCTCCAGCTTCTGTATTTGTGCACAAGGACCTCAAGACTTGCAAACACGTCTTTATTAGAAAAGGCGCACCTCGAGGATCTTTAGAACCGCCATATTCAGGGCCGTATCCTGTGTTAGAGAGGACAGATAAGACCGTCACTGTAGAATTACAAAGAGGACCAGTGACAGTCACAATAGATCGTGTCAAACCTGCCTTTATTTTGTCCGATTCATCTGAAGATGCATCGAAGTCGGTAATAGAAAACCCAGATGGTCAACGTCCGGTACAAACCACAAGGTCCGGACTCGTAATTAGATTTCCTAATTATCTTTCTGCAGGTTTTCCAAACTCCAAGGGGGGTGGTGTGGCGGCACATCACTGAATGCTACGCCCATCCTATTTTATAGGGAGAAGGTGTCAAGTGGACACAAGTCTGACAGCTGGAATTTTCTCTGGAGGTTCTCGGTTTTTGTCTGGTCTATTAAATATGTTTCTAGTGGAAGTTTAGTTTACTTTATTACACACGATTCTTGTGGGCAACATTCCCACAAAGTGTTTGTAAAAACCTACTTGCAAAATAAACATCATTTATCATTTATCATTTAATATCATTGGTCACATGACTGTAAATGTCAACGGTAACCGGAACGCAACTTTATTTTAAAAATCGATTTGTCAATTGATAACGTTTTACGAAGGAAATAAAATGATTACACCAACTAATAAACAACCAGTATTACAATTGACACCTCATCATACGTACCTCTACCCCTTTACTCTGTGTACTCGTATGTACAAAGTTGCAAGTACATAAATAACTTGAATTCCCTCTTTGATATAGACATATTGCCACTTTGAACGTCAATTCAAATAACAGCGCCAATACCATTCCTTTGTATCGAGAAATGTATCGACATTTTAGTTGAATTGTATGTGTATTGGGCTGGTATATGAATGTGCATAGTATACATACAGTTTCTGTGCATATTTGATTCGTCACATGCTTTGAGCCGTCAAAGTCGTGAAAAACACCTGAATATGGGACGTAGAACCGGGAAGTGTGACAGAAAAAAGAGGAGGCTTACCCAGCCGTGGGTGATTCCGGGCTGATATGATGATGATGATGGTGATGGTGATGATGATTATGATGATGATGATTATGACGATGGTGATGATGATGATTATGATGATGATTATGATGATGATGATGATGATTTGATTTGAGAAATGCAGAATATCTATTTTGTGAAACTATATAAGTTTTCCAGGATTCGGGAGTAGTCATGATAGAAGCAGAGGTATTATTTGAGTCTTGTTTAAAAATCAGTAGTAGCTCATCGTTTAATGTCACAGCATGAAAGATTTGTTTTAAATCAGATCAACACTTTTAACGATGCATCTTCTAGGACTTTATTTTACTTGATCGCAAGTCTCATCTTCATCTTCCTAGCTTTTTAACAACTATGTTGGGGTCGGCTTTCAGTCTATAGTGCAGCATGATACCAGTATGTATCATGGAGCGACTGCCAATCTAACCTCCTCAACCCACCTGCTGGGTAAATAATAGGTCTGCATGTGGAAAAGTTCATTCCCACCACCATTATTGAAAGTTCATTAAATATCAATCCATATAGCGCCTGAACAGCCCATGGATCCAACCATTTCATTTCATTGTATTTTACAGTGGAAATAATATTCAGTTTCTACTTTCTTTTTGTTTTTATAAAATGCCGGACTACATCGTGCACCAATTACGCTCCACGGCAACCGATCCCTTCCTCACTTTTATTTTATCTTCCTTCTCGTTATAGAAATAGACAAGTATCTTGTTTTTCGACAAACAGTAAACACTTTAATTTCAATAACAAAAAGGAAAGAAATCAAAGTTTTTTGTCTTTCTTTTCGTTCTTAAATATAAACGGAACATAATTTCATCGTTAAAATCAATGTAGAACTTTGTACAAGAGATTTTTGTTGAAAAACTTTTGAGATTTTTAAGTCGAACAGTAATAAGGGTGCAGTTTTACTTCTCCTGGTGGTTTCTACTTTGAACCACGATACAAAAACACGACTTTTCAACGAGAACTTTCTGTTGGCTGAAATATTATTTTACAGTTTCGTTTCGTAAAAATTTTCTGTCTGTTGTTTAAAAAATGATCTTTTTTTACGAACTGTGTCGCTATGGTTTTTATTCAAATAGTGTGTTCAATTTCAGAAAAATAAAATAGTATTTTAGACGCTTATATTTTGTTAAAACTATGTACTTATAAAGGGTGTAAAAAGGTCCCTAACGAAGCTGAACGGCACTTGTTACGAGTATTCCCATAATTCCGATCATTCCAACATCTAGTTACGGAGATATTGGGGGCCAACTTTTTCACAAGTTTTTTTTGTTTTTAATGTAAGATTTTTACTTTAAATACCTCCATGAACTCCGTACTATTCAATGCATTTATTAGCACTACGTTTTGAGGGCGTTACATTGAGTCCTACCGTAAAACATGATTTTTCTGTCCAAAAAAAAAAGTCGTTTCTCAGCAATAATTTTTGCGTAGAGTTACTTAGTTACAGAATGCTTGGTTGACGGCTTCGTGAAGAGTCCGTTTACACCTTGTATATGTAGTAAACCTTGATAAATATAAGTAAAAATCTTTAATCAATCTTCTGAAAGAGTTCCCACTTAGATACCATCTCCGGGTTTCACCAAATGCAACTTGATCAAATTAAATCACACAAAATCAAGTCTTAAGGTTGAAACTCCCATATCCAATGGAACGGACCAAATCCGGGTGTTTCCCAAGTAGTCTATAAGGTATTAAAGCAACAATAGGACGGTTTCATTAAATGGGACTAGCGACAAAATGTTATTTGTTATTTTGTGCCGCCCGGCCGCGTCCGTCACTCGCAACTGGAATTACTCAGTTTTGGGTATTTCGAAGTCCAGAGAAAGCTATGCTATAGCGAGCTACGAAGTATAGCTTAACGAATATGAAGCCATCGTTTTTAAGCAGTTAATTTATTGATTTACTTAGGTAACTGATAAAGTGGTGATGATTCTTTGGTGCGCTTGAGTTTTATTTCAGGCAGAAATCACAGAACGCCACCTTCCGTACTCCTTTTGCCTCATCCACGTTCATACATCTGGTCATTCACGCACGCCGATTGCGAGTACTACGCACCTGACCTTTCTGAAGAACCTCACCAATAAGGTCAGTGTATGTCCTTCTGGGTATTTAACGGCCCAAAACGAAAGGACCGCGGGCAGTTCGACTGTATACAAAAATATTCTACGTCTCAATGGCCCGATGATAAAAAGAAAAACAAATTCATAAACTACATCAAGTACACTTAAAATGTCACTTACGGGAAATCTTCCGTGATTATCAAGTACATTTGGGTGCAAAAGTTAAAAAGTTGAAATAAACTGCTCATAATTATTTTTTCTTAGATTTGTGTTTATTTTACTATCTTATCGTGATTTCTTGAGAAAAGTAATCAATTATGGGCAGAAGTAACTTCAATAAAAGTACTAGGCTAGCATGAATCATCTTCTTCTCCACCCAATCTCCATAAATAATAGTTAATCTCATCGCATATCCTTCGCCTCGCACTTACTCGTACTACTCTACCACCTCTAAAGGTAAACATCTCAGAGTCCACCATTGTCGAACTAGAATTAGGGTTCCTTACCAAATGGGATTGCGGTCACCGTGAAATATATCAAAACGTGTGGCCGCAAGGGTTCTCTCTTTGTTAACCTTTGTAAAGGTCATTGAAAAGGTGCCCATAATTTAATAAAACCCCTGGATTGCCTTGTGTTGCCTTTTTGTTGTGTTTTTGTTTGTTTATACTGTCGGGTGTCAAAGTAATAGAAATGTTGTGTTTTCTGAGAATTTAAATTAAAAAAAATGAATTGACTGAAGAAAAATAATGTTCTCTTCCGTGTAGCGTTTTGGACTTCTTTTTAAAGTTATTGTGTCTGTTCAAGACAGGTTCCATTTCATCTGACGGTTTAAATTAAAGTATTTTTGTAAGATTTCATCTTCTCTTTATTTTTTAGGGTTCCGTACACGAAGGGTAACTAACGGGACCCTATTACTAAGCTTCCGCTGTCCGTCCGTCCGTCTGCCCATCCGTCTGTCTGTCTGTCAGTGGGCTGTATCTCATGATCCGTAATAGGTAGACAGTTGAAATTGTCACAGAATGTCTGTTTTATTCTGTTGCCGCTATAACAACAAATAGCGAGTCCGACTCGCACTTGGCCGGTTTTATTTTC
The DNA here is from genome assembly GCA_941918905.2 of Xestia sexstrigata. NCBI lineage: Eukaryota > Metazoa > Arthropoda > Insecta > Lepidoptera > Noctuidae > Xestia > Xestia sexstrigata. The sequence continues at coordinate 19,448,579 of OW799210.2, read as the reverse complement.
CTACAATGAATTTGCAACCCAGGAATTCATACTAAATTCTTATAAACTAAAGTCACAAGACACGCTTCTCTATGCATTACCAATTTCCTTCATTTTCCTATTATTAACAGCAGCCCATGATGACGTAATGAGCGTGACGTAACAAAGGCACAAGTACCTCGGTCCCTATTACCACGAAGTATATAAAACACGATGTCTGCCTGTTCTTAAACATGTAATGTGAATGTCGTGGTTCGACTCCCAACAGTTTGTCTTGGATTAGGTTTGACTGAAAGGAGAACGCGATTTTTTTGTTAAAAACTCAGATATTACCGTTTTATTTCAATGCTAGGTAAAGGTCTTGACGCTTAATAATAACAGCCGTTCGGGTCCATCTACAGGTGAAGCCGCGCTTGCCTAGGTTGGTCTTAGAATGGACCCATAACATGCCGAGTTTCCTCCGTGCCTCAAAAAGTACGTTGAGCCGTTGGTCCCGAGTCCCCGCTGCCAATTGTAGATAGATCTATGACAGCAATTACCGACATCATTATTTGATTTCTGGTTGATTTCTGGAAGGGCAAGTTAAGTCATAAGTACATAGCAGAAGTTATAAGTTGGTACTCATTTTTGCAAGCCAAATTGTTGAAGAATGCACCTGGAACCAAACATATATCTTGCAATAACTCAGGTGTGTGTGTTCTTGTTTTCTCTTTTGAAAAAGTTCTTTTCTGAAAAACAAGCGGAAAGAAACCTGTATATTAATTACGTGACGTCAAAGTTGACAAACTTCCAAAAACATGACTAGTCCTTTCGTAGAATGTAAAACTCCACTGAAGTAAACTTTGGTGTGATGCAAGTGACTAACATTAAGTAACTCAATTGCACCACACCGTAACTTCCATGCATGACGTAACGAATGCCGCAACTAATTGTAGTTCGGCAGTCCTCAGTCCCAACACCTACAGACACCTCCAACACCCCCCGACACCTCCCGGCACCCCCACAGACCGCCATGAATTAATTATCACGACGTACACACCCGTTTACAACGCAAGTGGGATGAAAATCACGAGGATTTTGTATCCTTCTGGTAGAATCTTAGATGTGTGTAATAAATTATTTTTATATCATATTATTTTTGCAAATACTGGTATCATTGTTTCCTCTTATACGATCCTAACACAAGATTGTCGTAGTCACAATAGTTTGTAAGTCTTTGCGAAAAACGATCTCTGCAGCCCTATTTATATCTGGCCAGTACTCTCTCACTTTTTCGAACTGACTCGAACATTCCAGAGACACATACCAACTCATTAGTCTCAGACTCCTTGTAAACAATATCATCCGTCCTTTTTGCGCTCAATTTAACACTAATCGCCGTACCCACGGACCCTCAGTCACTTCCATTTCGTTACCCCTTGTCTAATCACACAATTAGTCAACCACATTCTCTTACAAAATAACTAACACCAAGAAATTCTCCAAGAATGTTATTGCAAATTAATCTATACGTCCGTTGAAAGTTATAGGGTACCGACGATAACGTTTGACATACAACAAAGGACATTCCACCCTAGCACCCGGGTAGTCGAGCCGTTGATAATTAAACTGCGGATATCCGTGATATAGGTGTCTTCCTCAGATCTTGGGAACAAGGGTGCGTACTTGTCGGTCTGATATGCTTAATATTGTATGGTGATTATTGATGGAGTGTATGGGCAGTAGTATCTAAAAAGTCGAGTAGTTGTTACATGGGTTCTGTTTTTCTTGTTGTGGTCTGATTCTTAATCTGACAATTATGTGTTATAAATCGACAGAAGTGAAAAACAAAAATGTACTAGGGATGCAGGTTTTACGAGGAGGCAATCGCTGACAGGTTAAACAAAACTGATTTAAAAACGATAGACATACGTTGTTGGTTTAGTACTCCGAGTTTAATAACCTCCTCCTTTTTGTTAGTTGGTTAAAAACGAACGAAACATTTCCTATTAAAAAAAGCTTTGGAAATACCCTACCTCTCTAAATAAAAATCACATACATCTAAACGCCGCCGTACGTTGCATGAATAATTAAACCATATTCGAAGCGCACGTCGCATGCAAGTACTAGGGTGACATAAATACAAGGCGTTCTGTAGTGCTGTGCAAATCATTAGCCGGGCCACTCCGCCGGCACGAAGACTGGGCCTTGAAGCTCAAGCTAGACGCTCGGGGCGCGTACGATGAGTGTCTTCGTATTGAATTTGTATGCTGTGTAGTTATGTGTGCTTGGTAGTTTGAGCCCTGGGGGTATGTCGACCTTTTGGTGTTGAATAAATAATTTTGTGGGATAAACTAACAATTATAGGAGTGGTAAGGTTGAGTAAGTTCAACTTAATCGTGACTTAATTTCAGTGCAAAATGTCTGACACGACTGAGTAAACTTAAGCATTTTGGTATGTTTTGATGTATCAGGCAGGAATTACATTAGCCTTTAAGGAGTTCACTGTCTAACAGACTAGCTAGTAGCTTACTTAAAAGACAAAAAACAACAATTTCATGATTCGCATTATCGATGACTGTTTCAAATATAAAAAACAATGGATTACGATTTTTATCTAAGTTCTTTGGATTAGGAAAAAAAAGTGAGTTACCCATTTTTGGTGAAAATTATTTTGAATCTGAAAACTACCAAATACAGAGTTCCTATCTCCACTATCGTAGTTAACAACAACCACTAACTTTTCTCCCTAGAAACAAAACACGACAATGACCCCAATTCCCCAATACAGCTGCCCCAAGCTGGGGTATAGTTTATCAGACGATACCCCAATCAGCATGCTACAGCTAATCGGAACGACACTTACATGACGGGGGACATGTTAAGCCGAGTTCTTTGTGATGTGTCGTGTGTGCACAACACTACAACTGTCAATGCCTATTTGAATGACGTTCTGAAGAATGTATTTTGAAAATAGAAAGGTTTGACGACAGGGTTTTTGAAAGTGAATTAGTGATTTTCGTAGTGAGAGCTTTGATGCCTTGTAATCTTCGATCAACAATACTAATTGTTGATCAAAGCCTGTAATAATCAACATGAAGCCTGTAATCTCCGGCAGACTCTCTCTCTCTCAGGCAGATGTGTACCTATAGTACGGATGTATGTACACATCTGCCATATGGTTATAAGCCCTATTTAATAGGAGGTGAGCCTATTGCCATCAACTGGGCACTAATTCAGAATCCGGGCTGCTACTGCGAAATTCTTGATGGGAAAAACCTGCGACACGTAACCCGACCTGGTAATTGAACCCAAGACCTCATACTTAGCTGTACCGCTTTTCAACCGCTAGACCAACAAGTCAATCCTTACAAAAGACTACGCCATTTTAGCGATATTTCCTTTTTTATATTATCGAAAAAGCACGCTTCGTTTATAATCTCCAAATATATCACCAAGAAACAAAATAGTCCAAAAAATATGAGGGACCTAAAATCCTCTAACAATATACGACACATGCTATTCACAAAAACGTTTTTAGAACGCGTTTGGCAAACAGAAAGGCACCGTAAAGTGCATAGGGGCAGACACGACGCGTCGGGAAGGTTGTAGGCATACAGGGTGTATGCAGTCAAGTATTAGATAGAGGTAGAAGATATAGTTTGTTGGGTAAGTAGGCTATGTGCGAGATGTGTCCTTAAAGTACAGAGTAGTAAAAATTGAGCCGTCACGCAGTACAAGAAGACGGGCATCGGCGCCGAATGAGGCCTAGAAAACGCTGTCGTGGCGACTTAGAGGCGTTGGCCGCACGGAAAGAAGAGTGGAAAGCTTTGGGGGAGGCCTTTGCGCAGCTGTGGGGCAATAAAGAAAATAGAAATACAATGATTCCATGTTTTAGTGGCGCCTTAAATCAAAATGACATGTTTGCCAAGTTTGACACGCAACGCTTATGCCTGCCTACACCAATCAATTGGTTGTTGCAAGTATTTTGATTATTGTGTTGTTCGCGTAGACAGGACTAACCATTTCTCATAAGTATATGAATGTCTGTATCATAAAGTAATTAAATAATTGTCATAATTTCTAGCAGTTAGTTTTCCTTAAAAAAAACCGGCCAAGAGCGAGTCGGACTCGCACACCGAGGGTTCCGTACAAACTTTTTAAAGGACAAACTTAACTTTGCGGTTCGATCCCTAGAAACGGCTATTGCACCAACCGCAAATAATAAGTTTTTAATAGTAAAATCGCTTTTTTTTTTTGTTATTTAACTACATATTTAAAGTTTTCAGACTTTTCCCGTTACATGTGCTTTACACCACATGTAACGGGAAAAGTCTGAAAACCTAAATTGTCAATTCTAGGTCAACCGGAAGTACCCTATAGATTTTGGGTCGAAAACCTATTTGGTAGTTTCCGTTGACCTAGAATCACGAAATTTGGCAAAAAGCAAGGTCTTGGCACATGTAAACGGAAAAGTCCGAAAATAAAAAAAAAGTTTAAAATTAAGGTAAATTTTGGTACTTACCAGTTTACGCGAAAATCTAAATTTGCCCATATCTTTTTATGATGTTGACTCAGGACCTAGATTTTTATACACCTAATATAAACTATATAATAATAAAACTATAGACCTCAGGTTCCTCTCTCAAGAGCCCTGACCACCGGCAGCTCGGACCCTGTTCCCAGCGCTGGTGGACTGTTTTTTTATATTTTTAAATGTTTTTATAGTGTTTTATATAGAAATATTAAAAAATGTTAAATATATGTAAAATAATGAATAAAGAAAACTATAGACCTCAGTATCTGGTATAAATTTCAACTTGCTAGGTCCACCCGTTCCCGCACCCGTTGAAAATCGGTGGTGACAGACGGACAAGAAAGTGATCTTATAAGGCTTCCGTTTTTTCTGTTTGAAGTACGGAACCCTAAAAATAAGTTCAACGTAGTAACAAAAAAAAAAGAGAGAGTTTTCAATTTGAAAAATGAACTTCTGGTGAAACGATGTTCTTAATTCAAATCTTCGTCAGTCGTTCCGTATACGAAAATACGTGTAATAGTGGCCAGTACAGCGTTTAGCAGCACTTAGCTGCAAGTACAGCTCGCAGACAGTATCACTCCAGACCTCGCCCCAACAAGACACACCGTCCTCTTTTGTTTCACTCCTCCATTTAAATTCATCCGAACATTACGCCAGCTTTGTTTCCGCGCACCCGTCGCGATTTTAATCACTTAAGCGCGGCGCGCGCGCCTCCCCTACCCCGCACTTGCTCTTCAAATAAACTCGTAAAATTCGTAATAAAACCCGGTTTTATGGTATGACGCTCAAAACCGGAGCTCATTATTTGTACGTCAGTTTCAGTACTATGCTTGATTGCGGACTCTTGTCCTACCAATTAAACGGATGCGTAAATTAAACGGAAGGAAGGGTGTTTTTTTTTAATATCTTTCGTGTTGGTCGGTGGCACTCGACGCGTGGCGTTTGGAATTTTTTTCTTGTTTGTGAACTTTGACATATCCTTGTTGTATACTGAGTTGATATGCTCTAAAAGGGCATTCATTACAATCTTATTGGTGATGCTCTTCAGAATGGTCAGGTGCGTAATACTCGCACCGGTGTGCGTGGATGAACTTGGACGAAGCAAATATACTTAGAAGAATCTTTCTGTGGTTCCCAAATGAAAAAGATCGTGAATTTCCGCATGTACGTTTGAAAACCTTTCAAAAGATCCGCCAAAAACCACATTAACCCATCCATACCACCTGTTAAAAACAAACACAAAAAAGAACAATTTTCCCAAACCATAAAACTTGCCGAAACACGGTTCAACCAAAATGTTACAGAAACAAGTGAAGTCCAGTAGTTGTGAGTTGATGTTGGCTTCGCGTTCCACGATTATGCATGAGCACACGCTGCAAGCGATTTGATTAAAGCCGAAAAAACACTAGGAATGTATGTAACGTTATTCACATAAATGTATTTATTAAGTGATGGCACGCGAAGGTTTTTTTAGGGTTACCTGACACTTGTGCATAGGTGGGCGTATCGGACTTGTGCAACTTTATTAAGTTCGTGTTTAGGCCTGCTTGCATAAACTCGTGCAAAAAACACTAAAACGTCATACATAATGTATCTGTAACTTCATTTAGAACTTTCACTGATGAAACGGAACACGACCGGCATATTTAAACATCGTTTGACAGCTGTCAGATCTGTCAAGAATTATGACATCGAAAGCGCTTGGAAGTCGTTAAGATGTTCCGATCATGTTAAAATTGACCCTGAGTGAAGGAGAGCCTTGTGACCAAAATAAATTAAGCTCCCAAATTGAGTATCTTCAAATTAAAGGCTCCTGAATATACCTACCTACTCAATTTAATCAATCAAACCCACAAACATCAAATTAAATTACCAAGTAAACGAATTCAAAATTAATGAAATCCAACAACAAGATATTATTAATAAACCTAATTGTATCAATGAAGACCTAAAATAGTCGTTCAAAACTATTCCATCACTACCACCCACATATCTGAAATCAATTTAATATCTTTCACCCACGTTTTAAGTTTCACCCACACAACTCTTTTGGAACCGGTGTACCCTGATCTTAACAAAAGCCTCACATATTTCACCAGTGTAGTTCCAATAGTAATTTTTGTATCGTGTTTAAACCACCCTAGCTTGCATAATTTAAATACCCCTTTGATTTATCGAGTTCCGGAACGATGTAGTTTTATTTATTTTTGCTACTATGATGTGTTTTGGCAAAGTTTTTTCACTGATTAATATTTATTACTGTTTATTCGGATCATTATTCTTGTGGTTACACACCATTTTCACATTAGAGTGTGGTTTTTAGTTTTTGTCGTAATGATCAATGTTTCGTTCTTTCTCTTATGTGAAAGTTAATGACCTTTAGTTTTATTTAGAAGTAGTGTTATGAACGATAAAAAGTTGAAGAACGAATTGATGATGCAGTTGAAGAGTTCTGGGATTAAGGCCACGTACTAAACTAAACGTCGTAAAGTGAATTGATGACCTTGTGACGGCTCCGGGAATCGGTTCAATGCTAGAAGTACAGGACCGGTCAAAGTGGCGAAAATCAGCGCAACATGTATTTTTTCTTTCATATCATTTCTCAAAATTCCTCAGACGCTTCACAAAATGATAATAATTAATTATTAATGAACCGTTAATAATATGTACTTTGGGCCTATTTCTTAATTAACAAAATAAATGTCAAAATTTAATCACCACTCACGCATGACGCCTTGATCGTTGTAATTTGTTATTATCCGACAAGACTTACATTAATACCGTAATTCCCTTTTACGCCCGGCTTTACTATGAAAGAAAATATTTGGAATTTTGCTTCCAATACAAAGGCTTGACGTTCGGACATTGACGGCTTTTGTTTGTGTATGAACGAAGTATCAAATTCACGAAGCGCATTCGGTGTTCGTCGTAACTTTATACTCCAGACATAATGAAGGATCTCTAGTTACTTACTGCTATTATATTTAGTACGAGTATTTTGTAGCCATTTCAGAGTCAAATATAGCTTGCCTCTTTGGTCTATGGTCGCAATTGCTGCTGATGATCATGAGCCCTGGGTCTGACTCCCAAGGGCAGGGTTATTGGGTTTTTAACATAACGTGACCCCTGTACTCCCCGAAGGGTAAGGCAGAGGTTGTACCCAATGGTACACTCAAATTTCGCTAGTTATGTTTAAGTCCCATGTAACACGGGGCGAGTCTATTCCCATCAACCGGGCACAAATCCAGACTTCGTGGCTGCTTATGGGAAATTCTTAATAGAAAAACCCAATAACACTTGTGTCCGACCTGGGAATCGAACCCAGGATCTCACGCTCAGCAGTCGCGCTTTCGACCACTACACCAACGAGGTAGTCATTGGGTTTTCAGTCATAGAATTTTTCAGTAGCTGTCGGATTTGCACTCGGTTGATGGCAATAGGCGTACCCCTAATTATTTGCCTAACTCTTCAAGAATTACAGGCGTATTAAAACGAAACAACAAAATCAAAATATTCACGCAAAAGAACAGCTGAAAAATTACTCACGCTACACAATTTCGCATTACATGACAAAAGTATAGTTCTGTCCAAAGTTTCGTGGCAACCCTACAACCCGTCTACTAGGGCTGGGACACGCGGTGTTTCACACACGGCCTACAATTTGCGACGACGACCGACCGATTAGCTTGCATTAACTATGAGACTACAAATAGCCTTTAATCGCAGCGATTGCATGCTGCGACTGCGACTTTTAATATTTCCTATGTTTCATGGCTTCCTTTGTTTGAAACTCTGTCATTGTATTTTAATTAAATTATGTTATTATTAGAGGGGTAGCTATCATTTAAGCTTTTATGAATTTCCTTTGATTTTGTGTTTGTTGGCTTGTCATTATCTGTTGTTGATATTTTGTTCCCTATTCATTACTCTGTAGGTCTGTTATTTATGCATTGTTATGTGTTATTAAAATATTTGGCTTGCACAAAAGCCATTAATATACTTTACTAGCTGATGCCCGCGGCTTTGCCCGCTTGACAAATCATATACTAAAACCTTCCTCTTGAATCACTCTATCTATTAAAAAAACCCGCATCAAAATCCGTTGCGCAGTTTTAAAGATCTAAGCATACATAGGGACAGACAGACACGACGGGGGACTTTGTTTTATAATATGTAGTGATAGTGAAGTAAAGTAACCTTAAAACCAATTGGACTAATTAAATCCACTGTTTCCCCGAAGGTTTGGGCAGAAGTGTATCTATAGTACACCCATATTTCGCTAGTTATTTGAGTACCATTTAATAAAAAACGAGCTTACTACCATCAAAAATCTGGTTGCTAAAATTCAGTAACAATTTGCCCGAGCCGGGCATCGAATCTAAAACTTCATTCTCTGCAGTATTTCTTGTGACCATTACACCAACGAGGAAGTTCCAGGTGTTTCGTCTATAGTTGCTGCCAGTTAAGATGACAATAGCGGTCATTGACCCACCTAAATTTATTAAAGTTCCTAACTTTGAAAACCAAAAATAAGCCTGTTCCTCTATAAAGGGTGTAAAAAACCTCTTAGCCGAAAGGCACTTGTTCTCCCCGTCATTACGATCATTTTTTTGTTCTAGACCATACCTGGAAACCTTCTAGTTACGGAGATATTGAGTGTCAAAGTTCCAACTTTTTGACGAGTTTTTTTTTAAATACAAGTTTTTAATGTAAGATTTTTCACCCCAAAAAAAAAAAGTTGTTTCCCAGCAATAATTTTCGCGTAAACTTACTTAGTTTGATGTACAGAAAGCTTGGTAGACGGCTTCGAGATGAGGTTGTTTACACCCTGTATATCCATCTATCGTAATCTTCAACATTTTTTAAAGGAAATACGACAAATGGATCATTTGTTTTGGTTCGTACGAAGTGATATTAGGAAAAGGGCAATGACCGCTATTGTCATCTTAACTGGCACCAACTACAGTTACATTTCGAAGCAGTGTGATCTAGTATTATAAAACATGCAGTGTAAACCGCTCGGTATAGGTTACTCCCGGTGCTCTGGCTGTCACCCGGTCTAGTATCACAAGAATTTACAGACAATACTTAAATAACAATAACCAGTATTATCAAGGGGTATCGTATTACCCAGTACCAACTGGGTTGTGGAGGTCAGATAGGTAGTCGCTCCATGTAAAATGCTGGTATTCAGCTGCATCCGGTTAGACTGGAAGCCGACCCCAACATAGTTGGGAAAAGGCTACGCAGATGATAATTACATGTTGCGGTCCCCAGAACTTAGGAAACACTGAAGAAGAACATTATAAAACAGTGTTTTTAATTACTATTTTAATAATGTAACGTTCATACATGGTAGCTATGTAACATGGTACTTAATCTTAATATCAAGTATGGCGCCGGGCGCCACACAATCTCAAGAGGTACTCGAAAACTAATTACATAAACATTAATTAACATTCTAAGATATCTTCTCGATTGATAACATCTGATAGCACACTCGACGTTCCTTGACGTAGGTACTTATTGCGTTACCACCCAGAAACCATACTTGAACAACTAAGCAACAATAAATCTTCTATGCTATTCCATTCTAACACGAGCAAGTAGTGACTCAGTAGAACTTACAGCCCGTCACGTATTCACGTCGGTTTAAACCTAAGCAAGAATTTTTCTTTGTGTAATTTGTTTTAAATGCACACTTTGTGACCGAATTGTAACATATTTCATATATTATAATCCTATTAAGATTATGCTAAAGCGGTCATTTGCTCTGTGGCCATCTGCTCTCTAAACGGGCACATAAAACATCGGGAGGAAACTGGCATGTCCTTGAAGCAAAAATTCGAAGACATGTGACATTTACCAACGTGCACAGGGCCCGCGTGGTTGATCATACCTCACTCCTTCGCACACAAAGGAGGCCTGTGTCTTACCATTCAAAACTTTGTAGGCTCATTTTGATACCACCCAGTAACACATATTTCATCAAATAAGCTAGCTATTATTATTCTATTATTATTCCAGTCAAGCACTTATAAGACACTCAAAAAACCCCACCTTCAATAACATCCTTCATCAAAAATAATCAAAAAACTAATATCTTATAAATGCAGTTAGCACTTTATAGACAACATTACCACACCACTTATATTACAAACCTATCATTATCCATCGTGCATATCATGAAATAAACCACAGAAATCGGACATTCCCAAGAATGGGTAAGTCGATCGCGCTGTCCATATACGACGACAACCTTATTGTGCTTCTAAATTATTCACAGGCTTTACTGCTTGCCCACGACCTACGCGGTCAAGCGATGCGCGTGTTACGGCGTGAAGGCCGGTCTCCACCGAGGCGGAGACAAGACGAGAGCAGAGATGTGTTGTATACCACCAATAGAATTTCGTTATTTACACTTCTCGTCTCTGCTTAGCTTTACTGGAAACGGTTGAACAGAGCGCAATTGTTGAGGACAGCGGATACGAGAAGAGAACTGAGCTGCGTGCGGTGAGCGGTGCGCTGTGAGCGTCGTGCCGCTTTGCATATCCTCTTCTCTCCGCTTCCCATATCTCCGCTCGCCTCTGCTTTGGTCGAGTTTGGCCTGAATGCGGAGAAAACAAATGAAAGAAGTGGTTTGAAGCATGCGGTCAGTCACTGCGAATGCGGCGGTAGTCAAACGAAGGAAACAAAAGACGCGCGCTCGTTTTCTTTTAAACAAGTCGCATCGCCCGAATCTATGAACAGGGCCTAAGAAATCATGCCGCGACAACCCTATTGGGCGTCTAAATTATTTACTGGCTTGTAGGGTTGCTAGCGCCGATGAGATTTTGAGAGAATGATGACGTAATGCTCCTCAGTAATTATGTTGCATGGTGATCGACGGGATGAAGAATAGGAGAGGATAGTTGAGGAACTTAAATTGATTAATCTGTTTGTGAGAGCGAACTAGCCATTGCTTTCTCGATGAGTGTTAGTATATCGTGTCAAAATTGGGAAAGGCGCATGTTTCAGTGACGCCGCTGTCGTATTCACACTTTTTCTTTGACATTTCTTCTTAATAGTATCTTTAGGGCGAATTTCAGCAATTAAACTAACCGCGACCAGCACCTTTAGCTGCGTTCAAGAGTTATCAGCGTCATCTATGCTATGGAATATTGGTAATGACGGCTCTGGAACGCACTTTCGATATTCTGATCGCGTTCATTTTAATTGTTGAAATTAATCCTAGTACTCTCTTCGCTTTCTTACAATAGGCGAGACGACAATAAAAAACTAATTAGTCCGTCAGTTAGATTATCAAAAAATATTTGATCCGTGTTTTTTCTTTTGTTATGTAAACCAAAATTGACGAAGATATGACGCTTTTAAAATTCTCAATACGTCAAACCTAGGTATAATTTTTACCTAGTTCTGACGTCAGGAGCCCCCACTCCCGAGTTTTGATGCGTTTTATCTTTGTCAATATTCATTGATTTACAAAAACAAAAAATACGTGTCCATTAATTTCCAATACACTAACTGACTGACTAAATAGATTTTCAATTTTTTGATACTGTCGTCATGCCTATTATTCTTAAGCCTGCCAACCCTAATCACACACACACACACATAAACGTGCCACAACGTCTAATGCACTTACAGTTTAGCCGTTTCATTTATATTAGATTAGAGACGTCTGTGTTTGAGACATGCATTGTGGAAGTATGAAACTGTTGCGGCCCTGTCTTTATTATAAATGCACGATTTGTGGGGGAGGCTACATATAGATTCTATTGCTTTGTGGAAATGGTAAAAATAGACGTCGATTTGAATAAAAGACTTCTTCGATACTTTCAAGCCAACGGGCCTATCGATTGTCTTTACATGCCGTCGAGAAATATCTTTCAGGCATGTTTGGTTTCCTCACGATGTTTTCGAAGCTACTGATAATAGTACAATATGCACATGAATCCGAAAAATCCGAGGTACGCACCTCGGATTTTTCGGATTCATGGGATAAGCAAGAAAGACTTCGAACCCAAGGCACGCGCCTTGTGTTCGAAGTCTTGCTTATCCCATGACTTGGTTGTCCGACACCACTAGGCTTATTAAAATAGACCTTATAGAATTAGAAATCTGGAATGACATACGTGCTGATTTCTATGAGCAAGCAGCATTGTTGTACCTTGGTCTATAACGTCATAACTGCAAAAAGAGGACCAAGGTAAAAAAATATTATCATAACAGCATTAACAGCCCATGTCGTTCCCAGAGCTGGGACACAGGCCTCCTCTTTATGAGCGGGGGTGGGCCGTGTCAACCACGCGAATCCAGTAAAAGTAATAAGAACTAACCGTATTTTTAAGGTAACGTTGGAGATTTTTTGGATAGTAAAGTGTCATAATTATGTAAACGATAACATACCACAGCTGACCATTAATCTATTAATATGAATCATGTACTTATTACTACAAGGAGTATATATTATAGTCCGTCCTGGGTTTAATTTCACGACACATTGTCCTGGTATTACTTAAGATTCTTCCACCGTTTTCCTGCTCTTTTTTGAGTTTTTGAGAATATGAGAATATGTAATGATGAAGTAAATTACACAAAAAGTAAATTGCTCTGTTATTACAATCTAAAATTGCTTTTCATCTTGACTTGACTTTGACACCCAGATCTCTGATAATAATTAAACACGATTATCTACGACTAATCGAATTTCCACGCCCACTATTTATAGCTAAAACATAATTTATTTCACTTCCCACGTCTGATCATTAATTAATTAATACACATCCCTTTCCAAGTGAAACGCAGGTTCAAAGCAATTTGCTTGCATGCGCGGGCGCCGCTTTTACGCACTTCTTAGAACTTTAAGAGTAGCTAGACCGGACTGTGGACAAGGAATAGATAGGCACAGAAGGCTATATCGGATGAGCGAAACTGAACGCGCAAATAACGACGCTTCACGTACAGCGATTGCAAGAACCTGCAACTGCCATTTGCTTGGAATCACCGTGCGATCGACTTACGCAGATCTTACCCACCCTTAAAACCTTGTCATATCTATTATTATGACACAAACAACCATGAAAACTTGAACGTGGACCCTTTAGGGGATCAATTTACAAAAATCTTTCATAATGCTTGCCATCGTTGGATAAGAATCTCTTTTGCACCATGCTTCCAGTAAACTACTGGGTAGTTTAAACTGTACGTTTTCCGTCTCAGTCGCACGCCGCGCTGTACCGACAATTTAAGACTGTTAAGAAAAATGCAGCTAGCAACGTCATTATTTTAAAAGCCAAATGATCAACGTTTTGTGTCTTGTTCTCTGGACCTGTCTATTCTGTGGTATGGTGAAAGTGTAGTGCATTTAACGTGATTAACTTCGCTATGGTTACGGTATGATTATGGGGTAGGCAGATATTGATTAGATTGAAATTAATAACGGGTATACTGTACAGGTGGTTACGGTTGTCGGCTGGGATTTGATGTAGTTTCAAGGTGCTTGCTATATGAGATACCGTGGCCCCGGAACACAAAGGGGATGAAGGAACATGGATGGGTTTTAGTCAGTAAAAGTCTTACACTCCCTCCTGCTCCGCCCAGAGTAGGAGGAGTCATTTGATGATTTCCCATAAGAAAAAAAAAAAACAAAAAGGTGCTTGCTATATTTTAAATGAATCACAAGGGTGTATCTGATCAGATCATGTCTCACTTAGTGGTGATTGAAGTGCCCGTTTTCTCTCCACATTTGATGATCTGAGGAAAGTCACTGATGCCATAAACGACTTGCCCACTTAATATTAGGTCCTAAACAATAAAATAGTAGCCAAATCAAAGTACCTTAATATTTACGAGAAACTTTAAACAAATACAGTTTATTTCTGCCTTGGTTTCATAATACCTTTAAATTAAAACCACTCAAGCATTTGAATAATCCTTTACTATTAGTTACAGGCAATTTAAATATTTAGATAAAACTACAATAAATCTTTACCCACTACCAATTTATCTTTATTATAAAACGGTAATCTAAAGATTTTGTCATTTTATCACACCGTAGTGTAACATTACGGCTTAGTTTCGTAATTAATGGATTTTTGTCACGATTTTATTTAAATCACCAAGTTTGGTATGCGTTTGTGTTTTTAATGTACTCTGGGCGTAATGGGTGGTCTTTAAAAGTTTTGATGGGTTAAGAATTACGACTTTTAGGCTGTGCATTTTAATTGCTTTTAAGGAAAAAATATTTTATTCGTATTGATACACTCATGTTGAGAGTTATTTGTCATTTCACTAAATCTTTGAAGAGCTCAAGTTAAGGGTGGACATTAGACACACTTTTTAGGTGGGCAAAAGCGAGCTCACTTAGTTTTTCAAAAATACTGCTAAATCAAATGCGGCACCCCAACAAGTGAAGCATACCCTAACACTTAGAGCAAATGCGTTCATGATGATAGCAAATAGTAACATAAAGAATATTCTTCAAGATACATTTTATGACACAAAAATTACGTTAAAAACAAAGTTCAAACTACTCACAAAACATTGTTGTTGTAGTTTTAGACAAAAACTTACATAATTTGCCTATCGTCCTTTTGTCACCCCTTTGTTTCGGCTACTTACAATCTTCTTTGTTTCCAACATTCTTTGTTAAAAACTTCATATTCCATACCGACTTTAATTTCACAGTTTCAAATGATACGGCGACGCCAAATAGTCTGCGCGTTTTTGTAGTAAAACTAGTTCAAATCTCTTTGATAAATTACTTTCGATAAAGTGCAAACGTCGTAAACACGGGTTTATTTAACTTTAAAATAAACTGTTTATTTACTAACTTAATTTTGTTATCATTAATCTAATACACTTCGGTGAACTATTATTGGCGTGAATAATGATCTGCGCAATTCATTTAGTCTTCGATTAATTTGCTGATTCATTGAAAATTTTTAGGTTTATTCAAGTTTCTAAAATCCTAACCTAACTAATATTATGAAGGCGAAAGTCAGTTTATTTGTTTGATACCTTTGCACACCTAAACCACTGAACCGATCATCCTGAAATTTTGCGTGTACGTTACCAGGTTTACAGAAACGGACATAGGGTAGCTTTCATCTCGAAAAAAAAGTACTTTTCCCGAGAAAAACAACAATAACGTTATTTCTTTATATTATTGTGTGTGTGCTTATATAACTGACGTCAAATAAATGTTTTTCTTTCTTTCTTTTATGATAATAATAGATGGACCACGTGTCTTTCGAATCATGATTTGATTTATATACAATCCGAATTGATCGTCAAATTCTAAATTAACGAGTGGAACCTCGGGCAAAAGCTGCTAGAGCGTAAAGGCTTATATGAAGTGTGAAGAAAGCTGTATAATCTTTTTGATGGACTTAAAAAACTACTTAATTTTCACTCCAAGCTAGTTTGCCTTGAAATGAAAAAGTTGAGCTAAGCTCCCGGACTAAGAGATTACTCCAAGAGTCAAGAAAATGGATAGCGTTCTCTTCTCGGCACTCGAGGTTATTATATGACCTCGACTAATATGCCATCTGTTGATAATTATCTACCTATTGTTATTTTAGTTTTAGGATAAGTTAAATTAAAACATAACGAAACGTCACTCAAAATTTAAGGGCTGCTTAACATTTGAGCAGCTCCTAAACTTTAAATTTCGTATGGCCAAACGTCACTTTTGAGTATCTGTTAAATATAAGTACTACTTAAATTTTGAGCGACGTTTCAGTATTCGGGGGATAGACACACTTTACCATAGAGAATATGAACTAATAAGACAAGGTATTTTGAGCACATTACCAACACCCCATAGGTCAAGTTTCCACTCAATAAGAATCTTATACGTAATTCCTTGAAAAACAACGCAAAGCCTTTGGGTCTAGAATTAAAAAAAAAATATCGCAAGAGTTTCTTATTTAACGAATATGAGTAAATATATTTTATTATTCGATTAATTTCTTATAGGGATTTAATTGGGAAGAGGAGCTCGCGGCTAAATAATAACAGACGTTCGGATCGATGTTCAGGTTACGCCGCGCTTGCCTATAGGTTGACCCGTGGATAGGTGACCACCCATTTCATACCGAGTTCCCTCCGTGCCTTGGAAAGCACGTTAAGCCGTTGGTCAGCTGTCATTTGTAGATCTTTAACACTATTTACAGTCAGCCCGAAAGTCTGACAACTTGCAATTGACCGGGTTGTGGAGGTCAGATAGGCAGTCGCTCCATGTAAAATACGGGTACTCAGCTGCATCCGGTTACTCTGGAAGCTGACCCCAACATGCTTGGGAAAAGGAGATCAGCAGACCAGACCGACCGACCTTGCAGATCATGTTTTGTTTAGTAGGAGAAGACATTTGTAGAAATAAGTTCATCAAAATGCCGATTTAAAATCCTATCCGGCACACCTCTTGTTATCAAATGATTCTTTGTCTGCCAAACAAAACATACATAAACTACATTGTAAAACACATAATATGAGCCTCTAATCCACGAAGGGTTAGGCAGAGATGTACCTAATAGTGCACCCACATTTCGACAGTTATGTTTAAGTCCCATGTAATAGGAGGCGATCCTCTGGCCATCAACCGGGCGTAAATCCAGACTTCTTGGATGCTACTGAGAAATTCGTGACGGAAAAACCCAATATCACTTTGCCCGACCTGGGAATCAAATCCAACACCTCATTCGCAGCAGTTGCACTAGCAACGAGGCAACAAACAGCATACATCAACCATACATAAATATGGAAGTCATACATAAATTAATCAATAACACATCACATAGTGATACACGTGAATCGCTAATACCTTTGACCTGTGTTGATCACAGTCGCATTTATACCAATATGTCAGCTTTGATCATTTTAGGCGAGTCTATTTTAATAACGGTGACCTTTTCACGCCCCTTTGTTACGGTACCGTGTCATGGGCGGTCTATTATGGAGGGGTTGCTACTTGATTTGGTATTTACATTATCAAAGATTGATTGGTAGTGAGGGTTGGCTTTTGAAGCAGTAAGAACATCACTATTGTCATTCTTGTTTAATTAGGTTGACACACAAAATCCAGATAAATCTGGACACACAAAATCCAGATAAATCTGAACACACAAAATCCAGATAATTCTGGATTCTGGATTCTTGTGCTAACCTATTTTTTTACTTACTTACCATCACAAAATAGGCTAGTTTCCACCATCAATAAATTGCAAATCTGTTTAGTCCGTCAGTTAGAGCATTGGAAAATAACGATTAATAATGGACACGTATTTTTTGTTTTTGTAAATCAATGAATATTGACAAAGATAAAACGCATCAAAAGTGTCGTATCTTCCAATTTTGGTTTACGTAACAAAAGAAAGAACACGGATCAAATATTTTTTGATAATCTAACTGGCGAACTAATTAGTTTTTTTTTCAGTACACAGGCCTATGTGTACAAACTGAATATTACATCGCCAAAAAGCCAAAAATCAAAAGTTCCAATAAAAGAAACCACCATGTGCTGAGCAAGCTAGAGAACAAAATATTCGTTTCCACTCTGTATACACAGTTACGGCTACTCCATAATGCCTAACTACGTTACGGGCTCTGAAGATAACTAACATCATCATCATCATCATCATCATTATCTTGAAATGTAAATGCTGCGCCGACCCCAAATGAATTGGGATAAGGATCCCAATTCATTTGGGGTTTTCGCAGCATGTCTTCTTCCATACTTCCTGAAGAATAAATAAAATAAATAAATAATTATTGCTGGACATTACACACAGTGCCATCTAGTGCCACACTAAGCAACGGGTCTTGTGTCGTGGACACCAGATAGTTGATATACTACATAGATACTTTTTGTTTGTAAATACATACTTATTATACGTATAAACTTCCATCATGACTCGGAAACAAATGTCCAAGCTCATCACACAAACATTTGCTACTACCAGGATTCAAACCCGGGACCCTAGAACGTAAGGCAGCTTGACTACTGCTGCGCCATTCGGGTCACCTAAAAGAAGAAGACTCTCAGCAAGAAAAAAACACGTAAAATACAACTACCACTAATTTCCTTGTTCTCTAAAAATCTTTTACTACCTACCTCAATCAATAAATCAAGTCACTTTTAAGACTAGACCGACCAGTCAGCTGCCCCCATTCTCACGTTGCATCGTATAGTGTCATTACATTGTTCACATGTATCCTTCCTCGCGATTTCCTTCGGCAGACCAATTAAATATGTACATACGGAACCTTCTAATGGGTTTAGCGACGTGTGGCAGGCTCTGATTGGTGGCGATTTCTATCGATTGATGGGCGGGTAGGTGATTATTTTAAATGCTTGCTAGTTTCTAGAATTGCTTGGTCGAGTTTTAAACTTATGTACATTTTCTTTAGGTAACCTAAATACAAGATAATCATGTAGGTATACGAAATATTAAACTTATATTGTCACCTACGGGATATCTTCCTTGATTGGTAATTGTTTTGAGCTCCCGATATTTCGACGCTAAACAAAAGAAGAAGGAAGATATCCCGTAAGTGACAATATAAGTTTAGTTTTAAACCATGAAAGCTTAAAACAGTATACGAAATATTAGGCTTTTTATTGCTTTGAGACAAGCATGCACGATTGTCGACTATACGAGTATCATCGCTTACAATGAGGAGAAATAGTTAGGTAATAAACACAAGTTACACAAGCTTGTTTTATGTAAAAACATTACCTTCCTTTTGGGCTCTTCCGCAGTCGGATAAAAATGTATGATGATATAATTTCCTGTTAACACACAAATCATATTCAATTTCCGCAACTGTAACTCGAACGACGTAAACAGTTGAAAAATCAACGAAAAACATAATAAATCGTTTAAATGTACCGACGAACATCAATTAATAGCTAAAATTGCAATTAAAGCCCACTTTCAGCGGTAATATCGCTATAATGAACACAGAGAGAGTCATGGTCACGTGGCCATTTACATAATACGGCCATGCTGGACCATTAAATTGATACATAATGGGTGATAAATGGATCGGATTACGGTTTACCAAGTAATGTACTGTAGTAATAATGCATATACTAGGTAATCGGTTAATACTTGATTGCTTATAGAAAGAGACAATATTTGGGTTTGTTTCATTAGCCACACATCAAGAATTAAAAACGTAATGAGGTAAACTGACGTCATTTCACCTCATTGCAAGCGCAACTTTAAAGTCTCATAACTCTTTCATTTCTAGAGATACGAGTAACTTAATATTTTTTGTCATTTTTAGGGTTCCCATTCATTTTCAGAGTTCGTACCCGAAGGGTAACCAACTGGACCCTATTGCGAAGCCTCCGCTATCCGCTATCCGTATCTGTCAGCGGGCTGTAATAGAAACACTGTTGAAATTTTCACAGAAAGTGTATTTCTATTGGCGCTATCATCACCTTCTTATCCTTGTCCCATGTTACTTGTGGTCGGCGCGACAGTATTTTTCTTCCATTAGCCTCTGTCAACCGTCACGCTATCATTTACTCCTTTATCTTTCATTTCTATTGCTGCTATAATAACAAATAATAAAAATAAAGGGGGCACCCCTACTAAGATGGTACGGAACCCTTCATGCTTCATGCATGACTCGCACTTGGCCAATTTTTTCTTATTAAAATGATAAAACTTAATCTTAAAAAAAATAGGAAACTTCTCCATTCGTGACATACCATACACTTACCAACAGGTATTCAGGCCATCCAAAATGTTTCCAATCCAGACTACCAAGTTCCAATTTTCCAGGCATGTCCCAAGTGGTCGTTACCAAGTTTGGTCGTACGTGCTCCACCGGGCCGCAGGTTCGATGCCTGCGCTGTGCACTAGACGTGACCTGTTACTGTTCCATGAGTACTATTTGTGTTTAACTGTGATTCTAGTTCGCTTTGTTTTAGATTTATGGTAAATAGAAGTTTGTGCGCAGTTTTGGTTGGGAATTGAGCGTTTTAGCTGTTATCTCTTAGTGAGTGTTTAACTAGAGTTGGTTCAGCAAAGCAGGGGGTAACTCAATTATTTAGCTGTGTGATAATCTGCTGCAAGAGTCCTCAAAGCAGTTAGTATGTTTTTAACTATTTCATAGTTGTTGTTCCGAACAAAATGCAGCATGTAAGTTTTGCTTGGAACGCAAAATATACTTTTGCTAAAGTTACCAACTAACAAGAAAAGCACGAGAATAGAAGTCGTTTTTACTTACCCACTAATATTATATTCTTCGTATTCATGTACAAGTGTACTAAGTGCGGAAACCAAAACCCTAACATAGAACATATACGGGTATAACTATATCTGGGTTTTTAGAACAACAGGATTGAACTTCCCATCCGTATTATTGCTTTCACGGTTTAAAACTGAAATTACACTGTCGCTTACGGGATATCTTCCGTGATTTTCAAATTATTCTAAGCTCCCGATATTTCGATGCTGTTGCAAGCACCATGCGTCGTCCCGCGATCATTGCACTTGCAACAACGTCGAAATACCAGAAGCATGTCGGGACCTCAGAATAATTAAAAATCACGTAATATATCCCGTAACTGACAGTGTAAGTGACGTAAAACAATCAAAATCTAACTTCAATCCATTCCTCAGTAATCACGCTCAGTCGAAGTCACCATTTTCAAGATTAAACTTTTTAAATCCACCATTGCAATCACAGTGTTCTTCAAAAACCTCCACAGCAGCTACACTGATAGTGTACATTAATTTGACATTAAAAGAAGTCGATGAGCACATTGTGAAGATTCCTGGCGCGGAGCCAGACCGGAGATGGCGGTTTGAAAAAACCTTTTAAATTCATATTTATCCTTTACTGTTTATGATACTGCCAGCTATAAACAGTTGGGGATTTTGTTGAGACATAAATTGTGATGGTTTTGAGGTTTAAAGACTTGTGCTTATTAAGCGCCAATTTAAGGGTTCAAGATCTTATAATATACCTACATAACAGCCTGCTGTAAGTATTAATCAGTTTTCTGAAAACGTGATCATCATCTACCCTTTTCCCAATTATGTTGAAGTCGGCTTCCAATCTTACCGGGTGCAGCTGAAACATGGGGTGACTGCCTATCTGACCTCCACAACCCAGTCAACACTGGGTAATACGACACCCCTAGGTAAGAGTGCTTACTTTTGGGCCACTGCCTGTAAAGATTGTCAAAGATCAAGAAATGACAGCCGGGATCAACGGCTTAACGTAATTTCTGAGGCACGGAGGAAACCCGGTACGTTATGATGGTCACCTATCCACAGATCATCCTAGGCAAGTGCGGCTTAACGCTAAACATCGGCCCGAGCGGCTATTATTTATTATTTAAAGGAAAACACCTACCTTCATAATTATTAATAACCAGCCGGTACTCGTAACTTGACACTAACCTGTCATAAGCTACTTATAAACGACTACTAACTAATCTGATAATCTGGTGTTATACATATTTACTTCATTTCTCACTCCGTCGAACACTTGGTAAACAAGTAGAATTTAAGAAGCATGTCTATTTATTTATAACCTTCTTCTCCCGCTCTGGGCGGAGCAGGAGAGAGTGTCAGACTTTTACTGACTAAAACCCATCTATGTTCCTTCATCGCCCTTTGTGTTCCGGGGCCACGGTATCTTTTTCGAACAGTCCCGCTACCCCGGCAGGCATCGGTCCTTGCGGACCCCTTCCTTTTTGCTGACTCTCTTTGAGGCGCGCGTGGAACACGAACGCGCCGTTCATTTATATCCTTTACTGAACAATCTTACAATCATTTTATTTAATCTAGTATAGTCGCCAGTCCGTCAAGCTACTACAGTCTGTCAAATTTCTTTAATATATTTTAAACTTTATCGCTAAAGCATTAGGTTCACGGTTGATTGGAAAAATTTGACAGATGTGCTGACGTCTGTATAATTAGTTTCTATTTAGTTATTTGACACCGGTAACTAAAGATTTATTTTGATGATATTATGTTTTTTTTTTGTTTACATTGTAAAGAGTATTCTATTCTATTATATTGCTTTCCAGCATAGGTCTCCCCTCCCCTTGAGGTTTCCACTGTATACGGTTCTGCGCTTGTCTCATGCAAGTAGTTCCCGCTGTTTTTATAACGTCATCCTCCAAGACATTACAAATAAAAGAAAGGGAGACAGCGTCGTAGAGACACGTGTTATGCATTCAAACCTAGTCATTATTAGCTTTTGCACAGCGGTTAGCCAGTAACCCTTATGTAGGTCAGAAATCATCCCACTATAACGTACTACCTGGATAAAAAGTTTCCTAAATGCTAGCCCAGACCATGGTCTACCAGTGCTCATTTTATTGAAATGCGTTCCTATTAAACGCTTCGTGAAAAATCATTTTATACTAATGAACTGTTTTCTTCTTTTCAGGTACATACATCAATGTCTAAACATCACTATTATCATATAAGCTGTGAAAAGGTAACATACGGAAAGAGTCGATGTATGACCAGATATTTGAACGTGGATGAGCCAACTAGAGTATGTAAAGATCGTAGCACTTATT
Organism: Xestia sexstrigata; assembly: GCA_941918905.2. Taxonomy (NCBI): domain Eukaryota; kingdom Metazoa; phylum Arthropoda; class Insecta; order Lepidoptera; family Noctuidae; genus Xestia; species Xestia sexstrigata. Next base: position 19,425,525 of record OW799210.2, on the reverse strand, counting down.
GTAGTACAGTAGTACTACGATAAGTAAAACACAAATAACACACACAGTAATTTACTTATCGTAGTACAGTAGTACTACGATATATTTTGTCTTATTATTTAAATATTTTTTTTATTATTATTTTAATAAATATTATTATTGGAGCTATTGGTGGGCTTTCTCCTATGCGAGTAGGCAGAATTTACAGTAGTAAATTATGCCTACTCGCATAGGAGAAAGGCGTGATTGTATATGTAAAAAGCACAGCTATACCAACATCTTTGCCACGAATCAAGAACTACTAATACTAAAGTTCTCAGCGACTTAGACGATATAGAAAAACCCGTAAACCGTCGAGCAGTTGCCCACCAGACCAACACGTCTGGTCGGAGGATCCTCTCTTTTCAATGAGAGAAGAAGAACTTTACACTCTGGTCTTCATACCCATTTATATGACTCGTTATTCAAGCGGCTGTAGCCAACTTTTACGTTCACAACAAAACCTTACCGAAAAATCCAACACAAAAAACTAACAAAAACCATCGTCAAAAAACTAACCATCGTCGACGAATGCGAATCGTAAAAGTAACGCGCGAGCATCGCACATCGCGCGATAAATCGTCGCGTTTCGCCAATATCGATAGTTAGCCGCATGTGCTGACAGCGGCCGCTGTTCACACCATAACGAGCCGGTAAATGGACGCGCGAGTGTAAAAAGCTGTTTTATGTGGTTTTTCGTGAAAGGTTTTTAAATAATATTTCCTTTTACGGAGTTCAATGAGAAGGTTTATTTAATAACTAGCGGACGTCACGAGATTTCATCCGCGTAGTTCCCGTTCCCGTGGGAGGACGGGGATCAAAAATAGCCTATGTTACTCAAGGTGAATGTAGCTTTCTAATGGTGAAAGAATTTTTGAAATCGGCGCAGTAGTTTTTGAGTTTACTTAGTACAAACATACACACACACACACAAAAATACAAATCTTTCCTCTTTATAATATTAGTGTAGATTTGATTTGTAAGTTGATAAGTTTTTTTAATTAGAATAATATCTTGTAAATAAAAAGAAGTTACATAATTATATTTTATTGCAGGACACATTCTGACATAATACAATAGTGTCCTAATTAGAGCCAGAGTATATTTTGAAAATGATGCCCTAAATTGCCAAATAAACATTAAACCAAACCAAATAACCTAATAAGTATTGAGTATTACACCTAACGTAAGTACAAATAGACAGGATTTTCTCTCAACACAAAAGTAAAACGATTTTTTACGCACAATGCCCGTTTATCTCTCTTAGCCATTCGCTGCCAAAATATCTCACATAATTGCTATCATAACTCACGAAAAAAAAAACTAAACTAATAAGCGCTACAGATGTCGTTGTTAACGGGACATTTCACACTAATCTAGCTCGTTGTCACAGTATAAAAATAACCAGTAAACCAACTGCCTCGTTGGTCTAATGGTCGCAAATGAGACTGTGGACAATGGGTTCTTGGTTTTTTCTATCAGGATTTTTTCAGTAGTACCACTTTCAGTTTGGATTTGCGCCCGGTCGATGACAATAGGCTCGCCCCCTATCCGCGTGTGTGAGCCGATCCCGACCTTTTCTTCCAAGTTGAAACACTGTGTGTTAATACTAATACTGTGTTGTCCTATACAAAACAACATTCATAAATTGTTGCGACGTAGTTTGTGGAACAAGTACAAATGCGCATCGTTGATGTTCATTCGTTTGTGTGGGGCGGACGAATTGATGCTCTGAGCCGCGACGCTTCACGAGGCAGGAATTTAGAAGTCAAGGTGGAAATTATAACGTGTGTTTGAGTGCTTTTTACAGCTGACGCATTTGCCTGTTCTTTCCAAACTGTGTTGAATAGACTTCCTGGCTTGTTTTAGTAATTTTAACCGATAGATTTTTTTGACATTGAGGTGCTGCAATTCAAATTTTTATAATAACAATTATATTCTTTGCAATAGGTGATAGTTAAATTTAAGAGAAGTAGATAAGTGTGCAAACGAGTTTTCAATAAAATCGTATGAAAATCAGAAGCAATTTAGTTTTATAACTTTCACCAAAAGAACAGTTTAGTTTTAGTGAAATTGTTGTAATATTGAAAATCCTTTCTACTTATTATACAGAGGATTTTTATTTTCAATGAACTGTATTTTTTAGACAGAAAACATTCTTTGTGACAGACGTTCGTAAAATTTGTTGAAATAAAATATATTTGCTATTTTCAAATAAAATCTCATGAGATATATATAAGGTGTATTTTGTGTATTCATACACAACTTTTACTTTGGTGGGAGATTCAGGACTTTGTCCCATCGTAAAAGTTGTCCATATTGATAAGTACAATGACCCGTTAAGAGATTTCGTGTATGAATAGGTACACCTTATATATATATATATATATATGTATATATATAGACCTGCAATGCCCCGTTTTAATGTCATTCAAGCGCCAAAACATCCTCCTAGCGCTTTAAACTCAGTGACAAATAAAGAAACGTCAAACTATGACCCTTCGGTGTAACAGGCAGCCTATATTCGCGTCTATCTTTACTGCGCTCTCCCAGTAAAAAGTAACGGTCGGGTCGTCGGATGCATCTCTTATCTGACGCCGCCAGTTTACCAATTAGATTATTTTAACTAACATTCGTGAAATTAGTTTTTCGCTGTGAGGTTGGTAGTGCCGTTAAACTTCATCGCTTATGACCGACGCTGCATTTTTTGGTTAGTTTCTTTTTGTTGGTACTGTGTTTTTATGTTGGTGCTCGTACGTAAGTTAGGAGTTTTTATCGTTTTAAAATGTGTTTAGAATTTTTTTTTCGTTGTGCTGAAAACGCACGTGTTTGCTTTATTTCAATCGTCTTACATACCTAGAAACCCTCATAAAGTCACGCCTACTTCCCACAGAGGCAGGCAGAATTATAGCACGCCATGACGCCACCGATTGTGGACTGTTCTAATAATTCTATTCTCGTATCTAAAGGGGTCCAAGTGCCACGTGTTTCCAGCAGATTTCGCAAGAAACCTTCCCATTTTCCTCAAAAACAAACAAGAACAAGAATTAAACCTTTTAATAAAGAGAATTACAAACAGTAAAGAAAACTATAAAAATCCAACGCAATTGAGCATTTCAAATAACTAACTATTCTCTCTATTCTTTTGTAGCTTTCTAATGAAATGGAGGTCCTCCGCCTTGTAAAAATAAACCTCTGCCGGAGGCGGTGAAACGAGAGGGGGTGAAGTGAGGGGGTCATCTTGTCGCGAAGGCACACTCTCGATTAATTACGGTCGTAATCTAACTCGGTTGAATCCCTGTTTACACTCAGTTTGAATGTCACTGCTTGAAGTTTGACGATTTTTTGTGCGAAAATTAATGGGGAAATGAGTTGTTTCGTTTATTGTTGTGAGAGTTTCGTGTTAAGGAAACGAGGAGGAGGATTCGTTTTTTTAAGATATAATAATTAACATTTCAAATAAAAAGGGTCCTTCTGACTAGTCAAAAATCGGGACGGAAAAATAACGAACGCCTCTCCGGATACTCACAAATACTTTTTACTTCAAAATAAATACTTTGTCCGTTTCTATTATATACCTCTAAACAGGGTTTGGTGAAAAGATAGATCTACGTTCAATATCTGTAGACTACAACTAAAGTATTTTTTTACCTACTTAAATTATTCTGTCCCACTGCTAGGCAACGACCTTCCTTTCCAACTCTCAGGTCCTGGCCTTTTCTGGCCAATCAGTCAGGAACTAGTCTAAAACGTCACGCCAGTGCATGCATGTTGGGCCTGCCTCGGTGACGACGCCCGTCTTCAGGGACGGGTACAGTGTGACGATTCTGGCCCATCTGTCCTGACCCATCCAAAGCATAGTCCTGATATATTAATCTCAAGCCACAATCTACTTACACCAGACAAGCATGATCTCAGAGAAAGTTAGCAAATTGCAGCATTAAATCTTAAAGTCGGACAGGACAGCCGCACTACCTACAAACACGAGCTATATATCGCATTTAATAAATTGGCGCGACTTTAACGAGCTACCAACGAATGTTTCTCCTGAGAGCTATAGCCGGGAACGCTAACGCTGCGAAAAACATGGCTTTCTGTGTAAACATACCTTTATATATTACTGCTGGAGAAAAAATACAACTCCTTGATTGCTTGGGCGCCTAGTACCCCATTGCTTATTTAGGTTATAAATGAAAATGTTTTTCTTCGCTTATGTTTTCTAAAAAGTAATTAATATTTGATCGTACACCTACGACAGTAATATGAGTTTATTAGTTTATTTGCAGCGTCTGAAGGTAAAAGTGAAATAACGTCGTATATTTTCTTAGACAGGTAATTTTACTTAGGTTTATTTAGTTCACTTACAAAATTAGTCTTTATTGCATGAAATAAAGTTAGATCCTACTCAATTTCAGCATCGCAATTTATTTCGATGTTACCTAAAATGTTTTCTATTTACTATTAGACTCCGAAAAACGAGACGACATTATTTTTTACTGGCAGACTTTTATATTAAGACTTAGTTGTTTTTAGGGTTCCGTACCTCAAAAGGAAAAAAACGGAACCCTTATTAGATCACTTTCTTGTCCGTCTGTCTGTCCATCTGTCACCACCGATTTTCTCAGGAACGGGTGGACCTAGCAAGTTCAAATTTTTACCAGATAGTGAGATCTATTAGGTGTCCCTATTAGGTGTAAATCAAGGTCCTGAGTCAACACGATAAAAATATATGGGCAGATTTAGATTTTCACGAAAACTTGTAAGTACCAAAATTTACCTTAATTTTCAACTTTTTTGATTTTTCGGACTTTTCCCTTTACTTGTGCTGTAAGACCTTGTTTTTAACCAAAATTGACAATTCTAGGTCAACCGTAGTACCCTGTAGGTTTTGGGTCGAAAACCTATATAGTAGTTCCCGTTGACCTAGAATCACGAAATTTGGCAAAAAGCAAGGTCTTCCAGCACATGTAAAGGGAAAAATCTTTAAATAGTTTTTTTTTCATAAGTAGAGTATCTTTCAATAAAATCTAGTATTTATAAGAATAACAATCTGGAACTTATGAAGTCACATTTTTATTAATTCCCGAAGTTTGGAAGTCGCACTAGCCGGGCACATTAAGGGCGGCTTCCAGTCAATTGCTCCCGAATATACTGATATTCGGGAATAATGTAATGGCTGCTGTCAAGTGTCAGTTCGTGTTATAATATCAATTCGGGGTGAAACGCGCGGTAATTTGGCCTCTACGGCAAAATATAGGAGAAATTCTGTCCAAAAAACCGAGCAATACCTTGCTACTTTTGTGAACGTTTCATAAAATATTGTGTTATATTTAATTCAAGAAATTTTTCTTTAACATCGAATTAAATAATTTCATTCTATGCCTTAATTAAAAACATAATTTCAATACCATTCAAATTTGCTTGAACGACCGCCCAGTGTTCTAAATCGACTTAAATGCCAGAAAAAAGTATGCTTAAACGAAATTCTTTTTAAAATGTCCAGCGAACTCTTAATTGAATACACTTTGAGGCATTCAAAGTATTAAACGTTTTTCCGCGAATAAAAACGGCGAGCGGTGAAATAGCAGTGAATACCGAGATACCGGAGATACGAGCCAATGGCACACCGCACTGCAGATTTTGAGAGCAACGGGAAAATTTTCAAGTCAGTAAAAAGTAGATTTAAAACTAAAATCACGGTAGAGAGTGTGAAAAAAAAACAAAATGTTTTCCACTTTAAGACATTTTGGTAGACAAAAGAAACATTGCTTGAAATCATTAAAAAAATACACATTACGACAACATCTAAAATCCATTTTTTGTTGTGGTCTAAATCTTTTTCTAGCTATTTTGAAATAGCATCAGTGTGTTTTTTGAAAATCCGGATAAAACAATTGGATTTTAACCCATTCTAATTCCAACAGAGTTCAAAACCCAGAGAACTAGAACCCAGTCTAATTTAATTTAACAACCTGGCTAAGCACTATCACCGAAGTACACAAAACGTAGTACAAAACTTTAGAAAAAGGCAGAAAAAAAGAGAGAGAGGCTAACCATGTTTGTTTCTAGAGAATTTTCTAACCGGTAGATAGAATTTAAAAGTTGGTTGGTTCACTGCAGTCACCGTAGTTACCTCAACTAGAGTTCAGCTGCTGGAGTTAAGTGATCACTCGAGACTTTCCCGAGACTTAATTTTTTTCTACGTTTTTCGGCAAGTCGACTCAGTGGGTTTTTTTTAAATTTTATGTTTCGGTATTGATTGAGATAAAATTACGTGATATTGTTTTATGTTTTATGAACTTGTGCAGTATATCTTTCCTCAAAGCGTAAATGTGATTTTTGCACGTATTGCCGGTTCGATCAAAGTTTTAATAACACTTCTGTAACACAACAGTATATAAGAAAAATATTGCAGTAAACAACCAACTCTGCATGTAACTAATTGGCAATGGAATGACCTTTTTAAATAACTCAAAGAGAAACGGAAGCGACGCATTCCCTTTGTTAAAAAAGAAAATAATTAAACCTGGGTTTCAACAAAAATATACCTCCCTTTATACCAGTACAATCCCGTTTCGTGTAATGCAAGCAAAATCTAATTTATTACTACGAATGTGCGCCCACTGAAAAGCTTTTATTTTACTCTTTAAATAAACATACCAGCTTTATTATTCAATTTAACGTCAACACAGAAAATTACAATTTTCGTTGTAATGCAACCGAAATTCGATTCATTGAAACAATCGCGCCGGGTCCAATAGGCTTCGGTTTAACAAAAGAAATATGAATCGCTCGGAAAAGCAATCATTTTCGCTGAACGTAATGCTGCTGCCATATAATGTAATGCGACACCTAAATGCGAAAGCGTTTTAAAAAGCAATAATTTTGTTCGAATTGCTTTCACGAGCATTACCGTTGCATTAAGATGACGCGGCTTAATCGATCCGGCAAATGAACAAAGGCTCACAAATAAAACAAATCGCCATAATTAAATGTGCGAAAAAAATAAACTGCAATTGGATCCAATGCGACACACACAAAGGCAGTTGGACGAAAAAAAGAAACCGCCCAAAAAAGCTATAATTAAATTTACACGGATTGCTCTCAAACATTTGCGATGCATTTTTTGGGTGGCGGGCGTTGTAAAGAGAAATTGATTTGGACAAAGTGGGCGCGGGAGGGGCGGGCGGATATCGAAAGCTCATTTCCGGCGAGCGGGGCGCTTCCGCCCCCGCCCTACGGATCCGCTCGCTTTTTACTAATATAGTGTAAATAATACGAGCGGATTCGTTTTGAGTAAATTTGCTTTTGTAAGTCCGTTCGGTTGTAACGTTACTTTGGGTTTTTCGTAGATTGGTTAATTGATTAGCGTGAGATGGGTCTATTTGGAGTTTTGTTTTGGTATTTGAGTTTCCATTGTGTAACCTTAGTAGAATAATGTTCGCTAAAAAAATAAAGCCCATAAAGCTTACGTTCTTCAAACAACGACCTGGAGTTTCGCAAGAATCAAGAGCCTTTTTTCTTTGAAGAAAACATTCTTGCCTCGATAAAACACTTCTAAAAATAAATAAAACATCTAAGAAAATCACCTAGCATCTTTAAACACAATTCACCGCCAATTTATTCAATACTTCATCTCTCGTTGCAAGTAAACCTTCCGATTGGCTACACACACGTCTACCTACTTGCACTCCCCACTACCTGCACCACCGTAACCTGCACTCAGTGCGTTCCATTCAACTCGACATTGATATCCGCTACCGGTATTACCTCTTTGTTCCCCACCACTTTGTAACCGAATGTAGCCGTACAATTTTATTGCCAATGAAATTACGGAAGGAAAGTAGCTTTACGTTTTATATTTTTATGGTTTTATTCCTGTTTATGGGCTGTGAATGTGACGTGGTTACTTTGAGTTATGATGGCCAAATGTTACGGGGTAAAAATAGCTAGGTAGTAACAAATTAACAGATTCCTAAAGACCCTGGTTTATGAAGGTCGAATTTAATTGATATTAAACCTGTTGTTGCTTGCCTCGCTGGTCACCATTTGGACCACCCAATATGAATGATGGGAAAGCACAATACAACAAGATAATTCCTTTTATTTTATCGTTATTCCGCAATCTTTCTATATCCCGCTAAAACCCTGCTAACAATGCTACCAATTTGAACACAGTTCACACAAATTTTACTAGACCAATAGTGGTTCCATTACCTCAAGTATATGGTAACAATAGGAAAACACTTCCAGTCTAATTGAAGACATACGTGGCGCGGTTAGGGTTGACACCGTAGGTTTTTTGGCACTGCAAAACCCGGTTTTTTTTTTCATTCCTGGCTAGTTTTTTTGGTTGGAATTACAGAAAGACGTACAGCGTTCTGCCCAAATACTTTGGGATATGGGAAGTAGGGGGGGTAGCTTGGTAGGTTCTACTTAGTATAGGTATTCATTATTCGTGAGATAGTTCCGTGTTAATTAGTTGGTTCACACTTTCATACACGCTTAGTTTGAACGTGACTATTTCATGTACAGAGGGTTCATTAAAAAGACACGTTCATTTATGACATCTCAGTGAATGACTATTATTCAATTGGATCCCATTGGATGACAGTCATTCAATGGGATTAAATGAACTTACAGGGTTGTTTTGTTGATTTTAATGATTACAATTCTTTAAATACTTACGTGTTACGGTCGCGAATCATACTTTGCTCAACATGAAGCCTGACACTGACCTTCAAATTCACAAACAGCGCTGTGACTTTTTTTTTAATGTCACAGCACCTTGCTGAGACAGGAGCCTTTTGGCCTTGCACAGGACCATTTTGATTGTTTTTTAGTTTTCTCTTGTTTACTTCTTTATATATTTTGTCATGTCTATTCTATCTTTTTGATTATGTTATGTCCTGTGTAAGTTTAATAAATACTTTTCTTTCTTTAAAATTGCAAAAAACGTACGTAAATTTGAATTTCGCGGGCTTCCTTGGCACTTCCCTCCTAACAGCAATCATCTGCCTAGCCTTTTCCCAACTATGTTGGGGTCGGCTTCCAGTCTAACCAGATGCAGCTGAATACCAGTATTTTACATGAAGCGACTGCCCATCTGACCTCAATCCAGGTAGTACTAGATTATACGATACCCCTTGGTAAGACTGGTTGCCAGACTTGTTGGGTCACTGACTACATGTAACGACTTTCAAAGAACAGCAATCATATGAGAATTAAATTCATAAAAACCACTGTGTTTCTGAAAGTGATGCAAACGCAAATGATTTTTGATAAGACTGTAAGTTATTAATTGAATACGGTTCTATCATTTCTAATTCTTCTTCCATTATGATCCTAGTTACCACGTGGCAACCCTGCGTGCAAGTGCAAGAAGGTGGCACGTCCGTAGAGAATTTGTTCCCGCGTTCGGTAATGCACTGTTTTGTTTGAGACGAGTGCAAAGTAAAAGTAAATGTTTGCTTATTTACAATTGGGTCGCGCTATTCTCTGATATGGATCTTTGAGATGTATTATGTTCAGACATAACTTGTAAGATAACACCACTTGTTCTTCTTTGCTAATGTCAACCGCGTCTTTAGTTGAAATATTTTTGTAACCTACGAAATTTGACATATTTTCCGCATGGGTATACTCGTATCGTGTGTATTTTCATTAAGTAAATATTTGTGCAGCTGTGAAATAAATGTAATCAACTAGAATTTTGCGAAAAAGATCATGATGTGTCTGATGAGATGTCGAGTAATAGAGAAGTATGTAAGAAGAAGACATGCTGCGCCGACCCCAAATAAATTGAAATCTTAAGAAAATGATCAACCGTTTTGCCTATCTTGAGCTTAAAAAATGAAAAAAGCTTTAAAGCTTCTAGTATCCATTTTACACTCTAACATTCGCAAACCGTTTTGTAAGTGTTACGTACGTGCGAATGAAGTGACAGTTTATTATAAAGAAGTGACATGTGCGTGAGGTTGCAACCTTCACAGACTAAACCTGCTTACACATATATAACAGTAAGCTAACATAAAAACAACGCCTAATAAAAATAACTGCTATAGTAACGAAATAAGAGAAAATAAATAAAACATTATTTTCTACCAACCTCGATTTTTCCTGGCTGTTACTAATACGGTTTTCCTTGAGAATAGCTCGAAATAAAAACATTACGACGACTTATAAACATTTCCCAACTTCCTGACTTGCCACGTGCCGCGTTTACTTACAATTCTGCCTGAAAAATAATGCGCTTCGGCAATCATCGTCTCACTTCAGAGACACAAAACGCGATGAAATCTATTATAGAGCTGTTACGAGTACTACGTGGTTACAAAAGAGGTACTTATTTTGTCTTACCATAGATACAAAAATTTAAGAGTAACAAGTTGTTGCAATTTCAAAAAAACTTTTGAGCGGGTCGCATATCTGACCGGAGTAGGTAAACACAGAAATTCACTCAGATCCAGCCTCTCCATTTTCTGCCCTCTCAAGCGACGCCCTAAGCCTAGACTCGTATCCCACAGCGGGTCCCTAAGCGCGCTGTCGCTTAGAAACATTTTTTTTTTGCCCCTGGCTAGAGGTCTTACACTCAAAGCACTCTCGAAATAGTCCGGTTAAGCAGAAGATGTTAAAAAAAAACCATAGAAATAATACTACAAACGCGCACACACACAAAAACAAAGCACAAAGCGGCAGAACAAAACTTAAAATTTTGACATCTGTGGAAGTTCGTACCAATTCGGAAACACAAACATTAACGAAGCCCACACATTTTCTTGCTTAACTGTACGACGTTGCTACGTTAGCTATCTAATAATATTCCCAATAGACTAATTAATATTTTATGTAACTCAATAACAGTTTCCTTACAACTAGAAATGAAAACATTAATTAATCTACCTTATTGTTAGTTTTTCTTACAAATAGAACAGTAGGGGGCTAACTAAGATACGGCAACATGATCGCAAAACAATAAGAAGATAGTGAGAAAGATAACGTTTTTTGTATCCAATCCAATAATAATTGTTTTTCTTGTTATTTGTATCAGGTTTCTGTAATAGATTGTTATGGCTCTTATTTTCTTTCAAACGTACAACAAATAAGTCTAGATTTTCTGATCAAAACAAGATATCGAATGTAGTCTAGTTTCTAAAGCTGTACTTACAAGTATATGTCTTACAAGTATTTTTGTACGGAATCGAAACGATCTTATATTTTATTTATTTATTTAAACTTCATGTACAATAGTGGTACATAGGTGGACTTAATGCCTTATGGTATTCTCGGCAACGTCCCATCTCGTAACTTTCCCATTTCTACAACCAAACAAAAGACGTGCAAAACAAGTGAAAAAGTGTCCCAATTCGTAACTAATCGTACATTGAATCCCATTTCGTCAAACATCTCTACCAGTTAACCTTTTGGGTTAAATAGGGCATCTTCCACCACGACCACCACGATCAACTCACTCATCTTTGATCTCGACCTTCACGCAGGCTTGTAGTTTGCAAATCTGAAGTAGATGCTAAGTGTCATCATCAAAGCATTGCATATCAGCATTTTATCTGTCCACTGCTGGACAGAATTCCTCGAGAGGAATTCCACAAACTATGAGAGGTTGTGGGCTGTGCGGTAATCCACCACGGGCGGAGTGTGGATTAGTAGATTGTGTTCGATTTTTTTATTTTAGGACATGCCGGTTTCCTTGCGATGTTTTCGCAATCGAAGGCTGAAATAAATTTAATGGTATTCATCTGTATCTCGTTAGACTGGACGCCTATCTAACATAATTATGTAGTTGGGGAAACACTAGATAGATGAGGATGATGACTAACTAAATAGTACGTACTACCTGCGTGCTGAGAGGTTCTGGGTTCGATTCCCGGGTTGGGAAAATTGTTATTGAGTTATTACAACATGAATTTCTAAGTAGCAGCCACGGTGTCTGGATTTGTGCCCGGTTGATGGCAATAGGCTTGCCCTCTATTACATGGGACTAAGACATAACTGGCGAAATGTGGGTGTTCTATTAGGTACACCTCTACCTATTCCTTCAAGGATTGCAGGCGTGATGTTATGTTACTCTGAAATAAATATCTGTTTGTATTCGAAAAATATGAAATTAATTTATTGTAGTACGTATCAGCCCAAATATTATTAAATAGTTTTCCGCCCAATTCATAACTAATTAAATACAAAGCCAATATCAATTTCTGTGGAATCCGTGCGTCATTGCGAAATGCAATACAGACCCACTTAGCTTATAATTATTACCGAAATACTATATTATATCATTATAATATATCAGAGCTCGGGGGTATTGAAATTCAGTAAGTACTTATGTTACAGTCAAATCTGTTCATCAGGCAAAACTATTATTGACCGGATTAAACTATTTAACAAATTGCTAGCATACGTAACATCACGCTTGGAATCCCTGAAGATTTAGGCAGAGGTGTACTTACCACCCTGGGAGGCCTTTGTCCAGCAGTGAACTCGATAGGCGGAGTTCGTTAGTATAGTAATGTTAGTATGTATGGGTCAAATCTTGTAACTGAATTTCAAACCAGTTACCCCCAACCAATAGGATTGTGTCCTGAAAAAAACTAATTAGTCCGTCAGTTATATTATCAATAAATATTTGACCCGTATTTTTTCTTTCGTTACGTAAACCAAAATTGACGAAGATACGAAGCTTTTAAAAATCTCAATACGTCACGCCGTGCTATAATTTTTAGTGCGTTGTGACGTCACGAGCCCCCACACTCGAGTGTTAATGCGTTTTATCTTTGTCAATATTCATTGATTTACAAAAACAAAAAATACGTGTCCATTATTTTCCAATGCTCTAACTGACGGACTAAACAAATTTGCAATTTATTGCTGGTGGAAACTAGCCTATTGAGCTGAAATTTTGCGCACACCTTTGGGTTTGTTGGCACTTTTTATGATATACATGACCTGCATGAACCTGCAGCCTGCGTCTGTTCATGATGATACTCCTCAACAGTTAATAACACGGACACGAAAATTTGTGTATGTGTTTATTTATTTTTTGTAATGAATTTACCTATATGACGTTACACAACATTAGTCAAAACAGGTTATGACCGGTTAACAATTTTGACTGTAACACAATACAATGTTCAAACCGACTGACAACAAAACAAATAGCTTCGATATATCATCGCTCTTTACATGATTTATTTGCGTACATTGATTCATATTTATTGTACTGTTATAATGGAAATCGTGTGGAATGGATTGAAAGGGATGTAAAGCTGCGCTTGCTGGGGACACGTTATAGATGGGTGACAGCTATCTTCTTAATATATAAAAATCACATGTCACTATGTTAGTACACGCTAATCTCCGAAACCACCCAACCGATTTCAATGAAATTTTGTTAATGTGCATGGTTGGTTCCAACTTGAAAGATAGGATAGGATAGTTTTGGACCCGATAAGTGGCGCTAGGTGAAGTAGGGGCGCATCAATATATATACGCGATATTTTTTATAAGATTAATCATAAACCTTACAAGACTCCTGCCAGCACTGTCCCATTGCTGGTAAAAAGTGATTTTTATAGTGGCACTGATGGGAAACAGCTGCTAGAGTTCACCTCGAATAGTGCTAATCCCAGTCAAACATGATTCAGTGATGTTAAATGTCAAGCGGAGTTTACCGAACATTATCATCATTGTCCTGCCGTTATGCCAATTCAATTGTGGTCGGCGCAGTTCATGTCTTCTTCTTCCATACTTCTCTATTACTCGTCATCTCAGCAGTCACCTCCTTTCTAGCCACATCACCCTTCACACAGTCCATCCATCGCGTCTTTGGTCTTCATCTACTCTTATAGTCATCTACATTCATACTTAACATGTTACTTTTACTGAACATCATGAACTCGAATTTGTGAAGGGTTTCCTTGAATCGCCTTTTTTGTTAAATAAAAAAGACTGCCGAATCCATTGTATCTACACGATCAATGTAGTCCCTCTCAGTTAGTTGTTATGCAACAGTATTTAGTTCTTAGTCTTAGCTGGCATACACAGCTAAACTAAAACTAAGCACCATGTAAATCGTAAACTTTTAACTACTACTTCGAACTTATCATGTTTTTGTAATTTTTTGCTTTAAAACTTCATTAGCAAGAGGTAAGCTAAACTTGTGTATAAACGGCAAGCTTTTTGCCCCGGCCTCGTCTGCATGAACTTCGAAAATAGCCCTTGGGAACGTACTACCGAAACCGGTATGAATAGGATACTTTGCCCTAGCCAAAGTCTTGATTACCAGTGTATTCTTTCTTTCCTTTTCGTGTAGTGCCTAACCTGGTGTCAGAGTTTTATGCCTGCCTTGGGCCTATGACTTGGCTTTACATAGAAATATCTGTCAGGCAGGCTGGTTTCTGGGGTTGCGGGACTGTTCGAAAGAGATACCGTGGCCCCGGAACACAAAGGGCGATGAAGGAACATGGATGGGTTTTAGTTAGTAAAAGTCTGACACTCCCTCCTGTTATTTGATGATTTCCCATAGGAAAAAAAAATAAAAGGTACGCTGTTTTCGTCACGATGTTATCCTTCACCGAAGCAAGTGATAATTATGCAATACGCATATGAATCCGAAAAATCAGCGGTGCTTTTCTTGGGTTCGAACTTGAGACCTATGACCGGTATGTAAAGTACAATTTGCCCGGACTCAGGTCTTTACCTGTGTACTGAGGCGTAATAAAATATAAAGGTATTTGTTGATAAATTATTTTTTTTTTTTAACCAATAAACTTCTTGTATTTCTCGTATCAACCTAGATACTCGTACCTAGGAAATCTAGGACGCTAAACGAAAGAACTATAATCATCTTTGCTATGTAAAGTGATGGCCTGAAACACAGGTTTAAATAAACCTAGATCGGGCAGGTCGTTAACAAACATTTGAATTCCACATTATCGTTTCTTGCAATTGTTAAATATATTTTAGTTATAGTTTACTTTTATGCACTAATTATATGTTTCAGAAATAACACTATTGCAATTAAAGGTACATTCTTGTATTTTTTTTTTTTTTTTTTAATAAGTTATGCTTATTCTTATTGCATACAAAAACATTTACCCAGTTACGAAACCTCACCGTCACGCCTTTACATCTGCTTAGGTAAGCAGTACACTTGCAGAGGTACAATAAAACTGTCGTTCGAAGCTATCTATATGACAAAGGGTGATATTTTGTGGCCCCTGTCGTTTGCATCCGAATGTCAGACGTTAGTTTAACGTCGCGTTTGTGGCTTTGAAAATAGCGATTGATAGTTCTTTGCTACTTAGGTAGTATATTGTACACTAAAATAATGTTATGATTTCAGCTAAAAATCCTTAACTACGAGGCCAAGACCTTCCCTAGAAAACATCATTGTTTTTTTTGCTAAATTAGTGATAATGGCCATAAAAATACCATTTGAGAACACAATAACAATTTAATTGAAGAATGAAATTTAATGTCAATTTGCACTCAAATTAAAGCTTTTAGTGTTTCAGTTTTCATTATTATTACTTGAAATCTGAAACATTAAATCATTGAAGTACTCTTATGCTGCACTGCATTTCTCACGCCAGACCTCATGTGATTTCCAGTTGACTCAACACTGACTTTTTTTCCCGCTGACTTCAAAGTCCCACCCGAAAGCTTCATGAATGATGTATGTGAGCCATCAGTTATCTGATCACGCAAAGTATTACAGCGCCACCTATATTCTGGGAGTCACAACTATCGTATTTCTTCATACGACGGACATTCAGACGTGGCACTGTAAATGTTTAGGCACACTGGGGTGTATCAAACTGTAGATGTTGAAGGTGAATGCTCCGACCGACCGATACAACCCTTCAAGTTCATAAAGGTCTAGCAATGACTGACCTTGAAAAAAAATCGTTCCTCGACCTTTATGAACTTGGAGGGTTGTATTGATGATTTTGATGATTATAATTCTGTAACTACATACGTCTTACAATCGCGAACAATATTTTAATCAACGTACAATCTAGCACTGGCCTGAAAATTGCAAAAAACGTAAGAAAATTTGAATTTCGCGGGCTACCCTGGAGCATCAGCCTTAAGTCTAACATTAAAATAAGTTTTAAATAAAGATGTTCCTACATTTGCATGTCTCTTCACATTTAAAAAAATCACCGATATTTTGACATCAATTTGGTAAATTTTATTAATTCAACAAAAAACAACGCAAAATATAATAACGGCAAAATTACAATTAATTAACTACCAATTAAACAACCGACTATTAATTTACTGACTGTAATTTTGCGTTGTTTTTAACCACCTTGAATATATATGATGATGATGATGATGATGATGATGATGATGATGATGAATGAATGATGAATATATAAACAAAACACTTGTTCAAATAATAACCCTCAGCAATCAACTCAACCTAACGCAGTCCACTGCTGGATATAGGCCTCTCTCAAGCCACAACATCCTGTCCTCCATCTGTCATATCTAACCGGTCCCAGCCACCTTTTGAAGGTCGTCTATCCATCAAGCTGTAAAATAATTACCCTCAGTAAACATTTACTACATGAGAACCGTCATAGTATAAGAACGTAATTTTTTACTCAAAGAACGTCAATTTTGAAATAAGAACGAACATGCACTCAAACAAAAGCAGTGTCCCGAGTGGTCCCGAGCAAGCGACTCACCACATTCACTCCGTTCTGTCTCAGTGTACTTTGACCCTAAAGGTTTACATTGACACATGTCGCTACGTTTATCCCCGGAAAAATATTACATGTGCATTTTTTATTCTGCCCCCCTATTCGACCTTTCAGACTTGTGTTGGTTTAAAAAGAGCTTACGCGTGCTTCTGTGTTGGTGGGAAACGCGTGCTTTTTCGTTCAATCATTCTGTTAATTTAAGGCTGTATAAATACAACATTATGGCATTCAATCGTCTCGATGAAAAGAAAGTCAGTGTGGAATTTCTGATATTGCAAACAAATGTTGCGATTGTATATTTTGATTTCTGTGATAAAATGAAGAAGCCGCAGTACGTCTTGAATGTTGGAGCTGCTGAGACAGGCCTCCTCTCCGTGAGAAATAGCGGACTGGAGTCTACCTGCGGGTTGCAGGTAAAACCTATTGACCAATAACCAGATTCTGGATTTTTATTTTTCCCAGTTGATGGCAGTAATCCCACTCCCCATTACGAGGGAATTAAACGTTACCGTCAAAATGTTGGTGGTAGCCTTCTACGAGTAAAGGTACACTTCCGGCTAACGCTTCAGGAAAAACGGGCGTTATGTTAAGTAAAATAATCTAAACCCTTTTAAAAAATTACAAATTCCTATTAACCATCGAAAGAAAGAAAGAAAGAAAAAGTATTTATTTGACTCGCAAAGGACAAAAAAAAAGAACAACCAAAAAAAGTTTAAAAAGTCACACTAATACTAAACTGATCCTGTAGTTCGAGGCCACAAAAAGGCATCTCCATTAACACCTACAAATAAACTGACTGCATTACATCGATAGCAAATTTCATTAGACGTTGAACGAATACCAGCTATTATAGACTCCGGTTTAAATTAAACTTCGCGTATTAACAGGAAGTTAGCGGAGAATTTAACTACTAACTAATTTGTATTCAATATTTTAACGTAATCTATTTATTTTCGAAAGGAATCGAAGAGGGAGGTTAGTAATTTATTTTATTGTTTTGTAAGTTGTGCGCGGAAATAGGCTACATTTGTCGTGGAGAAAGCTTCTTCGTTATATATGTCTTTGTGTAGATGTTGTTAAAGTGAGTATTAATAATGTGCTACAGGCTGTGACAGCCTAGTGCTGTGACCTTCGGACTGGCAAGTCATAGGTCTCAAGTTCGAACCCAAGACACGAACATCTGATTTTTCGGATTCATTTGCGTATAGTATAATTAAACATAATTTAGTCTAGCCAAATCGTTTATTCTTATTATTACATACTAGTATTAAAAGATTATTCATTTATATTATTTTACATTATTATTATTTTACACACATCAACGAACAAGAACGTAACGTGACGAAAACTTTCTGTAAAACAATTAATTTAAGTTGAGGGTTGGTATACTTACATAATTTCACTCCGCGCATGAATAACACTTTGTCACAACACCAATTTATCTCGTCTGCTCGACGTCCGTATGTCACTACAGGGATCCAGCAGAATATCAGCGTCAGTTGCATGCCTGACACATGCTGAGCTGGACTCCCATTTGGTGCAACCTTGAGACGCACACCGCACCTTGTAACTTGTTATTTTAGTTTAATTGAAGTGTGTCATGGTGTTACTACACTAATTTCGTAAATATGTTTTTCTTTTTGTAAATTGGCACCTTGTTTTTCATAATCATGTAAATTGTACTTCTGTGTGTTGTGCTATGTCTATTGTGTTGCACTAAATAAATGGTTTATCTATCTATCTATATCTATCTAATTATCACTTGCTTCAGTGAAGGAAAACATTGCGAGGAAATCAGCATCCCTGAGAAATATTTCTTGACGGCATGTAAAGCCAAGTCAGAGACCCATGGGCGGTATGAAAACTCTGACGCCAGGTTATAAGTCGAGCTACACGATAACTGACAAATGCTTGCACTGACTGGACAGGTCCACTCAAATCTGTGTGGTTCTTTCTTCAAAAGACCATCTCAGACACTATTCTGCATAGTCCTCATGTGAATTGGGCAAAATTATGTCTGGACTTCAAAAGAGACTATGACCTCTGAGTTTGTTTCGGCTGTTTCTTCTCAGAGTAGTCAGGTACGAAACACCGGCCCCATCTAATTTAAAAAAAAAAATGACGTGTAAACGTGTTTGTAAAAACCTACTTGCAAAATAAACATCATTTATCATTTATCATTTACGCACTAACCACACGAGAAACAATAATGTGCTTTGTGATGTTCTTCAGAAAGCTCAAGGGCGTAGTACTCGCAACCGTGTATGACTAGATGTATGATGTATGTATGAACGTGGACGAAGCAAAGAGTGTGTTAAGGATCTTATCAGGTTACCGTGACCCCGGAACATAAAGGGCGATGAAGGAACATGGATGGGTTTTAGTCAGTAAAAGTCTGACGCTCCCTCCTGCTCCGCCCAGAGCGGGAGAAGTCATTTGATGATTTCCCATCCGAAAAAAAAGGATCGTATCAGGTAGCGTTTTTAGTATCTGCCTAACTCTTTTGGGAAAAGGCATTTTAATGTATGTAATCTGTAAACCACATGAAAGAAAACATGAGAAAGTTTAGTGTTTGCGTTTTCAAGCTTATGAAACAAAATGTGTTAAGTTTAAATTAAGCTATCTCATTTTTAAACAACACTCTGTTTCTGAAATTAAAATACCAGATTATAAATCACCCAAACCGAGGAATAAAGGAAATGGATAACGTGCCATGCAAAGGGTCACAATGAAGATATAAAAAAATAAATCAAAGCGAAGTCGGGCGTGCAAAAATGTTAAGATATGCTTTAACCCTAACGTGACGATCCTTCCGATGTTAGGGTTGGTCCATTCTTAACGGAATTGGGACCTTTCTATCTAGAAAACCTTTATATCTAGAAAAACATGTTCAGCAGAAATGGCTTTATTTGAGTAGGTACCAAGGTAAAACGATGAGATGAAAGTCATTTTAACAGTATTTTTAACTGAAATTTCATTTCAGTTCACTTCAACACACAGCACACTGAACAGACAATTTTGAATTTTAAAACCTAACTCGATTGAAAATAGTCATCATGAAGTTTCTTGCTCGTTCTTCTACATAGAGATCTACATTTTTAATTGTTCAACTTGCTTCAAGTTTCAGTTTGACCTTATCAATTATTATAGAACATAATAGGTATGTAGTAACTGATGAGATGACGAATAATAGAGAAGTATGGGAGAAGAAGACTTGCTGCGCCGACCACAAACAAACTCGGAGAAGGGGAGTAGAATGATGATGACAATAGTCCTCCTGACCGTTTTTCTCTCGGCGGCCAATCTTAAGCGAAGATTAGCCATCGGCGCGGAAGATATTATAGTGCACAAGTGTGTGCGCAGGCACAGGCGCACTCTCTTTTCCTTTTTCTCTCATAGTCCGATGGGACGGGTATCCGACACGACCGGAGAGAGATCAGGCGCAGGACCAACGGCTTAACGTGCTTTCCGAGGCGCGGGGGTATCTTACCGCCAACTTCCCAACTCCGGGGTACTACTGAGAAATTTCGAATGGAAAAACCCAATAGCACTTTTTGCCCGATCCGGGAATCGGACCCAGGACCCCACGCTCAGCAGTCGCGCTTGTGACCACGAGGCCAACGGGGCAGTTGATGTTGATGATAATATGTAGTAAACAGGTCCAGGTACTATTAAAGTTTCACCGAAATATCTAGGACTTAGTGACATCCCTACAACCGCCATAGGGCGCAAGTTTCTTTCAAATTCATCCATCTTTTGACAGGCCGGGTGGGTCAGTTAGAGGACGGACGTGCCAGGGGGTGAGGGGGTAGGAAATGAGATCCCCACCCCTCGGGACGTTTTGCATACAGATTGGGTTGGACCGCCAGTCTGCTGGATATGGGGACATACGTGTTTTTGGGGGTAACCTAGTGGAGAAAGCAGCGGTAGGTCAATTCAGTTTTGGCAAGTTGCCTTGTTTCGTTGTTCAGTTGTTTTGGATTTTGTTACAGGTGAATGATTAATAGTTTGGAGCTATTTATCTTGTTGATAATGTGATTTTTCTACTAGAAGACAAAAAAATATTCTCATAAAGGGCCATGTGTACCACGCTGGCTAACTGATCGCTAACGATTTCAAACAATCAAAACCATAATAAGTACGTGAATATGCAAAGGTCGGGCAAAGTGTTACTGGGTTTTTCCACAAGAATTTTCTCCGGACAACTTACACGGGACTTAAACATATCTAGCAAAATAAATGAATGTGTATTCAAGTTGACGAACGAATGAGTCATACTATGTTTTATTTTTCCTACCCCTCTAAACCACTGTCTGTCCACACAGTGGTGTACAGTGGTCCACAGTGTAAAAGAGGTCCGTGGTCATTTAAGCACCATTACCGTTTGACCCTCCCTTTGTTGCTCTCGTTGCTCTCCAAATGGACTATTTGCCTATCTACATAATTTAGACATGAGTTCACACAAGTATCTTGCTTTTTAACTTTTTTTTGGCTAACAAAAACATTTTGGTAGAAATACTTGGGTTTTGACGGGAGTTTATTAGGCAACCTTGGATGTTGTAACTTAGTTTTTTAGCCCCTAATTTGTTTGGGTAAAATTGTTTGTAATTTTGTGAGCGAAAATTATGAATGGACTAGATTTTTTTTAACTTAATTTTTTGTATACGGAATCCGTAATTGTGACAACTGACGGCCTCGTTGGTCTGGTCACAAGCACGACTGCTGAGCTTGAGGCCCTGAGTTCGATTCCCGGGTCGGGCAAAGTGTCATTGGGTCTTTCCATTGGAATTTTCTTAGTAGCAGCTACGGAGTCAAGATTTGCGCCCGGTTGATGGCAATAAGCTCGCCCCCTATTACATGAAACTTAAACATAACTGGCGAAATGTGTATGTACTATTAGGTACACTTCTGCCTAACCCTTTGGGGATTACAGGCGTGATGTTAGGTAATGTTATGTAATTATAACTGAAGTTGTACAGAATTTAATTTTCAATTCTGGAAAAGTTGATTTCTGGCATATTTTCTGCGATGAAAAACCTTTCGGTCACTCGAATTTTGGAAATACGCAAAATTACTCAAATCTCATCTAGCCTTTAAAAATTGCTTGATTAAAGCCTTCCCTTTGATCTAGCTAACATAAAGTACGTATACCACGAATTCCCTACTGGTTGAAAGTATAATTGGATTTTGTCGGTTTAAAAAAGTGGGATCCCAATAAATTGGTAGGCTCCCGGCATCACCTGGGACCAAACGTATCAGCACCGAGTTGGGGATGTACGATGGGCTGGAAAAATGCTAATTGCGTAAGCCTTTTGTTTTATAACGAGTAAAATTATGTCGGCAGTGAATATGTAAAAAGTTTTCCACATTTTTACCCGACTGCCAAGGAAGGGTTATGTTTTTCGCGCGTATCTTGTATGTTTCTTTGTAAATTTCTTTGCAACCTCGTATGTTCCAAATTGCTGGATGGATTTGGACGATTAAGGTAGGTATCATTAGATTTGTCTTCTAATTTTTGGCGCTAAATTATTGTCGTTAATTTTTTTTTTTTCAACCAAACGTATCGAGTTGGATATCAAAACAAAGGAAAGGAGATTACAAATCTCAAATAAAGGTACATAATACAAATTGTAGTCGGGTTTTTTGATACTTTTAATTAAATGTTACTTGTTTCTTCTTATTTTTGGCGCTAAATTATTGTCGTTAATTTTTTTTTTTTCAACCAAACGTATCGAGTTGGATATCAAAACAAAGGAAAGGAGATTACAAATCTCAAATAAAGGTACATAATACAAATTGTAGTCGGGTTTTTTGATACTTTTAATTAAATGTTACTTGTTTTAGGCAAGGATTCACTATAAGAAACACTATAGGATACACTCACTGCCATCTAAATGTGCATCATAGAAAGAATAATAATGATCAACTTGACATAGGCCTTCTTACTTGAATATCATCCTACCTTTTATATTTGTACGCCCCTTCAGGCAAAACATGACTGCGATATAATTTGATGTAACATCTTGCATGCTATGTGTGTTTAGACTCATGTTTTGGACAAATAAAAACTATTTTATCTTCAATCCCTCGGTCGTTCTCAGCTCCTTGTTGGGACCATAACCCTGAGGTCAAATCTAGCCTAATATTATACTTTTCTTCAATCTACAAAGCTTTTTCCCAACTATGTTGGTTAGCTTACAAACGAACTAAATGCTACTGAATACCATTACATGTAGCGACTGCCTATCTAACCTCCTCAATCCAGTTACTGGTTAATACGATATCCTTTGGTATCTTCACGACATCATCTGCCTAGCCTATACCCAACTATGTCGGGGTCGGCTTCCAGTCTAACCAGATCCAGCTGAATGCCGGTATTTTACATGAAGCGACTGCCTATCTGACCTCCGCAACCCAGTTAGTACTGGGTAATACGATACCCCCCTGGTAAAACTGGTAAGACTGGTTGTCAGACGTTGGTATCTTCACGACATCAACTTGATTTCTTTTTCAATAGTGAAGCTCATACTATAAAACCGTATTTCCTTCCTAGAAATAACTAATAAAATCTCCGACTACCCACACAGTAAGCCAGTATAAACCTTTTAAAAATCACTTAACTTTAAACGATAAAGTAAGTGACGAACGATTATTCACACAGTGACATTATCGCTCGCAGCGAGCATGATTGATTGAACATTGATTCGTGACGGTGTGAATGCAGCCGCGGGCGGTATATTACGGCCGTGTATCACACCGGCGCGTAGCGTGGAGGGGGAGTCATTTCCTTTTTATTGTTAGTGATAAATAATATGATTTTAGGGAATGATGACGCTGTTTTTTTTTTGAGGTATGTGTAGGATATTGTTTTTCGATGTGTTAAATGAAATTTTGTTGCGGAAATAAGAAATTGTAGATGTAAATTAAACTTAGATTCAGAAATTAAAAGAAAAATTAAGGTAGAAGGTATCTATATTATTATGTAATGCTTCCACTTAAGTATCTTAAAATATCTTCCATTCAACTCGTAATATTCTTGAATACAAAAGTAATGGATACGGGAGCAAAATATAATACTCCAATCTAAAATAAAAATACAAATCACGAAATGTGCGCCGATAAACATAATTTTATTCCGAAATAACATGAACATTTTCGTAGCAAACAATTGGGTCTACGAACGTAGCGCGTAGCAACTCCGTAGCGACTCGTAGCCGGTGCTACGCAGGGTGCGGGTGGTAACGTAATTATTGAATAATATGGCTCGAGCTTGCTACGTCGATTGCCGTAGCGATAATCGTAGCGCGTAGCGGATTTAATGGTAGGACTGGGTGTTTTTACAATTACTGGGTTTCTAATGGTAGATAATACTAGGCTTTCTGCGTGTAGGTATCCTCATATTGTCACCCTTTATTTTGCCTTATTATATGAGTTTCTGATGGTAGAAAAACATAAAATATAAAGTATTTTTCACTTGAATTTCAAATGTGAATAAGTTATTTACAGATAAACAATAAATCTCCTTCTCATTCCATTCATCACAACAACAAACAAAAACACAAAGACATTGACACAAAACCAATAAAAAATATACTGTAAGTAAGTTTTTATCTGTTTTCTTTAGTAGTGTCTTGTAACAAAGAAATATGTACAGACAGAAGCTAGCAATCACGATAACGAGGGCATTTGTAACGTTACGACACGACGACGACGTATATACGACAAGAATACGACGGATATACGACATGAGTTCGACACTTTAGTAATAGCGGTTAGCGATCATAAAAACATGTTATAATCTTGAGGGTAGTTAAAAGAATTTTAGGTTAGGTGTTGTCGTGTATCTTAAAAGACAAATATTAAGAGTTTTAGTTATTGCTGCCGGAAGTATTTCGGGTATCTTTTATTACACCAGATTATAAAAAAAAAAAAAAAATGAAGTTTACCAGCGCCTGGAGTTTACTGTCTCTCTATTCTCATCTGCCTAGCCTTTTCCAACTATGGTGGGGTCGGATTCCAGTCTAAGCGAATGCAGCTGCAAATTTTATATGGATCGACTTTCTATGACCTCCAAAACGTAGGTGGAATAGGACAATACAATACTCCTTTCGGCGACTGGTTGGAAAGCGGCCATTGTAGACCCCCAAGTAATGACTGTCAAAGATCCACTATGTGTCCACTAGTGGGGGCCAGGGAACATAAGTAGTTGTAAAAAATCATCATCATCGGCCTATTAATGTTCCCACTGCTGGGACTCAGGCCTCCTCTCTATGAGAGGGAATGGGCTATAATCCATCACCCGGGCCCAGTGCGGATTGGTAGATGTCACATGTCTTCGAATTTTTTGGTTTTAGGACATGCCCGTTTCCTCACGATGTTTTCCTTCACCGTTTTGAGAGCAGCGGTGATGAAATAAATAACGCAAAGTAATTCGCCTGCCTGAATTCGAACCCACGACTTACTGTTCGTAAGTCAGGGCCACCACCACTGCGCTACCGCTTTTTTATTTTCGTTAAACAGTAGGTCCCGGCTGTCATTTGTAGATCTTTGACAGTCGTTACAGATAGTCAGTGGCCCAAAAAGTCTGATAACCAGTCTTACCAAGGGGTATTGTATTACCCAGAACTAACTGGGTTGTGGAGGTCAGATAGGCAGTCGCTCCATATAAAATACTGGTATTCAGCTGCATCCTGTTAGACTGGAAGCCGACCACAGCATAGTTGGGAAAAGGCTAGGCAGATGATGATAATTAACTTTTTTTTTTACTGTTAATTTAACCATTTTTTTGTTTTGTCTTGTGCGGACTAATAAATACTTTTTCTTCTTTACCTACAATAAAAACACACAAAAAAAACTTCTCTCTGTGGACTGGGTAGTCGGTACATTGTCTTAATCCAGTAGTTAACGTTATACGTACTGGTTTTATCTGTTACCCCGCAATAAACAGCCGACACTAACCCTAATGTTTAATAGTTGGGCGCGAAATTATTTGCGAAGGCTTCCGCCTGTAGTTAGGATGTGGCTTCATTGAGTTATAAACTGGTATGCTGTTGGTTTTAGCCGGCTTGAAAAAGGAGGTATTTGTATAAGGTATATATATTTACAGTTTTAAACGGACATGGTCATTGGTCACTAACATTACCATTAACACCGAAACGGATCATGATAAATAGCCCAGTTTTCAGTGTTCGTAAAAAGTCTCTGGACGTACGCGATTTTTTCATAAACTTATCCTTTTGATTTTTGCAACTTGTTTAACACACATATGAATAAATAAAATATAAATAGACTTTATTCCCTATAATTTACAATTCTATATTTTTTAAACTTAACCCATTAAGGGAACAGTCACACGAATAACGCTCATATGAATAACACGCGTATAATTCCCGAAGGGTTAGTTGGAGTTGCATCTACAACACAACTACATTTATTAGAACTTACGTTTAAGTAGGAAAAAGTTTTAATTCGGAAAATAAGGTGCTATTTTAGTAGAATTGTCTAGTTGAAGCTAGTTTCTAAGTACCAGGTTGAGAAATTAGGGTTCATTTCAGTATTTTGTAGAGAGCAACTAACCTTTTTTTTTTTTTTTTTTTTTTTTTTTTTTCGGATGGGAAATCATCAAATGACTTCTCCCGCTCTGGGCGGAGCAGGAGGGAGTGTCAGACTTTTACTGACTAAAACCCATCCATGTTCCTTCATCGCCCTTTGTGTTCCGGGGTCACGGTATCTCTTTCGAACAGTCCCGCAACCCCGGCAGGCATCGGTCCTTGCGGACCCCTTCCCCTTGCTGACTCTCTTTGAGGCGCGCGTGGAACACGAACGCGCCGTCGACACGGCCTGTCGTCATGAGACGGACGGACGGCGAGCTAGCCCATAGCCCACCGTCCACAGGCCCGCGCCTACGGTGGCCGGGGGCCACCACGTGGCCCCCGACGCCCGGGGCGTCTCCCGCGGCGGCCGGGACGCTGTGAGGCTCTCTCCCTCTCACGTTCCGCCACCTCCTTCTCTAGCATTACTGCTTCGCAGAAGGAGGTGACGGCGTCCCATTCCGTCTCGCTCCGGACCATGGCTTGCACCAGGGCCGGACGCGAGAGGTCGCCGCCGCCAATCGCCGCTTCGAGGGCACGGCGGTGCTCCGCCCACGCGGGGCACACCTCCACCGTGTGCTCCACCGTGTCCTCCGGTCGATCCTCGCAATGGAAACACCCGGGCGTTTCCTCCCGCCCGATTCGGTGCAGGAACCTCCCGAAAACACCGTGTCCGGTGAGGACCTGCGTCAGGCGGAAGGTGAGGACGCCGTGGCGTCTCTCTAGCCACTCCTCAAAGAGGGGACTTATCGCCACTATCGTGGCGTGCCCTGCACGGGGTTGCGACAGTCGCTCTCTCCATGTCGCCATGAGATCCCGCCGGAAGTCTGTCCGCTGAGCGACAATTTGTCGCGGCAGCGGAGTTTCCCCCCGGCGAAGCGCCTCCGCGCGCCATTCATGCAGGCGCGCGAGGACTATCGCCTCCAGATCCCATGGCGGCAATCCGGCAAGGAGGCACGCCGCCTCGCGGGCGATCGTGCGGTACCCACGGGCCAGCCTTACGGCTACCACCTTTTGGGGCGCGTTCAGGTAGTGGGCTGCACGCAGCCTCAAGGAACGCGCCCACACAGGGGCCCCGTAAAGGGCCATGGACCGCACGACTCCCGCGTAGAGCCTCCGGCAGGAGGCGTTCGGCCCCCCCAGGTTGGGCAGGAGCCGCCTGAAGGCAGCCCCAGTCCGTTCCAGTTTGGGGGCCAAACGTCGGAAGTGCTCCACGAAGTTCCACCGGCTGTCGAGGACGAGTCCTAGGTACTTCAAAGTCGACTCGACACCGATGGATACCCCTCCTACCGTGAGTAAGGATCCCGGAGGTGGCGCATTCCGAGGCCCATGAAAGCACATGGCCTCGGACTTGTGCAATGCCACCTCGAGACCCAGTTGCCGGATCCTCTCAACGACTATCGCAACCCCGCGTGTCATAGCTTCGGCCGCCGCCTCGTGCGACCCCCCCTGTGCCAGCACCAGCGTGTCGTCAGCGTAGCAAACTACGCTGACACCACTAGGGAGGTCGGCGCGCAGCACCCAGTCGTACCCGATGTTCCACAAGGAAGGCCCTAGAACCGATCCCTGTGGAACACCGCACGACATCTCTCGCCGGTTCCATTCTCCACTGCGACTGGGGTAAATGACTGCCCTGTCCGTCAGGTAGTCCCCGACCACTCGACGGAGGTAGGTCGGCACCCGGTGATACCGGAGTGCCTCCCTTATGCAGCTCCAGGGCATGGAGTTGAAGGCGTTGGCGATGTCGAGAGACACCGCCAAGACAACCCCACCCCTGCACACCGCATCCCCCGTCGTGAGGGTTCTCACGCGCATGATGGCGTCCACCGTAGAGCGCCCCTTGCGGAAACCAAATTGGTGTTCCGCAAGATCCAGCCCCGTCCCCGTAAGGTGCTCGGCGAGGCGGTTTGCAATGACTCTTTCAAAGAGCTTGCCCACCTCGTCGAGCAGCACCACGGGCCGGTATGCGGACGGAGAGTCCGCAGGGCGCCCCGGCTTCCGAATGAGGACCAGCTTCCCCGTCTTCCAACGAAGCGGGAACTGGCCTCTCTCCAAGCATGCGCTTAAGAGCCCCTCCAGTCGGGGCCCGAGAGCCTCCAAGGCCAGGACCCAGGCTTTGCCAGGCAAGCCATCGGGTCCCGGGGCGGTATTTTTGGCACTGAGCCTGCGTACCGCCACTCTCAGGTCTACCCCAGTCACTTCCGGAGTGTCGTCGTCGTCGTCCTGGTGGTCCGCTTCCAGCACCGCAGGTGGCGGAGCTATAGGCGGGGGGGGATGTTCTCCCCGCGTAGGGAACAGAGTGCTCACCACGTCCTCCACGAGCTCAGGCCGGAGACTCTGCGTCAGTGGGGGGGCCCAGGTGCGGAGTTTATCCCGCACCATCTTGTAAGGGCGCCCCCACGGATCTCTGTCGAGAGTCCCCAGCAACTCCTCGCGGGCCAGATCCCTGGCCCGCAGGACAGCCTCGCGGAGGGCGGTCTTCGCCGCTCTGTACCCCTCATAAAGCTCCGCCTCGATGGCTGCCGCATTCGGTGGGCGAATGCGGAGCCTGCGATGCCTGGCGTACAGGTGTCGCGCAGCCACGCACGCCTCGCGCAGAGACGTCAGCTCTCGCGACCACCAGTACACCTGACGTCGGGCGCTTCCTGGCCGGACTCGGGGCATTGCCACGTCGCATATATCGGACATGGCCTCCTGGAACCACCCTGCCTCATTATTAATGTCGGCAGGCCTGTCCGGTGATGTCACCCAGGCCTGCACGATCGAGGCTTCCAGGAGGAGCTCCCGGTCCAGCTGCTTTAGCGCCCAACGCGGACCACTCGGGGCCTGTTGGACCGGCGCGCTTGAGGTCTGGGTGGAGACGTCGAACCGGATGTACCGGTGGTCGGAATAGGTCTCCACCCCCTCCATGACACGCCAGTCAATGACACGCGGCGACAGAGCGGGGCTAGCGAACGAAATGTCCACCACCGACTCGCCCCGCATCCGCACACACGTGGGGACAGAACCCCGATTTAGGACGTCCAGGCCCTTCTCCAGGGCCCAGTCCTCCACCATTCTTCCCCGCACGTCTGTGCAACGGGAACCCCAAGCCAAGTTCTTGGCGTTGAAGTCCCCGAGGACAAGTACGGGGAGGGATTGGTTTCCGACGACGACACTCAACTCCGCAAGGGAGTTGTGGAACTCGGCGAGAGTTCGGCTCGGGGAGAAGTAGACTCCCACCACGACAATCTCCCCGAACCGTGCTGCTACGCATCCCCGACCCCTTCTGACACTTTCAAGGGTCGGGGTGCCGGCGGCGGCCGACGACACAATGGTCACTGAGCCGCTAAGGTCCGCCACCCAGTCTTCCCTGGGCAGGACAAAATACGGCTCAGCGACCACAGCGATGTTTATCGACCACTGCGCCATGCTCTGGAGCAACAG
Source organism: Xestia sexstrigata (assembly GCA_941918905.2). Classification (NCBI taxonomy): domain Eukaryota; kingdom Metazoa; phylum Arthropoda; class Insecta; order Lepidoptera; family Noctuidae; genus Xestia; species Xestia sexstrigata. Next base: position 19,395,761 of record OW799210.2, on the reverse strand, counting down.
ATCCTGAGCACAGGCGCAGTGGTTGATATTCGCTTGGAGGAAGCGTAATGGGGCCGTTATTGGCACTCCATTGCCGCTTCCTCCTCCCTGGGCCCTTGTGAGGGCCCCACTGTGGCGGCGACAGCGGCAGCGGCGGCAGTTGCGGCTGCGGCGGTGGCGACGGTGGCGGTGGCGGCGGAGGGCCTACCCTTGCCTCTGGTGGCTTTGGTGGGTGGAGCGCAGGCCTTGCTCCCAGCCCGGTGATCGGCCGGCTTGCCAGCCGCCGCACATGCACCGCAGTGCGGCGTGGCGCAGCAAGCTGCGGACATGTGACCCGGCTGGCTGTAGCGGAAGCAGAGGCCGCTGCGGTCAACCTCCGAGGCGCACTGTACTGACACGTGGTGTCCCACGTGGCAGCGATAGCACCTCAGAGGTCTGGGCTCCAGCAGCTTCACCTGCGCTGAAACCCAGCCCACCAGTAGCCTACGGCCCTCCACTATAGCTTTGGCCGCCGTCACAGGGCAGCATACCGTAACGGTATGCATACCCGTGAGGTCCGGGCGTAGGGCGCCTGCCCTGACCTGCTCAGCAGGACACCCACCGGACCTGGCGACGGCGGCCACCACCTCCTCCTTGGTCACCGAGTCGTCCAGACCCAGAATGCGCAGGTCTGCGCATCTCACGGGCCTGGACACTCGGGCCTCGTCCGCGTTTAGGGACGCTCTGAGCTTTTCCGCCAGAGCGTCAGCGGACGAGCCGCTGGTTTCACCGGGGATCTCCAGCATGCGTGCCCCCGTCGCGGTGACCTTAAGCCGGAGGCCCCCGGTGATCCCGAGCTCCCCGAGATCCACCGTCTCCTTCGCCTTCGCCAGCAAATCGCGGTAAGACACGCCCCTCTTTTCCGCTTCCGGCTGTAGTGTAATCACTACAGCCGCGGTCTTCGGGGCGCGGAGCCTAGCCGCGATCTTTCGCGCCCTATGCTGGCGCTGCCGCTCATCATTCCGGGCCTTTTTGGCCGCCTTTCGCCCCTTCTTTTTCTCCCCGACCACCTGCCATCCGGCTTCAGCCGAGGGAGGTGTAGGGGGCTGGGGGGGCGGTGGTGGCGGCGGCAGCTGCCGTGCCGCAGGCACTGGCCCATTCGCCGTGGGCACTGGCGTTGGCACAGTGTCCACTTGTGCAGCTGCCTTGCCCTTCCCTTTTTTGGCCGCCTTTTTACTCGTCGCCGGTTTTGCCGGAGCCGGCTTTTCGGAGGGGGGGGGTGCCACAGCCCTGCCGGAGGGCTGGCTGGACGGCCCCGGTGCGGGTGCGGTAGCCGCAGCAGCCGCGTACGACACCGTGCTCGGCATCGTGCTTGGGCCCGCGGCTGCCCTGTTTGCACCCAGGGCGGGGCGCAGTACAATTCCCTCCAGGACGGAAAACCGCGCCTGGAAGGAAGCCAACTCCTGCCGAACCAAGTTTAGAACCTGGTTCTCCACCGGCATGGGCTGGGCTTGTCGCTGCTGCTGCTGGCCCCTATTTGAAGGTGCCGTGCGGGAGCCAACCTCACGTAGACTGGCCAGGTCTGCGTGGAGCTTAGCGTTCTCTTTTTGGAGAACCTCCATGGCAGCCGTCAGGCGGGCTAACTCCACCCGCAGTTTAGCCACCTCCTCTCCACCTATCGGAGGAGGAGGAGGAGGGGAAGGCCCCGCAAAGTTGGCTTCTGCAGCCGCCATGATGGAGGCGGAAGCCGCGGGTATGGCCTTGAGTTTTGAAGATGTCTTCACCTTCAAGGCCACGCCCCTTATTGCGGCTTCCACCTCCTTTGCGAACCTGGCCTTACGCTCCGCATCGGAGCCGCCAGGTGCACCCGCCTCGTCGACCGACCCGGGAGCAGTCATGCCCGGGTGGCGCTCCTCTTCGGCCAGTCTCACCGACCTTTCGGAGGCAGACAACCCCCTCCCTCTGCCTCTGATCCCACCACGCTTGTTGGTGGGGATCTTTCTGGCCGAGGCCTCCTCCTCCCCGGATGATGACGCTTGGTCGCCATCCTTCCTGGACCGCTTGCGGAAGAACTTGCCGTTCTCCGCAGCAGTCCCGGCCCTCACGCGGCGGGAGCTCTCTGAGCCTCCCGCGCTCGCATCGCTGGATACGAGGTCGGACTCCGACCCCGCATCCCTCCTCTCCTCTTCCTTGCCGTTACCGGCGGTGTTTTTGGGTTTAATAGATTTTTCCATAATTGTTCCCACGAGTATGGGGGAAGTATTCTCAATCTAGGCAGAGACCCCTGTACCTAGAAGGGCAGATTTTGAGTATTTATTACTCGCCAGAGGGTCTGCAGGTACCCTGGCGAGGGTGAGCACTAGCGACTGATTCGTTCCATGGGAACACCCGTCAGCCATACATCCCCTCGCGGTGCGCCGCCGCTTGGGATTCGGGGTAACTTTTTATAGAGGTTTTCTACCTCGCAGTCCGGGCGGTTAAGCCAAGACCCTCGGTCCCTATCGAAGCCGCGAGACGTGATCCACAGCACTTCGACAATGGGATTACGAGCCTGACGGTGACAAAGAAGGACGCATCCTACTCTGTCTGCTCGGAGGCAGGGTGAGTGCACACCGAGCCCGCCCTCACTCCTCTGCTATGCCCTCTGCTGTACAGAGGGTCACGCAGAGGAACGCACCGGTGGTCCTGGCAGGACCCCACCCATGTCAGAATAATTAGCCGCGGCAGTAACTCTCCCCGAGGGATAAAAGGAAATTCTCATTTCCTCTCATTCCCCGGAGAACGATACTGCCGCGCCCAGGGTGCACCGGCCCAGCAGCTGCTCTTCCCTCCAGACGTATCGAGAGGGACCAGCAACCGCCAGACACACGTGGAGGACTTCTGACATCGCACCCCAGAGCAACTAACCTCGTGTTATCTTTATTTGTCCACCCTACACGCTATCAAGAATACAAAAATATCGAATCTAATACCATTAGTAAAAAGTTTCAAACACACGACAGATACGAACGCCAACCAACTCAACAATATACATCAACAGTTCCAATTAATTTCAGCCTACCCGGATACACAACACACAAACAAATTTCCCCCCTTCCCCTCCACTCCCGCAGATGATCCGCCATTTTAACCATAAACAAAACAGTCGCAGGTGCGTTGTCGCGAAAAAAACCGCTTCGTTTGCACACACCCTTAACGCCTCGTGCACGACCTCACGTGATCCAACTTGCGACGCGAGCGATTAGCGACACGTGCGTATGTTCTTGTTTCTTTAGCGTGAGCACCGTAACGTCGCAAGTATCATCAAGGCGATTCTGTGGCATGTGGTAACTTATAAGCATTTGTGGTGGTCTTTATTTACGAGTTTGAACCGAGGCAGTCGCGTTACTTAGTGCAATTTATTGCATTACCACTACTCTCTAAACAGTAAATGTAAATATAGTTAGGAAACCGACATGTCCTAGAACCAAAAATTTGAAGACATGTGACACCTATGAACCCTCAAAGAACCCGCGTGGTGAATTACAGCGCACTCTTTGTCATTGAGAGGAGACTTATGTCCCACCAGTTGGAATATTATGATTTGCTATATACAAGTCGCGTTGCGCTGACTCGTGGCAGGCTCTAAGCAACATCTTTCATTTGATTTACCGCTGTCGCAAGACCATGACGCTCGAACGCGCAACTTGTGGACAAGCACTAAACATTTACGGTAGCTGCCTGCCGTAATTACAGCGTTTGTCCGACATTATCATAGTGGAGTACGTCCAATTTCGGCTTGACGACTTTTTTACGAGTTTTCGACTCCTAAGTAATTTACGAGCTCGTAAAGTTGCCGTGCTCGGCATATCGCGTAGATAACAGTGTACTAAGATATTTTAGTGAATTGTTCCGCGGTGTCTTGTTGTGGGGAGCAGGTGGGGTTGCTTTTTAACATGATAACCTGGAAATCCAGTGCAAGAATACTGAACTCGAAGTAAAAGCAAGGTCATTCTTGCGACATATTTTTGTCACATGTCTGTATAGTGTGACAGGATCGTAATAAGTTGCGTTTCATAGATTCTGCGTACCTCCATGGAAAATTGCGTAAGTTTATGCATGTTTTGTTTGTCTCTTTATGTGTATGAACAACATTATGGTCTTTGTCTTTAAAAACCATCTTAAATCGCCGATCTGAATCATTGCATTTGACGATAGTTGCGTTCTAGTAACTGGCATTGTCTGAACTTGTTATTTTAAATAAAAAATTGCCCTAGTTTTACCTATACATCTTTATGCAAAGTTGATACAACAACAACAACAACACAACACAAACGTCCACTGCTGGACATAAGCCTCTCCCATGATGGGAGGAATTTGCCATAATCTCCACGCATGGCAGGCGGATTGGAGATCGCAGTGATGAAAGACTAATAGAAAACGCTGCTGCTGAAGTTGATACTAGGAAGATTTTAAAAGGATGAATTTAAATGTAATGTAAAATATGTATTTAGTTTTAATTCTGCGAAAAAGATCCAGGCCTGGATGCAGGGTGGAGTACCGCCCTCCCGCCCGCAAAATTATGCTCATGCATGGCATAGCAATAATAATGAGCATGCCATGCACCCAAACGTATGCTCGACACGTTACTCCACGGGGCATCCTCGAGGATAAGTTTGAAGATTTTCTAATAATCATTCCTTGGTGTTCACCAAAAATATGGTCGATACGCCAAAGAAGCCTGCCTCGAAAGCCTGTACACTCAACCTACTGCTACACTCCCCACCCAAACGTCTGGGTTCCCAGTAACCAGTAGGCTAAATAAAGTAATTTACGATGCCGTAAACTTTGGGCATATCGTGGTGATAACAAAGTGTTAAGATATTGTAGTGAATTGCCACGCGATGCCTTTGTTCACGAGGGGCTGGAAGTATGGTAAGAATGCATATTTGTTGGAATTTTGTTTAAGTTTTGATGTGAAAGTATGCTGCTATGTTGTTTGTTGTATTTAATTGCGTCGAGTTGTTGTTTAGTATGAACAGAATATTTGACCCTATAGTAGTATGTTTGGGCAAAGTGTAATTGGGTTTTCCGTATGGAATTTCCCAGAAACGTCCCAGAATCTGGATTAGACTTACTGTTTATTTACATAGGACCTGAATATTAGTGGCACAATGAGGATGAGCTGTAGATACACCTCTCTCTAACACTTCGGAAAGATCTCCATTGGTGAGGAATCGATGTTATCGCCGTGTGAAGATTGGTTCATAGAATTTCTATTGAAGATGATGGCATTGTGAGACCATCGCCGCTATTCTCTTGCCCGAGGAGTTGTCGAGTTCGGGGTAACAAGCGTATTGTTATGTTACAGTAAAATAACGAATCAATTAATAGGTATTTAAAATCTCTGTACAATACAGTACAAATAAACCACATATAAACTCAATAAGCAGATGTGTACTTAATAGTACACCCACATTTCACTAGTTATGTTTAAGTCCTATATTATGGCGAGCCTATTGCCATCAACATAAATCCAGACTCCGTTCCTGCTACTGAGAAATTCCTGATGGATAAACCCAATAACACTTTGCCCGACCCGGGAATCGAACCCAGGACCTCATGCTCAGCAATCGCGATTGCGACCACTAGACGAACTCCAATTCAATACAAAATAATAGGCCAATGTGTACCTTCCCGGAGCCTCCGATATCCGGCAGGAAGAGGCCGGAGTATGGCGCGTCCCAACAAATGCGCGTCCCGGCAAATTGCATTTACGGCCTAACTGCATTAATTTAGCTAGCCTTATTAGATTGCTATTTGAGTTTGAAGACTATTAGTTTGTTTTTGTTTGTGATAGTATTTAAATAGAATAGAATGGAAATAGTTTTTTTAAACTAGTTTTTTTTAATATCTTATTAGCGTGTGACTGAGCTACTAGTTTGACGCTTTCGGTAACGTCCATCAGTTCCTGTCGTAAACAAACAACAGGACACGCAGGACACTATAATAAGTGCATCATTTGTAGAACAGCACCACATTGACACTCCTGGTCAGAGTCATTAATGAATTTCCACCTGAGCAGGTTTTCCTTGCTGCAGCCAACCTGGGTCTGGAGTCTATTAAAAGACTTCGTCAGCCATGACAACTCATGTCCAGGTGGGAGGTTTTCAGCTGGTGGAACGAATGGGATTGGTAAGGATGCACTACTTCGCCACAGCTTAAGTCTTTCTGAGTGGGACTGAGTGGGGTGACGCACTTCAGAAAGCTGTTTCGGCAGTCTTTTGACACGAGGGTATTTAGGTGTAAAGGGTGTCGTGTGTCTGAAACCATTTTAGCTCTTTCGCTAGAGCTTGCCACTGTTCTGCGAACTTCTGGCGGCGCTATTCCTGCCAGTGGGTACAGCATCTGTACCGGGGTCGGTTTAAGGCAACCAGTGATGATCCCGGTACGTTACATTCAGAGCTGTTGTACCACTAACTTAGCATGGGCTGAACACACGGGGCACGAAACCGTTATTTGCTAGACAAAACTTTCCATACTTGACCTGCAATACACATAGTTGGAGATTTAACCCAAATATTATAAGTACTAAATTACCATCCCCCATAATTTGTTCAGAAGGAAATTATATTTATTTTTACCTAACTACACAAAAACCTATTTTCAATGTCTCGTGATTATTTTCACTGGGTCTAATGTATTTTTAATACGGCGTTGGTACACGTAAAAACTTGTTTGTATATTTTAGTGGACACGGGGGAGAGGAGGGGCTCCCCATCGCGTCCTGTCAACGCTACCTGCCAAGTATTAGTTTTATTTCTCCGTTAAGATACCAACGTTATTATTTTTTGCCTCCGAAACGAATAACATGGCAATAAATTTACAATTTTCTTAGAAATACCGTGTAAGATTTTATGAGGGTAGATAGGAAAGGTAGATATAATTAGGTATATAGATGTATATGATGGTATGCGGGTGTTATCGCGGAGACAGCGCCGGGGACAATATTAATGGCGGCAAACAGCGGTATAGAGATATTTTTGGGACATAAATTGCCGATATTTGAGCTTATCTCTGCATTAACGTCTATTTCTTTCATTCCACCTGCAGTTTTGTCGAAAACCAATTTGGAAGCTAAGATTTATCTTATACTAGCTTTTCCCCGCGGCTTCAGCCGCGTGGAATTCGGATAATTTCCGAACCCCATAAGAACTTGCTATTAGGATAAAAAACCTATCCGATTTCCCAGGTTATCCAAATGCTTTCAGCCGTTAAAGCCTGAAAAGGTAAAGGTAGGAGTTCTGTCTGACTGTCTGCCTTTTATTTTTTTTTTTCGGATGGGAAATCATCAAATGACTTCTCCCGCTCTGGGCGGAGCAGGAGGGAGTGTCAGACTTTTACTGACTAAAACCCATCCATGTTCCTTCATCGCCCTTTGTGTTCCGGGGCCACGGTATCTCTTTCGAACAGTCCCGCAACCCCGGCAGGTGACTGTGTCTGCCTTACCTTTCATTTTCAGATTTATAATATTTGTATCAAAGACATAACCGTAATCTACTTGCAAGAGCCAACTGACCATTACTCGGTCGTCTTATTCTAGTGTAACGTGTCAAAATGAGCAAATATGTAATTTTGGTTCAAAGCATCACTTATTATTTCTGATCAAAAGTCGTGATTGTGACGTAGTATTGAATCAAGAGAAACTAGAATTTGTCGATAAAACGGTTTTCTTGGGAATCACGCTCGACTCAAGGCTACAATGGGGTCCTCATTTAACATCTCTTGCAGGACGGCTGAGCTCAGCAGCGTATGCTGTTAGGAAAATCCGTCAATTTACTGATGTTGATACGGCGAGGCTAGTCTATTTTAGTTATTTTCATAGTATTATGTCATACGGTATTTTACTATGGGGACGCGCTGCAGACATCGAGTCTATATTTATTCTGCAGAAAAGGGCTATCAGAGCCATTTATGAATTACGTAGACGCGATTCTCTAAGAGAACTGTTTAAGGAAATTAATATCATGACAGTACCTTGTCAATACATCTATGAAAACATCATGTATGTTAGGAAAAATCTGCATTTATTCAGTAAAAGAGGTGACAGACACCACTATACTACTAGAAATAGGGACCAACTAGTTCAGCCAGGTTTCAGGCTTGCTAAAGTAGATTCATCTTTCATGGGGTACTGTTTAAAATGTTACAATAAAATACCTCCCCACATTCTACAACTGAATGAGACGAAATTTAAATCTTGTATAAAACGCACACTATGTAGGCAAGCATATTATAAGTTGGTGGATTACATTGACGATAAAAATGCTTGGCTCAATGCTGGTCCTGCGCCACAACCATAGGGGAAAACTAATTGGGCAAATTATTGTGCTAGCTGCAGAAGATTGTAAAAGTATCTTTGCTTTGTATAGATTCCATCTCCTAGTATTGTATAATTGCATAGCACATGTGAGGACCATGTATTTTTAAGCTACCATTTGCATTTAGTTATCTTTCATTGACTTGAATATGCCTTGGTGGCTGAGAGAAAGTCATGCTCACTCAAATGTCTCGCTGATGGTGGCGGGTGTGTTGGGTCATCTAGTTCCCTTCAATATGGTTGAGTTGAATGGCGCCGATACACGCGTCTTGTTCGTGATCGGGCGCTGTCAGTTGGGACTGGTCATCTCTTAGCTGCCACGGTTCATTTTAATTACTTTATTTTTAATTTGTTGATCTAATGTTTTACTCTGGACGCTCATAATGTGCACGTCTTCCTACATCGTTCTCACATATATCTATAATCTCAACATGAATGATGTAACCAAGATTTTGTAACAATATTTTGATTTAAAAGAGTGTCCATGGAGTTTCTTGCCCGTTCTTCTCCATAGAGATCTACGCTAGGGAATGGGCAACTACAGTACTTTCTCAAGTTATTATGTCTTGTGTCTGGGACTGTAGCTTTGTTTTGTTTTTTTTTTGTATTTTTGACTTTCAAAAGTGCCATAATGGTCTAATTGAAATAAATGCTTTGAGTTTGAGTTTGAGTTTTGAGTTTGATATGAGTATTCCATTTTAGAGCTACTTGAACACTACTTAAGGTATTCAATGTACGCGCCTGCATGAATGGCGCGCGGAGGCGCTTCGCCGGGGGGAAATTCCGCTGCCGCGACAAATTGTCGCTCAGCGGACAGACTTCCGGCGGGATCTCATGGCGACATGGAGAGAGCGACTGTCGCAACCCCGTGCAGGGCACGCCACGATAGTGGCGATAAGTCCCCTCTTTGAGGAGTGGCTGGAGAGACGCCACGGCGTCCTCACCTTCCGCCTGACGCAGGTCCTCACCGGACACGGTGTTTTCGGGAGGTTCCTGCACCGAATCGGGCGGGAGGAAACGCCCGGGTGTTTCCACTGCGAGGATCGACCGGAGGACACGGTGGAGCACACGGTGGAGGTGTGCCCCGCGTGGGCAGAGCACCGCCGTGTCCTCGAAGCGGCGATTGGCGGCGGCGACCTCTCGCGTCCGGCCCTGGTGCAAGCCATGGTCCGGAGCGAGACGGAATGGGACGCCGTCACCTCCTTCTGCGAAGCAGTAATGCTAGAGAAGGAGGTGGCGGAACGTGAGAGGGAGAGAACCTCACAGCGTCCCGGCCGCCGCGGGAGACGCCCCGGGCGTCGGGGGCCACCACGTGGCCCCCGGCCACCGTAGGCGCGGGCCTGTGGACGGTGGGCTATGGGCTAGCTCGCCGTCCGTCCGTCTGATGACGACAGGCCGTGTCGACGGCGCGTTCGTGTTCCACGCGCGCCTCAAAGAGAGTCAGCAAAAAGGAAGGGGTCCGCAAGGACCGATGCCTGCCGGGGTTGCGGGACTGTTCGAAAGAGATACCGCGGCCCCGGAACACAAAGGGCGATGAAGGAACATGGATGGGTTTTAGTCAGTAAAAGTCTGACACTCCCTCCTGCTCCGCCCAGAGCGGGAGAAGTCATTTGATGATTTCCCATCCGAAAAAAAAAAAAAAAAAAAAAAAAAGTTATTCAATGTAAAGGGCACGCCACAATAGTGGCGGTAAGTCCCCTCTTTGAGGAGTGGCTTGAGAGACGCCACGGCGTCCTCACCTTCCGCCTGACGCAGGTCCTCACCGGACACGGTGTTTTCGGGAGGTTCCTGCACCGAATCGGGCGGGAGGAAACGCCCGGGTGTTTCCACTGCGAGGATCGACCGGAGGACACGGTGGAGCATACGGTGGAGGTGTGTCCCGCGTGGGCGGAGCACCGCCGTGTCCTCGAAGCGGCGATTGGCGGCGGCGACCTCTCGCGTCCGGCCCTGGTGCAAGCCATGGTCCGGAGCGAGACGGAATGGGACGCCGTCACCTCCTTCTGCAAAGCAGTAATGCTAGAGAAGGAGGTGGCGGAGCGTGAGAGGGAGAGAACCTCACAGCGTCCCGGCCGCCGCGGGAGACGCCGCGGGCGTCGGGGGCCACCACGTGGCCCCCGGCCACCGTAGGCGCGGGCCTGTGGACGGTGGGCTATGGGCTAGCTCGCCGTCCGTCCGTCTCATGACGACAGGCCGTGTCGACGGCGCGTTCGTGTTCCACGCGCGCCTCAAAGAGAGTCAGCAAAAGGAAGGGGTCCGAAAGGACCGATGCCTGCCGGGGTTGCGGGACTATTCGAAAGAGATACCGTGGCCCCGGAACACAAAGGGCGATGAAGGAACATGGATGGGTTTTAGTCAGTAAAAGTCTGACACTCCCTCCTGCTCCGCCCAGAGCGGGAGAAGTCATTTGATGATTTCCCATCCGAAAAAAAAAAAAGGTATTCAATGTAATGTAGTTACCACTCGATGTTCAAAATTCTAGATTTAAAGTGTGTCCTAGACTTCAACTCAAAAATCAGCAATATGACATCAGAAGTGCGATAAAATTCTTTCTACGCCATTTCTTCTTACAGCCTCTTTATATTATCATAAATCTCTTTGATTAGTATGTATGAATAATAGTGGTCCTAAAATTAGATCACAAATCCCCTCGGGAATTCAGCCAACCAGAACACTACATTTGCAGGTCGGCACTTCGGCAGTACAATGCTAACAAAGTGCGGAAACGAGGCTCCCTAAGGATTGGAGGTTAAACTGTGCTCGCTTTTCGGGAAAGCCTGGAACTCGTCATACCATGCCCTGGGGAGAAGGAGGTCTGCTTAAGATAGTCCGCCGACTTCGGTGGGGATATTCGCTACGGATAATTTTTGATCTAGAAGAGTTTAAACGTTAGGGAGTTTGTCGATGCTACCAGTATTTGGTATAACTAGCAATTAGGTTTCCTACTCTTCCACTATACTTTTCTGATTAATTTCGTTGCGGGATCCAAGACAGTTAAATTCATTCTCTGGGACTTCGTCGAGCTTCATTGTCTCGGCGCTTTTCTGGTGGTCGCCACTGTTGATTCTGGCTTTCAGGAGTTACAGTGGTTTGGGAACAGTGCGGACTTGTCCCATTAGGTATTGACGGGAAATGCAGATAAATATCTAAAAACATCCACAATTTGTATAAAGTGCTTGAAGAGCTTTGTTTCTTAATAATTACGACGTCATATTACTTATTCTTCAGAGGTCGCGGCGTTACGCAGCATAATTTTGAAGTTGAAAATACTCGTTTTGCACAAAATACATTCACTTAGTTTTAGTTTTTTGTTCTTGTGGCAAAAAATCACACCGAGATGCCATATGTTATTATTTTTTCAATTAAAAACTTTTTACGTTACGTTCACGACCACGCGTTCGTGCTAGCTCCTCTCCTAACCTTTGTCTTATACGTTTTCGTTTCTCTTGTATCTTGCAATCCAGCAATCAAGTAACTCCTGAATAGACATCAATTTATACAGCCTTATTCCAGAATATCTAGCTAAATCCAATTTCTCCTAAAACAACAATAATAACCGCTCATTATAACAACAAATAATTGTTAGTACGTGTAATGGAGCAGTGGCTCAAAATTAGTGAGCCTGCATGAGTGTTCAAAGCCAAGCGGAGTTGGTTCGGGGGCACGCGCGACTAGCCGACGTCGCCTTAACAAAGCTTATTTGTGATCATACTAACGGTTGTCGAATTTAATCTGGGGTAATCGAAAAGTAGACACTTTCGAGTTCGCCCGAAAAATTGGGAGATGTGAGTAGTTTTGTGTGAATAAAAACTTAAAATTGAGTGGTGTTTGTCTTCTCCTACTTTGACATTGCAACATTAGTTAAATTATTGAATAATCTTGAATTAGAATGGAAAGAGAATGTTCTTTTACACTCACGGTTTGTACTTTTTTGTAATTTTTAGCGATTTTGCATCTTCATATACTGAACAAATAACCGGACCCCAAATTAACCACAAAACTTATTAAGTCTACAAAATCCAAGGACACTACTGATACCAATACAAAAGCAGCTTAAAAATAACCAAAATAGAAACTAAATTCCTAAAACCCTTAGTAGTAGCTACCCAGTCACAAATTTCGCCAAAGAGAGCGCGTTTACGCTGAGACGCTGAAAACGCCCGTAACTGTAATATAATACGCTCTTAGTGGCTGAAATATAACTGTATTGTATTATCATGTATGAGCACTATTAAGTACCGAGAGAGAATTATGTGAGAAGTGTTACGGAATTTGGGTGTTCTCCTTTATCTGATATGAAAGGTATTATTTTATCTTTATTTTGTAAGTTTTGGGAAACGTTTGTGTTTATGATTTCGGTTTGTAAATGGCTTATGATTAAGGGCTCTTTTTTAATGCGAAAATGGTTGGGATCTCTTGAAATGTTCAAAGTGTACAGAGCGATTTTCTATCATTTCATTTAGTTTTATTGGATTCATAAAAACAGCGTAATATATTATGAGTGTTATTTGCGACGTGGCCAATCCTCTCTAATGATTTTCATAATATTCATGATTTGATTGATGTTTAGCAATCCCAAATGATTTTATATATGAGGAACGATCTGCCTTCCTAAAAAAACAGAAAAAAAATGTGATTTCGTACTCCCATCTCATCAAATACATTCAGCCTTTCATCAAAATGAGCCCAAAACTAAAATTATGTCCTTATTACTGTAAGTGCTAGTTATTTATGTCACTGTTGCCATACTCACAGTTTGCCAGCCACCACTACAATTAGGATGGCGGAGGTAAATAATCTTTTTCGTAAAAAATCTCTGATGGCGTTTGTCTATATCTATATGGTTTTATTGTGGTTTCCTTGTAGGAAGGAAGACTGTTATTATTAAGATGGAATGTGGATAAAAACCATCACCCTCCGTTTGCGCTTCGGCAAACTTTCATCAAAATGAGCCCAAAACTAAAATTATGTCCTTATTACTGTAAGTGCTAGTTATTTATGTCAGTGTTGCCATACTCTCAGTTTGCCATCTTGCAACTTAATTTAAAACCAGTTTACCCAAACCGATTAAGCTGAAATTTTGCAGTCGCCTTTGGTTCTGGTGACAATATATTTTTATGATAGACCTGATAGCCTGCAACTAGGATCGGCCTCCTCACGAAAAAACTTCTTAACGGTTAGCACGGACACGAAACATTGTATACGCGTTAATTGATCATAGATAAACCAAATTTTCTTCTTTTCATTTAAAAAAAATGTTGATTTTTGTTAAAAAAAAAAAGTTATTTTGCTTTTTAGAATCTGGTTGTGTGATATACTTATGCAATTGATTAATTGCGTAAGAATATTACTTGGTAAACACGAACGGACATTCTTTAATGACGCATAAAAGGATCTTGACATTGCATCGCTACTGTAACTGTTCTTTCATTTTTATTCTACCTCTGATTTTGCTGTACACCTTAATTTTCGTCACCATAAGGTTTATATCAGAGGTAAAAACTGTGAAAATACTGTAGCAACAAATTGACTGTCAAAAATTGTGTGACGACGTATGATTTTGGACTTTATCCGATAGCGACTAAAGCCTGCGTTTGAACTAGCGTAATAGTTTTGAGATATTTTGTTTGAAGAGCAAAGAAAGTCGTTTGGGTATGGTAAAATATAAACTCTAACCTAACGTAGAGAACTTTAAGTTTAGTTTTCGATGCTTAAAAGTTACTAGACATTGAGTATATGACTTGCTATGCAAACGTTAAATATGCAATATATTTGTTTATTGATACTAAGTAGTTTGGTTAGTTCGAAAGTTAATGAATCTAATAATTGGAGTGATTTTATCGGATTCTTCGAAACTTCTAAGGTTTACCGCAAATATAAATGAAAACTTCTTTAGGTATTGACTGGATAACTTCCAATAGGTTTTTACAAACACTTTTAAATGTCTATTTTTTTTAACTCTATGGGTCTGGTTTTTCCTACCTAACTACTCGTACTCTGAGAAGAAACAACCGAAACAAACTCAGCGGTCTCATTTAAGGTCCAGACATAATCTTGGTCAACTCATATGATAGTGTCTGAAATGGTCTGTTAAAACTATTAATTCAATCGGTAATTAAACTAAAGGTAATTTATACCTTTAGTTTAATTACCGATTGTTGATTTGGATTGTTTGTAAGTTTTTATACTAACGTTTTCTTTTTTGTTTGTTTCAGGAGAGCACACCTAAGAAGTTGCTTGGAAAAATTAAAGGACATGGTACCTCTCGGCCCCGAAGCGTCACGACACACTACTTTAGGATTATTAACAAAAGCCAAAAGATTTATAAAGGTAAGTGCTAGTTATAAGTTACTGATTTCTTGTAAGAAAATTAAGGAAAAAGAGAAACAGCAAAGAAATAAATCCGTTAACGTTATACGCTTAATTATTTATCATCAACTTCAATCTGCGGTCCTCTAAAATGCGACCGGATAGTGGGATTATTACCTTACTAAAACCGCCCCCGGTGGTCACAATTAGCACATGAAAGGAGGCACAGTTTCGTCTTAAAAGATTTATCCGGAACTCAAACAGTGAACCTAGAATTGCAGACTGCTTTTCATAAATCACAAAAATAAAACTTTGCAAAATTAATTTTCAGGTACTAACTTAACAAATACATATATATAGATAAAAACGCGCTCTTTTCCTATGGAGTATACAAAACTCAAATGTCACGTCTACGGTTTCTACAAACTCCAACTTTAGCTTCGTCTACGTCCATACATCTACTCTTATTAATTTTATTACTAAATAACTTCTAATGAAACACTACTTTCAAACATCTTACTCTAAGATCTCAGCAAACCAAACTACGGGCAAAGTTACATCCTTGCTATTTGCATTGCCCAGTCAGATGGTCTGTACCAATAGTGTTTCTAATTTCGCCCATCCTTAATATAACTTGACCTAAGTCAGCATTAAGTTAAGCTATCCATTTCCAAGTTGTCGGGCGCAGTTAGAACTAGAGACGCTGGCATTACAACACTTCTATTATTGTATATGTTTTAAGTGATGGTGTTATAAATGTGTCTAGTACTTTTGATCTTATTTGAACGTCAAAGTACGTTATTTGTGTTGAAAAATTGTCTTTTTTCAAAATGATGTCATTAATTAAAAATTTACGGTTACATCCAGCGGCGTTTCGACTACCAGATGTATGAGTTTGGACGATGCAATATAAATGGTGTAACATAATAAACGCAAGACCTCTCGTGTGGTGTCTCAGACCATGAAACTAAACAACTTTTATTTTATGATTTTAGAAATTCATAACTTTTCTTTGGTTTTACCATACATGATGACCAGCTTATTGCGTCAGTTCCTATACAAAGTCCAGAACTCGTAGAACAAAAGTTGTTCAGTTTCAAGGTCCGAGAGACCACACGGGAGGTCTTGCGTTTATTATGTTACACCTTGTATAGGGTATGTAAGGGTCGTAACATGTGGTGTTA
Source organism: Xestia sexstrigata (assembly GCA_941918905.2). NCBI lineage: Eukaryota > Metazoa > Arthropoda > Insecta > Lepidoptera > Noctuidae > Xestia > Xestia sexstrigata. The sequence goes on along the minus strand of OW799210.2, from coordinate 19,379,954 downwards.
TAAAGTTTCTGGCTACCCCCATGAGAAAAGGCGTATGTATGCATTAATTCAACGGTATTAAATTAGTGTTGCCTGTTAATTCTGAATTTCAAATATTAATACCGTTCAACTTTAAAATACACTGAAAAGAAAAGTATCTTCTTCGACACAATTTTATCTACTTTAAACCGACCATATTTTCCTAAATATATTCAAACATATTCTGTAGGTCAGAAGTACAAAATATACGCATACAGGCACGATTAAAACAAACTTATGTAATACTACATTCAAGGTTGCTAAGTTACCAAGCGAAGCAGACAATTGATAAATTACTTGACGCAGTAAAACTTTCATAATTATTAGTTTTAGTTTTTAGGACCTTGGGACTAGGTTCACGCTGCCAATCACCATTATGGAATAGCGTTTTAATACTGCAGTGAAATAGTCATTTGTCTTTTACATGCTTTTATGTAACTTGCAATGTTTGTATGTTTGTTTGTTTAGATCAAATCTTGGAACTGAATTTTAAATCAGTCGAGATTGAGCTGAATCTTTGCATGGTTACCTGAGTGACGTCATTCTGCATGCATCTTACTGTTGGTTAGCTCCTATTTTAATTTACGATCTTCCAAAAATATCTCATACTTTTTCTATAATTAGAGCAACGTACGTACCGTAACCTACCCCACGCAAGTATCTGCAAAAATAATCAAGTAAATCCCCCTTTTCTATTTTTTCTGCAACTTTTGTTAGTAAGCAGCCGACTTGCAACTTTGTCTGCACATGGCATATCTGTTACTTGTCATTCGAAAATTTAGCTATAAAACTACGTTGGTACGTACTACGAGATGGAAGGAAATGGGAGAGACCTTTGCCCAGCTGTGGGATGGAATAGGCTAATTAAAAAAAAAAGCTATGTTCAAGAGCGGTTAGTATCAATATACTAAAGCAAAGATAAAACTGACAGCTCTTGAACCCGCTTTAAATGCTGATCGCGTTCAATTTCATCGGTGAAAAGTGCTCTTTGTAATTCTTGAGACACTTAACATTTTCGTATCAATATCACTAAGTGCTTGTCAGGTATCAATGACGCGACTGGAACTTTTGGAAAGCTATTTAAGGTCTTATGTTGAGTTGTGTGTGACATATTAAGATGTGTTTACAACATTGGCTTAATATCTGGAAGTTCGTAATATAAGAAGCTTTGTTTCAAATGTTTGAAAAGTCTTTCCCATTGCTCAGCAGCTTAAAGATTTACAATTTAGACTTCTAATTTTGAAGTTATAAGCGTGATTAAAATTGTCTAATATAATCAAATTAGTGCTTAATTAATCAAACACCTCAGTACCATTCTTTGTTATGAAATCATCTTCAAAAGAAGAAGATTATAGCCGACTTTGTTGTCATCCCAAAAAAATATCTCCGAACAAAAGTATGATCATTATTAAGTGCTCCAAAAACTCGACGCTGTATAAATATTTGATGTTCAAAAATAAGTACTTTACAGCGGGCGTTTTCTTTTAAACTTTTTTCATTAAAGACTTGCTGAAAGGCGAATTTCAGGATTATTTGGCGCCCTTAAGGGTGATGCTTGGTGTCGGTCGCAGCGCAGCAACGACATCCGTTTCCTGTTCTGCGTAATAGTTGTGAGAAATCCTTTTGTCGTGGGGAAGTACGGACAGTATATCAAGTCAGGCATCGCCAGCGCCATCTGGGAGATATTATGTGTCAAAATAGCTTTTAGCTGTATCTTTTTGAGGGATTATCGTTTTTTCGCATTACGGTTTTTACATTACTTTTAATATTTTTATCATAGTGGAAGATGAAAATCTATATCTCTACTAATATTATGAAGAGGATAGATTTGTATTTTTGTATGTAACGAATAAACTTAAAAACTACTGGACCGATTTGAAAAATTCTTTCAGCAATGGATAGCTACATTATCAGCGAGTAACATAGGTTATATTTTATCCCCGTACTCCCACGGGAACGGGAACTACGTGGGTGAAACCGCGTGACGTCCGCTAGTATTCTATAATTTAAGAGGAAATCAGGTATGTTTATTTATAATTAAACTATATAATTATACCATGATATAAATAATTAAACCAGTAAACTAAAGGAAAGAAAAAAAAAAAATTCCGTTGCAATAATAACAAATACGTACACTAGATTTATATCTCAGGTAATAGACTCATTTCCTTTGACTAATTCCGTTTTAACTTCACAACACGTTTTACTTACAAAATAACTTATTATCGCAATTTTTAAGCTGTGGGGGACTGTTGTTTTATATTTATGTATTGTTAAGTTTACCTTATAAACTAGCAGCCCGCTCTGACATCACATGGGTGCATTTAGGTTAAGTACATGTCCAATTATGTAGATATAATTGTAATATACACATACATCTTTCGGAATACATAGAGGCATAGCTTGTATGAGCTATACGCTGTAGGGACTAGGGGTTATTTTCGCGTGGCCAAAATCTAAACATTACAATAAAAAAATGTGGAACAACGCCCCTCCATCAAGAACACAGAACCTTGTATCGCGTACCTAAATGATTTCCAGAAAAAGTTTAGCCCCGCAGATACAAGTCATACAAGGCTAATCTCCACCTCACAACCCATCCTAAAGACAACGCAGCCTTAACTTACTGCTCCTAGCTCCGGTCTCTATAAACAAAGGGCGAGCCAAAGGGTTCGCGCGCTTCCGCCCGGCGCCGCTTCCGGCCCGTCACTTCCGTGGACCCCCCCTCCCCTGCCCCCCCCCTCTCCTCTCAGAAAGATCCCGGAGGTACTGTGCCCTTGTCGTCGGCGTGTTTTTTTTTCAACTACGTATGCTTTCCAGTGGTAATGGTAAGTGCTTTGTCATAGAAACTTGCCGAGGAGTTCACAGGAATGTATTTGATGCGATGGGTTTTGTGTGTGTGTGTATGTGTTGGGGGGGTGTGTGTGTATGTGTTGGGGGGGGTGTGTGTGTATGTGTTGCGGGTGTGTGTTTCTTTGTTTTTAGGTGGATAGTGCAATTTTGTGTACTTAGTAAAGTACATTTTTTGTGACTTACATCTTTTATTGATGTCTTGCTCTTAATCGGTAATGATCGAGAATTTTAGACAGATTAATACAACTCATTTATGTCTATACGGTCGGTTGGCGGATGGGTACGGTCATGTTGAAGTTTGCGAAACGCGACAGACAGACGTAATAGATTAATAATATAAGATAAGGTGTTAAGACTATTTACACGTCCCTCGTCTTGTACCCGTTACAAAAACAATCCATAACATATCAAAAATATTTTCAATAGCTATAAACACACTGATTGGATCCATCTCACTATTCATTTAGTCTTTTAGTTGACTATTACTTAAAATCCAAAAAGTTTATTATGTTCTGACATGACCTCTTCCACCAGATATCCGCTCCAACCCCTTGTTACTCTGTCCCACCGCATTTCCTCCGGTTTTCGGTTGATCAACTAATTTTGAACTCACCACGACAACGACCGAATTTTAAAACTTTTATACAATTTATGAAGTTGAAATTAAGTTGAACTAATTGTTAGTTAATTGAATTTTAAACTTTGAGTTCACTTTCACATTCAATTTGAGCGAAAGTTACTTTCGTTTTAACTGGAAGAAAACTCGGTACATCGGTACTCGGTTGAGTTTATTTTTTGGGGTACCGTGCTATAAGGGTAGTGGAAACCCCTTTAATTCAGACTCCAAATGGATTTTATGAATTACTTTTCAATGGTAAATTGTGCCTATTGTATTTTTCCTTCTAATTCATATGTGGTCTATAATCTACTAAATATAATATCCCGGGTTTTTAGAGTGAGCTAATCCACATACAAGGAGCATGTGGATTAACTCACTCTAAAAACCTCTTTGAAATTTAGGCACATACACCTTCCCGAAACTATTCTGATCTCCGATAATTAATTAAAGAAACACTGAACTAGAAACACGTAACTGAGCTGATAGCTAAAACGGTAAAGGTTGCTTTGAATGAACCCTGGAACCTGAACGCAGTCATTTATTTCTGGGTTTCTGAGAATCTACATAAAGAATTATTAAGAGTCTGGATTTGTAACCGGTTGGTGGTAATAAGGTGATTTATGCCCGACTCGTCACTGTTCCTATTCGTCATCAAAAAACAAAAGATCATACACATACACAACTGTTTCAACAATTACATGGGACTTAAACATAACTCGCGAAATGATGAATGGATGTTCTAATAGGCGCACCTGTGTCTAACCCTTCGGGGAATACAGGCGTGATGTTATGTATGTCAAGCTGATAGATATGGTTTATTTTAAAAATCTCTACTAATAATCCATCGCTACCATTAAAAGCCTTTCAATCGAACAATTTTCAAATACACAACACGTCAAAGATGACCGATGTCCGTACATTGACTACGAATAGGCACATATATTGTGAGGCTGGCGTTTCGGTGTGTTGTACGGCGTCCGGGTGTCCGCGTGTCCGGGAGCCGTGAGCGATGGCCGAACACCGGACACTGTGCGCATTCGTCACCGCGCCATTGTGCGGGGACACTACTATGGAATGAATTGGAAATTGGAATCTGGTTTGGATTGTCCGCTGTATTGGGTTGGGTTGGGTTTTGTCTGTGTAAGGTTTGAATTGAGTGCTTGTTTTAACGTTTGGTTACGGTTAAATTGATTACTAACATGGATCACATCAGATCCTATTTATCATCATGATTCTCTTGTCCTTAAACCCAATTCATTTGGGGTCGGCGCATTATAGTCTTCTTCTTCCTTACTTCCCTATTACTCGTCATCTCATCAGGCACCTCCTTTCTTGCCATATCATCCTTAACACGAAGTCCATCCATCGTTTCATTGGTCTTCCTCATATCATATCCTACTGATTAATCAAATTAATTACAAAAACATGGCTTCTAGTTGTTGTTTTATTATTACGTATTATTGTAGGAATCTGTATTAAGTTTCTATTGTATAATTAAGGTTTTGTTGCATCTGTTACTTAAGAAAATAAATTATTGGGTAAACATGAGGAAACACCACTTTATTTTTGACCAGAAATGAGAACTAGCCCTGAATTTTCTGAAAATGTTCACATCATGTAGATACTGGATACATTTCTTTTCTGTTTTCTGTAGCGCTATATGTCGTACACTTTTAGGACTTTCGCAGACTATAGTTACGACTGTCGTAAGACAGACTATTACTAAAGGGAACAAATAGTCTGTCTCGCTCGCACTAGTAGCGCAATAGTTGTGACTATAGCCTGCAGATTTTGGGAAGCAACAACTATTTTACTGGTCTTCCTCTTACTACTTATAATTTCATTTCCCTCGTTTCTTCTTACCCTTCATTCCCCCTTGTTGTTGGAACAAAAAAATCTTCCACATCCCAAAACTCACTCGAATCTCACCAAACAACGCATGTTACAACTGACCAATGGTACTTTAGACCCTCCCTCTCTTACCGGCCGTCCATACCCCATCCCCCCGCGACACTATTCGTTTTACACGTCACATTAAACATGACGCCGCTGCTGACCGTACACAGATATGACAATATAAGTGTGCGACGTGTTTTTGCTGACCGTACCGCAGTGGTATTTTTCTTGTTAATGTGTTTTGATGTTAAGGGTAAATTAAATGTTTGGGGTTTTCTTTTTTCTTTTGTGTGGTAATTATTGTTGTTGAGATGACAGAAAAGGACCGCAAAAAAAGTCTCTGAGCTCGATTTAAATTGACGATTCATCCGCCTGGCCTTTTCCCAATTATGTTGGGGTCGGCTTCCAGTCTAACCGGATGTAGCTGAATACCAGTATTTTACATGGAACAACTACCAACCTCACCTCCACAACCCAGTTAGTAATACGATACCCCTTGGTAAGACTGGTGGACAGACTTTTGGGCAACCTCACTTGTAACGACTGTCAATAATCTACAAATGAAATGTGCAAAACAAAATGTTATGTCTAAAATTGTTAAGAAAATCCGATTCGAATACAGAAGAAATATTTTACAATAATCTCTCGCGAACGAAGTTCCGGGGCAACAGCAAGTTTAAAATAAAAGATACTTTATACAATGAATACTGCAATGAGGTTACACTTAGTACGAGGTTAGTACCCCATCAGTAAGGAAAACATCCCATTACCCCTGAGTCTACCCTTGTAACTGCTGTGCGGTTAAAAAGGGACCATTTACTCGGCATATATACTAATATCCACTTAATTCCAGGAATAGAGTACATAGGTTGTTATGTAATAATGTTATTACTTACATAAGAAAAAAGTAGGTTATATAAAGGTACATTTTATACAGGGTGTAAACAACCTCATTACGAAGCCGTCAACCAAGCATTCTGTACATCAAACTTAGTAACTTTACGCAAAAATTATTGCTGGGATACGACTTTTTTTTTGGGGTGAAGAATCATATTTTGAGGTAGAACTCAATGTTACGCACTCAAAACATTGTGCTGATGGATAGATGGTATAGTACGAGGGTCGTGGAAGTGTTTAAAGTGAAAATCTTACATTAAAAACTTGTATTAAAAAAAAAAACTTGTAAAAAATTGGAACTTTGACCCCTAATATCTCCGTAACTAGCTGGTTCCCAGGTATGGGTGTAGAGCAAAAAAGTTTCTTTTTGGCCTCGTTAAGAGGTTTTTTACACCCTTTATTTAATTGCTTCGTTGGTCTGGTGGTCGCAAAGCGGTACTGCTGAGTTTGCGGTCTTATGTTCGATTCCCAGTTCGGGCAAAGTGTTATTGAGTTTTTCTATCAGGAATTTCGCAGTGGCAGCCACGGAGTCCGGATTTATGGCAATAGGCTCGCCCCCTATTAGCTTCTAAATAATAATGCACACAAATAACAAACTACCTAATCAAGCTTCCTATTCCGGTACAAACACAACACGCAAATGAAATTCCTATGACGTAAAGCTTAGTCCACACACCCACACATCCACACATCCACACACCCACACATCCACACATCTGCACAATCCTGTTAATGTCATTGCAATCGAGCCTTAACGCACTTCATCCCTTCGTGGATGTGTCGCTTTCAATTACGGACACTAGTTACAGTACCTAGTGTTGTCACCTGCACGATTTCCCGGGATTTCCCGGACTTAAATTATACGTTCGGTCGGACGATGCACGGGAATTTTTGTGCCGTTCCATTTTTAATGCGGGACTTTTTTAATTACTGTGGCTTTTATTTATTTGGTTGTGTTTGGTGATGTTGGTTTTGTAATTAAGGTAATTCGTTGTAGATGTTTTAATGTGGTTTGATATTAAAAGGCTAGTGAGAAATGTTAATGTTTACAATAATTTTCATTAATAAAGTAATTAAATCAGAAGTAGAGTAAAATACTCTTTATTTTGTTCAGCTTGAACATTAGTTTTACTACAAATAAATTTAGAAATAGGGTGATTCATTGGGCGGTATATACTCGTATGTCTATTGTTTTAAGCGTTACAGATGTAAAAATCTCTTAAAACTGAACTATTTTATCGATTTTTTTTACCTGAAAATTGTAATATTTTTGTACAAAATTCTAGGGATTAGTCTTAATCACCGACTCGCCCGGACGAGTTCGATGGAAAAAGGATTTTTATCTATATTTTCGCGAGTGTAATGGTCCGTTGTAAATCCTATCTGTCAATGTTCCGTTAATGCATTAACAGATCCAACGAAGCAATTATTTCTCTTTGTTGGCGGCACTATGCGTGGAAAAGTATTGCAGCACAAAAAAAAAAAAATTAAGTTCGTGGAAATCGTGGAATCTATTAACGTCAGAAAAACGCCAGAAGCCTTATTTTTATTTTAGTCACTATTTGAAACAAATGTTTGCTCTTAATTGTATGTAACATTAGTGCTTTCCAAAGAAAGAGTATTCAATTTACTAATTGCCAATAACAATTTCATATTCGCTTATTAATATATCAATCCCGTGAAATCACAACCCTATGCACGAACTTACGTTGACATATTGGATTTTGGCTGAAAATTGAGGCCATGGGGCTCTTACAGTATAGCCATAACCCTCTGTGTCTGGGGACACCATTTGTAATGATTATTTGGTAGACCTGAATACATGGTGTTTCATTAGACGGTGTATGTAACAGCTTGTTCGAGTTTGACGCAATTTGTATACAATGTATTGGAGTTGACAGGATGATTTGATTGGTTGGCTTGCTTAGGCGTTTAATGATTTCAATAGTCAAAGATTCTAATTAAAATGTTTATATTTTATTCTTCTTCTTTTTGGTGTGGTTAGTGCCTAACCTGGTGTCAGAGTTTTTATGCCGTCGAGAAATATCTCTCAGGCATGCTGGTTTGGTTTCCTCATGCTGCATGTTTTCCTTCACCGAAGCAAGTGATAATTATACAATACGCACATGAATCCGAAAAATCAGAGATGTGTGTCTTGGGTTTGAACTCGAGACCTACGACTTGGCAGTCCGACGGTTACACCACTAAGCCTAGTGGTGTGACCGTCATTATTTATTTTTTATTTTAATAATTATGATTACCTATTGCAGTCATCACATAACTACTAAAGGAAATAATTCTGTTCTATTTTAGAAAACAAGGTCTTAATATCGGTTCTCTTTCAAAAAGCACATTATTTTGAATATGTAATTTATATACGGCTGCTCATTTTAACCCTAAAATATTTAAACTGCAAAACTGAATGCAGTATTTGTTTCAACAAAAATAAATACACATGCATATAACAACAGTCTTTGTTCTCTGATTTATATAATACAACTCTCTCCTCCTCATTTTAATCAGTTGAAATGAGAACAAAAGACGATATTTATTATTAACCACCTATATTTGTGAAAGCACTGAAAATAATTATCAATTTCCCCTTCAACCATTATGGTTAATAAATTTCTGTGAAGCCAACACCAAGATTTACAATTTCCGCGGGGTACCGGGGAAGGGGGCGAGGGGGTGAAAACGGGGGTGATTCCGGTCGTAGGGGGGCGTGCTTGCTAATCGGAAAACTTACAGATTCAACGCCCCGACGGTTCCTAATAGATTATAATTAGATTACAGTATCTCGCCACTTATGATTTATATGTGACTTGTGAGTCCCAAGTTGTGACTGTGAGACAAAAAGTTAATGTAAGGCCTCGTCTACACCCGGGGTTGCGGGACTATTCGAAAGAGATACCGTGGCCCCGGAACACAAAGGGCGATGAAGGAACATGGATGGGTTTTAGTCAGTAAAAGTCTGACACTCCCTCCTGCTCCGCCCAGAGCGGGAGAAGTCATTTGATGATTTCCCATCCGAAAAAAAAAGGCCTCGTCTACACCAATGCGAGGACGAACGGAGCGGTGCGGAGATGAGCAAGGTTCGACCATTCACAGGAGAGACGAGAATCATCATCTGCCTAGCCTTTTCCCAACTATGTTGAGTTGTAACTAAAAGTATGACGGACATGCATGTTGATGGATGGAGAGGGAGAGGAAGGACAAAGAAAAGATGGATGAATTGTGTGAGGAATGATATGAAAGAGAAAGGAGTAAATGATGCCGTGACGTCTGACAGGGGAGAGTGGGAGAAGAAAATGTGGTGCGACCCCAAGTAGAATTTGACAAGGGTAGGTTATGGGATGTTGATGTTGAGTTTGGCTTATAATCTAACTGTATGCAACTGAATACCAGTATTTTGCGTAAAACGACAACCATTTGAACTCCACATCACAGTTATTGGGTAATACGATACCGATACAGTAGTGACGACAGACGCGACCTTCTACCAATGTGATTGGTTGATTCCCGCTCTCCTCTCCGCTACACTCGTGCCTGCTTCAGTGGAAACCAAGCCTAAGGTCCCTATTAATATATCATTTGCTTTTCCCATCACCCAGAAACTAGTCAGAAATAGATGAATAGGCCGTGTGAATGGGAAGAAATGTATGGAGGTCTCGAAAAGTGAAACAGCATTGATATTATTTATTAATTCCTTATTTACGTGGAGGATATATTTTCGTATATTTGGCAACTTTTATCGCAATCGTATTGGTTTTTTCTCAGGTAATTACGTGAGATAATACTTAATTAAATATTAAATGTATGAATGTGAACAAAAAAGAAATATACGGAAATACGTTAGCTTATATATGTTAATTAAATACTCTTTGTCGTGTATCGCTAGTAGACATAAAAACCGGCCAAGTGCGAGTCGGACTCGAGCTTGAAGGGATCCGTACGATCCTTAGTAGGGGAGCCCCCTTTAATTTTCAATTTAGTTTTATTATTTGTTGTTTAGAGCGGCAACAGAAATACACATTCTGCGAAAATATCAGTTGTCTAACTAATACGGATTATGAGAAACGCTGCCAGACAGACGAAGGAGCTGAGGCTTAGTAGTAGGGTCCTGTCTTCAGGTACGGAACCCTAAAAAGGAATCCTCTGTGCTTTTAATAGATAAGGATAACCGCCTTTCTAATTCAGTATAAGATGCTTCCTGAAACTGAAAAATTGACTAAAACTGAACCGCATGAAATTACGTAATTAAGAATAAAAATAATTCTTTCACCAAAATTACCACAGAAATGACCTGAACGTAACTTTTTACGTTACGTTACGAGCACAGACGCAGTGTCAATTAAAGAATCATTAAGTATACACGTTTACTGGTCTACATGTGAATTACCATAATTATCCCGAATGTTGGACCAAGTTTGCGAGTGTTACTATTACAGTGTCACTGTGAAATGAAGGACAGAAGGTCAAGCAGCTTCTACTTGAAGGACTGAATAAGCCAGCCCGACTGGTTGGTGATAAATAAAGATTTTTACACGTACAAGGTGTATAGGCACTCTTAACGAAGCCGTCAACCAAGCATTCTGTATATCAAACTAAGTAACTTTACGCAAAAATTATTACTGGGAAGCGACTTTTTTGACGGTGAATAATCACGTTTTAAATGTCATCATCTGCCTAGTATTTTCCCAAGTTTTATTGGGGTCGGCTTCCAGTCTAACCGGATGCAGCTGAATACCAGTATTTTACATGGAGCGACTGCCTATCTGACCTCCACAACCCAGTTAGTACTGGGTAATACGATACCCCTTGGTGAGACTGGTTGTCAGACTTTTTGGGCCACTGACTACCTGTAACGACTGTCAAAGATCACAAATGACAGCCGGGACCAACTGCTTAACGTGCTTTCCGAGGCACGGAGGAAACTCGGTATGTTTTGGGTGGTCACCCATCCACAGACCAACCTAGGCAAGCACGGCTTAACCTAACGATCGATCCGAGCGGCTCTTATTATTTACCCACGAGCTCCTCACGTTTTAAATGTAACGCACTGAAAACATTGTGCTGATGGGTTCATTGAATAATACGGGGTCGCGGAGGTCTTAAAGTTATAACATTAAAAACATTTTGTTAATTTTGTTAAAAAGAGTATCTATTAGTTTATTTTATCTGTATATGTGTATTAGTATCAATCTAAACTCTCGTTAACAAAAAGATTTTTTAAGACATTACTTTGTACCCTATCACTATATTTTCCTATTTAACCCAAAGGTTGACTGGTAGAGAATGCCTTGTGGCATTAAGTCCGCCTATGTACCACTATTGTACATGAAGTTTAAATATATAAATAAATATCTTCGTAACTAGAAGGTATCCCAGGTATGGTCTAGAACAAAAAAATTAGAGATGTCCCTTTTCTGCTTCGTTGAGAGTAATTTTACACCCATTATTTTACAGTCCACTATAGAAGCCCGGAGAAAGAATCGGTACTATTTATTTTGTAAGAACGTCCAACCCCTCTTAATTTTCGTAAAATTGGATTGTAAGGTCCTCTCACATGGTGACGCTATTTGTTTCTTTTTATCATGTTTCGTTATTTAGGTTTTCTGCATGGTAGGATTAATCTGTGTTAACAGTACATCGCGATTATTGATTGTTTTGCTCGTTTATAAAGAGTAGTTACGAGTGGTCCTACGGTGCTCTCACATATTCACACAGTGTGGTGAGTTTGTGACACAAAATTGTGTCGACGTCCACTATGGCTAAGAGAATTAGCTGTGTAATGACACGACCTGATAGCTGGAATACGAGACAAATTAATGTGCTCGCAGATAAGCGGGGTTATTACGTGTCTGTTGTTTGTTGGATGTAGTCCATTACGGGGGTATTAGGTATACGAATGATCTTTGTAGAAAGCTAAAGATACACAGAGATACTGTAAAAACACTAAACTGATGCTTGCACACCTAGTGAAATTGACGGTGACAGGTCTTGAAAGCAGTTTAGAGGTTCTAATCGCGTTCCGCTTCATTGTTGTTTTATTCTTTAAGTAACATTTAATTCACCTGTTTTTAAATAACTTGATAAACAACTTGACTGCCCCGTTGGTCTTGTGGTCGCAAGCACGACTGCTAAGCAAGTCCCGGATTCGATTCCCGGGTCAGGCAAAGTGTTTTCGGGTATTTCTATCAGGAATTTCTCAGTAACAGCCACCGAGTCTGGATCTCTATTACATAGGGCGCAGGACACACAGAAAATTCTCAGTAACAGCCACCGAGTCTGGATCTCTATTACATAGGGCGCAGGACACACAGAAAAGACGTAAGACGGGGCGCAGACATATGTCTCTTCCGCGTCTCTTTCATACAAAATGTATAGCAGCGTCGCGACACAAAACACACAGTGCGCGGACACGACGCTTGCCCGTCTGTGTCCTGTTGTAAACCGATTATGTTATGTTATGATAAACAACGTTAAGTACTTCATGACTGCATGACCGCACTTTACTCATTCTAATTTTCTACATTAACAAAAAAAGTCAGAGCAAATTAATTTGATCCCACAACGCGTCCATGTAATGACGCTATGATAATAACCTTTGCGTGCAAATAGTCCTTAATAAAACTAACAAAATTAAGCCATTATTTAAGACTAACACTAACGTTATATGTACTTTGTATTTACTAGAGTATGTTTACAGCTAATGGCTAGTTACGGCGTTTTATTTTAATTAAAGTATGCGATTAACATTTTGATCATTCTGGCTTGAATTATAGTTATAACTGTTCATTCTGCAGGGTTGTTACAACAGCACGCGTTCCCCGAAAAGTAAGGCAAAGCTGTACTTGTCTATCATGGGGTTTTGGTTTCCGCACTTAGTCCTTAAAGTGGAACATTGTGCGTGAAAAAGCTAACTTTAAGTCAGAAGCTTTAACTGAAGCTAGGAGCTGTACTTTTCACCAAATAAGATTACAAGGTGTAAAAACATTGTGCTGATGGATGGATTGAATAGTACGGGGGTCGTGGAGGTGTTTAAAAAGGTAACATTAAAATTTGTATTAAAATAAAAACTTGTCAAAAAGTTAGAACTTTGACCCCCAATATCTCCGTAACTAGAAGGTTCCCAGGTATGGTGTAGAACAAAAAAATGATCGCAATGACGGGGAGAAAAAGTGCCTTGCGTTTATAGTCCGTATGACCCGATGTATGAACGTGGACGATGCAAAAGAAGCATGTAATGGATCGTAGCAATTGGCTTTCTGTGGTTTCTGCCTACCCTCATTGGCCCATGAGAAAAGGCGTGAGTTGTATGTATGTTTAAATAGGTGCGAGTCTATTGCCATCGATTAGGCACAATTTCAGACTCCGGGCGGCTACGTAATAACTCTGTAGCATACTCTGCACTTTTGTCGATCTGAGAATCGACGTATCCACGCTCAGCATTCGCGCTTGTGATCGCTCAACGAGGCAGATAGTTACAAACAATTACCATACAAAAAACCTTTCATATGAAATTACCCCGTATACTGTTACCAAGTCACTGGGATGTGGAGATAATATAGTTCCATGTAAAATACTGCTCATCATCTGCCTAGCTTTTTCCCAACAATTTTATGGTCGGCTTCCAGTCTTACCGGATGCAATGCCAGTGTTTTACCAGGGAGCGACTGCCTATCCGACCTCCACGCCCAGTTACTGGGTAACACGGGCTGTCACACTTTCTGACTTCTGACTACTCGTAACGACTGTTATAAATCTACAAATAGCAGTGATAGCCAAGTGGTGTGACCGTCGGCCTGTCAAGTTACAAGTCGCGAGGTCGAACCCAAGACACGCAACCTCTGTTTTTTCGGATTCATGTGCGTAAATATTCCATAATTATATCAGTTGCTTCGGTGAAGGAAAACATCGTATCGAAACCAGTATGCCTGAGAGATATTTCTAGAGCCAAGTCAGAGGGCCACGGGCGGCATAAAAACTCTGACACCAGGTTATGCACTAACCAAACGAAAAAGAATCTACAAATGGCAGTCGGGACCAACAGCTTAAAACTGGTATTCAGCCGCTGTTTAGTCTGCTAGGCTACACCGAAATTGTAGAGTAAAAGGCTAGGCAGATGACGAGAAATGACCCCATACAATTTTCCACATGTCTAAGCATTATGTGCCACCCCTAACATAGCGTGTGTGTCATGCTAGTATTCCTTGTCTACTAAATTAATAGCTCGGCCGTGATAAATGTCTCCCCATACTGGTATCATGCAACGTTCACGACAAAATGGCAGGTTTTTGTGTCAAAACAGTGTGTTTGACGTATGGCGGTCTCGCTACGTCGCCTGGTCATGTGTCACGGATGAGGTTATGTGTCGTATTTATTTGGTTTAGCTGGGTTCGTTGCGATGGTGTTGGATTTAGCTTTCACAAGGATTTTGATGAAGATTACTGCTTTAACTAAGAAATTAACAAAACATTAACTCTTTTGGTTTCACTGTGTAGTTGGGTAAAAGATTTATTAATCGGGAATCGCCTGGGTAGCCCGCGAAATCTCATCGAATGCAATCTTACCATTTTTTTTTCAATGGGATTAAATGAACTTAGAGTATGAATATACGAATGATACAATAGGATGAATGGAGAAGTCCTATATGTGTGAATTGATGATTTAATTAAGTAATAATAACTCTGGTATTGCCATATTTGTTACGGTCACGAATCATATTTTAATCAACATACAACCCGACACTGACCCGCAATTTGTAATAAACGTAAGAAAATTTGAATATCGCGGTCTACCCTGGCGTTTTCACATTAAAAGATCTGTGAAACTGGTACCGGCCAATTGATGACCGGCTGCAGACACTCCAGTATCTTCCTGAAGTATCTATCAGTTTTCACACTGACAGATACTTCGGGAAGTAGTTGAGTGAATTTATCCGTGTCTAGAACCTGCAAGTTTTTTCGCACCGATTTGACTCAGATTTAAGATAATATCAATCATCACTAGCTAGTTACTTTTAAAAGCTTCATATAGAAAAGGAACGAACCTATTCGTAAATAAATACAGAATTACAAAATAAAATATGTTTATTACAGTTAAACGAATAGATGGAATATTTATAATTGGGTCAATTAGGAAAATAGCTAATTGAGATTTTGCTGAAGTTTACACATTTATTTTTGTGAAATGAATTTTGTAGCTTCGCTAATTTGGCTTATTATATCTGATTTTACGTTAATTTGTATAAAGTTAAAACGTCCATTGCCGAATTTCAAGCCTCTTTATCCCTGATAGTAGATCAAACATTTTGTGTACATAGAGACTAAATTAAACCTGGTATTTAAACAGTTTTTAACTATCTTATTGGAAGAAAAGGGAGAACCAAATTCGAAACGAAAAATCAAAGAAATATATGGACAAAACCAATAACCTTCCATGTAAGTGACATTTTCATAAAAGGCATAATATCTCTAATTACTATTTCTTTCAACGCCATCTACACACTCACAACTCTGCCCACCCTCAATTCAAGCAAATCTCAATAGCATTCACCATCAATACGTCGTCACAATTCTCAATAATATGTCACCGCTGACTTTCTTAGGTAAAGAATAAGTTATATACGTCCTCGATTTGTGCCGACATTGACTGATGGTCCTCATTCATCCACGGAGGTAGGGACATAGAATACATAAAAAATACAGAAGGTTAGGTCCTTACAACGAATGAATACGCACTTACACAGATACTGTGAGTGTTAGTGCAGTTTGGTTTAATCATAAGGCTAGGTGTTTCGGTTAGAGTAATGCTTCGCTACGTGCTATGTGGCGCATGGTTTTTCCATTGCAATGGCCAAACTGACGCTTGGTGCCACGTTGCATATCCAATTTTTTATTTGAACTACAGCTGTAAAATGATTTCACGAAAGAAATTAATAACTGTTTTCCAACAGCGCCCCCTCATCGTCCGACGTCATTCAAAGTCTCGAAGATTCGTAACTCACCAAACGTGCCACCAAGCGAAGCTAACCTGTGTACTTCCGTCTTTTGAGATCTGTGTCTGTTTTCCTTTGTTGCGTACAGCAGGCCTTCTGATGCCTATCTACTCCGTGACACGTCCTTCGTATCGTTTGAATCAGTTGTATCACTTGTATCCAATAGTATCGGATACAGAAGATTTACTAGTATGTCACAGTTGTGTAGGTTTCGTGCGTGACTTAGTTTCTGTGGGTGAATAAGAATGTTTGCTTTTTGTGTGTTTTCGTACGGAACGAGCGGTATTAATGTCTCATTTGATATTTATTAGTAGGTAAGTATCGTATCTTAGTGAAAGTTGTGAAAGAGTTGGTTTGGAAGTTGTTTTTCGACCGTGTTATGGCGCCATACCTTATAGGTAAGAAATATGTGCTAGCTTTAATAGGATCTCTAGATTGGTTTTAGCTTTACACGTTTATACAACGGTAAAAATAAAAATAAATGAAATTACAAGCATGGCACTTTCCATAGAATCGGTGTTCTGCTTGCAATTTGTAATGCAGGTGTTTGTACGTGTCAATTACAAGTTTCCATTAAATAGGTAGAGTTTTCTTTACTGTATGTAGAGTTTTTCTAACTAGCACACGGCACACACGATTTGCACTATAAACGAAAAATCGCAACACTCGTAAGCCACACCACACACAGTACCCAAATCGCAACAAAATTAAAAACAATTTCCCATTTTAAATCTCACTTCTTAAATTCTAATAAACGCTCAGATTACTGCTCACCCCTCACGGTCCACATCTCGTTCACCCCATAAAACCCCAAGTTAAAAAAAAAACTGTAAACTTATTCCCTTTCCTACTACCCCTTATTTTTTCCGACAACTCAATTTAGCTGCGTAAAATGAGACTGTCAGTGTCAATTTGAGCAGCCCTGATGACGTCACGGGCAATTTTCTAGAGTGTACTCCTACAGTGTGCCTAGGTAGGTAGGAAGTCTGCTTTATAACCTGAAATATCGTGTATCTAAACGCGGGAGGTGTATTGCAAAAAAAAAGTGCTTGAGGTTTTTCTTTTTTTTGCGTTACGTACTTAACTATAAATTGATGGTAAACATTATCTGAAGGAAAACATCGTGAGTAAACCCTAGAACCAAAAATTCGAAGACATGTGACATCTACCAATCTGCACTGGGCCCGCGTGGTAGCCCATTCCCTTCTCCCATTGAGAGGAGGCCGTGTCCCAGCAGTGGGAACATTATAGGCTGATGATGATGATGAAACATTATCATCATTCTCTTGCCTTATCCTAATTTATTTAGGGTCGGCGGAGCATGTTTTCTTTTTCTATACTCTATTATTCCCTATTCATATGGATGGTAAAAATAACAAAGTTAAATATAAAATACACTGTTTCCGGTGTATTGTACAATGTTTACATATAAATAAAATGAAATAAATATTTTAAAAAAATATTAACTGATCCTTATTACCCCAATGCAAATCTATGACATTGGGGTGTAAAAGCAGATAATTATAATCAAATTAATTAACTGGATATTTTTTTCTTCCCTTTACAAATCACACATGTAAGACCTAAAAATTTAAGCTGGTTATGAGATAAATACAAAATATTTTTACCTGTCCCTTATAACAAGAAATATATGTGGACAAAAGAAAGTATACGACATTATATACTAGAAATAAGCAATTTCTCTCTGCTCTTATATAAAATAGGCTCTCACGAGTTACTCCTATAATACTCCAGCTACCAAACGTAATGTACCCTGAACATATTCAGGTACGTCATTTGTTTATGAGTTTGATAAAACACCTCGCAGAGGTTATTTCGTATTAGGGATGCTACATACATGTTTGGATTGGCATGAAAACATAGTTAGCCTATAATGTTTCCACTGCTGGGACACAGGCCATGAGTGGGCGTAACGAAATCCACCACGCAGAAAAACCTCCATCTTCGGGAAAATGCGTATCGGCAGCATAGCTTGAACGGAGATGTTCAATTTTTTTTGTAAATCTAATATAATATGAATCGCTTTTGGTAAATCATAAATAATATTTAGGATAATATATTTTTTTAAATATCATGAAAATATCTCTAGAAAAAAATGTTATGAGACTTTAAAGTTGCGCTTGCAATGAGACTATGAGACCTCATTACGTTATTTATTCTTGATGTGTGCTTTGTTGTACTTGCATTTTGAGATGTGTACCATTTGTCACTTTATCATTGTGACCATGAATCCACATTACACAGTACATTTCGACACTGGGGCATTCCAACCGTTAAACATTTTATAAAGTTGACTACCCAGTCCCTGAATGAACGAACGAACCCAAAAGAAGGTAGTACTTACTTGGAAAGTTAATCTTCTTTCATTTCAGCAGTAACATAAGACGGATTTAAAGAAAAAACGTCCAATACTGTGTGTATAGTCATTTTATTTAGTTCGACTTTAATAATCTCTTTCTCAGTCATTATTCGTGAATTTAGTTTTGGTCTGACTTCTAGAAAGTTCAACCAAATTTTCTCAGTCTGTCAAAGAGATAACTTATGAGCCAAGCTGAAAATTATTCAGCGACGTTAGATGCCGTACGGAGTTTGACAATCGATGAAACATGTGTACTAGCTTCGGATCGGTTTTGTTGTACAATCAATACTACAGAATAGAATATTGCCAACCCTACAGTGTAGCACCCCCTCAAACATTGTTACATCGCTTTGGAGAACTTTTAGCTTTAGTAACGAGCTTTTTTAGATGCTAAAATGTGATGAGGTTTTTTATTTTAGTCGTCAAGGTTTTAGACGGAACCTATTTTCGTGTTTTATGTTTTAATTTTTCAGCCTTACCAAAAGTAATCTTCGTTGTCATAATTCTTTAGGCCCTCTTCAAGAGCTCATATTACAATGCATTCAGGATGCTGCTGGGGCTGCCACGCTTCTGTAGTGCGTCGGGAATGTTTGCTGATGCGCACACTGATGGCTTCGTAGCTATCAGACGGAAGCGTACTGCGTCGCTACTGCAGAGGGTCCGGGGCAACTCAAACAGTCTCCTGAATGTCATTGCGGGGAAATTTGATTGCCCGTTTATGCATTTCATGGCAAACCTACATGTTCTACTAACATATTATTAAAGATCATGTTTATTAACAATTTATATGGATGTAAAATAATTTATGTTAAATAAAATGATGATTATTAGTATTATTATATTGTTTACAGCATTTCGTTCACTCATAAATCACTAGCTGATGCCCGCCGTTTCGCCTGCATGAAGTTTGATAATTGTCCCACTGGACTGGACTACCGTGATAAAAAGTATCCAATGTGTTAAATCCAGGTTATAAACTCTCTGCGTGCTAAATTTCAAACAAATCCGTTCAGTGGTTTTTGCGTGGAAGAGTAACAAACATCCATACAACTATACATCCTCACTGACTTTCGAATTTACAATATTATAAATGTAGGATTATACAAGACATGTCCACGTTAATTGCAATGATTATTCTTTCATAATAGTTCACATTTTCAATGAGAAGGAAGGTATCTCTTTCATTTGACGTATGACCTCATCAAATACCCACCACTACACACACGTAGATATAGGAAAAAGTAACAAATCGTCGAACAAGTCATTCTCCATGAATAAGTGCTGGAGCTCGCCGCATCCTAATCCAGGGGCAGCCGTATTAATCACCAACATAATTAACTCTACTGGGCAGGATATGTGGAGAAGCTTCATTTGGATAATCCTTTAATAAGGTCTGGAATAGAAACGTTTACGTTGTAGTACAAACAGTATTGATGGGTAATAAATTCGTTATCTGTAGTTTGAAAAAAAAACATTGGGATTTATTCATAAACACTACTTAAAGTTAATAAATGTTTAAACGTTACAAAATGTATGGTTAACCAAACGTTAATCATGACTTAACAGCATTTATTAATAATCCCTTACAAAAATGCACTAAGTAATTAACTATATTATTTGCTGCACAACGCATTTATAATTTTGGCCCGGTTAACGGTAATATTCTCGCTCCCTATTACATAGGACTTAGAACATAACTGGCGAAATGTATATTTACTATTAGGTACACCTCTGCCTAACGTTATCCCCGAATATTCATGAAAAATGAAGAAAGTAACAAAATAACATTACAAATACTTAGTAATTTTACCAAATAGGTAAGAAGTAAAGTTATAGTACGAAATATGGAATAAATGTCATAAGTATTTTAAAAAAAACACAATTACATTATGTTTGTATGCTTCACAACGCTTTGAGCGCTAAGCAGCTAAACAAAATGAATCACAGGTCTCCTTTATAATCGACGGTTTGTTTCTTGTGGTTGCTGTTAACCCTGTGAACTTTTTATCCTGTGACATCACCTATTCGACCGTTCCCTGCTAGGCTGGGTTACAATGAGGTTTGGATCTTTGCACGCACATAAATATCAGCTGACACTGGCTAATTAGATGACGATGTCCCGTAGGCTGTAGGCTGGTGGCTGAAAACCTTTTAGTAATAATCCTTTGTTATTATGTAGATCAGTGGTCCATTTTTAGACCTCACAAGATAAAGTGATTGTTTTCAAAGAAACTTTTGCCTCACACTGGGATTTTATTTACTATATATTTAAGGTGTCTTAATATGTAGATAGATGGATAGAGTATAGTTTATTGTACAGTAAAATTGTTACACAGCTGTTTTACAATATTGCTAATTCTGTGGGTACAACGGCGGTCTTATCGCTAATAGGGATTTTCAGACAACTTTTGGATGGGCTATGCTTTTGCAGACACAAGTGTTATATGAATCTAACGCATACACTTAAACAAACTATATATCTCTACACATATTTCTCAGCCGATTCCTCAGTCACAGCAAATCAGCGCAGCAAATCATTTGTTTTATCGTTCATTGTTGAAACTTTAAAACATTGCTGTTAGGCGAAACAAAAAATACGTAGATGGAAATTTAGAACTAACAAACTAATCATAATTAAAACTTTATCATGTTTTAGGCAGCATATTCTAAGAACTGGTGGTCAGTGGCCCGAAAGTCTGACAACCAGTCTTACGAAGGGGTATTATATTACCCAGTGCTAACTGGGTTGTGGAGGTCAGATAGTCGCTCCATGTAAAATACTGGTATTCAGCCGACCCCAACATTGTTGTGAATAAGCTATGATTCTAAGAAATACTTGAATCTATTTGAAACTTAATTTATCTTGTAACCTGCTTATCTTATTCAGACTAAAAATATTCCTCATCAGTTTCTTTAGTTTTCAATTCCAAGATTTTATAACAGAATATAAAAACAAATGTTGGGAACATCTAAAAGCAGTTTTCTTTCCGTCCATTGCTTACGAAATAAAAAAACGCTTTAAAATAATTTGATTCGATGACTCGAACCAATGAACCGAGCAAATTGTTTAGTCTTTCAAATATTAAAATGAATAAAATTTTGTTCATAAACATGCTAAGACCCAGATCGCTAGTTAGAAATAAAATAAAAAAAGACACATTCTGCCTCATTGTTACAAGTAGGTACTCTCCGTTATGAAAAGACTAGTTCAACACTAAAATTCACTGAATACAATTTATATTTCTCAGCAAAGAATAAACATGGCATCGCAACCTATTGAAAGAGACCGGCAACAAAACAGAGTTCATTATAAAAAACTTTTTAAAACATTTTTTATGAAAAGATTATTCAAAAGGACACTCGGAAACCATAAATCTTGAGTTACAGCAATAAAAACGGACACGAAATGATGTATTACATAAAGTTTTGTACACAAAATATCAACTTGAGTTGGTTTAAGAATAAGAAATATATCAACTTTTGAAATTGGCCAACTTTCAACTTAAACATGGTCGCGAAAGTACTCAATCAATTCGTGAAAATATACTTAACTTGCTTTCCTCCACGGCTTTGCCCGCGAGGAGGTTAGAATTTAACACACAGGGGCACAAAAAAAAAAACTACTAATTATATTAGATATATTATTTGTTTTATTAATTATAGCATAGCATCACGCCTGTAATCCCTAAAAGGCAAGGCCTACCCATATTTCGCTAGTTATATTTAAATCGCATGTAATACGGGGCGAGCGTATTGCCATCAAACGGGCACAAGTCCAGGCTCCGCTACTGAGAAATTTCTGACGGAAACACCCACTAACATTGCCCGACCTGAAAAATGCTAAATGTTATTTACTTATTTTGATGAACAAAATATGTAGATAACGTCAATGTAATGGGTCTTTATACACCCTATATTGAAAGCCATTGCCAAAATAGTTCATAAGATAAAAATAATAGTACTAAAGCTCACACCCTTTACCCCAAATGTAGGCAGAACACTGCACCCTTAAGGCTACCGTGAATTATGTAAGTACTGGCGGGGACCTATTCTCTGAGCGTGAGCGATACAATGTTGATTTACGACTACTCGTAAACTCTCCTGATAGTAACGTTTAAATGGAGCGATTCTCCTGCCTTTGTTGTTT
Organism: Xestia sexstrigata; assembly: GCA_941918905.2. Classification (NCBI taxonomy): domain Eukaryota; kingdom Metazoa; phylum Arthropoda; class Insecta; order Lepidoptera; family Noctuidae; genus Xestia; species Xestia sexstrigata. The sequence goes on along the minus strand of OW799210.2, from coordinate 19,357,144 downwards.
CATTTCCGATGTTCTGTCGTAAAGATTATCTTTGTTATGAATTGATTGAAGTATCGAATGTGAATGACAATTGGCTGATTGCATGGCGGCGGTGTGGGTTTTAGGTCTTCGATAAATGGGGAAATACGAGATTTATTGATGGTAGTAAAATAGGGGTGATTTAGCTATCGATGGATGCGTAATTAGAATTTACGTTTTGTATGAAGTAACTCGAAATATGTTGCCACAACGCAAGCTAGTGTTTTTTGATTAAAGGAATCGTAAGAACTTAATTGTTAACCTTGAGCAGAAGCAAGACCCATCCTTGAATCAATGTTAGACACAGAAGGTAAGCCTTGGCAACATAGCACGGGAAAATACGCAAAAAACGCGATCAGCGCGTCTAAACTGCTTCCAAAAGCTGTTATTGACATTATTGCTATAGAAATTTTATAAGGTCAGCTCCAAAATGCGGTTTACATGTGTATGTGCGCAGCTGTTTCAATGCTGTTTGCCCTCAAAACGATACAGCGATTCAATTCCATTCTCACTTCTTACCCAAAAACAAAAAAGAAGCGTCAATTTTAAACTCATTCCCAACAAAGTCCACAGTTTCGGATATCGCCATCGAAAGTCGTTGCACACGCGACGTTTACGAGACGAAACCGATCGATCCTAACTATTTACGACAAATAAACGGCCCGTTATTTTGACGCTTCCCCACTGAACTGACGTTTACTGTCGATAGATATTAGCTATCGTGTTACAGTGTAAAGATTTAATTATGAGAATAGGTATCTCGTTGCCCTTTACGATGTTTTGGCTGTTAAGTTTCTATTTATGTTGCGTGAAATTAAATATCTTGTGTGTTATTGTGGTATTTAATGGAGATTGATTAAATAGCCAGATTAATTGGAAATTGGTCCAGTTATTTTGTAGCTGCAGAAATTATCATCATAAAGAAAATATAAAAGTGGGGGTTGCGTTAAAGATTATCTATATTAAATTTTAAATAGTTTTCATTTACATTTAACGATGCCTAAGATAATGCCTTAATATGATTGTATTGCATGAATTACGACTCTTTCAGACGTCATTTACATGATGCCTAGTTTAAGTGAAAACGAGCATAAAAGTTCGAATTAAATTCACTCCACACATCGAATAACATAAAATATAACCATACTTATGAATCAGAAGTTACCAATCCACAATCGTATTAAACTAAAATCACCAATATCCACAGTCGATAAAGCCGAACACTTAAACAACATTGTAAGGCACACTGGCAGACTATTCAAATGTTAAACCCGGAATAAGAGTTAAGCTTAATCTCGATAGCCAATATTTAAACTGCAGCGAACTTGCAAGTACGGTTACCATTTCGAAGTTCAAAAATTCATGACAAAAAACCGGACATTTGCAAAAAGAATCAGGACATTTTGCATTTAAATTTTATGAGTACTCAGTTAACGTTTAATAAACTAAACTTTTACCCGCAGCTTTGCTCTTATGGCCGAAAATTATACCAAGGTCCGAAATGTTTTAAATGTATGACACACGGGGATAACTAGCTTCCCATTAGTTAAATAATTTTCTGACTAACTAACTTACAAAGTCTTTATATTATAATATGAGCATAGAAAAATATTTAACACGAAAAATCCGGACCAATGACATAGCATGTCAAACTCCGCTCATGGGGCCCAGAAAGCCGGGCATGTCCGGAACAAATCTGGACGGATGGTAAGACTACTTGCAAGCCAATAACCACGTTCAGATCTAGTTTGCACTTTGCCGATAGAACTTAGTATACAACGTTTGTGTTCATGAATATGTGTGTAGCAATCATGGAGAGTTTCATCTTGGTCTTGTGCAAAGTCGCCTGCGTTGACCACAGGGTGGAAGTCGGGGCAGGAAGTCTGTTTAAGTTAGTACTACTTTGATAGCAGCATTTTTTTATTATTTTTATATCTACTTAATTGAAAGAGGCTTTTTTTTTACCATCCTCGTCATTTTCTTGCCCTTATTGCAACTTATTTGGGGTCGGCGGTTGCATATCTTCTTCTTCCATACTTTTCTATTACTCGTCATCAGACACCTCCTTTCTTGCCATATCATCCTTCACACAGTCCATCTATCGTCCACTCGAACAAATTTCCGTGCGTTCAAGCGTTTTTGCCATACCTATTATTGGAATCAAATATCTCTAGCTCACAACTTAGGACCCATTAATTTTAATATTTATCCGTGGTGCTAGGCAACTGGGCCTATCCCGGTTGTAAATGTCCCTTTGTGCCTATTGGCCTTGTTTCGTTTTGTCTCCTGCTGATATGGAGGGAAGTGGTAATTACGGTTTTTTCCTACTCCTCCACTATACTTTTCTGATTAATTTCGTTGCGGGATCCAAGACAGTTAAATTCATTCTCTGGGATTTCGTCGATCTTCATTGTCTCGGCGCTTTTCTGTTGGTCGTCACTGTTGATTCTGGCTTTCAGGAGTTACAGTGGTTTGGGAATAGTGTGGCGGGCTTGCCCCAATTAAAAAAAAAGTCCATATATCGTTTCATCATGAGCTTTTTAATATGTATTGTGTTAAGTATATTGCAATTCGCCTTTTTACTCCATTATAAGCTTTCTGTTTAGCTTTTAAAATAAATCACCGTGTGGCATAAAGCCATGTAAATGTATTTATTTCCTTGCCAAAGCCAAAGCCTTATTTATTTCATTATAATTAACAAAACATAGCCTTACAAAGCGCTTCTTCCAAATTATGATCCCCGAAAACGGGGGAAAATTCTCCAAAGATTTAATTACCACATTTTTATTAGTAGCTAAAGGCCGCTCCTTGCTATCATTCATAAGTTGTGTAATAAAGAAAATTTGGGCAATAAAGCGAAGATACGGCCGCAGGGGAACACGGCTGCCATTAACCACGATTTTGGCATTGTGGCCAAATTAATATGTGCCAGGGTACGCACAATACAGATAACATGCCATAGATCATATTCGCACACGAACGCAACATTTATTTTGTAAGAGGTTTGAGCGCCGTAGTGTTATTGCCGCAGGACCTACTTGTAATGAAAATGCTCTAGGTCATACTAAATCTTTTTCACGACCAATTGCCGTTTATATCTACGAATTTTGGGAACTGAAATCTTTATTTGCCAAACTTCATTCTAAAAAAATGCACCCTTACCGAAGGATGCATTGAAATCCAGGACTGGAATGGATTCTGAATTATAGACCTGGTTCTAGGCTAGCTTAACACACATAACATCATGCCTGTAATCCCTGAAAAGGTAGTCAGAGGAAAAACCTAACAACCAATAAAAATGTTGCTTCCTTCGCAAATAAACCTCATTTCTAAGTCTTCCTTATTTTAAATTAGAACGTTCGACTTCCTTATTGAAACTCTCCTACTCATCAAGCATTAGACTACGTTACAATTATCAGTAATGCCGTCAACTTCCCCATAGTAATTCTAAAGGGGGATGAAATATTTACAGCCGGGGTTGATTAAAGACCGCGAAGTAAAGGATGCAATTTGAATACATTGGCGGCCTTTTGTTTCACGGTCGTTTTATGTAGGGTAGATGGAAATTAATTACGTTAATACCCGCGTATATTGAGGGTTATGTATGAAATGTGTGTGAGTGAATTAATGGTGACACGATAATACTAGTACATGGTTCGATTTATACTGAAGTTGGTAAAGAAAATAGTACTGACTGAATAAGCTGACGTTGTCAAAGTTGATCTTATTTCAAGTAGAATTATTATCATCCTACTATCTTGGTCCTAATTTGTTTCGAGAGACAATTATATCAGTAGGTATTCAATTCCTTTCCTTTTGTTTCAAGTATAAAAGTTTCCTGTTGATCGCTGGACCGTGTAACCCGTGCAGCATAATTGCGTTCTTCCTCAGGTTGTCTGCCCGAGATAATTGTGATTCCACTTCCTATCGAACGTTTTATTATTTATCTTTTTTCTCTGTTGTTGAATTCCATCCTGTCTTCCTAGAATAATTTACCCTCCGACACACACACAAATCTCGAAGTTGCCATGGAAACGCTGTAAACAAGATGTGTGAGCACTCTTCTCAAAATTGATACTTTAGTGCGGTGTAGCATTAGTTGTTATGTTATCTGCTTTCGGTTACTCTGGAAGCCGACCCTAACATAGTTGGGAAAAGTCAGGCAGATGATGTTCTTTTGTTACTATAGCTCATGCCTGTGGCTTTGACCGCGTGGTGTTGGGAATTTGACCCACGGGATCGTACTACCAGGATAAAAAGTATCATATACAAGGTGTAACTGAAAGGGTATAGTCATATGAAAGGGTGTCCTACAGACCATTAAACTGAACAACTTTCTCCATGGGACCACCATCGTAATCGCTAAAAAAATATCAACGGCTCCATACAAAATTCCAATACCTACTCGACCAAATGAATGAGACAGTTGATTATTTTTTACGACTATGATGGTGGTCCCATGTATAAAGTTGTTCAGTTTGATGGTCTGTAGCACACCCTTCCATATGACTATACCCTTTCTGATACACGTTGTATATGCTAAATCAGGTTATAAACTATCTAAGTGCCAATACGTCATCCAAATCCGCTCAGTAGCATCCACCCATCCATATCCACAAACTTTCACCTTTATTAGTAAAGGATTAATACGGTGACGGCGAATCTAATGATGTCAATCTTTTGCTATTCAACCAATTCCTAAGAAAACGATACATTTCTCAATTTGTCAACTAAATTATTGTATCAAGTGAAATATGATAGGTAAACATTATCACTAGACTTAGACCTAACGTAGACGATGATGTAAGAGTCTGCCTTTAGTCTAGACGACCTATTATTATCTGTTAGGGGGTATTATGTGCTTTGTTTTTATTAAATGTACTATTAGTAACAGTGTAACATCATGAAACTAAACAACTTTTGTTCAATATTTTTTTAATAAATTATCCTGTACTGTCCCACAGCTGGGCAAAGGCCTCTCCCAATTCCTTTAATGAGATCTTTTCCCGTGCCTCCTCGAACCAGTCCTCAACTTTATGACTTTTTTTGTTTTACCATACATGTTGATCAGCTGATCGCGTCAATTCAGCCAGTTATTTATAGAAAGACATTTTTTTTGCGTATTTCAAGATCGCGTAGAAACAAAGTTGATCATTTTCATAGTACGAGACACCACACGGAAAATCTTGCATTTATGTATTATGTTACACCTTTTATATAGTTATTATGCGTTATTTAAAATAATGGCACTAAGATGATGAATATTTCTATTAGTATGTCTACTGTAATTTGGACTTTGTTCTTTTAGGCTCATCCTTAACTTCGTGGGGCCTCAGTGCTATGTTCAGTAACAGTTTTCATAATTATGCTTCAGTGATAGTGTGTTGTCATTACCAGCTATAATATGTATTTTACTAAAATTCCACTTCTTCATTACATTACTCTAGATAATTTATTTTTCTTCTATAACAAAAAGTTGTCAACGCATTCTACCAGTTCTACCATTCCAATTCTACCATTACTTTATTCATCACTTACTACCCGTTTCTCCCATATCAGCATCCCCCCAATCAAATCTTCGGAACTCTAAACCAATAAACGTCAGTACATCGCCACGTCAGCGGCGCATCACGACACCTGACAGCGGGACGTCAGCCTGCAGTTCGGTTTCAACGTCGTATCAAATTTGAACGCCAATCAGCGTCCGCCGTTCCGCTGACGTGGCATTACGTCACTCGCGTCTGATATTGGCGGTTGAGGCATTTGATTTTAGAATCTACGGATTTTTTTTACTTTTGTGGTACTGTAGGATGGTTAATTTGAATTATGATTCTCTTTTAATGGGACAAAACATTTGGAGCTGTTAAGTGTCAATATTTAATAGCAATTATTACTTTTACAGCTCTTTGAAAGCAATCTAGATAAGCTAATCATGTGATCAGTTTCTTTAATGATTTTTTCCTTAAGACAACCTAAAATTTTACATAGGTATTTCCAAACACCATACATTAATTGCCTTTATCCTAAACCTAAAGTAAGAGAGAAGAAAAGAATTAGCTAATTTTAACTATCCTAAAGGGCAATTTATTTTGTGTCCCCTCGACACTTTTTCATGGGAAATTTAATAAGCGCCGTGGCATCAATGGGAAGGGAACGCTATAAGACCCGGGATATTCTTCTCGACGCATTACTCAAAAACTGACGGCGTGCTACAAAAATGGATGGGCTTTTGTTTAAGTTTAATATAATTTCTTAATTTACTGTGAAGACTGAATGAATAGATGATTGACGGGAATCAAAAATAGAATAATTGAATTTTTTAAGGCCGTTAATTAAAAACAGAAGCATTAATGTTCTTTTCGAAAGAGAAAGTGATCGGACAGTCAACAGCAAACGAATGTATTATTACCCGACATCGTCAGTGGGGCTTAGAGTAGTGTCTGCTCTTTCGGAAGTACATTTTAGGGAGTGAAATTTTAACTTCTCAATGAGCTCAGTTCAGTAAGCAGTGATAGCTTTGTGGTGTGACGGACTGCCAAGTCATAGGTGTCAAGCTCGAACCCAAGACACGCGTATTGTATAGTTAACACTTGCTTCGGTGAAGGAAAAACCTGAGTACCTGAGAGATATTTCTCGACGGCATGTACAGCCAAGTCAGATGCCCATGGGCGGCATACAAACTCTGACACCAGGCTAGACACTAACCACACGATAAAGAAGAAAGTAGAAGCTCAATTCAAAATCAAAACACTCTTCCAATACAATAAGCACTCGTTCCAAAAAAATAAAATAACGACATCCTTACATCAATCACAATGCCTACAAAATATACTCTTTAAACTTTTCACGCTCTAACAATTTCCAAAGACATCTATCTACTCATAATCATTCTCCTTGTAACGATATCAAAAAATTGTATCATTGGTCGTTACATAACTACGGCACACACAAAAGATACCCGAAAAGAAATCGCAGAACAAAAAAAAATATTTTCGCTTCAATAATCACATATAACGAGTGTTTACTGTTTTCTCAGATACCTCGGTATATTATACCGATGATAGGTACTTAGATGTCGTACACAATACTCGAAATAAGACCCTTGTCGAAACGACCAAATTATCTACCTAAATTATGTACGAATCTTTCGGAGGTAGACAAAGCATTTGTGAACCCTCTGTCGTTTAAGAAGAGATTTAGAGAAAATTGTTCTAATTAACACGGATGGCGCAATGAAATTACTAACGTAATGATTACAAAGAAAATTATTACAATACCTGCAAAGGGAAATTATTAATAAAAAGAAATATTCAAATCTTAAATGTCCGCTTTCTCGAAGCGATAATGATTCTCTTGTTAAAATAAGATGGAAATTATTTCTTACCGGTTCCTGATTAACACAACAAACCTTACTGAAATATCTCGGAACAATACAATTACAGAAAGGGAAGATAACAAGAACAATAAAGATGGGAAGGAAACATTGCTAGAATGCCTACAAAAATCGAAAATCCAAACAATGTAATCAAAATTCCCCGACATTTTGCCGTGTGCTCACACGAGCTCGCGGCCGCAGCATACTATACATTTACGCAACATTTTCCGGCTTCCCTGCCATCTTTCCCTCTAGTATATCGATGGCGTGATTTATTTTTGTTTTCACGTAGTTGAATAAGTCGGAATTATAAGGTTGGGACCGCGTTATGGCCCATAAAACCTATAATGACTCACCCATGCCGCGCTGTAGGGTAGTATTTATTTTAAAAATTACCTGCCGCCTTCTGAAAAAATATATAATTGTTTTTATGTAGGTGTGTGAAATTGGTCGAGCAGGTGCCGATTGAGCTTTTAGAATCGACAATATTTGTGTACTGATATCAAACATAAAAATGATTATTTTGTTAGCTGTATCATATATTCTTTATTTCATTTAAAAGTATGCGTTTCAAAGCCGCAAACAATATGAGTATTACTAACGAACCTTATTGTGCTTTGAACATTTTCTTGTTAAGAAAATAATACGCCGTTTGACTATGAGAAACTCTCATTAGCCATTTTAAGTTAGTATTCACAACGTTAAACAAATTATATCTTCATAGCCAAGTTGGAAAAAACCTTCGGTGCTAGTATAATTTAAACTTTTTGCTCACCGAGAATAAAAGTTCTAGAAAAGTATTATTTATTTAGCCAACAGAAATGCTGGACTTGAAGAATTCATTTGTACACTTAGAGCATTTTCTAGCATAATGAAATTTAATAAGTCTATGGCAGAAGATAAACATTTTAAAACCTGGCTTTCCAACATTATGCGGTTTTACTTTAAGGATAGTAAAATGGAACTAGAAAATGACAAAGTCATTTCTTGTTTGCTTCAACAAAAATACAATTCAAATAAAAATGGCTACAAATTACAACTTCTGTTTAACGATGGCAAATAAGTCCCCTTGAACAGTGAACCGTTTGCCGTTTTTCCCGAACGTGACCGAGTGTCAGATGTGTTATCAGTAGCCGGAATCTGCCCAATTACAAGCCTCCTAATCTCCTGTTATTTATAATTCACGGTAGAACCACTGAGTATATTGTTAGTAGTCACGTTTTGTGACCCCAGTTTGAATATTACGTTGTACAACTTGTGGTTTAGTTGGAGGGTCTTTATTGTGATATATTAAAGGTATATTTTTGGTAATGACTTGGATTGTTTTATTCGAGTATATTTTTATAACATAAGTAGACTACATAATGGACGATATATCCCTACTTCAGACAGTAAGCTAACTGACTTAAAGCCCTCACTTCCGGCCATAACACACCTACCTATCGTTAAATTGAGATAACTGAGGAACATTGGTGAAAAGGAACGGCAGGTGGCATTCGACAATATCGCTCGGGTGAAACAATGCGAAATCGGGTGGCGAGAGGTACGGGATGTTCACAGGATGGTTTATCAAGGTGTTTCGACCGCTGTCTGGGTTGTAACTTCGCTTTATTGCGTTATCAGGCGATGTTAGTGGCGGTAGGTGTAAGGGTACCGCAAGGTACGATTCTTAGACCAAGTTTATGTTGAGTAAATGTTTGATGACACATTTTCGTGTGGAAATTAATTTATTTGTTTGTTTATGTGGGAGGATGCTGAAGTTGAACTTCTGTTGTTATGTTAGACTTAGAAAGTTTTGTCTGTATACTCTCAAAGCATATACTGTGAATACCAGTAGTCATGTCGATGTTCAAAAGTAAAAACAAAGCATTTATTAAAGGACCACGAACAACTATGCCTTCAGTGTCCTTCATTATTGTTTTCCCACAAAATTTGCATATAAGAGAGAGTACGTTTAAAACAGTAGTACAAAATTCACCACACCCAAACCGGGACCAGACACTTAAAGGGGTATGAGGTGGAGGGGGTGTAAGGCTCAAGGACGTCACGTGTGTCGTTCCACTAATTGAGCGTAAAGTAAACCGTTGTCAATGAAGCGATGCGTTATTATTCCAAACTTGCTTCACCAAATATTATTTGCCAAACCTCTGAAGGAATTTCAACTTTGCGTCTGGTAAATAAGATTGGGTTTACTGAAATGTGACAGGGATTATGGAAAGCGTTTTATTATTATATGAATTTTCATTGAGTATAGCATAAAATTACTAACTGTTAAAGTTATTTCCTTTGACAATTGGTTTAGACTTGACGTTAAAACGAAAGAGGAATTTCTTGACACAATCTGTTTGCAAACATTTTCCCTTCTTCAGTTTTCCTACTGTATACATGTATAGTTGCGAAAAAGTAGTACTTGACTCTTGTATTAATTTACTTAAATATGTAGTATTTAAATCAGCCATTCTCCCAGACACCATTAATTAACTAGCTACTTAAATTACCGAAATTCATTTGGAATTTTCACAACGCATAAGTAATTAAAACCGCGCTGTAAATAGGCTCTCGTCTGAACGAATCTAATAAGTTAATGGTCGCACACTTTGTTTAGTTTAGCCAATTTATTGTTAGTGTGGAAACATACGGCTATTCATCATCATCATCATCATCAGCATATAATGTTCCCACTGCTGGGACACGGTCTCCTCTCTATGAGAGGGAATGGGCTATAATCCACCAGGCGGGCCCAGTGCGGATTGGTAGATGTCATATGTCTTCGAATTTTTGGTTCTAGGACATGCCGGTTTCCTCACGATGTTTCCCTTCACCGTTTTGAGAGCAGTTGTGATGAAATAAATTACACAAACCGCCACCACTGGGCCACCGTTGCTCTCACGGCTATTACGGTATAGTCATTTCATCAATCATAGTTTAGGTGTAGCCGCACTTCGGCTATTAGCCGTAACATATATATTATTGTCCTTCTTTATTAAACACGTGAATCTCAAGATGTCTATCATAGGTTTGTAACGCGCTAATTTGTGAAGCGTTGTATGTTGCAGCTTGAATTCCAAATTCATAAAATTCATTCTGTACTTCATTTAGGTTTTCAATTGGGCCCCGGTCCCTAATCTTTACTAAGTATAATTAAGACAGGACCACCTACTTAGGATTTGCTAGATATTCATTTTATTAATTGGGTTTAATTACTTCAGTCGTTACGGGTAGTCAGTGGCCCGAAAGTCTGGCAACCAGTCTAACCAAGGATATCGTATTTCTCAGTACTAACTGCGTTGTGGAGGCAGTCGCTCCATGTAAAATACTGGTATTCCGCTGCGTCCGATTAGACTGGAAGCGGCCCCAATATAGTTGGGAAAAGATTAGGCAGTCGATGATGGACTTCTGTCGAAACCAATAACAATATTTTTTGCCTCTTACATGCCTTGGCCATTCTTTCCTGCCCATCATCAAAATGAACTTCGCTTCCCAATTCTACAGTGACACTAAATAAAACTCGTCCGTCCCACCCGCTAGCCAGTACATTTTCAGACTTAGACCGTTAGTCTGATTAATATGCGGGACTAATTAAAAGGCATCGTAGGAAAGCGAGCACATCGCTACCGAAGGCAACGCCACTTTTCATTTGCGTTTGGCGGAAAACATTCAGAGCTTCGGAGAATTGTAGTGATGGCTCGAATAGGAAATGACATTACAACGAAACATGTCGGATGTTGGAATTCTTTGTGGCAGTTAGGAATCTTTTGGGAGACTGTTGAGTGGTTTGTGGTGAATATATTCAGATGTGTAGCTTTCTATTGTGTTCTTCATTGCTTGGTTGTATGTTGATTGGCTTTCACATTTTATTGGATTCATCAGCTGCGTTAGGATTGGGACTTTGATTAGAATTTTCGAAAGTCTGACAATTAGTCTTACCAAATGGTATCGAATTACCCGGTAACTGGGTTGTGGAGGTTATTGAGGCAGTCACTCCAGTAAAATACTGGCATTCAGCTGCATTTTAAGTATGTTTTTGAATGGATACTCCCAACATAGTCTGGAAAAGGCTAGGCAGATTATGATGATTAGTTTTTTTTTTCATCAAATGCTAGATACGTAACTTCAGATTCCTCAAATAAAGCTTCAGTATCACCTACACACATCCTACCAATATCGTTAAGCTCTCGTCAATAAACAAGACTCTCCTCTCAGCCCGAAAACACAACAATTATCAACATTAGACCCTCATCATCGTTGGTCTCCACTCCACAAGCCTAGAGAAATAATTAAGATGAATTCGCGAGTGATACGGCACATGGAGGCTCGCGACTCGTAAATCCACGATTACGTGCCCCGCGTGAACGTTTTAATGAGCCGTACGGAACCTTAGGGTTGCTGCAAGTGGAGATACCGAATGTAAAACTAGATATACGTAGAAGAGGGTTGATAGTCCAAAAGGTAGAAGAAGAAAAAAAAAAAATGCATGAAGATGTGTTTAAACAGAGTGATGGTAACCAAAAGATGGCCCCAGGTGACCTTCAGGTTATTTGCAAGTGGAGATAATCTTATCTTACAAATATTATTAAATACGAACGTTTGTGAGGATTAATGGATATTTGTTACTCTTTTACGCGAAAACAACTGAACGGATATGGATGAAATTTGGCACATAGATAGTTTATAACCTAGATTAATTTAGAGGATACTCTTTATCTCAGTAGTATGATCCTGTCTAGTACAAATATAAGACTAAACTACCACACTAAGAAGAAGTTTAAAAAGAAATGAGTAGATGAGTGTAAAAGTGAAGGTTATGAAAAGATTTACAAGGTAGTTATTAATAATTCAATTCATCAATCTGAATCGAATGCTTCAATCAAAAATAATACGAACACAAATTATTCAATGAATACGTTCATTAAAATTGTTAATTGATATATATATTGTATAGAGCACAAAATATATTTCTAATTGATTGCCTACTCCATGTAGATCATTGCTTTCAATTAGTATGGACCTCAAAAGCCTTGAATAATTCGATTTACCAATATATTTCCTTTGCATATAGAACTGGCTTCTCGTTAAACCCCTTGTTGTAACTTTTCCGATTGCTAGAGCAACTGTCGTTTAGGTCTAGCGCGCTCGGGCAAAGGGTTTTTGGGTTTTTCAATTAGAAATTTTAATCCTGAGTCTGGATTTGTGTCCTGTTGAGATCTATAGACTTGCCCTCTATAACACGGGACTTAAACATAGCTGGCGATATGTTGGTGTACACAAATATTTTTACCTACCTACAATTCTGCCTAACTCGTGGGGAACACGGGTGTGATGTTGTGAGAATTTTAAAAAATACTTAAAAAAATGCCCCCATCTTCTCGACAACCCTCCGTCGCTTCCCCTTGCGAGGCGATAAGCTAGCGAATTGCCAGCAACTTGAGACAACACCAACATAGATACAACTTACATACAGTCGCGAAGTTACACAAAATTGCTCTCTCAAAATACCGTCTATCATTTTGTGCGGCCACGTATACAGATATTTGGGTTGTATTTCTGATTTGTGTGTTGAAGGAAGTTAGATTTGAAAGCCTCAAAATCCATGAATTTCTTAATTTATGAAAAACACGTGGCACTATGTTCATGTACGCTAATTTCCGAAACCGATTTCAATGTTTTTTTTATGTGTTTGTTCCAGCTTGAAGGATAGGATAGTTATGAACCCGAAATGTGCGCCATACAATTTAAATTGTACTCTAAAATTGTTACGCAGCGCTTTAACAATATTACAAATTCTATGGGTACAAAGAGACACTAGAATGCCACAAGGCCCTAGAACGTATCACGGTACTAAATCACAACACGGTAACGCTACAATGGATCAAAGGTCACAGTGGATCACTTGGAAACGATGCGGCTGACGGACTTGCCAGAAGAGGATCCAGCACAAGACTTTACGGACCCGAACCCATTGTGCCCATTCCCTTCAAGCAGCTAAGAAGCTGGTTAAAAGATCACACCCGAATACAAGCGGAGAAATGGTGGACCTCGACACCAGGATGCAGGCAATCTAAGGAAGCTATGCCATCCCTGAATACAAAGCTGACCAGGCGCCTTCTGCGCCTGGACAGAGATAGCCTGCGTCTGGTGGCGGGGACCATCACCGGACACTGTTCACTGAATAAACACTTCCACACCCTAGGTATCACTGACAGCCCCCTGTGCAGAGCATGCATGGAGGCGGAGGAAACGGTAGCGCATGTGCTCCTTGAGTGCACAGGCATTACCAAGATTCGCGAGGAGACCCTGGGAACACCAATATCCCTTGCGGATGCCCTGAGGAGACCGGGAAGTTTAATCTGCTTCTGGAGGGAGGTGGGCTGGTTAGAGTAATCGGCCACCATGGCTCACGCACAATGGTCCACTTCAAGGACTAAGTGCGGAAACCTATACCCCATGATAGATAGATAGATGGGTACAATGGCGATCCTCCCACGGTACATGCCCAGCCTTTATCCAATTTTGTTCGGGTCTGCTTTCAGCCTTACTAGATGCAGCTGAATACCAGTATTTTACATGGAGCGACTGACTATCTTACCTCCATAACCCTGTTTTGTATAACATAACATGACATGATATGACGTTGACAAAATTCACAGTACACATTCCTTGGATTTAGCCATGTATGTTCTCGTACTCGACTTAAAACGAGCCGTTTTCTTAAAGGATCTAAATCTCTTTCAAATGACAAGTGCCCTTTGAAAAGATTCTCGAAGCAATTTTACCTGTAAACGCTTGTAAAGGATGAAAGGGTACGCTATGAAAATGTTATACGCTATGATATTGACAGAGACTCGACGGTGTTCGGTTTAGCCAATAATAATCGCTAGGAGATTGTAAATAAGGATATGATTAATTTGTGTCTAGAAAAGACATAGACTTAAGTCAAAAATATAGATTTCGAAGCTTACGATTTGCTTATTGAGATACGAATGGTGAAACGCGAGTGGTTACTTATGGATCCCTTTACGTATGTCATATCCTAACTAGACATCGATTTGCTTGACGTAAGTGAAAACGGGCGCTGAGTAAACTAATGTTCATCATCATTATTGTCCTGCCCTTACTCCAATTTATTTGGGGTCGACGCAGCATGCTCGTCATCTCATCAGACACTTCCTTTCTTGCCATATCATCCTTAACAAGTTAGTAGACTATTTTTTTTTTTATCTTTATAAGTCTTAACCTAATGTAATATTGTGAAAATCAGCTATCAGATAGCCCGAGTATATTTATAGAATCTGTCAGTATGAAATAAGACGTCCACACTATTAAATGAACGCTTACATAACACTTCACCTCAATACATGGCACCGGTTCCAACAGATCCTCACAAACGTTTCCAGGTCAGCGGTCCATCTAATTTTCCACTCTCTGATCACCTGTCGGCTATGATTGAAAGAAAAAATAGAGCATATCAAAGAAATTCACGTGAAATATTTCTTCAATAAACCTACCTGGATTTCGAAACGAAATTGATCGTGTTTCGTGCCGACCAGCCGCTGTTACGCAACATTTATTCCGAGCTTCAAAAATTCCAAGATAGACAGTATCAAATAACTTACCCTGCGAAAGGTCAAAAACCGGTCAAATTGCTGAGCGAACTCCTCAGGCGCTTTCCATCAAGGCTGCCTAAATAAACAATGTCTGTTATATTTTACAGCGGCTAAAAATTCCAACCACCGAGCAATTCCTCATGCAGATTGGAAAACTTTTCTAATAACCAATTAAGTTATAAGTGATACTCCGAAGTGTTGTTTAAAATTCATCAGCCTCAAAATTTACATGTATTAAGGGTTCCACGTTTTCCTTCGGTATTGTTCTTTCTATAATGAGCTTGTTTTAATTTAATACGTAGCTCTTTTGATTCTGGTGTGGTTATGTTAAAATAGGTCAGTTGTGTTTTAAATACGCTTTTAGCGAAAACGGCGTTAAATCGACCATCTTGATTGTCACTTAGTACCGCATCATTAAGAGCGAAACATTCATTTTTGCGTCCATTTATATTCACCCTACATTGGAAACAGGCGTCACTTAACATTGTATTCCCGATTCTCTCGAAAAATCAAACCAAACCAAAATCCTTCAAAAAGCATTAACATTTCGAGACTGCAGAGTGCAGAGATTATTCAGCATCACCGGTTTTTGCAATCCGAGTGGATTATTTGGAGAGGCCAAATCTACTCATATTAAACGGGGCGGTGGTCGTAAAAAATAAATAGCGTGCAATAACACGAGGGTAGGATGGCACCAGTAATCCATAATATATAGCTATATGACATAGTACACGTTAGCGATATGACATAATTCGGAATCGCTCGACGCTCAAATACTCTGACAGGAAATCGATAAAGCAAAGGTTGTGGTTTGTGCCTATGTGCGGGTGTATTGGGAATCTGTCCATTCAGACGTATAAATTGGATAATTTCTGCTTGTACACGTTCGTTATATATTGAGTGATGGGTTTAACTAGCAATTCATATGATTTATTATGTTATAAACTGTATTGGGAAAGGTACTATATTTCTCTGAAGTAAGTATCTTTTGATAAACTGACTCA
Source organism: Xestia sexstrigata (assembly GCA_941918905.2). NCBI lineage: Eukaryota > Metazoa > Arthropoda > Insecta > Lepidoptera > Noctuidae > Xestia > Xestia sexstrigata. The sequence goes on along the minus strand of OW799210.2, from coordinate 19,341,143 downwards.
GTTCTAGAGTTTTATGTTCCAAATATGTATTCCATACACGCTATCTTTTAAGGTCCACCTTTCGACATAATAATATGATACGATGCATCAGTAAATATTATAGGAGTCTCCAATAAACTTTTCATTTTATCAATCTATACGTGGCTACGTTGCTGCAGCTCCCAGTTTTTAAATATCCCCACAATTTTTCACAAAAAATCACAGAGCTTCATATCCATCATCCACAAACAATTTCCACGGCCATTTCTCTCCATCCATAATTTAATCACTCGCAAAAGCAGCGAAAATTTAAAATCTCCCCCAAAAGCATTTAACATTTGGACTGCAAAATAAGGACAGGACTGCACCGTCCGCTGACTTGTCGGAGATTTATGATCAGATATATCATCTCAGGCCTTCCCGGGTCGGGTGTAATGCCTAAGGGTGGCCACCCGGCTTTGGAAAAATAAAAAAAAAGAATACGTGGCTTTTGGTAGCTCTTGCTTTGTTTTGACAGAAGAGATTATTAGTGCCGTCTCGTTGACGCCTATAGCTACGGTTCGGCAATTCAATTAGTACATTAGGGGACTATTCAACAGTTGTCTAATCAAGCGTAATTTCAGCAGCGAAATTAGATTCGTCAAGTAATAACCCCCAACCCCCAATCTATTTTGATAACCGACTCATTACCCGCTCTTGAAAAATACATCAGCACAAACAGCTAATGGCAACATTTCGAAAATTATACTAACCCGTACTGAAAATAACCTGAATTATTCAACATTTAGGCTATTAATTCTAAACTCGCGAAGAAACTCGGGAACTCCCATTTAAGTATACGTAGTATATACCCATGAACACAATGAGAGAAAAACAAAGGACGTAAAATTCATCGACTAGCCGCAGTGTTGGAAGTTGCTCGAACTTATTCGTACATAATCCTCATTTTTTTTCCGCGGGTCGGTCCCGGGTGTATAGGGCTCTAGAAAAAGCCATTTTCTTAAGAGCCTCACAAAAAAACTGCTATGTGCAGAGTCTGACGGCGCTGTGTAGGGGCGACTGAACAGAACACACGCCAAGCCCGCTAAAGTTTATAAATGTTTTGTGTGCCGTCATTAAGTATTTATTGATAGAACTTGGCGAAATAGCGTGTAGCGTTTATATCCTTTTTGATCCCCGGAAACGATGAAATAAGAGGCTGATGTTCTTAACTGTAAGAACATTATCTTTTGAAGATACAAATGTTATAACTAAGGTATTGTAATGTATCTTATGAATAATGTTTCTCTCCTTAATGTTACTGTAATTGAAGCACTTCAAGTAATAATATAGTGGAGCAAGGGTATCCTAAATAATATTATAAATGCAAAAGTAAGTTTGTTTTGTTACATAAACAGACCTTTCATTTCGAAAAAAAAAGTACTGTCCTCGACGAAAACAACAATAGCGTTCTTATGATTATAGATGGCGCCACGTGTATTTCGAATCATGATTGAATTATATTATTACAAGCAGAGTACAACCCGAATTGATTGTCTAATTCTAAATTAACTCGAACGAAGCTGTGGGCAAAAGCTAGTTTGCAATAATAAATACTACTATACAGCCCAAACCACATTCAACCCCAGTTATGACTAAGACTAACGCTAAACGTCAAAGGCCTAAGTTAGTAAATCAGCAGCTAGTGATTAATGTGTTTCGAGAAGACATTATGTGCGTCTAATTACCTAATAGTTTCTTGTTATTGATACTATTAATCTCTTTCCGAACTGTTTGTCCGACGTGCCTGGGTAGTGGGTACTGCTAATGTGGGTAGAAGTTTAACGGTAATTTACTATTTGTTTCCGTTGATGTATAATTGGAACAGTTCTTTTTGTTAACGGTGAAAGTTCGCAAAAGTAGGAAATTAATAACATTCTGGATGTGCAGAGTTTGGTGCTCAAACCATTCTGAATCTGCTAAGTCATGTGTACATCCAATAATACGAAAAACTTCGTCATAGGAATCAGTATCGAAAGAAACTTAAATTTTAAATTGTAATTCTACGCTTGGTTTATTGACATTTCAGTTTCTTTTGTCCCATAATTAGTCATCAGAGAATCTTGGACTGCAGAATTTCAAACCAACCACGTCTTTCCGACTTAATCAACTTATTCAATCTCAGTACTCTGTTGGACATAGGCCTCTTCCAAGGGGCGCCCCAACACTCTGTCCTCCACGTTTCGTGTCCAGTCAAAAATTTCAAGGTCGTCGGTTTTGAAACACCGTAACTAGCAATTCTCACCCTGCAGAGTTTTCTGCGAGCTTTCCATTCTGTATCTGCAGAGTTCTAACCCTCACGTTCTCTTGTTACAGAGTCTGGAAGAGCGAGAGAAGAGGCACGTGAGTCACAAGGAGCAGCTGGCGCGGGAACAGCGCTACCTGCAGCGGCGGCTGAACCAGCTCAGCGACGCGCCCAGAGACTCAAGATTATCGGAGAGTTCGATGACCCACACGCACTCGACGAGGGCTGACTCGCTGTCGTCGCTAGAGTCGTCGTCGTCGGGTGTGTCCACAGCGGAACGGTCGCCCTCGTCCGTCTCTGAAAGTGGTGAGTTTTTGTTTGTTTTCTTATGTTTTTGTTTGTTTTCTTATTGTGTTAGGTTTCTTTTAACTTTAGTCGAGAAGAAATTGGGAAAGCCTGAAGAAGTTGAGTGAGATAATTTATGTAGTTCCGGAGAAGAAAATCTTCATGATTTTTAAACACTCAAAGAAATAACACAGAATTATAAAACTAATCATACTCTTGTTGAGATTGAGCGCAAGGCCTGGACATCCATAGAAGTGACATTCTCTGTCAAATCTTTAGGCCCTCAGATACAGGAAGAAGTAGTAAAAGGCAAGAATGTCTGTTACATATCTACTAATTATAGTGTATAAAATAAGAATTCTAATTCAAATCATTACTTCCAATTACACACATTTGTAGATTTGAAAGTCAAAAAACAAAGAGAACAAAATTATTTACGAATTATTTATTACTGACAAAACAAACTTTAGCTAAGGCGTCTAATTGATAGCTCTTAGACCACGTAAAAGTAAAATAAAATTTTAATGAAGTGCCTGATAAACTACTGTTACTCATAATAAAAGCGAGCATTTTATGAGGCCGGTTAAGTTATAACCTGCTTCCTTAGCATATTCCGACTTATGCGAGACAATAAATATGATTTTATCTTTTTGTAATAGTTTAGTCGTTTAGATTAAACGCTCTGTGTGTTGCAAGTTTTAAAAGGTTTTGGTCCTAAATGTATTAAAATCCTACTTCCTACTTTAATATTATAAATGCGAAAGTTTGTGAGGATGGATGGATGGATGGATGGATGTTTGTTACTCTGTCACTCAAAAACTACTTAAGGGGCTCCCCCATGGCACACTAGCGCCACTTTAGTAAAAAAATCAGAACTCGTTAAATACACAATTAATATAAAATCTGATTGACAAAATCAATGCTTTAGAGTTCTAGATTATTGACGTCTATTTAATTCATTAAAATATACTTCACTGTAGTTACAGTTAGAAAAATTGCTAAAAACGGCCGTTTTTTTCCATTTTGTATCTGTAACGACAGCGAGCTATGTTTCAATGAGTTAAGCAGACGTAAATAATTTAGAAGACCAAATGATTGATGAAAAAATCAGAACTCGTTACATACACAATTAATATAAAATCTGATTGACAAACAATCAGATTTATATTAATTGTGTATTTAACGAGTTCTGATTTTTTTACTAAAGTGGCGCTAGTGTGCATGGGGGAGCTCCTTAAAGAATTTGCTCACAGATAGTTCATTACCTGGATTAACATATAGGATATTTTTAATCCCGGTACTACGATCCCGTGAGACAATACCGAACACCCGGAACACCGCGGGCAAAAGCTAGTTCATCTTATATTTATCATTTTGAAGTCTATAGATTTAGGCTTACTATGAATATCTAGACGTTCTATGAGTGTCTTTTGCGTTATTAACCGGTAATGTGGCGTTTTACAAACAATATATACGAAATTATTGAGGAATTATTAATTATTGAGCTTAATAATGACAGCCGTTCGGGTCGATCTTCAGGCTAAGCCGTGCTTGCCTAGGTTGGTCCGAGAATGGTTGACCGCCCATTACAAGCCGAGTTTCCTCCGTGCCTCGGAAAGCACGCTAAGGCGTTGGTCCCGACTGTCATTTTTAGATCTTTGGCAGTCGTTAAGTAGTCAGTGACTCGAAAGCTTGACAACTAGTCTTACCAATGAGTATCGTATTACCCAGTACTAACTGGGATGTGGAGGTCAGATAGGCAGTCGCTCCATGTAAAATACTAGTAATCAGTTTCATCCGGTTAGACTGGAAGCCGACCCCATAATAGTTCAAAATCTAGGTAGATAATGATGTCTGAAATCATTACTAATTGATTTTAAGAAAGCTACCATAGAGTTTCCTCCTCCATAGACAATTCATAAAGTTTCACAACAATCCTTTTAAAACCCTCTTAAGCAAAGCCCTGTAATTAAAAAAGCAGCTAAACACAATAAACAAATGACAGTAAGCAACACCGGCGACACGAGCGCAGTCATTACAGGAAAACAAAAGAGCGGGATTTTTGGAAAATTAAAAACAGCGGTAGGAAGACAAAGCTGATTACTGAGATCCTAATGAAAAACCGGTAGGCCTTCAGTGTCGACTACTAACTAACATTACAGTAATGCAGGGTTGCTAGATCAAGGTTTTTAATTTTCCCAATATTCAGATGATTTTCTAAATATAAAGAAATGTTTTGCTACTTTATAAAAAAAAAAGTAGTTTTTTTGCATCTTCAAGTGAAAAATAAAATAACTTTATTCCCAAAAAAAAACTTAAAAAAAAAATTAAAGATACAATAACTATGTTTATGTGCAAAACCGGTCAATGGATATTTAAACTGAATCATAGATTTATAAAAACGTCTAACGTATTCATTTAAAATGATCACGTAGACAAAATCAGTACCACATTTATGCTAAAGTTTATTAATAAGTTCAAATCAGTGCACATCTGTTAAATACTTTCCTCTAAAGATTTAATTTCCCTTTTTTTTTTTAAATGGTGAACTAATCACTTAATGAACCAGCACTCGACGTATGCCGCTGGCTTAGGAAGAGGCTTAGGACTTGTGGACTGGTGTACTTTTGTTTGCCTAATTACTCAATTTAATAGGTATTTTTCATGGTTTATTTTGAAACGTGAATTTGAATATTCTAGCTATGTTTATGAAGAATTAAGGCATGCCATTAGTAAACTTTTATTTTCTCGAAGCTACCACAGCTGTAGCCGTTTATTTGTATCTTCAGTCTGGTAAAGATGTGAAGCTATGTCGTTCATATTTCAGAGTGGACTCTGCAGTTGTATTGTCCTACTTAAGACATTGTCTCGAAATCGTGTCTTTCTTGAGCTATGGGTTGAAGAGAATAAATCCCAACAAACCCCTATTTTATACAACATAATGACCTTCTTCTACTCCACTTCCCTTAAAACCAGCCTATATTGTTACCTTTTATTTATGCATTAACTTAAGCAATATAACTGTCGCCACCACACTTATTCTTAAGGCGGGGTTCCCCACATAAATTCGTAATCCATTGTCGGGCCCCATCTTAAAAAACTTCCCCAGTCTTCGGAACACAGGCCTTTATTACGTTTTTATTCGTATCGAATTGATATGGTAAATAAACGGGTTTTATATACCGTATAAATAGTCATTTGGAGTCTATTAATCGTTTCATTATGGCTTAACGATTGCGTACATCTGTTTTCGGGAGTAAAACGAAATTAAGCGTAGTTTATGCTGAAGTTTTAGTATTAGGCACCTAAAAAATCGTATCGTAGGTACGCACGCACGGGCGGCAGGCGCGCGCGGTTCGCTAGCATAAATTCTAGAATTTTAAACTCTATATTACAGTTACTATAAGGTCTAAAACCTAACCGCCCTACCTTACGTATCATAGCAAAGGACCAAAACAAAAAGACCCGATAATCTAGTGGCGTAGGACATAAAGCGTAGCGCACAGTTCGTAGCACAACACCTACGCCGTAGGTGCCGTAGCGCTACGACGTAGCTTTGAATGTAGCACAATCATGCTACGGTGCGTAGAATGTTTTTATTTTTAATGTAAAATATTGACGACCGTACATTATTCGTAGTAGTGCAAATGGGAAGTGAAAACTGCATGCCGTCTCATATAGGGTAGGCAGAAACTACAGAACGCCACATGCTACGATCCTTACATACACGTTTTGCTTCGTCTACCTTCATACATCTGATCATACACGCACTCCGTGTGCGAGTACTACACATCTGACCTAGTCTAGTCTAAACTCTCCGTATAAGGTACTTTCAAGGACAGTAAGCCATTTTTTTGGATCAACACTTCTTTCTTCCTTTAAAAATTTTCTAATAGCTAATGTGTTAGTTTTTAAGGGATTTTTTCTTCACAACCTAAAAACTCTATTAATTAAAATTCCGTGATGAAAACACGCACCCATTTAATGATTTCCGATACCGATTAATGTGATTTTGCGATCACATAATTAACTCTGCTTTCGATGGAGCTATAGCCTCACTGTTAAATTCAACCCTAAGCTTCAAAGCATAAAGTTGAAATTACGTTGTTGGTTTGGTTCGGGCAGCTTGGCTAATTAAGGGCATGCGCACATTGCGGACGGGCGCTAGCGCAATCACATTACGGTAATCGTGTATGTGAAATGACGCGAGGCGATCGTTTGGATATATACAGGGTAGAATTTTGTAATGCCACCTGGAGGGAAAGTACTCTTAATACTGCAGATAGAAAATTTTACTCAAAGGAAACATTCCTTTATTTTTGAATAGAAAGCAAACTGCATTCAAAGATTTTCGAAAATTCTCTTCTCCCACACCCGGGAATCGAACCGGCTAAAATCTGAAAAAATTATACCCTGTACTTTTATTGCATCGATCGTTAGGGTCAATTATAAGGATGAAATCTCTCTAACAAACATGATAAATTAAATGAAATGAAAACCAGGAAATCTTAAATTAATTTAATTATTTACAAAAAATGGTAAACTAACTAATTAGTTGCTCGAAATGGGCTCCATTCTCTTGGATACACAAATTTATTCTTTTAACGAATTCATTTCTAGTAACCTTTAATAAAGTGGGTGAGAGAATTTTCGAAAATCTTTGAATGCAGTTTGCTTTCTATTCAAAAATAAAGGAATGTTTCCTTTGAGTAAAATTTTCTATCTGCAGTGTTAAGAGTACTTTCCCTCCAGGTGGCATTACAAAATTCCATCCTGTATATATTGCGTTATGAGGCTATATGTGTCCTAAACTAAATTTGGGCGAAAAATTGTTAGGGGATATTTTTTTTTGGGTGGCGACGTCTTTTTAATTTTTTGTCATGTGAGATTTTCAAATATTTATTTCATATTTAAAAGCTTGCCAAGGTCAGTCTGTGGATGCGTGATCATAACCACCCATATATACACATACCATAACATCACGCCTGTAATCCCCGAAGGGTTAGGTAGAGGTGTACCTAATAGTACACCCACATTTTTTCAGTAATTAAGTCCCAGGTAATAGGGATCGAGCCTATTGCCATCAACCGGGCACAAATCCAGACTCCGTGGCTGCTACTGAGAAATTCCCGATGGAAAAACCCAATAGCACTTTGCCCGACCTGGGAATCGAACCCAGGACCTCGAGCTCAGCAGTTGCGCTAACGATCCAGTCGATATTATGTAGGCTAGGCTACCCAACATGAAAAGCACTTTATGTATTTTTTTCCCTTACATATCCAGCCACCATTGATTCTGAATTTAAATCGCGCTTTAAATTCTCTCACGATAAATTAAAAACTACTTACTGCAGGATAAATCGAAAGCGAATGATTTATAAATACGTTTGTGTATGTGTGTGAGTGTGAATGTGTGTGTGTGTGTGTGTGAAGTGTTGTTTGTTTGCGCTTCGAGAGAGTGCTGAGACTTGACAAGAACGTATGGGGTATAGAAGGGGCTCTAGTTTTACAAGAGTGGTTTTAGAAACATGACTGTGTTCTGCGATTGCTTATATTACATAATTAATGGTTTCAAAAGGTAGGTAACTATCTTTCCTTTGTTAAAAAAAGGATGTGGCATAAATTATAGATGGATTATGTGTGTCGTTAAGCTGTTGAGCGCTAAAATACGAAACACTATTTGTTTTTGTTTAAAAAAACGTTGCTTCCACTAGGAATTTCTCCTGTATTGTGGGTGCTTTTACAAACATTTATAATCACATACACTAACAGCCGGACCTAGAACAAATTACCTGTAGTCCATACAAATATTTGTTCCGTGCGGGAAACGAACCCGCGACATACGCAGTAGCCAATCGTTCAGCCACTGCGCCAACCATTTCGTCAAACGATTATTGATAAACGACTTTTTGAAAAAATATACAAACAAAGAAATTATTTATATGTATGACAAAACCTTATCGTAAGCTCCTTATACCTTGTACATATTTTCTTTGACAAGCTCCCACACCGACTTTGAAAATAGGTTAAATTCACAATTAAAACGAAACCATTATAACATAACAAGCAGATATTAATCAAACGTTATATATACAAAAGTGCGATCCGCAGCAAAGGTAATGCACGAGCCCTCTATTCATTACCAAAGTTTACGAATTAAAACCGGTAAACATTTTGAATTATGTGCTCTCCTGGCGTTATTTAAAGCAACGGTGAATTACTCTGAATTACTGTGAAATCCGCTGAATATAGCGAAATCCGCTGAAAACAGCGAAATCCGGTGATGGTCGAATGAATGTTTGTAGTTGAAGTGGTTGTATAGAATTATTATGTGTAGTTGAGTTGTGTTGAATGTGGTGTAATGGTAGATTATGTATGTATGATTTAGTTTTGTACTGAATTTGAGGATTTTTTTAATGTAAATGCGAAGCTTTTTTATTTATTTTAATTAGTAAAGAATTTCTGAACGGGACACCGACGTTTAATGGTTACCATGTATGTATGTATTCTATTTTTTTAATAACCGATGAAGCATGAAGCGTTGAAGCCGAGCATTGAATTGTCATCATCATTAATTCCTTTTTAATTCTCCTAAGACACAAAAATAATAACTTCAAGACCAGTTACCTACAAAAGTCTGAAAAAAAGCCATGACAAGAGGATAATAAAAACACGATTCAGAACATGCCATGCAAGTTATGCTCAACACAATAGTTGTTTTTACAACCTCAAAGCAGTACCCGTATGTCCCCAGCTGTTCCCGAAGGAGAACGGAGCATTGTTATTTTAATTGTATCATTGCGGGTATCTAAAGGTTAAAAGCTAAATGAACACGGAACGGACTTCTAAATCGTGTATTTTGAAATGAGCGAGGTTTTTAGGATTACAAACATACCCAAAACCTAACCTGGAAGTCACTTCCAGTTGTACCCTCATCCATGTCGCATAGAGCGTCATTAGCGCGGGTGATTTACGAGAGGCGCTCGGCTTATCGCTCTCTCTCTCTCTCACTCTCACTAGCGCACCGCTTATCGCCTTCGCTCTCTCTAGCACGTCGCTTATTAATTACACCTAGAACGCAAGCCTCGAAGGGCCAGCGTGTGACTATCAGCTAATATGGTCCATAGATTTGAGGTTGGAAGTTAAAAGGCAGTGATTGGAAGTCAGTTATACAAGATGTTCACACATACAACACATACGTAAACTCATGCCGTTCCACCATGGGGGCTAGGCAGAATCTGCAGAACGCCACCTGTTACGATCATATACTTCTTTTTGCTTGGTCCACGTAACATATCCCATGATACACGCACGCCAGTTGCGAGAACTACGCACCTGAACTTTATATACCAGAAATATAATGTAGATTGGCTTGATACATAGCTTAGATCTCTCCCTTAATCATGTTGCTGTAGCATTAATCTCACATCTTCCCGGCTAAAAATAACAACAACGGCAACGAATAAATCATGAAACTCTTAAAGTCGTGGAAGACAGCCAGGAAAAATGGTTCGTCTACCGAAAAATATCGTCCCTTATCATCATTTAAGAAAAATGCCCGGATTATCCGTACCTAAGGCGAAATTATCAGATCTCTGTGTTGCCGATAGAAGGCCAGCAAAAAAATTACAGCAATATCTCAGACAAAGAGCAACATAGATAATAACTATGCGAACATCGACCTCAGAAAGAAACGCCACTATACACCTTCACACAAACTAAAAGGAGACAAACGAGGAAGGCCGTAAACGGAAAATTGGTTTATTCCCGTTTTTATGAACATAATATATCATACAGTAAAACTAGGAAGCCCTTTCCTTGTTTTGAATAAACAAATTCAACATATTTATGATCTCCTGTGCACTTTATATTACACATGATTCAATTTATAGCCGCCATTTTGGATATTTATACGTACACTGAATTATTAAGCGGGCCTCAAAATATACGATATTCACATCACCCCGTCCCTTGTCAAAGTCCGAACATAATTGATACTGATTTTTCAGTTTAGGTAGAATTTATTTTATTCCCAATTCTGGGCAAAAACCTTCGTTCGACGGTGATCCCACTTATTGGATTTCTTTTATTGAACTTAACCGACAGGTAGTCGAATGTTAAGGAGTATTCAATTATGTATGGACCTTCCGTTTGGATATTTTCAGAAAGGGACAAGTTACATAACCGTCGACAGCTTTGTCAAAGAATTACATTACAATACCCTTTGTTGCATACTTAAAGAGATATTTATTGTAGAAATGGGACTCAAGAACGACAATATTTGAAAGGAAAAGCCACATTTCTTTTAACAAAATCCTACTTTCTTTAACTTAAAAGAAAAACACAACTACCCCCGATTCACATCACCCGATAACTTCCAAAACAGGCAAGTTTCACACTTTGCGTGTCCAAATATCATGTAGTCGGCTTCGAAGCACCCTTACACTGATAAGCCTTCCGTGTTCCGGTATTATCAGTGGCCCGAGGGTTCGCGGGAGGCGCTCCGTCGCTAATTACCCTAACTATCCAACTTTAATTAGGTCGCAACACACTTGTTTATGTTGCGGGTAGTTCTGGGACACTTCGTATGCACTGCCAATTTGATGTGTGGATAGGAGGGTAGATGGAGAATTTTGATGAAATATCAAGATGGTCGATGGACTTTTGTTTTATGAATAAAAATATACGACCTTTTATAACACTAAATTAACAAATTCCAGATTCAAGTAATGATCCAAAAATGTTGTCGACATTATGAAAATTTATTCACTGTTTGGGACTACAGAACTCCAACTAAAAATAACTCAAATAAAGATCCTAAACTATGAGTAATACAAGGAAGGAATCTAGTTAAGATAATGGTCGGTATCTCGTCGGGAGTATAACAAGATACACGACTTAGGGACACATAATGTGATGTAATCACGGCATAGCGTTAATTTTGTTGAGATGAAAATGTTAGCGGGTGAAATCTATTTTGTAGCGCTATCTTAGGCGGGCTTTTATTAAGATGGATGAAACTTGGGACTGGATTACTATGCTAAGGTTTAATCTTGATGGAGTTCAGGGAATATGTGATGTCGTATACTTATTCCTTACTGATTAGGTGATGTGACTAGGTAGATATGTAACTTTATCTACTTAGCTAGAATTAATGTGACCTTTTTTAAGTTTCACCTAAGTCAAAAATATGAAGAACTTAAGTTCCTACTGCCAAAAGTTCAGAGTTGAGCTCCCATAGACAACATTAATTATACCAACGTTAATTAAATGACTACCCACCTTTAGACTAAACAACAAACCTGAATATCCGTTTATTAGCTATTCAAGTACGACAATTAATGAACTAAGTTAGAATAGTCGAAAACTAATTTAAGAGAAAGGGCAAGCTCTAATATTAACGTTCTAAGAAATCAGTATACAATTCAGGGGCCAAATTAACTAAATTGGATAGTACGATTTTCTGAATGTTTTAGTACCTACCCTACTTGACTAGAGACTCGTAACCTGCTGTATAAGATCTAATTCGCCCTTCAATTTGAATAGAATCCAATTTTCTGACGCGTCAAATGTCTTATAAAATCCTAATTTTGCGAAAATAGCTTTCTGTATTTTTCTCGCATCAACCCGGCTTTTTTGTTGGAAATTGTAAAGACTCTTTTGATAAATCGGGGACATGTATTCATAAACAACGTTTATTTTCAAACGAGGAGAGATAATGTGAATGTTATGTGATCACTGATACGGAACGTTGTTCACAAAATGTTGACGAAGTAAATAATGCGGAAACCAACATACTGAGTGAACAAAGTCCCAATTAATTAAAAATGTTTTCAATCGTTAATGGCGCCCAGCGTGGGACTTCAAACTCAAAAAGATTGCTATTAATATTTAATTAGAATTTTATATTATTCAGCTCCCAATTTCTTTTTTTACAATGAACCTTTCTCAGACCCGTCAGTCTACCTTCGTACTCAGAAGTCTTCCGATAAATTCCCGAAGCAAAACAAATAAATAACTTAAAGTTGCGGAGGTGCAAACGCCAGGGTCTGTGACGTCAGCGAGGAATTTATGTGCCGAGACAAACAATCAGTAAATTATCGGCAGGAGATTTATCGGCGCTCTCGAAGGGGACAGGTGTCTTAGTCTCGTATAATATAGCTATAAATAATTCATTCATTATACATGTTCTATTTGGTGCTAAAGTGTTAGATGGGATCCTATTAATTTAGCGTTGGGTTCTTAGATTATGATTTTCTTTCACAACTTTGTTGTCTTTGAAAGTACGGATGGTTTGATACAATACGCGGCTGAATAGTGGAAACCTTTGCCTATCTGAAATGTTTTCTAAGAAAACTGATTTTCTTTTGTTAGCCATGGGATCGGCTTATACAATCCTAGATTCAATTCCTAGACTCAACTCGCAAACTAAATATAGTACTTGAACCAAATCTTAAAATATCAATATAACCTTGCACTAATACCCAATACAAAAGCAATGCTCTACACACAATACCTAAATACCAAACACCATTAAGTATTCATGAAGACATCAACTAATAGATTAACAGACTCGGGACGGAGTTTAATGGCTGTGTCTAAGTGCGTATGTAATATCAAAGTGCGATGGATATTCGGATTTCGTGCGTAATGAACTTGGTGGCCCATTACAGAGCCAACCGTCATCCAATCCCCATTCCCCAGCGGGTAGGCAGATTTTAACTTTCGTCTACCCACTTTTCGCCAATTAGTGTTAGGTCTCGACGTAACGAGGCTCTTACTATTTATGTGACAGATAACGTTCAACTGTAACCAAATTACAGCTAAACTTGAACATTTCCACAGATAAGTTAAAAAGTCCGAAGCAATACTAAACTCCGCCATTACGTGACGTCATTCTTTGGAGGTATAATGTGGAACCTAAATAAGTTATAACGTGTTGAAACTAATTATGTTTGTAGTAATCGCATTAAGAATTTAATGTTGATATATTGTCTGTCGGCTGACACTGATTAATTGGCATTAGTCATTATCAACTCATGGTCCCACGTGGGCGCCATTAAAATTGTCTGCGTGAAGTTCATTATTATAATTTTGTAGACATGCAGATAAAAGGCATGCTGGTGAGTAATTTAAACGTTACTCTCATTATTTTATAGTACGAAAACCATTCGACATAATCACCAATAACCACGGCAATATTCCTCGAAATAAAACGCTTTACGTAATATAAAATCAATATCGAAATCTACTTTCTCATTATGGAAATTGCCATTAGCATTACCTTGGTTAAAATTTCACAAAGCAAACTGTAATACCTTTCACCGAAAACCTTCACAAAGTTAATTGTTACGTAACATCAAAACAACAGCTAAATACGTATCTACCCTCCAAATTGTATGTTGATAACAAATAGCGTGGTTTAGAGCCCGCAGTTCCACACCTGAGACTGTAATAGTGCGATCATCAGTTACATTGTTGCATTTTGGGTCGCAAACCGAAAATAATATTGTTTTGTTTGTATTTATACCCTAGTTTGACTATATGGTAGTGACAAAAATGTCCGTCATTTCATTTGTGTGGTCTTTGAAAAGGTTACATACCAACGTTTTTTTTTTCATTTACACAGGATGGCTGGCCATCGATATTGACGCGATCGTTAAAAACAAAAATGTCACGCATACGTCCTATATGTTTCGTAGCTGCAAGCAACAACAGCCTGAAACTAAAAATGAATCCAGCCAGCATCACACAGTATTCGAGTGTAACACGTTAACACAGTTTGGCCGCTATACCGTCCTATTCAATTTCTGCCGGAAATAAATTCTTGTGACGAAATATTGCGCTGCAGGGCTTGCAGGCTCCGTGCTTTTGTATGCGTGGATCGTGGAGTGATTCGTGTTCTGTATGTGTTGGTAATAACTTGGTGGGATTTATTTTGCGGTCTATTGAGGTGTCTGCTTCTATGCAGATGAGCTTTGGCTTTTGTAAGTTTTGAATGGTGTGTGGGTGGAACTTCGTGGTTATGGTTACGTTTGACCTTTATATGAACTGAGTAAGCTCTAGTGCGCTTGCAAATGGTGTGCCTAACTGTACATTAACAATACGGATTTATGTATAACATTAAGAATAACTCACAATCGGCCTATAACTTTCCCACATCTTTCTTTGTCGGAAAGAGTAGGCAGTAATCCACACCGCGGGCGCAGTGCGGGTAGGTAGATATTCAAAATATACTTTCATGCATCACTCCACCATTTACCAAATCTTCGTTCCACGTTCGAAAAATTCCATTAATCCATTTATTTATATCTACCCTCAGTTTCACGGGCCATGATCAAAGGTGTGGCAGACAAGGGCTCCTGTCGTGTTTGAACTTTATTCATTGCGCTTTAACTATCACGGTGTTCAGTGTTCGTATTGATTACGTATTAAGTCTACAAGCCGTTATTATGATGTCAGTCTGCGGCCCATGCTGGGCGCCATTACCGTTTCCGACCCTTTGTGTTTCAGTGTATAATTAAAACTGTATTATCGGATTTACATTAATAATAGATTCGGATATTAAAGCATGTTGGGTGGAATTGAAAATCTAATTTCAGTTTGTTGATTAAAATTGTGTTGTTGGAGCGAAATTAAATTTTGCCAGTAATGAGCACAAAACTGTTTTAGCGTGAGGATTTATGTAGTTAGACTATAATGTAGATGGTCCGTGCTGTGGGAATATCAATATTATAGTGCTGAACCAAACACAAGTAATCTTAGTCATCGTAGAGTGTTGACTTAAACCGAACTACAAAGTAACTGATAGAAAATCAACTTAAAATCGCTTCAAAACAGGTTCAACAGTAAAATGTCAAGTAACACACAAAATTAATAGCACATTATACTTTCTGGAGATTCTAGTTTAATTTCCAAGCAGAGCTCCCGGAAGAGGCGTGTTGCTCGGTCGGTGGCTGGCGCACGAGTGGCTGCCATTTAACATGTATTGCAGGAAATTGGCGCGCTCCGCCATTGCGATCCGCTCGCTTGGTGCCGTTTGTGTTATAATTAGTCTCAACAAACTTGTGCTGGGATGTTAGGGATGACACAGACGACACATGACAAATTTTATATGGCGCATGTATTAAAGAAGCTTCTTGTTAAAAAGGAGTTTTCGCCGAATTGTCTAGTGTCAACATTCCATCATAGCAATTATGTCATTGACAGCTTTTGAACTCAATTAAGAGATGTTGATCGAGTTCAGTTTGTTGAGGTCTTTCTTCATCATGTGTTAGTTATTGGTTAGTCACTAACCAGTTAGTGTTAATGTTGGTGCCTAACCTGGTGTCAGAGTTTTTATGCCGCCCATGGGCCTCTGACGTGGCTTTACATGCCGACGAGAAATATCTTTCAGGCATGCTGGTTTCCTCACGATATTTTCCTCCACCGAAGAAAGTAATTAATTATACAATACGCACATGAAACCGAAAAATCAGAGGTGCGTGTCTGGGTTCGAAATTGAGACCTATGACTTGGCGGTCTGACGGTCACACCAAAGCTATGACTCCTTGTATTTGTTAGCCATTATAACCTCAAAACTAATCTTAAAAACACGTTAACCGCATTCCTATAACCCGTAATTTGAAACTCGCAAATGGACTACCCTCACTGAATAAGTTAATATGAATGGCTATGTAGAATTAGCGACGTGGCACGGCAAACTTGTTTGTTTGGTAATTTGCGAGCTCAAAGCGGATTACCTGTTAATAGTTAGTCACAAACATACTGCCTGCTTCGTTCCCACCTGTGAATGTGTTTTGCTGAATTTTGATTATTTTGGAAGTTATAGAGGCTTAAGCCATGAATATGAAGACCTAGGCCTAGCGATAACAATCACTACATATTATAAAACAAAGTCCTCCACCGCATCTGTCTGTCTGTCTGTTCGTGATAAACTCCAAAACTACTGAACAGATTAAGTGATTCATGAGGAAGATCTAGGTAGGTATATAATTTGCGAAATTTTGTGTAAATTGGTTGAAATATGACGATAATTGTTGGAAGTGTCAGGAAAAGTCCAGCCGCCTTGTTTTACTCTACCCGTGCGAAGCCGGGGCGGGTCGCTAGTGATGTCAATATTCTATTGGTTTGACACAAGCTACCGAAAAGCTTTTGTTAATTCTGTTAAAAGTATTTGTATAAAAACGAAAAAAAGGGACTGTCGCTTGCAAAGGCCTTCAGGACTGGATGCAGGGCCGCGCCGACCCCCCACAGCGCCTGTGTGCGAAACCTATGAAGCGCCTCTTTTTTTCACGAATCTTCATGTTTCAACTTATATTTTTTTATTATTTGTTAATTTTGACCGAAATAAATGTTAAAAAAATCTTTAACACACAAACTATATATTGTCTTAGTGCTTGAACTTATTTTTATTATAAAAAATCAATGCGCACCTTGCCCACACTTTCGATTTGGCTCTCTCGTTCCGTAAAGTCGGGGAATCCCCGTGACCCTGACCCCGCCCCGCTTGCGTCGCGCGTCGCACCGGGTTGCGTTCAACTCATTCAAACAAACTCACGGCGGCTCTTTTGATTTTAACGCTGAGCTCGTAATTACTAATGTAAACTAAAACCCTAAGCGTAAAATTAAACCACAAACGTGAATAATATCTTGGGAGACTTGTACAATAAGCGCAATATATGTTTTATTATTTACAAGGCATATGTTGCGCCTATTGTAGGTACCTACTTACTTATCGATACTCCACTATAAAGAATATTGTTGTTGTGTAAGTGTAACAAAAATAATTTGGATGACGGCGCGCGGCCCTATTGTCTTGGCGCCTGTGTGCGCCGCACACTTCGCACATAGGGGCGGTGCGGCCCTGACTGGATGTATGTCAGGATTGTGGCAATGTATCTGCCTACCCCCATGGGGAAGAGACGTCTATGTGTAAATCATATTAACTAGCGTAGAATAGATTCCCTATTGATTGTTAAACAAGATCTTCTCTAACAAACGCGTTTCCAGCTTTCCACAAAAAAAACAAAAATGCTGCCATACTCACTGAATCGTAACTTTAAACAAATCAAGTAAACGAAGTGTTGAAGCGGTATTTTTCTTTTTATACTCTATCACAATGCTGTCATATTTGACCCAAAGGTTGACTGGTAGAGAATGCCTTGTGGCATTAAGTCCGCCTATGTACCACTATTGTACATGAAGTTTAAATAAATAAGTAGCCCAAAGTAAACAATCTAGAATGCATTTCGAATTCTAACACAGCTTGTTAGAATTTTCTCGAACACGCTTACTTTGAATATTCCTGACCCAACCTAACACACACAAGTAAGTCCCAAGAGGTATCAAGAATATTGCGTTATTCTGAGTGCACAGGGTATAAAGTATTTCTCGGTATAATTGAATGTAATACTTTGTGAATACGCCTCTGATAATATTTTCTCGGAAGAAATAAAGCTGCTTACAAATACCTAAGTTATTTATGTTTTAATACCTTTAACAGGTGGATAGCAACTAGTCTGTTTCTCAGGAACAACAATATATCTATTACTGAGAATTCTCTGTTTTTCAAAAACGTTTGCAAATTCAAAGACCGAGATTCTTAGTCGTGTTTCATATTTCTATGAAAACCTCAATATCAACTAGCTTCGCCCGCGTGGAGTTCGGTAATCGGTCCCACGGGATCGAAATGCTAGGATAAAAAATATCCTATGTGTTAATCCAGGTTATAAACTATCTGTGGGCCAAATTTCATCCAAACGCGGTCAGTAGTTTTTGCGTGAAAGAATAACAAATATCCACCCATACATCCTCACAAACTTTCGTATTTATAATATTAGTAGAATTCTTAGAAAAAAGTAAGTTTTAATAAGAAGACAATTCACGTCTAAAAACCTATGTTCACAAAGTTGTGCTACAATTTTAAAATCACATATTCTATCTTTAGTTCGTCAAATAAAATTTGCTCTCTTTGAAACACAAATTATATCCCTTTTGAGAGTCCCGGGAAAAATTAAAGGTAGGACTTATACCAGGTTTTAGCGTGTCCCTTCTTAGTAACGTCGCTTTAACTTATCTTTCATTATCTTTTATGTATCTTTCTGACCTTGATAGATATAGAAGGAAACAAAGTAAGTATAACAAGTATTTTTTCTTCGTTTATGATGGATGACTGACAGTTGAATACCGACAGACCAGAGAGTAGAATCCAGTTCGTAATACCAGGTTGTAAATGGAATATCTTCATTTTTGCGTATTGTAAAGTAAAAGGATTACAATTATAATTGTAGGCTAGTACTAAAAAAACTGCGGGATTTTTCTAGAATATTATTTCAAACAGATTAAGGCATCTTTGGAGGCTCACTCTCAGACATGATCCCAACTCTTTACGGATTTCATCCTAGTCTCTACTCGAATCTGATTTAAAACCGAGGTGCAGAACTGAGCATCAAAATAGTATATTAAAGACTTAAAGCCAATATCAGTACGTATACATCGTTATACGTCCCAATTTTGGAGCTTATCAACGAAACTAGAGCGACGAAACTACAACGCTTTAATCCTGGTGCAAAACACTTCAAAATATGAACCTCTTGTAGCAGACTGATAGCTACGGAATAGAGAATATTCATCATACGAACACATTTTATCAGGCATTTCTTTTTCAGGAAGTATTACTAGGAAAACAAAAGAGCTTATAGTTTGAAGTTCGAAGGACGGGTAACGAAAAACTACGCTTCGTATTTGGATTTCAATTTTTATATTTTAAAAGAGAGTCTTTGCCCGGAATAATTATTTTTTTCTCTGGTGTAATACAGGGTTAGTTGTCTATAACCGCCCAAATTTGCAGAGATGATTTAGAATCGATAATATTTTCGATATAATGAAAAAAAACCTTTTTTTTAAATAAAATTTCATTCCTGTCCATCACTTAAAAGCGAACGTGTGGATATTGCAACAGCACAATTCATTTCAACAACCTAGATAGGTAGCAGTTAGCACACATAAATTTGGACATAAATTTGGCGGTGCATGCACGCACACAAGTGCATTGATTCCCACTAGGTTTATGATTTAAGAAATTTTTAGGACATTTTCAAAAGAATGCTGTTATTTTATTTTTCACGACAATAATATTTAAAACGCACTTTTGGTTTGATATCTAGATCTTAATTTTAAATTTCTGGTCATTGAAAACTAACCCTGTATACAACAGAACAGAAATAGTCAAGTCAAATATGCCTCGTTGGTCTAGTATTCAAAACCGCGACTGCTTAACATGAGGTCCTGGGTTCGATTCCCAGGTCGGGCGAAGTGTTTTTCCATCAGGAAATTCTCAGTTGCAGCCACTTAGACTGGATTTGCACCCGGTTGATGGCAATAGGCTCGCCCCCTATTACATGGGACTTACATGTAACTGGCGAAATGTGGGTGTACTATCGAAATGCGCCGATCCCTTCGGGGATTATTGTCTATTGTCGGGCCTACGCTGTCCCCCCATACTTAAATACTAATGCTGTAACAAAATAATATTGTAATACCTACCTAATGATTTGAAAAGAGTAACCATGTAGTTTCTTGCCGGTTCTTCTCCATGGAAACGACCAACGCGAACCGTGCACCTTTTTCGACGTTTTATAAGTGCCCATCTAGACCTATGTGAAATAAAATATTTTGATTTTTGATTTTGATTACAGGCTTGTGAAAGCTTCATTTCAAAAATTGGTTTAGTATACATTCAAATCTTTGCCCTGAACTAAAACCTTGGCGCCAGACAGAGGCGATCAGACCTGCATAGCTATTCACAACGCTTCGATTCGAAAAGTCGTATGTCTATCTCGCTCGACTTCGTAATGTCAAAAAAAGACCACTTAATAAATTACAATTTTTTTAATGAAATTCAAGGCAAAATATGCTTTCATCTCAGTAAACTAGTTTTCTTGGAAGCAGTGAGCGACAACAAAATCCTTTTTCACACTTTATACTGTCGAGAAGAAAATATAAGACTTGAAAATGTCTTTGTTAGAAAATTTCAAAGGAAAATTTGGATGCAATATTGTCTGTAGAAGCTTTAAGACGAGTTCTGGAACATGAAATGTGTAAAATTGAATGGCGCAAGCGTTAACTTAATGGAGCAATAGCCATTGAGCCGTCATATGGTCTACGGAGAAATTCTTAATGGGAAAACCTAATAACACTAAGTACGACCTGTGAATCGGACCTAAGACCTCAACCTTAGCACTAGCTATCTTTTACTAAAAGGCAGTGCGAGAAAAGGACGGCTATAGCTATGAACTAAGTTAGAGATGTCAAACTAGTTTATGCCTTGCGCTTCACCGTGTTGTTGACAAGTTTTTACCCTTCATTTGTATGGAAATATTAGTTCCAATTAAAATTACGTCCGTCTCTTTCTCGTTTTATTAAAGAGAAAAAGATAGCAATAGCCTAAATTAAGTTTAGTTTGTACACAACAGAATCGATACCACTGCCGTGAAAACATTTAAGGATGGAAAATATAGACTAACTAGCGTATGCCTGCGGCTTCGCCCGCCTCTAGTTCGATAATTGTCCTACGGGATCATACTACCCGGATAAAAAGTATCCTATTTGCTAATCCAGGTTATAAACCACCTTTGTGCCAAATTTCATCCTAGGCGTGAAAGAGTCACAAACAAACATCCATCCATCCTCACCAACTTTCGTATTTACAATATTAGTAGGAAGTTTATCCAAGTAAAATAAACTTCCTACTAATATTCAGACATTTCAAATCTAAAACTTAAAAGAATACCTAGAAATCAGAGAATTCAAGCTTTTAATTAAAGATGCAATTTAAAGCAATGTAAAGCATAGCTCGCTGGATTTTGGCTCACTCAGTGAAAAACACGAGGGTTCCGGAATTGGGGCACCTGCAAGGTTGCCAGTTTGAAACTGAACGGGTTGTAGCTAAAGGTTTTATTGTGTTGCTGGAGTCAGGGAACCTTTTCTTTGTAGATGTCTTTTGAGTGATGAGCAGTGAAAGTACTAAGGGAGGCCTTTAAATTGAAACTGTAATAAAAGCCTTTATTTTAGTGTGATATTTATGTCTTGTTCATATTTTGACGTCCCTTTGATAAATCTCTCAGAAACTTGGCGCTTTTAGTCGGAATTAACAGATAGGTAGGTACACTGGATTTAAAGATATTGTACTTTTTTTGTACTGTTTTAAACCAAACTCTTCTACAGTCCAAAATTGTAAGCATTTTGGGTGTTTTTCCTTCACTCGGGTGTAGAGATGTTGTAGAGGCCACTCCACGTTAACCTTTGATTCATTCTGCGGTCAGACGTTTCACTTGGCAAAACAGGACAAGTACAAAAAAAAACTAAAAATGAAGGGCCTGACTTCGGCTATAGTGTTAGACTGAATTGCCTTCCCAACACCAACTAACGCAACTATTACTCAATTCCAGATGAGGTAGACGTGATCGGCTACACGTCGAACCAGAGCGACAGCGAGTCGCTGGTCTCCGGGCACAGCGCCGACAGCGGGGTGGGAGGCGGGGCGCGGCGGCGACCGCGAACCCCGCTGCAGACGCGCCCCGCCAACGTGCCGCGGACACGACGCAATGCTCGCCTCACGAAACTTGTCTAGGTGAGTGCTCCCTTTTTGTTCAACGGCATCTCGCGTTACAAGTTAAAGGACCAAGGGGCTTAGTGGTGTCGTTGGGGGAGAGCAGCAAGGGCCAGGCTGGATTGGAGAGCTATGGTTTGAAGCTATGATTGTGAGCTGTTCAACGTCTATTTGTTCCGCAGAAGACGCTTACTTTTGGGTATCAGAACATCCTATTTCAAAATTGTTATACCACTTTAAATTGTAATCGTCCGTGTCATTTTGTTTCAGGTGTGCGATGCGCGGTGCGGGGCGAGCTGCGGCCACGTCGGCCCAGCTGACGTTATAACATAACGTAAACAATCGTAGGACATTTTGTTGATACATGTACTAAGGCGAATGTTGTTAATTGTGACTGAACTCGACGGCGGCGACACCGCGACAGTGACTCGGCGACAGCTGCGCCCGCGCCGCACACACACAACACAACACAACACAACACACAGACACGACACACTGTACACGTGAACACACTACACACCTCTGCGAACCATCACTAAGTACAAAATTGCCAAAAATTTATATTCAAAGTTTATTTTTCACATTTCAGACAAATTTGTAATTTATTTTTCTTTATTTTCTTTCTATTTTATTGTACCGAGCCTGGCTCGATTGGATGAGTTGCAATATTGTGTAGTCTCGTGACGCGATGTGTATTCCAGTACGATTTTACATCGCCGTCACATATTCCACTGTGTTGAAAACACGCAATGTGTGCAAATCTTTATCTACCTACATAATGGCACTATAATTTAAATATTTTATATCACATGTTTATTGTAATATGTATGCCTCGGGGAGTGGTCATCGCGTTTTATAACAACTTGTACAAATGTAGAATGCCACAGTACGTCTTTCTTCTCAAATGACCATGTTATTTTTGTAATTTTATTCAATTTTTCTATCGGACATTTCGAATAATAAATTTTAACGGTCTCACAAAAAATCGTTTTCGAAAAACTCTTGTACTTATTGTTATTGTTTCCACAAAAAAAAAGAAGTTGCTATTATAGTGTATGTTGTATAGATATATCAATTTTATATTTTGTATATAATTATTTTTTCTTGTAAAAATTAATCAAATAGAATTAGATCTGTGAATGTTGCGCCGATTTGGAGAAAAGATTGTATAATTGGGTCGAACACAAAACAAAGGGAACCCACCAAAAATTTTATTGTTTTTAATATTTTTAAGTCAATTTCTAACGAGGATTTCCATCTAAACTCAGGTACTAACAAATTCGGCTATGAAAATTAGTTTTATAATCGCGTTGATCGACATGAGCGTGACCTGTCTGTGGCAACATTATTTTCCTTTTTTTATTTAAATCATTGAGTTTTTTGTTGGCAACCTTTTCACGTACGTATGCAAATTCGCCATAAGCAATACAGGTTATGCCTGAAAGCCTGGGTGATTCGTGAAGTCATTTATATCATGTAAATCGGCGGATATAATGCCATAATATATTTCTCGTCTAGAAGCACGTCTGATTGACATGGTATAATCCCACTTCTGATCACCCGAGTTAAAGGATACGTTAGTGTTGATCACCACATTCACTCACTCATATATACTTCTTATTTTTTAATTAAATACGCGGTAGTTGTAGACAATACGATATTATGTTATTTTCGACTCTATATCGTTTAGAGATACAGTTCAAAATCACATAACACCTAACTGCTCGTAATACATCACCCACTAACCATCGTATTGTTAAGTATTAATATTGAATTATAATTAATGATCTCACTTCATTGTCACACAATATCGGCTGAGTAAATGTGTCATACACCTACTTACTGATACAGATACAATACATTTTTGAACATAAAAATAATAATTCGGTCTATCTACCCGTACAATATCTAAATCATGTATCATAAACGTTTAGTCAGATGCAGGACAACTTTCTCTATGAGTCGATCATTGTAATCGCGAAAAAATATTCAGCTCTCTCATACAAAACTCGACACAAATGTATGGAACAGCTATTTTACGTCTTGGCGATGATGATGGCCGTCCCATAGAGTAAATTGTTCTGTATGATGGTCTATGGTCAATAAATATGATCACACCTTTCCGATATATGCTATATAGTAAATATTTCCCAATGTTATGTAATTAAATGTTGCACTAAACTTTTTTATCACCTGACCTGTACAGAACACTTGTTACTATTTTATTTCTTGACTATCGCGCATCTCAACTCCGCGACATGTGATGACGTCACATGCGACGCGTAATGACGTCACATGCGAGGCGTGATGACACAATTATTTAGTTGCGATTTTAATGTATGTGGACATTCATGTACCAAAAAAAGTAATATATTACCTATACACGAATAGAGCTGGACAATACAATGTTACAAAATTTGCACAGAATAACACCTCTAATGAGTACACATATATTTTTGTTATGACTATATCTTGTAATAAATTGTTGATTCATTTCTGAAATGAACGACTGAACTTTCATTGTATTATAATAATTTTCAGTAAATATCTATTGGCATTCGGTGGGGCTTGGTTCGAGTCAATCTGCTAACTTCCTCTTTGCCCGACTGAATGAGTTACGATTATCTTAATATTATTTGCATAAAATATTATTGTAAATTGTTTTAGGTATGGATGTTTATAATAAGGATAGTTATAAACGTATTATCATTTGTAAGTTTAATGTTTGTTTTTAATGACAGTTTGATCTCTTACGGTAAAATGGCGGCGTTGCCGTCGGGCGAACACTCGCTCGCTTACTGTGTCAATCTCTGTTGATACAGTTATAAGTATGTTTTATTACATCACATTTGTTGAAGTGTTTAAGTGTTACATTATTAAGGTTATCTCACGACTCTCGACTGACTGACTCTGTTGTATTGAACGATTCCATCCATCCGTTAGTTCAAATGTTCAACTTCGTAATGTTAGTGCTCCTGTTGTGTCGACGTAAGCGCCGTGAGCCGAGCGCCCGATGTCCACGTCAGCTACCCCACGCTCAGACTTACACCTCTGTCAGAATATTTATATCAACAACAACTATATTCATTATCATTCGGTTATTATTTATGTATCAAGAAAATTATTTAATTTATTGTTAGAACAGTGCTTTGTCGTTTTAAATCGTACCAGTGTTTCGCTTCGATCAAGTCACGCCGTCTCCTGCCGGCCGCGCGGTCTTGCGGTCTGCGGTCTGCGGTCTGCGGTCGTGTGACCGTGTGACCGTGCGGTCTCACGGTCGCGAGCCACTAGTGTAGTGTTGTACAGTTGTTCCGCGTACGAGTGTCACGTGGGTGCAAGCGGCGACGGGACGCTTTAAGAGTACAAATTCTGTATAAGCCCCTCAACTTGTGTGTTAATTCTAAATATTAATTTTAAAACACGAAACAGGGAGAAGGTATCGTCAGAATACGAATAGTTAGCGCGGGCGACGTCAGGCCACGGAACCAGTCAGCTCTGCCTTTGGTGTTGTCTCTTCATTATTACGTTGGGTCTGTACTCTATTGCTACAGTGCGTTTAGTTGCTGTATCTTCCGTATCTCTTCACTCGTAGTACGCGCCTAGAGCGCTCTAAGCTAAGAGGTGTACCACTGTAACGATAGGGTATTACAAATGTTCGCGCACTATACGCGCGCACTCTTATTAGATAAGAAATGTGTTATTAGAAATGAATTGCAATAAAAACTCGTGTTTCGCCCTCGTCTCGGATCGCCTCCGCGACCCTTTACTCAACTTAGTCGCTGTAAAAATTAGTCCGGCGTTGTAAAAAAAATATCAGTGCATTTGTAAATATTGGAGCCAAAATTTTTATACAAATTATTTCATAAATATATTCTTGGACCAAGTTGTGTGCGGAGGCGAGTCGTTTCGCGGGCCGGCTGCCGCACTCTCTTCGCTCCTGACGTTTGACAAACGCAGCTGTCACTGTCAAAAAAGGCTGCGTTCGTCAATAACGTAATGATTCCCTTGAATACGTTGTACGCGGGAGCGTCGAATGTCCGATGCTATGTGTCGTCGCGGGCAGCCAATCGTTGTCGGATCGTAGAGGCAAACATTAGGTACTATTGTGACTATGCTGATGACATGGCAGCATTATTCAATGTAATTGACGAAACGTGGCACATATAATTTACTATATGTAAAAAGTTATAGAAATAATTAATTTAATAAAATTATAAATAAAAATTTGCTTTTTATTATTTACCTTTATCCAACATCGACCATGAACCAATTGACAGTATATTATAGATGATAATCAGAACAGATAGATACCTAATTCTGAATCAAACACATTTAATTAAATTATTTACAAGAATAAAGATCGCTTTCGTTTTATGTCGGTGTTAAACCCATAAAATTGTGATTCAGCAAAGATTTATCTTAGTTAAGGCAAATAAAAACCAATGTGCTTTGAAATAAGTACTTTTACTTATTTATCTGTAGCTATTTTGAATTTCAAATTCTTTAAACATGAAAGAGAAAGGCATCAAACAGGGCACCCCACTATCTCCTTAATTGTTCACCAGTACCTTCGAAGTCTTCAGGAAATTGGCAGCCGAGGCATTAATTCGCAAACCAATTCTTTGTTGAATTAGAATCCAAGACTACATCAAGTGCGGCTGTATTAGTGACAGCATGCGCTACGGACTCGGGAGCACAACTAACCTGTGTTATCTGCCGCGACAGTAATGATAAAAAAGCTTACAAATCAGGCGCATCCACAGTGCAGCGGAGGGTCTTACAGGTTATAGTGAGCTGATCTCTTACTCGCCTTACCTCAGCTCTAGTAAGTTATATCCATAAACACTTAAAGAATTATTACGGAAGGATGATATAATGAGACATCTAAAACATTAAGGTAAAAGCGTCAGGGTAGCCCGTCGACGTCGAGGAATGACTGTGACCTTGAAAAAGTCGTTCCTCGACCTTTATGAACTTGGAGGGTTGTTGTTGTTTGATGATTATAATTCTGTAACTACATACGTCTTACAGTCGCAAACAATATTTTAATCAACATACGACCTAGCACTGGCCTTAAAATTGCAAAAAAACGTAAGAAAATTTGTATTTCGCTGGCTACCTTGGTGCATCCACCTTAATTTTTTATTTCTATGAATGCGTAAAGAAAGGATATAAATAAAATCACGTTATCAGAATCAAATATTTCTTTATTAATCTATTGACAACCCGGTAACATCGACCAGCGAATGACCAGAGATTACAATATTATGATACAAAACATAACCACACTAATATAAAACATTGGCCTACTCTTTGGTTGAGGTACAATTTATACAGAGAAAAATGGATATAGGAAAACCATTTGGAACCTAAAATTGACTAGCAATAAGGTAAACTTTGGCTTAAAGATTAGGAACTACTTTGATGGACTGGATGGATTTATTAAAGCTAGTTGTTGACCAAGAGCTAAGGTAAGTTAGATTTAGCTTAAATTTAGTTCTCTAATACAGTCAAATCATCATCAGCAAGGTTAAGATGTCCAGCTATCAAACCGGTGAAGGAAAACATCCATCATCTGCCTAGCCTTTTCCCAACTATGTTGGGGTCGGCTTCCAGTCTAACCGGATGCAGCTGAATACCAGTATTTTACATGAAGCGACAGCCTAGGGTGAAGCGGTGAAGATAAACCGGCAAAATCGAAGATATTTTTTAACCCGAGGGTCATTAGCGTCCGCGGGGTGGAGAACAGCCCTCAAAGAGAAGAGGTCTTTGTCCCAACAGTTTCAACTTAGACTCTTGATCGACAACCAGCTTCAAAGTTTAATCAAATTGCTACGACATTTTAGAATGATCACATAACATACAGGGTGTAAACAGTAAACAGACTTTTCACGAAGCCGTCAACCAAGCATTCTGTACATCAAACTAAGTAACTTTACGCAAAAATTATTGCTGAGAAACAACTTTTTTTTGGGGTCAAAAATCATGTTTTGTTGTAGAACTCAATGTACCGCACTCAAAACATTGTGCTGATGAGTATGAGGATGAATTGAATAGTGTGGGGGTCGTGGAGGTGTTTAAAGTTCTAACATAAAAAACATGTACTTTTTTAAAAAAATCTTGTGAATGAATTGGATCTTTGACCCTCAATATCTCCGTAACTTGAAGGTTCCCAGGTATGGTCTAGAACAATAAAATGATCGCATTGATGTGGAGAACAAGTCCCTTTCAGCTTCGTTAAGAGTCTTTTTACACCCTTTATACTTAGTGCTGTTCAAACTCTATGGTGACTCGGAAGTTAGCTGCGAGTGACGGTCTGCGCTGGTATAATCATTCAAACTTTATGGCGGCTCGGAACATCTAACGTAAAGCTGCGCAGAACACAATTTTAGATATCAGCGGGGCGCATAAGACGCATCGTTTGGACTGTTTAATGCGTAGACAGTCACTCGCAGCTAACTTCCGAGCCGCCATCAAGTTTGAACAGAACTATCCTATTATTTTTTTACAGGTATACTTAGCAATCTAAAGGAACATTTTTCAAAAGAATGAATAAGAATTTTCAGATAAACTCATCGCCAGTCAATTCTAGTTTCGTAAACAACACATTGTCTAGAAAAAATACAAATATAAATTCACCACAAACTAATAATATAGGAGTATTTACTTTGGAATGTCATTAAATAAAAACTTAGGAATAAGTAACATTTGTCCCTGAAGGACATAAATACGTGAAGATATATAAAATTACCCGATTATACTCTGTTCTTTAAATGATAGCTCTTATGAGATACATAAATAACAATAAGAATCGAACATTACCGCCACCAGTTCTAAACATCTTGAGAATGTGTCATTTTAGTCATCGTAACATAAACGTGAACAGTGTACAGAAGATCATAAATGTCTAAGGTCAACTCACACTTATCAGCTTGTGATGCTGATCCGGCTCCGAGCTGATAATCTGATATGTGTGCGATGACCTTTAATCATGACTTTCACTGACTATCGCTGCATATTCCTCAAAGGATAAAAATAAAATAATGTAAAAACACACATACAGTATATTTACCAGGACTAGTCTCGAACAAGCTTAAATGAGCATTTATGTTATCTTAATTAACTCAAAATAATGACATCTACTTAGATGTTATCTTTCCACATAGACTGGGTCCTGACCTACCTGATTTAATTGAACCTTTAAATAACTCGAGCTTTCTGAGGCACGGACAATAAATTCATAACCTTGCATAATAAATAGGTATAACAGTATAATATCAAACATAATATGCAATTGATTTATTTAATAATTATGACACGTAAGCTCGACTATCGAATAAAATATCATAACATTACATTATGCCTGTATTCTCCAACAAGGTAGGTAGACGTGTAGGACAGGGTACATTTCGTTAGTAAATAATAAACAAATGGAGAAGAAACAATACTAAATAATTGTCCCACAAAATAATATCAACAAATAAATAATATAGAGCCTCGAACAAAAAATCTACTACAATTTACACGTCGAAATGAGAACCTCCTCCTTCGTTCGTCAGTTAAAATTAATTATCCAATAAAATCGAAGACAACAGACGTAAGCCAAAATCAAATTTTAGCGGTAACAAATAAATGTCCAATTCCCAATAATACTTATTTTTAATTAATTATTTTTACGTTCATCATTGTATAATCATAACCACGAATTACATTTTAATAATGGTCTTTTCCCTAAAATATATTTTTGAACAAAAATTGTTTTCCTAGTTTTAAACGGCAATTATCAAGAATAACTTTTTTGTAAGAGGGGGTATCGAATTAAGATCTGGTCAAACCTAGGCGAAGACCGCGTGGTAAGCGGGACCAGACTGCACAAGTCGGTTGTTAGGACATCACGCTAGTGTCGACGGCGCGTTCGTGTTCCACGCGCGCCTCAAAGAGAGTCAGCAAAAAGGAAGGGGTCCGAAAGGACCGATGCCTGCCGGGGTTGCGGGACTATTCGAAAGAGATACCGTGGCCCCGGAACACAAAGGGCGATGAAGGAACATGGATGGGTTTTAGTCAGTAAAAGTCTGACACTCCCTCCTGCTCCGCCCAGAGCGGGAGAAGCCATTTGATGATTTCCCATCCGAAAAAAAAAAAAAAAAAAAAAAGGACATCACGCTACTATTCACGCCAGATTAAACACCTCCATCACAACATACCAAGTTAGTTGACACAATGGGTGCAAGCGAATTTCTTATCCCACATTCCGTGCGGTATTCGGCTGAGTTAGACCAGCGCTTTAAGATAAAATCATTTGCTGAATTACATAAGAATAACCGCCATAAACGGTTTGCCTACGAACCTCAATTGGTTAGGCAAAGGTGTACATTTGTACACCCACAAAGCGAAGGATCACTTGTTTATCCTAATAAATCCCTCTCCAACAGACAAACCCAAGAAACTATTAGAAATATTTCCTTCTTATATTATTATACAAGAGACAATTTAGACTAGATTTTTCCGACTTCTTTAAAAACAGACAACATAATAATTATATTTTTCGGGGTTTGACTCATTACAATAATAACTAATAAACATTTTAAGAATTAAACATCGAAATTATATTTACCCTAACCACCACATACGTAGCGATTTAATCTTAAAAACAATATTATTATAATATAATAAGTACAATCAACACCACAAAATAATAATTATTTTATCATTTATTTAAAACATTTGTAAAAATAAAGCCTCTCAATTGAAATAAAAATAATATTTTACTAGACACGCAATATATGGACAATATAATACACGTAGATTTTTACTAAAGACCTGTATAGTCATAATAATAATTATACATACATTTAATAATACAATGTGGCTAATTTGAATATCTGGGAAGATTTAACTAAAAGTTTATTTTCCCAATTTTCTGATCTTGGCAATGGATCATATAATAGAACAGATTTTAATATTATTAGCGTTTCATTTTTTACAATACTTATTTTACTGTATACTTCACCAATTTTTTTTTTTGCAAAACCGAACAGTAAAAAAAAAATACTCTTGGGCTCTGCCGCAATCGAGTAAAAATAATGCATAAATGTATTATTTTTGCAATGTGACTCAAACGTTTACTCTAACAATCTCCTTGTTTTCTATCTTCATTCCTTCACTATCATTATTCCCCATATACACGACAGAAATTCTTATTATTGCACCAATATTTGATGCAGACTGTACTAATTTGGATTAAAACAAAAAACAACAATGGTGGGATATATTTTGAACTAGCATAATAATTCGGTAACTCAATATCTACATACTTTCCTAAATCATTTTTATAATCTAAGTCTAAAAACACACGCAATATATCGACGAACAAACGAACTATCCGATGCAAAAACTTCGTTAAAATGTTAAAAAATATCATAATATAGAAATGGTTTTTCTTTTTCATTAATATTTTTTGGAACTAAAAATTGCCCTCAGTTTTTTTAAATCTACTTCAGCGATTCGCACTAATCTATAATTTAACTAATAAAGCTTATTTAGTTGTAACAATAATACTACAATCTAGTAACTAATCGTCTAAATCCATCTAAAATAGGACAGCAATTATAACTACAGTGAGCATTTTATAGGAATTTATGTGGTGTTCGTTTACCGGTCGCGGCAAAGTTCGGCAATATCGCGGTAAAATTTCGGCAATATCGAGGTAAAATTTCGGCAATATCGCGGTAAAAGTTCGGCAATATCACGGTAATAATCTGGTATTACCGTGGTATAATCGAATATTACCGTTGTATACTTGGCAATATCATGGTAATAATTGGAACTACCCTTGTACTTGTCAATATCGTGATAATAATACTGGACAAAAGTAACGATGCGTTTAATTTCGCTTTATTGTTTAATGCACTGGCAATTAATTGCGGAATTCTTCAATATGAGTATTATGACGTACCTAACGCCGATTAATTTACAAACTAACAAGATTGCAATTACAAAGAATTGCACAATTTTAGCTGCCCATGTGCCGAAGTATACTTGTCAATGATACTTGGCAATTTTATTTGTAAAATATTGCAATGATTAAAATGAATAAGTTTTTTACCTCTTGATGTAATTTAAACATATTTGCTGAGTGAAATACACACATCAAAAATGTCTAGGGATCAAGCATTTTTATGCGGATTTCTTGAGATTGAGATGTGGCTTTGTAATAAATTTATGATTTTATAAATTTATATGGATCCTTTTTGGTGCATTTCATAATTTGAATCAGGAACTCTCAATCAAATTCGAGTAAAAGATGAAAATAAGCTGTCAATATTTTCCCTATAAAAACATACAACGCATTGAAGACATTATTAGTGCTACTGTTTCCCTACTACTGATTAAAACCAACGTTATTATGGAGCGGCGACGTCATTTAAGCAGGGAAGAAATGCTCAGAGCCGTGGGAATGATAGAAGCTGGTTCCCGGCAACGTACTGTAGCTTTAGCTCTGAATACAAGTCAGAGTGTTATCAGTCGACTTTGGACACGTTACCGAAGCACTGGTACCGTGGCTGAGCGCCATGGAGGACGGTATCGCTGCACCACACGGAGACAAGACCGATACATTCAAATCTTAACTCGAAGAGCTCCAACAATAACCGCCATGATGTTAGCCGTGAGGCTTCATCACTCTTCAGGGAACTTAATTAGCGACCAAACAGTCAGAAACCGCTTGCATGAAGTGAACCTTCATTCCCGAAGACCGCTACGGGTACCACCTATAGCAATGCACAATCGTAGGATTCGATATCAATGGGCTCTTGAACACAGAAATTGGGCAGAAGAACAATGGCGTTTCGTGTGCTTTTCTGATGAGTCTCGTTTTGGTATGAGACCGGATACAAGACGTATACGACACTGGAGAACCCCTGGACGCCAACAGCGATTAAAATCCTGCCAGGAAGTCCATCCTTATAGTGGTGGAACCATCATGGTATGGGCGGGTATTTGGATCGGCGGAAGAACTGAGTTGATTTGGATCAGAGGCAACCTCAACGCTCAAATTTATGCTGAGACGATTGTATCAGACGTCATCGTTCCTCTACAAGTGCAAATCGGTCCCTTATTTCAGTTAATGCATGATAATGCACGACCGCACACCGCAAGAGTTGTAAGACAGACTCTCGCCGCAGCTAACATCAATGTCCTGCCCTGGCCTGCTCAGTCGCCAGACTTGAACCCGATTGAGCATGCATGGGATATGCTACAGAGAAGAGCTCTGCCGAATATGGAGGGTATCCAGTCGCAAGAAGACCTTTTTTTGTTGTTGCAACGAACATGGGCGGCCATTCCACAGCGTGATTTGGATGAACTCATTTTGAGTATGCCAAACCGATGTTCTTGTGTTGTTAGTGTTCGCGGTAGAAACACGGATTATTAATTGTTTAAGTTACCCAATAAAATTTTAAAGAAAACTGTTATTTCAGTCTTTTTTTCGAACTTTAATGTTAGTGGTTCAAATGTCAAAAATCCCTTTATTAGGAAAATGGCAAATTTCTTTATTAATGCAAAGGTGACTTGGTTTATCGTTACTGTGACAAACGAAAACACTTTATTTGATGAATCCTTAAAGAAAATTTTAATTAATATCAATCAGGAGAAAAGTTATTGCAAAAATATATGTTGATCCCTAGATACTTTTGATGTGTGTAGTATGTTTTTGGATTACTTCAACGCTGCTAATTGTTGATCGAAGACTTCAACAGTGTTTCTAAGTAAAACAGGTTAAACTCTAGCTATTTCTTTAAGAGATTATTAAGGGCTAAGGTAGGTACCCTAAAAACCTGTGTTTCAAACATTGTGCTTTTATTTTCTTATGTACTTGTAGGAATTTTCTATTTTGCGTGCTGATATTTTTTTTTATTTCCCTTTATTTTTTGTAACAAGACAATAAAGTCTTTGCTAATTTCTCTAGGTTTTCAAAATATTTTTTTTTCTCTTAAATCTAAATCAATACTTTTTTTAAAGTTAAAATTTTTAGTTTTTCGTTATAGAATTTTACAATCAGTATAGAATTTAGTAACATTTTCTTTAATTTAAATAATTGTAGATTAAAAGAGATCGCGCCACAAAAAGATCACATTTATTTACTTATAAAGGTGAACGCAGACTTATAAGCTTTGGCGTTTATAAAAAACACGTATTACTCAAAAATAACGCATAGAACATTATTCGCTAATAAGTGTGCGTCTACCTTTATCACGCAAGTAGCCGAACTGCCGCCCATTAACATTCCACGTTCAATTCCGTACACATTTCAAAAAACACCGGACTATTAAACATTGACCTGGGCAGTTTAACACCAACCTCGATCCAAGGTCACCGAGTACTTATCGTATTACAAGCAAATATTTTTCAAATACCTTGGGAAAGTATTTCTTAGTAGAAGTCGAGAAATTATAAGTTCGTTATTAGTATGACCCTCGGTTTCAAGGTCAAGGTCATTGAAAAAAAAATCGCTTGTAAATGCCTGATTTATCAGGCTTTGCTTTTATCATCAATTAAACCTTCGTTTCTGTATTTTTAGTACAGATAATATCTTGTGGTATTTACTTATCGCAATCTGGCACGAGTTGGACGCTGTCTTCATCTCGTCTGTTGCAATGGGGCCTCCGCAGAGGTCGAGGGTGTTGTAGGAGGGAGAACCTCTCGCTTTGGTTGCCGCCCTGCTTTTTGCTTAGCGCATTCCGGAGGTGACTTTCTCCTGTAATTGATAAATGATATTTTATAAATATTTTGTCTGGTTACGGTAGCGTATGTAAAGCCTTTTCACAGGATTTTGATTCACTGTGAAAATTTTTATCCAAGGTACAATAAAGTTGCTATTGAGTTGCTGCTACTGACAAGTCTGTCATAATCATACTGATCTTTATCTTCTTCATTGGGCTGAGAAAACTAAAATTACTGTGAATAGACCGATGTCTGGAGTTACATTTATTTACGTTAGCAAACTATCTCAACAATACATTCACAACGCTACATGGATAAAATAGGACTCGAGCGAAGCTGGGGCGGATCGCTAGTCCTAAATACATCTAAGCTTAATATCTGAAATAGCCAACACGAAGTGAAATGTAATTAATTCTCATACCTTCTCAGTATTTAGAAAGGAATTTGCTCTTGAGAAATTACGAATTTAAAAAAAGGAAATTAGGCGCAATGTGCCAATTATGGATCGGTCTAATAAGTTTTTTTGGTGGTAATTTGGTACTAAAATAAAATAGCTGACGTCGTGGAGAAAAGATTAGCAAATGGAACTGGTCGCTGAGGACACGATACGTCAGACGTACCTTCGTTTCATCACTCTTGAACATTCGTGGAAACTCTTTGAGGACCATAAGGTTCCGAGTGGTCACTTTAAAAATAATTATAAAATATCATAGTTATTACAAGTTACATTTGATAGACAAAAATAAATCACAATTAAAAAAAATATATATGAATCGGGACTTGCCGTTCTATGAATTTGCTCAATGTCAAGCCAAGGACTGCAAATATTGTTTCCTTAACAAATTGTATGTTAGGGGAATAAAATCAGCCATTCCATACATTTTGACCGTTAAGATATTCCACTTATGTATGAAACAACTGATTTTATTTTTAACAACCATCGGCGCGCAGTCATGAACTGAATTCACAGCCGCAATTTTAGCGTCATGTCCCTTATAAATTACCTATGCCCTGTATTTTCTTACAACTTTCGAAATCACAGACATTGTCTGCGAGCGAATTGCACTACCGCGCTCGCCGCGAACAGTTTTCAGCCTTATTACTAAGGGCATAAGTGTGAATAGTGATCGTCAGTGAAATCGGTAGTACCTTCTCAGGGAGCCCAGAAACATTATAAATACGAAAAGCTCAGAAGGCCCTGCCTAATGTAGATAGTTTAAGAGCCCTCTTACGCTTTGGTGTTACGCTAATTGTACATTTTACTTAAAAAGGCAAATAACGAAAAAGTATTCTATTATCATAAAAGTAAGTATAGGAAAACGAACTATTTCGTAACAAGTAATTATTGTTATTTCTAACAACAAACGGAAAACATATAATTTCAACAAGTAAACCTCGCAATTTTGCGTGTTTTTTTGTAACAGGCCCCTTAATAGCTAAACCGACATGCTTCTAATTACTTGTTCAATTAAACAGACCCTAATAAGAGACACAAATAAAACCAAACCCCTAATGATGTTTTAATTACCTGGTAACGACAACGGTCGTCCGCAGAGGGTGAGATCATGTGACCTTGGAGACGCGGAGCGAGACGAGCGCGGTCGGCCCGATGTGTTGTTGTTACGAGACTCATCGCATCTCGTGTTGCGACGCGGAGAGCGACCGCTTATGAGCTCCTGTGATGTAAAGGGGATGTAGAAGGGTAGATTGTTGTAGATAAGGCATGCTGATAAATAATCATCGGAATTATAATAAATTATTTACAAAAAAAATACTCCATGTGTGTGGAAAAAGTTTTTGATACACCGTGTATTTATTTTGATCATTTAAATAAAGTATTTTTGTAGACTTGAAACTATTGACAAATGATCATTTTTCTAAAATACAAATTGAAATAAATAAAGACTTGCTTCAAAAATTAAGCTTTAATTTTAGTGTACTACAGTGCGATATTTCATAATTTAATTTAGGTAATCTAGACAAACATATCAAAAACAGTGAAATATTTGACATTTATCAGCAATGTTGCCAAACTAAACTATTTTGATTTTGTTACTAAACCACCGATCGAACATAAATAAAACATTAAAATAAAATATTAGTAAATAAAAAGACAAAAACAGTGCAAAAAGCAACAGTGGTGACACACAGACACAAAGGACAGCACACTTAAAAAGTAATGTTAGTAACCTTTTCCTGGGAATTGACAGAGTAAGCGCTGTACGACACCGGACTGTCGGCGGCGAAGTCGAACGCGCTCGCCGCACGATACGACAGTGAGTCTTCATGGAAAGCGGGAAATGCCAAACATATTACTTATTATTATAGAGGTTAGAAAACACACGTGACGGAAACGGTCATAAAACGTGCAAGTAGGACGGTGAATATTTTGTACTTGGTAACTCTGAAAAGTGTCTCGTGTCGTCTCGCTTCCACGTTTCATGACTGCGCTTGACTAGGAACGTTGGCGTTTAGTAAAAATAGAGTTAGTATTGAAATCGATGAAAATAACAGCATTTCATTTTTGTAACGAATCGTTAATAGGACAATTGTATAAATTTCATGTTGCTGAATATTCAACAGGCGGAATCATATCTTTGTGTATATTTCCTGAAATTGTTACTAAGATAACATACTATACTAGATTTAAGATATGAATTGAGGTGTAACATTTAGTACAATGGCAATGAAGGTACTAAAATCTAGTCAGATAACAGATCTACGAGTTACAAAATCCACGTAGGTCTCAAATTATGAAAGCGCAATTTCGCACTGACAAACGGTTGTTGTTTTTAATAATAGGTATTTTGTAAAACGGTTATTCCTTCAGAAATTTCTTAGCAGCAGCCACAGAATATGAATTTGTGCCCGGTCGATGGCAATAGGCTCGCCCCTATTACATGTGAATTAAACATAACTGGCGAAATGTGAGTGTACTATTAGGTACACCTCTGCCTTACCCTTAGGGGCCTGCAGGCGTGTTGATATGATGTTACGTAATTCTTTGACAACCCTGGATGTTACTTGGGTTGGGTTACAAATTGGCTTATCGCTATTAATACTAGAGCAATTACAAAAGAAAATCAAATCGTACTTAGCAGTTTTGTGTCTATTGCTTTTAAACACTCATTCGACACACAAGTTTAATTGTTATTAATTTGTTAAAAGGCTTCACAAAATAAGAGATTTGTATAACAATATGCATAAATAAAAGCACACTGTTTATCGAAATTTCAAGTGTTATGATAGTTAGGCACTCATTTAGATGTCGCTTAGTATTGTAGAAAACGGATCCTGAAAAACCTTTTCAAAGTTTCTTGATTCATCCTCGCGTTCCTAGTTTCCATTTTTCGGTAATAGGGAATAAGCATAAATTTTCTTTTATTTATTTCGATACGGAATGTTAAAGTACTTTATAAATAATGACAAAAAGCGAAAACAAGACTTTTGTGTTGTTTGGCCGATTATAAATCGGCCAAACAACACAAAAGTTATAACCATTTAAACTTTTGTTTAAGGGGCTCCCCCATGGCACACTAGCCCACTTTAGTAAAAAAATCAGAACTCGTTAAATACACAATTAATATAAAATCTGATTGACAAAATCAATGCTTTAGAGTTCTAGATTATTGACGTCTATTTAATTCATTAAAATATACTTCACTGTAGTTACAGTTAGA
Organism: Xestia sexstrigata; assembly: GCA_941918905.2. Classification (NCBI taxonomy): domain Eukaryota; kingdom Metazoa; phylum Arthropoda; class Insecta; order Lepidoptera; family Noctuidae; genus Xestia; species Xestia sexstrigata. Next base: position 19,302,584 of record OW799210.2, on the reverse strand, counting down.
AAAATTGCTAAAAACGGCCGTTTTTTTCCTTATTTATATTTCCTTAAGCGGTTATAATAAGTATGTATTTACAAACAAAAAGTATCTATGTAGTACATCAACTATCTGGTGTCCACGACACAAGCCCCGTTGCTTAGTGTGGCACTAGATGGCGCTGTGTGTAATGTCGAGCGATTTTTTTTTTTTTTGTTTCTTAAATCTTTCTAGATAAACGGAATTTAGTATGGATTTTGTACGTCGATGCAGCGAATGACGTCATTCGCCGTATCGGATCTCTCTGTCTAATCAGCAGTTTCAAATGCTTATAACTTAGTATTTTTATAGATTCATAAAATATTTTTAATATGCTATTTCTGAAGTTTATCGCTTTGTTTAAAGTGATAAAAAAAAACATGCTTATACCCTAATACCAAAAATTTTTGGTGCAATTTTCAGCTGTTCTAAGTAATAATTTCGCGCCCAGACTTAAAAAAAATGATTAGTTATCTAAGCAATACTATTTGATAACAACATAGTATCACACTCGGTGAACCTGGTGATCAGTCTTATCAGTCATTCACCTGATCTGACCTACATACTAAAATGTTCGTAATAAAGAAGTTACATTTTATATGTGATCACTACAAGACATCTTTTAATGGCATAGATAGATCAATTAAATTCTAGGCAGAAATCAAATGTTGATTTAAAAAAAATAGAAATTTTGACACTTTTCTATTTAAAAAAAGAATTTAATGTTACTAATCTACTTTACAAAAAAAGAAAATTGTTATTATTACTTAAATTTCAAAAATTTATTTAAAAAAAAGAATATTACAGTTTGTATTACTTATAGAAAAGTATCATCAATATCATCATTGAACAGTTAGTATTAATAAAAGCAAATTAAACATGGTTAAAATTGCTGCATTTACCTATGTAGCACTTAAAGAAGTTCAAAATCGTTAACACAATATATCTTTTTAGTTTATGCAGTAATGCAATAACTATTTCCAAGGGACAGATATTATTGTTTTTAAATTTGGAATGTGTTGGTTTACCGTGTGGCCAGCAACTGGTGGGAGGTGGAGACCTTATCATATGTTCGTGGACCTCTTTTAAGGTCAACGGATCATCCTCTATAAAGTCTAAGGCAGTGCTTCCAAATTCCTGAAATAAAAAGAAGAAAGATTATAACTATGGTTGGATTTCGACGACTTGCTTCTGCATTGGTTGTCTTTAGCGTTTACGGCACACACCACAAACACACACAACAACCACACAAACTCACAAACCCCACACACATTCACACGCACATACTGCACAAACACACACCGGAGAGGAGGCAAAAGCCAAGGATTCTCCTAAGAGGGGTGCTTGCAGCACCTCTCTAGCCCCCGGATGCTCCGCTACTAACGTAGCGAGCTCCAGTGCGGGTACAGGTCCGGCAGTGGCGAGAACCGCTGCCAGGACCAAAACCAGGTCCCGTAATAAACGGAGGAGTACGGCGCTGCTCGGGACCAGTACCGCTCCTCCCTCATTTTCAGGCGTGGAGCCCGCCACGACGGTTAATTCCTCTGGCCGGGCTCCCCTCATACATCCTCCTCCGCCTACTGCTCCCCCCTCGGTGGCCGTCACTGGCCAACGCACGGAGACCAGCACCACAGGTGACGCGTTCGCGCTCGCCTGGCAGGTGCAGAGGAGCTGGCGTAAAGGCAGGAAGGAGGATTCCGGCAAACAACGCCACTGCGCTGAATCTTCAGTGCAGGCTGCCCCGGCCCCTTCGACGGGTAAACCGAGAAGGAAGAACAGGCCGTCCATGAGGCAGCGGCAGACACAGAGGACGGGTAAGTCCCCTCAACCTACACAGGCTAACGCCACGGGCCGGGTTAAACCGACCCATGGCAATGTCAACTTCTCCGCAGGCAAGCGGTCGCAGGCCGAGGCCGGCACCAGCCGACCGGGACCCAGTCAACCGACAGCCAGCGGCGCGAGTGGACCAGCCACGACGACGACACCGCAACCCGTTCGGATGGATCAGGCCGCGGCCAAGCGAGCCCTCAACGAGACGTTAACACCTCGAGGAGAGCGCAAGCGGCCGCGTCTTGATAAATCCAAACGGGACGCAAAGCGTAGCTACGCCCAAGCTGTGAGCTCCGACCTTGATGTCGCAGTTACCTGCGGCCGTACGGGGCACATCAGCAAGGAGGTGTCACACCAGGTTCTCGCGGCTATCCAGAAGAAGATACTCGTCGAGGCCTCTTCTCCCATACAGGACTCACCTGCACCGACCTTCAAAGCGAGGCCGGTGTTCAGCAGCGGGGTCCTCAGACTGTGGTGCGGGAACGACCACACCTTAGTATGGCTGAGGAAACTGATCTCTGAGTTGCCTCCCCCCACTAGCACCTCGCTAGTGGTCAGGAGGCAGGCGGACCTCATGCGCCGGGTAAGATGCGGCATCTTCATTCCTGATGAGCAGGGGATCTTCGCAGAGCCGTCCGACATCGGGCGTGCTCTGTGCTACCAGAACTCTTGGGTTGGCATCAAGGAGTGGGTGTTGCTGGGCGCCAACAAACAGGCCGAAGCGTGGTACGTGATGGTCGGGGTCCCTGAGGACCAAATTCCGACCCTGATGGAAGCCGAACGCCGTCTCTCATTTGGTGTAGGGACGGTGTACGTTAAGTTCCAGGGTCCGAACGGCAAATTTGTCGACGTCCCTCAGGGATATCCGGCCGCCGAAGCCAGCGCTGGGACACAGGTGGAGGAGGCAACTCTCCCCCCAACAAACACCGCGGAAACACCCGCGGTTGAGCCTGCAGTAGCAGCGCCAGCCGCCCCTACTGTCGCTAGCGTGGGCGCCGTCCCCTCGGGGGAGGAGCTCGAGGACATCATCCTGTCCTCGGCCTCTGACCTGGAGGGGGACGGTTTCGACGCGGGCGACCTGTTTGCCGGGCTGCGGCTGGCAGGTGACGAGGAAGGAACGTCCAGCGATGGCGTCCCCTTCGTCGACCTGTAAGGTCCTGCAGGCCAACCTCCACCACAGTCAGACCGCGACGGCTCAACTGCGGAAGTGGCTGGAGGCACAACATACGGCCATTGCCTTGATCCAAGAGCCATGGATTAGGGCGGGCCAAATACAAGGACTCTCCAATCTTGGTGGTAAGCTCTTAGTTAGCACAGATCATGATAAACCCAGATCGTGCATCTATGTGACACGAAACATAAAAACACAGCCACTAACAGATTTCTGTTGCAGGGATGTCTCTGCAGCTAGGCTACTGATACAGCGGGGGGAAACAGTAGCAACTGTGGTCTTCGCCTCCGCATACATGCCCGAGGCAGAAGAGCCGCCGCCGCATGACCTCGCCCGCCTCGTGACTTACTGCGAGAGCACTGGGCTGGAGGTTGTCATAGGCGCCGATGCGAACGCTCATCACCCTCTGTGGGGCATGGACACACAAAATGCAAGGGGTAAGGCGCTAGTAGATTACTTATTTACAACCAACCTAACCCTACTAAATACAGGCTCCGAACCAACCTTCGTAAACAGACGTAGCCAAACAATCATAGACCTCACTCTGGCATCGGAGGGTGCAGCGGCCATCACCACCGGCTGGCAGGTCTCCAAGGAGGCCTCCTGCTCGGACCACAGGTGGATCCGCTTCGACATTCAGGTCTGTGTAACACCAACACTGCCACGGCGAAACCCGCGAAACACTGACCGTGCTGCTTATACACGCATCCTCGAAACCAAACTTGCGTCAACAAACTACGGAATGACCTACGAGGACACGCAGCAGATCGACGAGCGTGTAAGTCATCTCACGAAATCAATGCTAGACAGCTACCATTCATCCTGCCCGGAGACCACTCCGCCCACAACGCCAGGGAAACAACCGTGGTGGGGAGCGGAACTGGAACGTAAGCGCGGGAAGGTAAGGTCAGCCTTAAACAGAGCCATGAACACCTGTGCTGATGAGGATTGGGACACGTACTACGCGGCCAAAAAATCCTATAAAAAATGCATCAGATTCAGGAGCTCCACTGGATGGCGCAAATACTGTGGCAACATCGAATCCTGCCAACAAGCAAACAGGGTAAGGAAAATATTGGCACAGCAGAACCCGACTGGGGCTACTGTTCTCCGTAAACCCGACAACACACTTACCACCTCACCAGAAGAGGCGACGCGCGTCCTTATTGAAACTCACTTCCCAGGCTGCGCTTTCACACAGGCTATCGACTGGACAGAGGTAATGCAAACACCGTCAGAAAACGACTGGCGCTATGCACACAAAGTCATCACGCTGGAAAAACTCCAATGGGCGATCCGGTGCTTCCATCCTTTTAAGGCGGCCGGTCCGGACGGGGTCTTTCCTGCCCTACTACAATGGGGTGGGACCTCTGTCGCTAACAGACTGGTACCCATAATGAGAGCGTGCCTGGCCTTCAGATACGTTCCAAAAGGATGGAGGGAAGTGAAAGTCATATTCATTCCTAAGCCAGGTAAGAGTGATTATACCAACGCCAAACACCACCGACCAATCAGCCTGACCTCCTTTCTCCTTAAAACTTTGGAGAGAATTTGCGAGAGAGAGCTGAGGGACGGCGTTTTGAAATCTATCCCACTCCACACTAACCAACACGCTTACAGCTCGGGCAAGTCCACTGAATCCGCCCTCCATCTAGTGGTCGGCCGGATAGAAGAGGAGATTCACCAAAAGGGCATCTGCCTGGGCACCTTCATAGACATCGAAGGAGCCTTCGATAAAACTAACTTCTCCAGCATCAACACCGCGCTCTCCCGTCACGGAGTAGAACAGGTACTGACAGACTGGATCACCAATATGTTAAGCAAACGAGTGGTTCGACTTGAAGGAGAACAGCAGATTGCCTTGATAGCCAGAGGCTGCCCCCAAGGTGGAGTACTATCCCCGCTCCTCTGGAATCTGGTGATAAATGATCTCATCACAAAACTCAACGCGAACCATTTCTACACAATAGGGTATGCCGACGACCTAGCTATCCTCATTTCAGGGAAAGTGACGGGGACAATCTGCAACCTCACTCAACAAGCACTACGCATCGTTGAGCGGTGGTGCAGAGAGTTCGATCTCTCAGTGAACCCCACGAAAACTGAACTAGTCATGTTTACCCATAAACGAACACTAGGCCCTTATCGCCTACCCAAACTTTTCGATACAGAACTCCAGTTAGCCGACGAGGTCAAATATCTGGGAGTCATCCTGGACAGTAAGTTAAATTGGAGTAGTCACTTAGATAATAAAATTAACAGGGCCTGCATCACCTTTTGGCAATGCAGGAGGATGATAGGTAAGAAGTGGGGCCTATCCCCTAAAATTATACTTTGGTTATACTGCGCGGTAATCCGACCTATGATCACTTACGGGGCAGTGGTCTGGTGGCCCCGAACCAAACTAACTACAGCCTCCATCAAACTGCAACGCATGCAACGGCTAGCCTGCATGGCGATCACAGGCTGCATGAGGACTACCCCGACCGCAGCTCTCGAAGCCATGCTGGGGCTCCCACCGCTTCATCTGTTCATACAGCAGGAAGCGACGATGACGGCTGTACGCCTTAATACACTTCAACTTTGGGGTAAGAAAGAAACACAGCACACCGCGGTACTGGAGGGATTCCACAACGAGTTCCCCCTGGCGAAAGCAATAAACGATCGGATACCAAAACTATTCGTATTCGATAAGAAGTACAAAATCCAGCTCCACGAGGATCACCGCTGCGAGGGATTAAACCCCGCGGAACTACGGATCTTCACGGATGGATCTAAAACAGGTACTGGCACAGGTGCTGGAGTCTTCTCGGAGGATCTCAACATCCACATAGCCAAACCTCTGGGGGCCCACAACACGGTATTTCAGGCAGAATGCATGGGCATTTCCCTGGCGGCATCTGCTATCTTGGCCAGGAAGGTTGTGGACCACTCAATTCGTATACTCTCAGACAGCATGGCTGTACTGCTAGCACTAAACAACCACACAGTCAACTCTGGGTTAATACACGAGTGTCATCAACGCCTGAACCAGGTTGGTAATCTCAACAATATAACCATTCAGTGGATTAAGGGACACAGCGATTCCCGTGGCAATGATGCGGCGGACGAACTCGCTAGAAGGGGATCGAGCATGGCAGCGGTGGGACCCGAACCTATCGTACCACTCCCTTTCGGATACCTACGCACACTGGTAAGGAACCGAACTAGTGTACAACACCACAAGCTATGGCTAGACCATGGCGAGTGCAGGCAGGCTAAGGAAGCACTTCCTACTATCGACCGCCGCCTCACCAAACGCGTGCTTCGGTTGACCAAATCGCAGCTGCGCACAGTTACAGCCACCATTACTGGACACGGCTCTTTTAATAAACACCTCTTTGTCATAGGAGTCACGGACAGCCCCCTGTGCCGTGCCTGCATGGAGGAAGACGAGACAGCAGCCCACGTGCTTCTGCACTGCCCAGTGGTTGCAACATACAGGGCAAAGTACTTCGGTAACCCAGGTACTCTCCGCGAGATTGTCAGCAACACCAAGGCGCTGCTGGCCTTTCTCGGGGAGTTAGGGTGGATCGAATAAAGTTCCCACCCGTACGCAAAATACGCGCTTTGACGTGGAGTTGCGGACACCAGCCCGCTATACAATACAATACAATACAAATTAGCGTTTACGGCTTGACAAAACAAAGTGTTGTGCACCACTTTGAGAGTCAGGCATAATCATATCTATCGTTCAATGATATTCCATGCAGTCTATTTAATTTAACGTAGTTCCTGTATTGCCTAAAATGAATCAAAATGAAAAAGCATAGGATTAGATATCATAAATTCGAATTTAGCTGAAATAGATGTGATCAGATATACAGTTTATAATAGAGTTTTAAGAAATAGTATTTGTTGGCTAATTCCTTTATAGTGATGTAAGCAGAAACTACATAATGCCACATTATTAGATTCTCCTTTTATTTTGTCCATGTTCATTATAAAAACCAATTAATATTAATTGTGAAGGGGATTTCCCAATGTAGTATCCAATTCAATGTCCTAGTGCACTCTGCTTTGGCTATTCTAAAAGTAATCTGTGAAAGCAATAGTCCCTCGCAGCAACACAACTAATTTGTATGTAACCCTATGAAAATGGTGACAGGTGACTTATATAGAAACTTATGGTCTACTAGTGGTCTGCAGTTAACAGTTGAAAATTCCCATCTTAGAGAGAGAAGTGTCTTAGCAACCAGATTGTACTTATTATACAATTTGTATATAAATAAACCGGCCATGAGCGAGTTGGACTCGCGCACTGAGGTTTCCGTACAAACTATAAGTTTACCGCAAATTATAAGTTTGTTATAGTAAAATCTCTTTTTTTTTTGTTATTAGACTACATATTTACGGTTTTCAGATTTTTCCCTTTACATGTGGTCAACAGGAACTACCATATAGGTTTTCGACCCAAAACCTATAGGGTACTTCCGGTTGACCTAGAATTGTCAATTATAATTAAAAGCAAGGTCTTACAGCACAGGTAAAGGAATCACTCGGAAAATAAAAAAATAGAAAATTAAGGTAAATTTTGATACTTACAAGTTTTCGCGAAAATCTAATTTTGCCCATATATTTTTATCGTGTTGACTCAGGACTTTGTTTTTTATACACCTAATAGGGACTAGAGACCTCAGTATCTGGTATTAATTTCAACTTCCTAGGTTCAACCGTTCCTGAGAAAATCGGTGGTGACTGACAGACAAGAAAGTGATCTTATAAGGGTCCCTTTATTTACCTTTTGAGGTACGGAACCTAATGATATAGAACAAAAAATGAACTGTCAAAATTTACCTGTGACATAAGAATGGTGTCGTCTGATTCACATTCCTCAGCATGACTTTCAATAAGACTCTCTCTGCTTGCCATAACCTGCTGAAAATTATAACATTATATAAGAAAAAAACATTCCCAAAATTCTTCAACTATACGTCTTTGCTAGTGGAAGACATTTTAGACATGCTATTGCAAAGGTGAGCCTGTGGCCCATGGTATTTTTAAAGGAACACTAACAAATTAGCTCAAAGGCTAGTCTTTTTGTTACCATTGTTCCATTTCCCTACCTTCAAAGATTTATGAACCAAAACAATCAGTGCCATCATCAACATCATGAAAAGTAAGCCTTTTAGGCGGCATGGGCACCGGGCCGTAGGCGACATAGGAGGCTAACTTCGGGAACAAAAGTCAAAGAGCTTAATTCTTTGGAAATAATGTGCAAAATAAAATAATTCATTGGAGAATACATTGCTAGCATTCATGTTCTAAAACATTATGTAAACTATTTATTATTACATACAACCAGAAATTCTTACTATTACATACAACCAGAAATTCTTGTATAGTAATTACACAACTGCTTGAAACAAAGCGATTGTTTTCAAAACCCATAAAACATACATCCATAATCCCACCTAATAAATATCTAAACCACAAGGAAACATGTCTCACAAACACTTCCTTGTAAGTTAACAGCAATGTTTACATGTAATCTACGCGGAAGACGCATCTCATTAGAAACATTTCCGTAACAAGGCGCAATTATCTAATAAAATTATAAAAGCCTTACCTGGAGATAAGGGTTGTCTTGCCGTGACAGTCTCAAGGCTTCCATGTCCTGCGCGATGTTCCTCGTCCGACCTGGAGTCAGAAGAACCGCAGGGGAACTCGTCAACGGCGGAGATAACACTGAATTATACCAAAACACGCAATTTAACATAATAACTTTACATAACTGTTTTTCAACCATTGTTCGCCACTTACCAGCTAAAGAATCGTTGCTTGCCTCCATTTTTACACTAAATATACTTTTCATTTGGTGTATTTATCACCAGCTTGAAGAAAACTTCATGAATAGGGTGCCGATAATGAATATTTAAACTGGACACTCAAAAATAATCGAATCAGCTTTCGATGTCGAGAGTCACTTACAACGAAACGAAGTAAATTCGTAGTTATTGGGTTTTAGTTGTGTTCTTGCTATTTTTGCACATTTTTGTAGATAGTGAAGCAAAAGAAATGAAAAACTGATAACAATTGACTGCAATCTCCAATCTGCTGCTGGCCCTGGCTGGCTGCGATTGACAGACAAATATGACAGTTTTGTAAGTCGTTCAGAAATCCAAACTCATCAGCTAATCAGTAAATCCGATAGATTAAAAATTAATCCAGTTCAGAAATTAGGTAAGTAAGAACATGGTAAAATCGTTTTTAGAGTTATTATTATCAGAGGGTGCCAGAGGGTAGATGGTGTGCTGGCCCCACTCTACTGGAGCCATATTTTGTCAGCGCATACAATAGTAATAGGTACCATAAGTACCCTGCCACTAAAACCACCAGTGATTATCAATAGAGTATAAAATTAATGATAGTCGTCTAACGTCTAGCAATTTTTGGTCACCAGCTGACGCGGACCGATAGTCCGATACAGACAACCAGCCATCCTGACGCACACCAAAACATTTTGCTGACACGAAATAACCAGGCGCTTTCTATGGACATTTTAGCAAAGTTAAACTAAATAAAACCACTCTCATATATCAAAAATAGCAATATTATGCTCTTTTTCAACTCGTACGCAACAAACACTATTCGTACAACAGTTTTTATGAAAAAACAGTAGCGTTTACCTTTCCTAAGTACGTACATGTTTTGTGTAACTCGGATCTATATAGAGTATACTCTCCAACAGAGCCACAGCCACAGTGGCTCCGCGGCAGAGCATGACACCCTAGTTTTCGAACATGCCCTTGACCATTTTTCTATTCCTTCGGATGGTGATGATGTGAAAAATAGCAGAAGCTGTGTGCATGCCAACTGCACATTTAGGCCCGTAAGGGTTCTTACAGACGAGCGGCATGTTGCCAACTGCAGATAAACTGCAGCCGTCGCCACCTGTCGACGGCTGCCGTCGGCAACGTGCCGCTTGTCTGTAAGAACCCTTACCGTTCACCATTAGAATTTCGTTATTTTCACGTCTCATCTTTTCTTAGCTTTAGTGACAATGGTTGAACAGAGATGATGAGATGTCTCATATTTGTTTAAGACAGCCTCTCCCTCCACACTCGGCAGCAGTGCTCAGCGGAGATGAGACGGGACGTGAAAGGCGTGCGGTCAGCGGTATACGTTACGCGGATTCGCTAAACAGGGCGTTAGTTGAGTAGCCTGTTCACACATTTCTGCTCCGATCTAGCCAATACGCATTTCCGCACAGCTTCGGTGGATACACTCTAGCTCCTAAAAATCTCCTGTCCTCTCCGCTTTGGTGGAGTCCGGGCCTTATGCTCCATTCGTACGCAGACTGCTCAGTTGGCCTAATTTCGATGCAGATAATTATTAAACTTTAATTAAATTGATCTTGACAGTGGCTGTTTTGTAACTGATAAATGATAAATGATGTTTATTTTGCAAGTAGGTTTTTACAAACACTTTTACACGTCATGTTTTTTTTTAAAACTAGATGGGGCCGGTGTTTCGTACCTGACTACTCTGAGAAGAAACAGCCGAAACAAACTCAGAGGTCATAGTCTCTTTTGAAGTCCAGACATAATTTTGCTTAATTCACATGAGGACTATGCAGAATAGTGTCTGAGATGGTCTTTTGAAGAAAGAACCACACAGATTTGAGTGGACCTGTCCAGTCAGTGCAAGCATTTGTCAGTTATCGTGTAGCTCGACTTATAACTCAAGGAGCTCAACGAAACAACGAACAATACCAAAGAAAGGACATTTGGGTAGGTCGCTTACCTATAGTACTCAAACTGCCAGACAGTTGTGGGAGAAAAAAAAAAGAAAATAAACAAAAATATATAAAAATGAAACCCACATGGTCCCCACATTCACAATAATCAAATAAAATTAATAATAATTTACAAAATCAATGTCAATAATAATAAAAAAGTAAGATACGTAAATATTCCTGTCAAGTCAGTAGGTAAATGTAACATAAAATAATATAAAAAAGTAAAAAAATAATAAAAATACTGAAATAAGTATTCATGTCAAATCATTCAATGTCAGAGTGTATAAAAGAAAGGAATTAATAATAAACAAGCGAAGTCCGAAATTTCGACATTCACAGAGCAAATTTCATTGGAGCAGCTTAATCCCAAGCCTTTTTATCTTCGAGATAGTTGTTAACATGATAGTAGGCTTTCAAGCACAGCTTCCGTTTTATAAACGATTTGAATTTATTTAGGCTTAGTGCTTGAATTTGGCTCGGAAGTTTATTGTAAAAACGTATACATTGGCATCTGAACGTACCCCCTATTTTTTTGAGCCTCGTTACAGGAACAACAAATTTGTGTTTGTTCCTCGTATTTATGTTGTGGATATCACTGTATTTTTTAAACAAATTAATATTTTTGTGTGCGTACAAAAGGTTTTCATAAATAAACTGAGAAGGCACAGTAAGAATATTAATCTCTTTAAATTTTTCTCTGAGGGAGTATCTGGGTCTTAATTTATAAATTGAACGAATTGCCCTTTTTTGCAAAACAAATATTGTCTGAATATCGGCGGCATTGCCCCACAAGAGAATACCGTACGACATCACGCTATGGAAATAACTAAAGTAAACTAAACGGGCTGTCTCTAAATCAGTTAACTCACGAATTCTTCTAACGGCGTATGCTGCAGATCTAAGTTTTTTCGACAATTTGTCTATATGCTGGCCCCACTGAAGCTTGGCATCCAAAGTTATGCCTAGGAACACTGTGCTATCTTCCGGTTTCAACTCTTCATTCTTAATTAGTACAGTGGTTTCCACTTGTCTTACATGGGGTATCGTAAACTTAATACATTTAGTTTTTTTCTCATTTAGGAGTAAATTATTAACATTAAACCAATTAACGACTTTTGCCAGGCTGGAGGCTTTGCTTCTGCAACTGCTGGGTTAATCGATTAAATTGGGTTGATTTTTCGTACATGGATCTTTTGAAGGTCTATTTAGCATTTTAAGAAAGTGAACACTCGTTTCGGGTGTTGGGTAAATGTCATGCATAATGAGCATGATCATCATCCGCAGCCCGAACTGCTGCTGGGTATAAGTACTCGTATAAGGCTCTTTTCATGTGCCAATCTCTCTCCATGGTATACCTACAGTACTGCATGGTCCCTGTGCCAATCTCATCCAGGTTTTTCCCCGATGGCAACCATGTCGTCTGCCCATCTTGCCGCATATTGTGCTACGAAAATGCGCTTATTCCCGGTCGTCCCCACATCTTTTGAACCAGTGACCGACAAATTCTGATATTTGGCGACAAATTTCGATTAAAATCCCTGATTGTGGCCAAGCCAGTGTCAATGACTTGATTAAAAATAATTTAAAAAGACTGAGGCAAAAACATTGTTCACTCTTGGTCAAAAAGTCGTAATTAAAAATCTCTGAAATCCCCATTACTACATTTTGACTCTCGGTCTATAGCGGAACGAGTGGGAAATAAAAAGTTCCAATCGTCACCACTGGGGAGGAACGAAACGTTTTTTTCGCATTCGTACCCAGTGGGGACGACCGGAAATAAACGCGAAAATGTTAGTGATTTTACGCAGTGTCAATTGACACTGGCTTGGCCACAATCAGGGATTTTAATCGAAATTTGTCGCCAAATATCAGAATTTGTCGGTCACTCGTTCCAAAGATATAAGGGTTTAATAGGTGGCCGATCTGGAGTATCCCAAGCTTAGCCACATTTATATCTCAAAAATACATAAGGCACCTAGCGAAGATCTATCACCATCACCGTTAAATCTGTTTGCGGTACTAATATTATGTCGTGCTGGAGACTTCCATGTTGGGCTGGTTCAGAGGAAATAGGTGACTTGCAGTGTGGAAATATTGGGAAAATCGAAATAAAACCAAGGTTTCGGAACACAATATTATATGAATTTATTAATGTGAACAAAGGAACTACCTTATCTAAAAAGGCACCTTTCTGATACTGTTCTAATAATGAAACAACTTTGTAAATAACTCTTTTAGCGTCGAACATTTCAACGAATTTATCAAAGCAAACTTTATTTACATTATTATAATTTATGCAATTCATTGTCATGTCAGATTTATAGCAATAGCAGCAGGTTATGAAAACCATTGTTAAGACTAGTTTGGATTAATTTACATATGAAATTGTTTTGTATATTATCATAATTTGTTCGTTTATATTTCGTTGTCTGTTAGGACGAACAGCGCCGCGCTGCCGTAATCTAGTATTCTACCCTTGATTCCCTTCAGCTTGTCAATATAGTGCTTGTGAATCTTCGTGTTTGTCCTCTTGTAGCGGAGGGCCGTTATCATTTTATCAACAGTGTAATGCAACCACAGGATGTTTGTGTAGGGCGCGAAGTTCTTCCAATCATTTCTGTAAAGAAGATACAACAACATTAATACCTGAGAATTTATTACATAAGAAACAGGAGAAAGAATAGTCGGTAAATGTCTAAATAATAGCATTCCGTTAGAAAAATTCAAAACTGCAACATTATTTTTGGCATTAATAGGCAACAGGCATTTATTTTGATAAATCATTAGTATAACAATTCCATTAAATATTACGTCTGTAAACAATGAAATTACAAATATTAATCTATGACATCTTTAAATATTTATCCAGTGCAAAGATTTCTAGTCAATATTTTCAGATGTTAGTTTAACATTCCCTGCGTCATTTGTGTGACGCGTCTCATTAATTTATTGGTACACGTGGCTTGTGCTATCATACCTATGTTTTATTCATAGCTATATCAGAGCATTGTATCGTGGGGGAAAACGAGGAGGAACTCTGATAATACATTAAATGGGCTATAGGGGGCATTCCCCATTCATCGAACGACCTTTGTAAGATTGGCGTCAAGAACATGTATTGTGAATGTCCTTTTTCATTAGTTTTTAGCACCAAAATGTAAAGTGGACCACTTTACTGTTACTTGAAGATTGTCTGTTTGGCATAGTGCCAGATATCAGTGGCAGGTGTCTGGGTCGTGAGAACAGTATTGCAACTTTTGTTAAATGTTATCCATTTAGCAAAACGACTGTTGTTAATGTCGAGGAAGTTATGCAGCAGCCAGATCATTAGTTTAGGCTGGCAGCACCCGGTGTTTAAAACCTATTTAACTTGTTGGTCAAATCTTGTTTGTTACATTGGTTTGACATTTTTACATGAGATTTAAGAGTAAGTAGTTGATTTATTGATCAGCCTTTTAAGCGCCATTACCACGAGCGGGTATGTATTATAGATGACTAGGATAGACTGGCCATGTCATCAAATTCTCACCAAAATAAGAGTAATATTTTCTTTTGAATTTACTGACCAACTATCAATATTCCCGTAAGCTCGTGGGTAAATAACAGCCGCTCGGTTCGATCTTTAGGTTAAGCCGTGCTTGTCTAGGTTAGTCTGTGGATGGGTGACCACCCATTACATATCGATTTTCCTCCGTGCCTCGGAAAGCACGTTAAGCTGTTGGTCCTGGCTGTCATTTGTAGATCTTTGACAGTCGTCACAGGTAGTGGCCCAAAAAGTCTAACAACCAGTCTTATCAAGGGGAATCGTATTATCCAATACTAACTGGGTTGTGGAGGTCAGATAGGCAGTCCCTCCATGTAAAATACTGGTATTCAGCTACATCCGGTTAGACTGGTAGCCGACCCCAACATAGATGGGAAGAGGGCAGATGATGATATCAATATCCCCGTAAATAAATAAAGATTAAAAAAAAACTATCAATATCGTGGTACTCTCGCCGGTGATAGCATGAAGATTTGTCTGTACTGGCGGCTTGTATCTTATACAAGCACCCTTAGATACAAAGATGGTCTAATACAAGCAGATCCTTACCCCAACTTGTCTCTCATGAGGCGGTACACCTCGAACTGATAGTCCCCGACGGCTTCGAACAGGGACTCGTCAGTGGCGAGGTCGTTGTACAGAGCTGCACACTCGCCGCCGGCCAGCGGTAGAGACACGCGAGATAACGAGTAGTCGATGATCGTCGCCGCGACCCCGCAGCGCGGGACTCGGTGACAGCGCCCACGGAGAACGAAGGTCGAGTACTGCGGAACAAGATTCAATGTTAGTTTCTTTATTGGCAACTAGCGGACGTCACGCGGTTTCACCCGCGTAGTTCCCGTTCCCGTGGGAGTACGGGGATAAAATATAGCCCATGTTACTCGCTGATAATGTAGCTATCCATTGCTCAACGAATTTTTCAAATCTGTCCAGATGTTTTTAAGTTTATTTGTTACATACAAAAATACAAATCTTTCCTCTTTATAATATTAGTGTAGATGTGCATAATCGCTTCGACTTTAAATCTTTGGATATGCGTCAGTTAGAGTATTGGAAATTAATGGACACGTATTTTTTGTTTTTGTTAATCAATGAATATTGACAAAGATAAAACGCATCATAACTCGGGAGTGGGCGCTCGTGACGTCAGAACTAGCTAAACATTATACCTAGACGTGACGTATTGAGAATTTGAAAAGCGTCATATTATCTTCGTCAATTTTGATTTACGTAACAAAAGAAAAAATACGGGTCAAATATTTTCTGATAATCTGACGGACTAATTAGTTTGTTTTTGTCGTCTCGCCTATTGTTATACTTAATTTAACTTATTCGATTTGGGAGTTTAAAACCTAACATAGCTGGAGTATGGTTCCTGCTTTAGTGCTCGATTTTTCCAATAATTCATAATATTATTGTAATAAACCTTCGAACCTTCCTTTCGACCCCCAAATGTTTAGTGGAATAACCTTGCATTTGAGGTTAGTACATGAACCTGTAACACTTAACCTAGGCCTACCCTTTTTCAGAGGTCGAATCTCTAGGAGACTTGCGCTAAAATCGTCTGCGTCTGTTTGTTGAATTGAGACGCGAAGAGTTTGAAGAAAATATTTTGTTTTCAGCAGGCCTATTACGTATCTCTGTTGACAGCTCGAAATGATAGTAACTGGGCTCAGTGTTCATCAAATAACTATCAAAAGGTTAGTTTCGTATTATGTATGACCAGTCGCAATCAAATATGATGTCATCGGTGCCCATCGTGGCTGATAGTCACCGTGACTTATTTTGACAGACGCTTTCGTATCGATTCTTCTAATATTACGATTATGTAAGCATAAAGGACATCAAATTGATGACAACTGAGTTTGAAGTGGCTTTCGTGAAAGACGTTACACCGTACCCGGGCTGTTAGTCACCGTAAAGTGATATCCACTCTGTGTAATACGTAATACCAATATTTTGATATTCTCGGTTGTCATCAAAGTTCGGTGTACAACCGAAGCTTGATAGTCACTGGATATCAGAAAGATACGTAATAGCCCCTTACAGGTATGACGATATTTGAGTTACAGTTCGAACCAATTAAAACTTTCATACTAATCATGTTTAAAAAAGTGACAAAACGTCCTTCTAGAATCCTTCTAGGTCTTACGTCAAGGTTATCAAAAAGTCATACGACACGATGGCATATTTTGATTACAAATTGGATTATCTAAATTATTTTATACTGTTTTGGTATTTATTGATCGATAGCAATAAATCGCAACATGGAGACAATGACTGATCAAGGCACATAGATGATGATGTACATAATCAAATCAGCTGATTTGTTATCTAAAATAATTTTGATTAAATCTGTCGCATAATTTTGCTGCATAATGTTTAGCGATTATAATAGTACATTATTATATAAGTGCGGTAAGTTGAAAATTACAGCCGAGGCTATATTGTTAGCCCGAGCGAGATTATCAAAGCGGCACGTATGTCATACGACGTTTTATAACATATTTGCGAGGAAATACATAAAACTCGGACTTTCATAAACGAATATATCTTTAATCACTTGTTAAAGCAGTTATATAAACTTGAACAATTTGTAAAATTTATTATTACGTTGCCAGTTGGCATTTTTAATGTTGTCAAGTTATTATTATTATATTTTATCTCCCAAAGTTAATTTTATTCAGAAAATGTTGATCACTTTTCTGACACTACCCTGACAAACTCTTTGCTAAGATTTAAAAAACTACCGTTCGTTTTAGACGGAGCATCTTGATAAACCGTGCGTATGAGATTCAATACGATACTGAAATAAGAGACCCTTTACGAGCAAATGTGTTATAAAACAATAACAGCACAAGGTCATGACTTACATCTTCTCTGGACTTACGATAAATGATTGTGCCAGTAGAAGAGATAAATTAATATTTACTTTTAATAGGATAATTTTTGAAGACGACTTGATAATAATCAATTTAATGTAATTCTTGTCTTCTTAGCTTAAAACTTTATTATTGTTTTCTTTTTATTATTTGATATTAAATTTTTAATAACGATGCCAGAACTTTCGGCAGAATTAAACACTGGAAAACCGAAAGAGCCCGATTTTTCATTGTACTTATTTTTCATCTTTGTTATAATAAATGCACAGATATGATGACATGTCTACAAAGACCCTAGAGAGTTATCTCACAGACAGTATCACTATAATTGTTCTCAAACACTAATATTGGATCGTGAGATTTTATACGAATTAAATATTGTTATCAATAACAATTTTGCCCGGGCTATCTTGCCGAGTTCGTTGACCCGTCACCTCAGGACGTTACCTCGAGTAGACGTGACATTTGTCCGCAAAGTCATCCACCCTATGGGGTGACTGGTCTTTCGACAAGGTTAGGACTGTTTTAGAAATATCGGGTGCAAAGTACAATGGCGGTTATACAATTTATGTTACGTAGCGCAGCTGTTCTGGCGCATAATTTGTAATTCGAACGTGGTTATTTTTTCTTTTTTGGAGCGTAGTTTGTAATTCGAACGAACGAGGTTTTTTTTCTTTTTCTGGCGAACGTGTGTTATATATTATGTATGTATGGCCGGTTACTAAGAGAAATTCAAATTTGTTTTCCTTTACACAGTTTATTCCCTTTCTTGGCAATACTATTTGGCGTTGGTTTAGTGTAGCGATACGATAGTATAATTAAACAATGTTGACGCCGGAAAATCCCAAATTGTAACTCATTTATTTCATAAAATATAATTTAAATATATTCGAGTTCCTCATATGCGTCAGAGAATGTTTGTTTTTGTGATCTCTAAAATAGCTAGACCAGAATGATGCAACTACGCATTTTAAACAAAGGATAGAATTTATAGGTATATTCCGAATAGAATATTTGGCACAGGCTAGCGAAACAAGACAGTCTCCAAAGGATGATAATGGTGTCGATTCTGTTGTGCACAAACTAAATTTAATTTAGGTTATTGCTATCTTTTACTACAAGGCAGTGCGAGAAAAGGATGGCTATAGCTATGAACTAAGTTAGAGATGTCAAACTAGTTTATGCCTTGCGCTTCACCGTGTTTTTAGTCGACATGTTTTTACGTGCACCCTTCATTTGTATGGAAATATTAGATTGAATAAAATTTGACAGCTCTAAATTACGTCCGTCTCTTTCTCGTTTTATTAGAGAGAAAGATATAGCAATAGCCTAAATTAAGTTTAGTTTGTGCACAACAGCACTGCAAGTACGTAGCAATCGATATCGATCGAATCGATACGCTTCGATAAATCCGACTTTACGATTGGTTAAAAACTCATTTTATCGAGAATAACTGTCAGATTTATCGAATCGTATCGAATCGAGTGCTACGTACTTGCACTGCAGAATCGACACCAATGACTATTTAAACAATCTTGGCAACTTTTGCTATCGTCTAATAATTTGATCAAATAATCTTTGTACACAGTTTTGAACAGCCTGTTTTGAATTATGAAGACAGCTGTTTTGACTAATGAGACTATTAAAGGTGTGATTTACTTTCATATTCTTAACATCATTTATTAATACTCGTGATGCTTACTACAGGTGGTACAAACGGAGTTATCTTCGTAGACTAAGGACCAATTGCACCATAACTTATTAAGATAAAAATAGTTAAAGCATCATTATCATCTTCAAACGGCTAATACGTGTTTTAAATACTATAAGCTCACGACTTTTTCCCCCGGGGGTAGGCAGAAACTACAGAACGCCACCTGCTACGGATCCTTACTCCTTGCGTCTCGGCCTCGTTTTAATTTTAATAGCAATTTTAGGGGGCTTATTAAACACGGCTACTCTCCACTTTAGTGTAAACCGGGCCTAAGTGGGATATAACTCTTCCTTACTCCACTTCTCTTGGCTAAAACAACAGATACAGAGATACTTAAGACAATATTGATCGCCGTGACAGCGCCACATTAGTGGGCCCGGCGATGGCACTCGATAACTGAGCCGTCGCGCCAGAATGAGCGCCATCGCGATCGTATAGACAGACAGACAATGGTGGCGTTGTCATGAATATAGCATCAACTTCTCGCTTTGATGGTTTTGTTTTCACCGTTAAAGATAATTTCGAGCAATTTTCAAATAAAAGTTTTCATTAGTAGGTTTGCTACGTCAATAGTCATAGTTTACATAGGGTATCTAAATTGACAGTGGTCGACCGTACAACGAATTATAACGACTTTCTTGTAAGTTTTCCCCAAGAACAAACTGTAATATTATGTCGATTGCCATTATATGACACGGACTGCAAGGAACCGTGGAACTAAAACAAGTATGAATGACTGGCAGAACTGCTACTTTTTATTTTAGTATTCTGTTCCAAGTACATGATTTTTTAAAAATACCTTCTGCTCGGTAGGTGCGATCAAGACGTTGCCCCAATGTAAATCTCTGTGCTCAAACTGGAACGCCTCCTCTGCAACTGCCAGACCATACGCAACCTGGTATACAAATAATATGTTAGAACATTTGAATTTTAATCAATTGTTATTAAACAACAAACAAAACAAAGTAACACAAAAGACATTTAAATTATTCTAAACAACCTACAAAATCAAATAGCTACACTCATACAACAAAAAAACATGCTACAATTATTATAAATAAATAAAAAAATCAGTTAAAAAAAAAAGAGTCCACACACTGGTAACACATGAAAAGCGCGCGAAAGCGACCTCAGAGGATAAGTGATAATCTAGTCAAGATACGTGATCAACTTGATACTAGAATATCGCTTATCTTCCGCGATGGCTGTTGCATGCAGGTGAGAGAGCTGCTGAAAAAAAGTAAACACAAAAAAAGTACAAAATTTAACAAAAAATCCGTTATTGTATGGCTCCTGTACAGTAACTATTCAGTAATCTGTGCCTGTACGTAGGTTTTCCGTACCATCGTCCATGCATAATAAGGCGCTCCCTCGCCGGGAGCATTCGCCTATATTATGATAACAGTTCAGGCCCCTTATTCATAACGCTTCGATTCGATTTTCGATTCGGAAAGTCGTATGTCTATCTTTTTTTGACATTACGAAACCGAGCGAGATAGACATACGACTTTCCGAATCGAAGCGTTGTGAATAGCCATGCAGATTCACTTGCACGAAAGCAAGAATAAAAAATCGAATCTTGGATTTTTAGATTGCAGGGGAATATGGTCCCGATGAGGGAACGCCTTTACAGACTATCAAAAATTAGATTAGATTACTTGGGGTGCTACACATAAGAGTCAGCCTGATTCAATACATGTCGGGCGGGCAGTGCCGAATCGTGCACGATCAAGCAGACCAGAATGTGTGAAACACGTCTTAGATAAAAGAAAACTTGGTCAATGGTGGTTGTTACGTAAAGAAGCCATTGTAACAGGTAATTGCAATTCTCATTATTATACATTTTCGAGATTGTAACATAAAGTAAATGTTTCGCTAATGAATGACGAAAGCGAAGGCGACTTTCTATTTATTAAACCATCAATCATTTCATGAAAGTCGGTTTCTATCATGTCAACAACAAAAAAATGCACTTAACTTTTAATCACAAAAATGTTACTCAGAAAAATTAGCAACTCAAATACATTCACATCAATATTTTTACACAATTTATGCTTACTAGCCGACCAAGTTTCAAGCCAACAACGCCGTTAGAAGTGATATCCGCAAATATTTGAGATTTTAAAGGTAGACGAAAGTGGGACTTGAAGCGGGCCGAATCTAGGTCGACTAGCAAATACACACACAACATAAAAATAACAACAAAAAAAAAACATGCCACAGGTCAAAAAAACATCAAAGACAAATAAAAAACGAAGCTAAAATCAACATACCTGCATAAACAAGGCATACGCCTGTTCAGCGTTATTGAACTGATAGCTCTCCAAGTCCTGGCCCGCGTTGGCGAGCTCGAGCACTATGAACTGCTGATCAGCTGGCAATATCGCCGGGTTATCGTTCTCCGATCCTTTGCACTCGTCATACAAGTCCCACAGATCGAGCAAGCGAGCTGGGTAGCTGCCGTATACGCACCTAACTGCTAGTACCTAAGGACGAAGAGATTTTTTATTTATTTAGGGCTGGAGTCTTATATAAAAGAGACATTGCCAGTGCGATAGCATCTGGAGGCTCTTATAAAAGAGACATTGCCATAGCGATGGCATCTGGAGGCTCCTATAAAACAGACATTGCCATAGCGATGGCACCTGGAAGCTCCTATAAAAGAGACATTGTCATAGCGACCACATACGTCAACGCTGCAATGCTTCGGTCGGCCCAGAACTTAGTTATGGCGCACCCTGAGTACACAGCCCCGATGCCACTTATTATATGCTTTTGCAAAATGTTGACCACAGCATGTGTTTATTATTTACTTTCTATTATGTTGCACCTACTATATTTGTCTCTGCATCACCACCCAAGGTAGACACTGGTAGAAAATGTGTAAGACATTAAATCTGTCTTCGTAAGGTTATTTTATTTTTACTTGTACATGAAGTTTTAATAAATCACTACATATTTTAAAACAAAGTCGTCGTCCCCCTGCTCGTCTGTCTGTCCCTATGTATGCTTAGATCTTTAAAACTACGCAACGGATTATGATGCGGGTTTTTTTAATAGAGTGATTCAAGAGGAAGGTTTTAGTATATGATTTGTCAAGCGGGCGAAGCCGCGGGCATCAGCTAGTATATAATATTCTAGTGCGTGCCGATACAAGCGAGAGGTTATATTCCTGGGTGGTCCCCAGTCATAAGACAAGATAACTTATCTCGAGCATGTGCACGCGAGTCTAATTTTGAGAAGATCTGTCAAAATACTATCGTATTTTAGATTTCACAGAAATACTGAAACATCTGAATTTGGTACATTAAAAAAAAAACATGTTTAATTTTAAAAACAAGCCACTGGAATCAACAAATAACAAGAAGCTCTAAAATGAGCGAAGTTTATAAATATACGATTCTAGCTAATTTTGTTTCTCTGGCAATTCGTACGAGGAATCTGGGATTTCCATGACGAAATAGAACTCATCTGTGTAGTGTGTACGTCAATAGAAATTACCTGATATTTTATTTAAGCTTCTCAAAAACATGCGTCTCAGTCCACGGCATACGCAAAGTTTAGAATTAAAAGCCCGTCATTCATTAAACGCAAACAAAGGCAATGGCCGATGGCTGCCAATAAACTTTAAAGACCACTTGCCACAATAAAAAATATACAGCACCTGCTCGCATTTGTCGTTTTATCGAGTTTAGAAATATGAAAGGAAGTAACATGTGCCGTTTTGTGAGCTTGCAACCTGTTGCCTTATGGAATTTTAAAATAGATATCCTGTATGGAGGTAAAATGTCAAATGTGTGTGTGGTGGTAAATGTGTGATGTGTGTGTGTGTGTATGTGTGTGAAGTCCGCCTCTGTACTTTGTGCTTGAAGTGTTAAATAAATAAATGTCATTAGACAACTGACAGGAAAATGGAAATGATGTTGTTTCCCCTTTATGTAACAACAGTAGGTACTGGGTATTTATATATCTGAAAGGACTATTTATTTTTATCCTCCTCTACAGAGACTATCGATTGGCCGTATCAAAGGCAAAAGGTCAGCGTTATCATAAAATGGCCTTCAAATCCAAATAAGAATGGTTCTTCAAAGCTTCAGAACTACAAAAATCAAGATTACTGAAATAATCGTATTAATGACCTTTAATAACAGTAATCGTCAACAAATCTGTCAAAAGATAAGAATAAATTGCACATTCATACAACACGTGATGATAAAGACTCCGCCAAAGGATTACCTACCGCACACAAATATTGAATGAAACGACAACAATGAGTAATTGTGAAAGAAAGAAATAAATTCCGACAGTTTAATCATAATTTATAATTGGTTTTAACAAACGCAAATTATGTGCCAGCTGTTCCAACGAGATAGGCTTGTCTTGTTCTGATAACAGTGCAGCCTACTTACTTTATCAAACAAACAAAACGCTGTTCGTTTTCGTGAATACAATGATTCACACATTTATACGAAAGTAAAATTTTACGTGTTCTCTGCCGTACCGTGGAAACCGTGATTCATTTCCCTAGAAGCGGTCCGTGACGCGCATCGTAATGACCTCATTTTGTATGGCTATTGGTTTAATTGCGTTATGCTAAATGCATCTATGACGAATGCGGCATTATGTTATTATTTGCGATTAATGCCTTATAACCGTAAGGATAAGGTTGCTAATTAATAAATTAAGTCGGGATTTTACAGAATCATTTAAGGAAAATTATTGTGATTGCTACAAGAACTCCGTATAGCAACAGCATATTAAGTAGAAACATTGCATGCATAAACGTTGGAGTTTCTAACCTTATCGACAAACGTGATGAAAGATTAAATAATTCGTTTTACTCTGTTGGCTTTTTACAATTTATCGTGTTAACATAGATAAAGCATATTTATATAGTACAACAAAATTACTAGACGATTCTTGGCCGATAAAAAAGATGATGAATAACCCGCCTACTTCAATTTGTAACATTATTAGCTGAAAGGGCAAAGATGACGTACCGACATGGCGCAGGTAAAATAAATCTCAAGCTATTATTTATTTGGACGAGTCAGGGGGGACCTTTTAACAGGTAGTTTAGAAAGGTTCCCGCATACCGTGAACAAAATTGAGACAGGATACAGAATTGAATTCACAAAGTCGAGTCGAGAGTCCCTTTATCATTTTGTTAAGTGGATGACGATCATGTTTAAGATACCAAGCAAGTATCAGTTTGTCTCGGAATTTCAAAAAATGGTTAGAATGCAGATACGATAGGATTCCGAAAATTTTGGATCGTTAGACTTGAATACTGATTATATTTACGATCGATCAACAATGCCTAAACGACGTTGTTATTGCCAAACGTGCAATTTCAGGAATGGTTGTAATGATGTATTGCAGGTTTATGTGTTGATTTAGAAAACAAATCACACTTGTAATTAGCGCATAGAAAATGCGCTTAAGGCGCCTCCCCAAGCAAATGACCTTGAACTAGCAGTTTTTTGAAGCCTACTCCTCTTTATCCAAAAGAAATACCAACTAATAAAAAATACGTTAAATTACTACATATTCTTGACTCCAAAATTGTTTTTTTTTTTTTTTTAAGTAGCTTAATGTTTAATAAATCCCTTCACAACGAAACCACAGAAATGAGAAATAATGATTTATAAAATGCTACTCCTCGTAAAGTAACCATTATTTTGATTTGCTACTTATACTAATGGATAGACAATTTAATAATGAACATAATTGTCGTTTTATTTTTTCCAAAAGACGAGAATTTGATTTTTTAAAGAATAAAAACCACTCATTTCGCACTATTCAGCCTGCAGTGACTGACATGACGTAACAATTACTTTGTAGTGCAAGCTGATTAGAACTTTATTCTAACAGTATTTCAAACGAAGTCTGAACCACCACAAATAGAGTTGCTAATTTTGCTCGGGGAACCGCCTTAACCCTAGCTCCTGATAATAGTTAACAAAACGGGAGGAAAAACAAACAATTCCCAGGAAAATACATCGGTATATAATGTATGTATGTATTCTCAGAAACCCGGGGGCATGGCCGGTTCATGACATCAACGTACACGTCAAATAATAAGATACGACAGTTCAATTTAGTGCTTGCAATGTTTTCAATCTGTTCTTACTATCACAATTACTACGACGTATAATATCAACGTTACACGTGGTAGACTTTACATACTGGGTGATGTTGTTTTTCATTTCACCTTCAGTGGGAAAGCTAATGTATTGATCCATTTTATTATCACAATGTAAAGTTGCTTTTTGAATATCTGTATGACCGCGTTGTTCTTATAAACTACGCAACTGATTTTGCTGCGTTTCTCACAATCATTTAGAATTTTAGATAATTCATCCCGGAAGCTACAATACATTAATGTTAAACTTGCTTATAATAAAAAAATCTCAATGCCTTATCAAGTCGTAATAACCGTGTGAAACAGCAAAGTAGAGGAGGGGCGTTAGCTAGTTATACAAGAACGCAATTTAGACCTGCCTGTTAGTCATCAGAGGAAATTGAATAGAGAAATTTGTACTCGTAACCTTTCGAAGTATTGACTTATTTGACCTACATCGAACGCCGCCTATATTCCGAGAGAGTTCATTCTCATCGGCACAAATGTGTGACCTATTGATATTTGGGATCGTGATGTTTTCGTACGTGATTTGTTCCCGTCTACTCATAACTAAGCACGTATTTTTCATCTGAAAGTAATGAGTATTTTGTGTCCCCACCGCTGGAACAAGGCCTCTGCCAAGGAGTGGGTCTTCGCCCAGAACGCGGGCCTAGTGCGTGATAGTTCTAGCTTGTAATAGGGAGCAAGAACGCATCAAGTTCTGTAACTAAGCATAAAGTCGGGTCGCGTCATATTTTCCAGTTTCCAATAATTCGCATCTCGGACACAATAACATTACGTAAGTGCTCATTGTGTCGCGTATCATTTTTCGCACAGCTTACGTCATTGGGTTGCACTTATGAACTAACTAAAGAGTTTAAATGCAGGATTGAGTGATGTAAGACCTAAATACTCGCGTGTCAGATTCATTCAGGCAAGAAGATTTACTCTTTGAACTTTGGTCAGATGCTTGCAGGTCAATGTTGATGAAAACATTAAGCTTCTCTCCGACCGCTTGAAAGATACTGTTATCATCATTATCATTTCAGCCGATAGACGTCCACTGCTGGACATAGGCCTCCCCCAAGTGTCGCCACATTGACCGGTCCCGTGCGACTCGCATCCAGCGGATACTGCAGATACTGTTATGTGAATAACAATATCTTACATGCGGTTTATTCTTAGTTATAATAATATAATATTTGGGATCGTGATGTTTTCGTACGTGATTTGTTCCCGTCTACTCATAACTAAGCACGTATTTTTCATCTGAAAGTAATGAGTATTTTGTGTCCCCACCGCTGGAACAAGGCCTCTGCCAAGGAGTGGGTCTTCGCCCAGAACGCGGGCCTAGTGCGTGATAGTTCTAGCTTGTAATAGGGAGCAAGAACGCATCAAGTTCTGTAACTAAGCATAAAGTCGGGTCGCGTCATATTTTCCAGTTTCCAATAATTCGCATCTCGGACACAATAACATTACGTAAGTGCTCATTGTGTCGCATGTAGTTCATAAGTGCAACCCAATGACGTAAGCTGTGCGAAAAATGATACGCGACACAATGAGCACTTACGTAATGTTATTGTGTCCGAGATGCGAATTATTGGAAATTGGAAACTGGAAAATATGACGCGACCCGACTTTATGCTTAGTTACAGAACTTGATGCGTTCTTGCTTCCTATTACAAGCTAGAACTATCACGCACTAGGCCCGCGTTCTGGGCGAAGACCCACTCCTTGGCAGAGCCCTTGTTCCAGCGGTGGGGACACAAAATACTCATTACTTTCAGATGAAAAATACGTGCTTAGTTATGAGTAGACGGGAACAAATCACGTACGAAAACATCACGATCCCAAATATTATATTATTATAACTAAGAATAAACCGCATGTAAGATATTGTTATTCACATAACAGTATCAGATACTGTTATGTGAATAACAATATCTTACATGCGGTTTATTCTTAGTTATAATCGGTCATGGATATAACCCACCCTCCGCCTCGGAGAAAACTAAGGTTACACAAATTGTTGGGTTACGTCAGAGAGACCTTCCCTACCGACTAAAACCTTCTTTTGTCTGTGTCAAGGACTAGAGTATCGATTGCGGCGTGGACTGCGGATATGAACATAGAACCTTCAAGCTTACATCTATACGACTACATAGTAGTTTGCTGTGGGTAGGAAAAGATAAATGAGAATTGAGTTTGATTGGAGAGACCTTTGTCTAGCAGAAGCTCTCTTTATGTGTATCGTAAAAGTATTTCGTTTGTTACAACAACCTGAAATACTTAGTTTAATTTAGGTTAGACTAGTTCTACAGTGGAGCTTCAGTGGTAACCTTATACCTTGAGCCGGCCTAGTGTAGTGCGATGCCAATTTATACTAGTTTTACCAATGACCTACTCTCATTGTTTCTTTTGTTGTGCAGTTTTGGTTTGTTAAAGTTATGTTAACTAACCTCATTGAATATATCAGTTGCATTTTCTACAGCATGTAGATCCAGCGCCTCGACGTCCTTCCCTTCATCAAAGTGGAGATTAATTTCGGCTATGGGAGCGCGTAGTGCGCTCAATTCCCTGTGAAAGAAAACATCGGTTAAAACTACATTTTTAGATTAAACAAAGCCTTGTAATCCTTGAATGGAAAGGCAATGGTTTATCTATAAGTACACCCACATTTCGCTGCCTGTGTTTAGCCTTTGAACGCCAGCACGTAAACGGATCGCTGTTTTTTTTGTCGGCTAAAGCCGACCGTGGTGTGTTTGGGCACGTTTTAATTTGTCGGCTATATCCGACCGCGGCGCTCAAAAGGTAAAGTTTCATGTAATAAGGGGCGATATTATTTCTAATCGGTTTTTCTTCTTTTTCAGAGAATTTGCGTAACAAAAGCTGTGTTCACGTTTTCTGGAGACCTTTCAAAGCTCGTTACGCAATTTTCCTGCCCGAAGAAAAGCTTTCGGGAAAATTATACTTCGTAAAAGCTTTACGTAATTTTCTTATCCTAAAACTTGTGGCAAATCGTACTTGTAAAGAGAACAAAAAATATTACATTGTTAAAATACAATAACACAACGCTTGTTCTTCCCAGGGGTTAAACAGAGGAATAGCTATAGTGCAAAGGTAACCCCTATTAGCGGGGCGAGCTTATTGCCATCAACCGAGCACAAACCCAGACTCGGGGCTGCTACTGAGAATTCCTAATGAAAACTCCAGTAACGCCGACATGTGAATCGAACCCAGGGCCTTGCTCCGCAGTAGTGCTTCTGACCACTATACCAACGTGGTATTCAGTCAGAGACAATCAGTACACAAGGAGCTGAAGAAACAACGTTATACATATAAACGTGTTTGCTAACTCATCGTTTGCTCACGGAAGTGACCCGTTTCGCTCAAGATCGCGGCGAACAGATTAGCTGCAAACAGTGTGTTTTGTTTTCAAGGAAAATGGGTCACTTCAGCACTTGGTTACACGATGCATTAAGGCAGATATTTGTTTGGCATAAAATTATGCTTATAGGCTATTCCTGTAATTTACAAGTCTGCTAATGAAACTGATAAATTGACCTAGATAAATTATTGTAGCGATGTGGAGTGATAATGTATTTTTTTTTAATAATTAGACAAAGAATTATTATCGGTTAATTATACAAAGATGTCTGTGGATAGTAACACAAACATTTTATGATTGATATCTAAATTTATGTTTGCGCAAACTAGGACTTTTAATTATGATCTAAAATAATCCATTTATGATAGCAATAGATTACGTAAATAGCCGGCTGACTATATACTCGTATATTTGGCAGTTTATAAATTCGATAATTTAAATCTCTATTTCCCCAAATATTACTAAGTCATTTGCCAGAAAAGATTGTCGAATGGTTTCGTAATCAATAAAGTAATGTCTAAACATTTCCCAAGTAGGTTATAAAATGAATACCAGTATTGTAACGCGCAACTACTTGCTTATCTGACATTCGCAACCAATGACTGGGGAACACCACAACCCTTGGTAAGACAGTCAGACTTTCGGACAAACGGTTACATAATCATTACGCTGCAATACAATTCCGTCGAAAAGGCGGTTGAATTTTTGAAAGTGAAAGTAAAGTAGTCCGTCTTACAAAAAATAAGACCTTTTTACGACTGAACGAACGTTGTATACGTGAAAATTATACCAAAATCCGTTCCGTTGTACGTTGACATTGAACTCAAAACCTGAATTGAAATAACACGAAACAGGACCGCGTAACCCTTTTTCGGCATATTCGGTGAGAACCTTGGTTCGAGTGCCAAATGTCCATACAATAGCCAGTTAGGGAGGTTCCAAGGTCTGGATGTTATGTGCTGGTCATAAATACGAATTACTTTAACAAACTGTTATGACTACAGTCACAGCGGTAGTTTTGGCAGAAGAAGCTACACAAAAGAGATTTTGAACGTCGCAACTCCATAAATCTAACATTGCCCTATTAAAATTTATGGCTTTGCAGTCTGCGCGACCTAGTTTTGAGTACTTACTTTGAACTAGATTTCGAAGTGGAGTGTTTGGCTGTGTTCTCTTTAGCATAAACAACTGGCTGAATATTGTCTAGCGAATTTTTCCTGGACAGTTGTAAAACACGGTTTTCTAGCCAAGTAAGTTACAATATTAAACGTTTATAAAATTAACATAATATGTACATGTACAATAGTCGACCACACTGTGGCCTAGTATGGAGCTACATGGAATTACAGGCCAGCTATATACTGCTTTTGTTACCATTCAAAAATTTAAATGAGGCTGGAAATGAGCACAGATTCCCCAAACTCCCGCCCTCCGCCACTTTCTTGTGCTTTAGCTGGAGAAGTACTTACTGACGGCCATATACCAATCAACATAATATAAAAAGTTTATACTTACATAGCAATCACAATTTCAGATATGATCTCGTGGAAGTCCTTCTGACTCTCCCCATTGACTTTGAGCGTGCCGGCGATAGGCACAATCTTCAGTACGCGAGCCCGACCATCTCTGGCTCGCCACAAAAACACCTCGCCGTACACCCCTTCGCCAATCTTGTGGCAGTTTTTCAACAACCTATAATTAGGTACATTATTATAGACACAGGTAGACTTAGAACCTAGTTTGCCAGATATGCTGGACTTTTAGGAACTGACTACACTTACAGACGCGGCATTGCCTGACAGAAAGAGCTTTCTATGCAATAAATATTTAGGCGCGGTGTCGAATCGCGTCGTTTGAACCGAAACGAGACGAAATTTTATTGCATGGACATACAAGCTTTTTCAGTTGGGGTCTTGCTGATTCCACGTCTATAGGTGTGGTTACTCCTTACTCTCTTATTGGTTTGTTTGTGAACAAGTGTGTATAGCAGAATTTATCAACATTATGGGGGTAATTGACTAAACCTTTTTTATAGCCATCTGCCATAAATCAGTATTCATCAACAAATAAAGCAGCATTGAAATTTTAGGAGCTACAATGCCACAGACAGACAAGGCTTTAAACTAACGCCCCTTTTTAGGTTGTAGGTTTAACCATAATGATCATACAAGTCAAGCATATCTGTCTATTATATAAAAATGGTGGTACCTAACATACATACATCTACACACAATTATTGCAATCAAGTGTCATAATTTCAAGCAATACCGAATCTAAAATGTTAACTAAATATCACTATAAATGTTACTAGAACAACCATTGCCATTTACACTGTGCTAGTTGATAAGCATTGTCTTATGTAAACAAATGAGACAGAACACACTTAGCACTCATATTTCCTGATTAGATTAAGATGAAACCTAAGATGTGTTTATTTAAATAATAATGGTGAGTGTGCTACTGATAGCAATCCAGCCCCTTTTGTATAATGAGAAACTTTAAAGAATTTGTAATAGTGAAGCCCAGACGCTTCATTAAATTACAAAACTCTTTATATTTTTCACTGTTTCTGTGATAAAATGAATGCAGCAGGCCAAATTCAGATGAAACTAGCTATATGATTTTACATATGGCGCTCAAAAATTCTAACAAAAAGCAGTGTCTGATGCAGTACCACAACTTTTGCGAAAGGCATTTGTACAAGAGGCTGCAGGATTTTGCATAGAAACAGAACTTGCAAAATTTTATCAGTGTTAATATGGCATTACATTAACAACACTGCAACATTGATATTCATGCATAAACTATATGTTACATGATTACGTCAGTTACAAAGCGTTGATGAAATACTCAGTTATTATGTGACACAGAAAATCAAGATGGTAGCTGTATTATCATTTATCACTAAGTACAACATAAGTGGTACTTAAAATCATCAAGAGAACTACAAACAAAATAAATCTTATACATTCACTCATACTCTCTAATTTACATTCCTCATCTGTGGTTTCTTTTATACAAAAATTATGGACCACATGATTATTATTCAAAGATATCTTCAACTCTGCAACTTTCACTCCTTGCATTGTATAAACAAATTAAGTATGATTCAAAGAATCTGTTTACAATTTATTCTTGGTATTAATGTTATTGGTAGATTGAACATGATTATGATGCTCAATGTTGAATAATTGAAAGGGTTATGTTTTGTGACACTTGAAACCTTGAATCAGAATTAAACGCTTTTTGAGTTTTCAATGAAAATGAGTTTCAACTACATACTGAAGGGTACATGAAAGTTGATACTTGTTGGAGATAATGAAAATAGGTTACCAGACTCAATATAGATTGTTTAGGTTAACATATTGACTAATGCAAAATGTCGTGATTCATGGAGGATACAATGTTCATGCCTATGACTAAAAACTTGATAATAATGTCATGCATTGTGTGATGGAAAATGTACTATAGATAAACCTTTGTTACTAAACAGATTTATAAAAACCTCAATAAACAAGTCTTACCTGCCATTGTCATAAAATAAGACAGCATAGAATTATAGAACATTATAAAACATCATAAAATCGTTTTCCTTGAAGACTTAAGAATAATAAAATTGCAAATATTTGTCAAGCATCCAAGAATACACACAGGATTAACCCTGGCCATTTATAAATACTCCTTTGTCTTTCCTCTTTGAAGGGAAAACAAAAAACATCCTTCAAGCTTACTTTGCTGTTTGTAAGTAATTGACAAACAATAATAAACTGTACTAAGTTGGTTTATGTAGTAGATAAATGAAACAAACATGTGAAATGTAAAGGACAATGTCCCCTGGTGTACCTTGGAAAGGTCAATTGAAAAGACATTCACTCTGTGACTCAGAATGTTGTAGGTTAATTTCTTTGGGAATCAATTTATTGTTTGGATGTTGGAGTTGTTTCAACTAATTTCTATTAATTTCTAAGTAAAATTATCTATTAAAGCAACTGAATTGGTAGATACTTCTTTTATTCTACTTCTATTCTTAAATCACTTATCCGAGAAGACTAATGATTACATAAAACACTTTTTGCGACAACCGCAAACATTGGCATTATTACTTCCAATGACATCAAATTGTGTAATGGACCAATTAAAATAGTTAGGTAAATTGATAGCTCAAAAGAAGAGCAGTTGATCCATTTGAACCTAATACTCCTAATGGTATGTCATTGAATATTAATGTTTTAAAATGTAGGACACAGCCATTCATACAACATATCTTTCTCGACGCCTACTGGCTGCTACCCACAGGTTACAGATGTTTAATAACAATGCCACCACCATCTTGTATTTGAGTGACCTATTTAACCGCCAATTTTGTATTGTTCTCTTTTTAAATATTATTGTGAGGGTTAATAAAACATTATGGTACTCACGTGTCCGGATAGCATTCATCAAATAGTATCGCGTCCGGTTGATTGCATCGACGCAACACGTAATCCCTTGCTGTAGCTATACGGCTCGAAGTATCATGGAAGGTGTCTAGTACAGTGACCTCGTGCGTCTGATCAGCGATCGCGAGTTTGGATAATTCGATAATCGTATCATCACACTCCTCGTTCAAAAATCCTGAAAAATACAACGCGTCATTCACGATTCTACGGCAAAAGACATTCATTACACAAAGTAGGAAGTACTTGAACGTACTTTCCCCCCGTGCGTAATCGTCTCGTTGACGCAACGAATCACGCTACGACAAATTGTATGAACCGAAAAACACCACGATTTTGGAAC
Organism: Xestia sexstrigata; assembly: GCA_941918905.2. Classification (NCBI taxonomy): domain Eukaryota; kingdom Metazoa; phylum Arthropoda; class Insecta; order Lepidoptera; family Noctuidae; genus Xestia; species Xestia sexstrigata. The sequence goes on along the minus strand of OW799210.2, from coordinate 19,269,360 downwards.
TAACCTGTGTATTGCAGGGAAAGATGCATGCACTTGGCTGATTTAACACTTTATTAGAACAAAGGGCGTAGAACCAAGCTGATATCCCGTTACGGATACGCAATGGCAGACACACCAGACACAATTATTTCGTTTAGCGTTCAAACACAAATGGTCACTCTTCAAAAAATGTTTTTCTACTATTACTTTGTAATAGTATTAAATATTAGGTTCACTATTATCAAATTTGAAACACGAAGTTACAAATAAAAAATAAAATAAAAATTATTATGGACAAAGACCACACGAAGCGTCTTCTTCCACGAAATGCACAGAACGGCCACACCGCCACAGATAATCAAGAAATTTTAATTTGAGATTTTCAATGTTACCATAACAAAACAAACAGACTCTACTACAAAGTGTTGTCAATTTATGGTCCTCTTTGGAAACATGGTATTAAAAACTCAAAAAATGTTTAATAACATCAGCAATCCAATCCAATCACTCGAAAAGAAAAGTAATACATGTAATTGAATAATATAGAAAAAATATTTTCATACTTGAGAAAGTATTTTTTTTACAATGTTCAAAGATAAAGTACTGTCGAGGACACTCCCGCCTGATCACCACTATGCTAATTTTTGCGTGCACTTCAACATAGAAACGCTCACTAGCCCAGCCCCATTGACTTTGTATAAATAAGAATGAAAAGATACCGATCGGCCGAGCGCACTGACGACGCACGCCAAACGAGAGTTATTGTTATTTTGCGCGACCAAGTTGATAGTTGACGCTTTCCTAATAGGCCTCAACTTTAAGGGGGCGTGGCTCGGCACCTCCGCATGATTTAAGCGAAAAACAAATTAACTGCTCAGGTGGAAAAGACCACGACTGTACAACTCCGAAGGTAAAGGTACACTTCTGAAAGCTACTGCTAACCACAAACGGCAAAGACAACCAATCGCAATTATATACCGGAGTGATAAGACTGGTTTCTATTATAAGTAACTGTTATAGTGAAAATGCTTCAGTAGATGACGAGATTGCCATCCGTTTTGCTGCGGTCTGTCGATGTCGTCGCGATTATGCGGTAGGTACTTCTGCGTTGGTTTACGTGGCGGTTTCCTTCAAAACTGTACCGTTTGGATTCAAGCCCGAGTTATGAAATAGAATGGCTAACTTACTGAAAATACAGTTTTTGCGAAAATATGAAAATGCTTAAAATGCAAATGCTAATTAGAAGAATAACAATTTACCTTTCAAGTCATCAAATATACTTGTGTTGCATAGACTCAATCTTGAAATATCAGGATCCTGAAAAGAAATGTGCTTGTCTATTCAGTTTGAAAAAAAACCACCATTTTCTACTTTTATTACAAGACTTACCTATTATTTTTATTTTACTCACTTTCACAATTCGAATTGTAGATCGGCACGGCTTAGATACAAAGGTACTTCTGCGACTATTGATTGATTCATTGTGTAGGGAACCTGAAATAGTTCAATACTTTGAATAAAGATTTACAACTTTTACTTGTTTTTCTAGGAAAAAAAAACACAAACCTGACATTACACTGAAACTTTGGATGGAAGTGTCAAGTTTGTTCCATTTTTTGTATTTTGTTGTTTTATTTCTTAAGTGCCAGTAATTTACTTACGACAAAAGAGAATGAATATGTTTATTTAATTTTAATGGAAATGTAAACTTTGTTATATAGGTACTCTGTGGTTATTCTTATATTCGAAAACATGGTACTGGGTCACGAGTTCGGTTCGATTCCCAGAACTAATTTTGATAGATAGTAGAAATGTGAACATTTTCCGACATTTGCGAAGAGAAAAAAGGTGGGGAGAATGGAGATTGTGCAATAGAAATAGCATACCTAACTTTTCCCGTACCATTTATCTGGTAAAGAATTAAAATAAAAGCTGGACTTTGCAAGTCTGAGAACCAGTCTTACCAAAATGTATTGTTTTACCGAGTTCAGTTAGGGTTTGTGAATTCAGATTAGCAGGCGCTCCATATAAAACACTGGTATAAAGCTGCATCCAGTAAAACTAGAAGCTGACTCCAATGTTTGGATAATTTAGACTGGGCAGATGATTATGATAAATAATTAAATGTACCTACCATTTATCTCTTGCCTTTCCATAGTCTCAATTACACTTTGTCTGTATTTCCTTCCTTTCTTCTCTGTAGGTTCTTCTTCAAGAATAGACTGATCAAAATGGTCCGTAATCATAGTCATTCTTCTGAATATACTCAGTGATCTCTCCCATTTCTTACCCGGCTGTAGTACTATGCCTGGTTTCTCGAAGCATGTATTTCTGGAAGGTTCTGGACTATGTGTCATACTTTCTCTAGGCAAGCTGCAGCTTTTTCGATTGGAGATTGTAGTTGTTCTTGGTTTAATGGAACTCTTTCTGTTTCTTATGGAGCTTTTTCGGTCAGTGATATTGCTGTTGTTAGTAGTTTTAAATGAGAATCTGGTGTCTTCTTTTTTTTTACTATTTGCCAAATTAGGTTGGGGTTTTTCTGGATGATCAACATCTTTTCTTAATTCTATTCCTTCTTCATCACTACTAACTTGTTTATATTCGTTTAAGTTCAATAATGTTTCATTTTCATCTATGCTTTCTTCATTTATTTCATAATCAGGATCTTTTTGATTGCTAACCACAGTCTTATCACAATCAGTACTAGAAGATGCAAAGGAATCATTAAAAATAGACATCATAGAGTTATTTGTAACTTCATTCCTCCTCCTTGTTGTAACAAAACTGACGCATTTCTCTGCTTCATAAGATTCATCATCATCATTGGATGAAACAATATCAATATATTCACTAGCCTCATTTTCCAATAAATAATGATCTGCATTGACATCTGTACTAGAATCATTTTCAGATGTTTGTTCATTTGAAGCATTGCTGTCTTCAAAACTAGCATACTCTTCATCTTGAGAAAGAACTTCATCTTCTTGACTCGCATTATGTTCGGAAATTTGTTCCTCGTTACCACTCTTACCATTATTTTCACCTTTCAGACTATCATTACAATCATCTGTGTCTCCGTCCTTCAGACTTTCACCAGTTTCATCACCTTCAGAGTCAAAATTATTCATTTTCTCATAATATCTCATGAATGAGGAATCATTCATTCTCCGAATCTTTACTACAGGTACTTTTATTACTTCTTCTTCTTCACTAGAACTTTGGTCACTATTGCATGTGTCATACAAGGAATCTCTGTCATCATTTTCAGATTCTATTGATGAATTGTCTTTTTTCATTTTATTACAAGTCTCAGTACTCACATTAGATTGACAGTCTTCTGCTATATTTCCACTTTTTTCATCCATTTCAATTTTAGTTACATCATTTCTATGTACAGTATCATCTAAATCTGAGATTCTGTGTAAACTAACATTATCAATAACAATTTTTTTACTATCATCATTGGTAAAGCCTAAAAATGGTTCAAATTCTGTGGTTTGTAAGAAACTTATTTCAACACTAGAAGTTACATTGCTTTTCTCAACTATTTCAGTGGTTTCCTTTTCTTCTTTTGTATTATTTCTATGGAAGACTTCTTCAGCATTTGTTTCTATTTCAGGCATCAATTCTTCTTTATTACAGTTCATACTATTATTAGGAATAAGTTCTGCAGATTTCTGAGCAGCTTCTACAGCGTATGTCGGAGTATTTCCCTTTGAATCTTTAGAACCTCGTGTTTGATTATTACCTAAGAATACTATACTATTGTTACTATCATCATTATCTTCTGTTATAGTTGTAAACTTTGGACTATTATCGTCATCATTAGTAACAGAAATAGGTGAAAACTTAAATATAGACTCCCCTCTATATTTAACTTTGAATGGAGTACTGCACAATGGTGACTTTTGTAAAATCGGAGATTGTATATTCCTAGACAGTCTATGTTTATAGTAACTTAAAGGTTTTTTCATAGAATCGTTGAAGCTGTTCTGATGTTTTAGTTTATGTAGTAGCGATAAGTTGTTGACAATTTTATTGATAGAGTCATTGAACCTATTTGGAGTGGTATTGGCTTCATTTTCTATAAGGAGTTGGTATGCTTTTATATCTGATGTATTTCTTGTCATGTTTGCTTTTTCATCTGAATTTTCCTTTTCAGAATCTGAAATTAGAGGAGATAAAGAGGATATAGTTTAGCCTTTGATGATATTAAGATATATAATAATATAGCAAGTGCTACTGGCCAGCGCATGGTCCTGGGTTGAGCCACAGGTCAGAAAAGGTGCAGTGGGTGTTATTGGTTGCCATGAGTAATGTTACAGTAGCAGTTAGTCTGGATTTGTGTCCCATTGATGGCACTAGGCTCACTCCCTACACTTAAACATAATTGGCTCTTGCCCTCTGCCTTATTACAGGCATGATTTTAAGTTTATTTTAAGCGAAGCAGAATAATGCTGTATATTTATAGTGCTTTTGCTACAGCCATAAAAAAGTTAAGCTTACCAGAACTGTCACTGTTTGAATAGTTAACTTTTTTGGGTTTTGCTGGTTTTCTTCTAGTATAAGTTTTTCCTTCTCTGAAACCATCAATAAATTGCTCATGTGAGTATTGTTCCACAAAACATTAAACTAAAATCCTGTGATACATTATAAGTACCTAAATTACAGTGTTAATGTGTTTATTCTGAATTATATTGCTGACAGCAATATTTTCCCACTAATTAGCTTTCAGTCAGTATGGAAGGTTTTACTTTTATGAAATATTCAGAAACAGTAACACTATTGGAATTGTTTGTGATATTTACAGTACTTAACTGTAGAAATTGCACGTCTGCAAAGGTTTCTGCTGAAGTGCAGTTCGCATTGGTTATGTTTACTTACTTTTTCTGCACGAGTTTATCAAAAATATCCACTTTGCTGGTCACAGACTCAGTCTTGGGTTGAACTTGTACTGTACACGCATTGGACGTATTTAACAGCATATCGAACGGATCCAGAGGTTTGTTCACACGAATGGATTTATCTGGTGTCAAATACGTAGACCGAGACAAGCTTTCTCGGCAAGGAGTTTCTACTTCTTTTACAACCCTTTTTACATATTTCCTCTTGCGTACTCGGTTAGATGCCACTCCATGAGGGTTAGAAGATCCAATACACGATAATTCCCGCTTAGTTTGTTTGATATTTTGGATGTAAAATGCATCGTAAGCTGAGCTCTTTTCGTCCAAGTTTTGCAATAAGTCTCTGCGGTCAAGAACACCCCCGGTATCTTTCTTAGACTTATACGTTCGTCTCATTGTTTCTACACACTAATTCTATACTTAGAAAATAAATAAACCAAGTGGTTGGCAAAATTAAACAAACATCTTTTCAAAACTTTCGAAATGACAAACTGAAAAACGTTCGAGTGTGACATTCAAATATTTCAACTTGACGTTTCGTTTCTTCAAACAAGAATAGTTGCGTTCCTTGATTCGGGATTTATCTAGATGCAATCTTCTAAATATTTATAAGAAGAAACTGACTGACTGACTGACTCATCTATCAACGCACAGCCCAGCCCAAACCGCTGGGTCTACAGATTCCAAATTTGGCAAGTAAGTTCCAGTGGTCTAGGGGTGCACTAAGAAAAGATTTTTCAAAATTCACTCCATTGGGGGGTTAAACGGGGCTCCAAAGTTTGTATGGGGAAACAAGATTAGTTAGACTATTTTATTCGAAACTTCACAGGGAGATCCTTTTGATAAATGAATAGAAACAGGTTTCAGGGTTTTCAGAATTCAACTCTGAGGGGGAAATGGGGTGACAGTCTAAAAAACAAAGCACAGCCTAAACCTCTGAGTCTAGAGATTCCAAATTTGCCACAATATGTTCCTTAAGTGGTCTAGGGGTACACTAAGAAAGGGTTTTTCAAAAGTCACCCCCTAAGGGGGTGAAACGGGGCTCTAAAGTTTGTATGGGGAAACAACATTAATTAGACTATTTTATTAAAAACTACACAGGAGTACTCCTATTACTAAATGAGTTTCAGGTTTTTTCAGAAATTAACCCCTAAAAGGGGGAAATGGGGTGACAAAGTCTAAAAATCAATGCACAGGCCAAACCGCTGAGTCTAGTTTCCAAATTTGGCACATACGTTCCTGAGGTGAAAGGGTGCAATAAGAAAGGATTTTTCAAAATGTACCCCATAAGGGGATGAAACGGGAGTCGAAAGTTTGTATGGGGTGGGTAAACAAGATTAGGTAAGAGTGTTTTATTCGAAACTTCACAGGAGTACTTCTATCGCTAAATGAGTTAACCATAAGTATTTTTTGTATGGTGTATCGGGTCGGGTGTGTTACAAAAACAACGATTTTAAGATTTAATGTGGTGGACCTGAAATACCATCATCATCCCCTGTTGGGGATTGGGGTGCTTTGGGGTTGAAATGTCTAAAAATCAGTATGGGTGTCGATACAGAGATTTTCAGGGGTGAACGAATATGACATTTATTTTGAGATCCAGAAGACGACGGATTCGACTTCTATACAGGGTTATTGTTGATTTATTGTGATGATTGTCATAACGATGACGATGATAATAAAAGCGACCAAAAAAATATTGAAAACAGAAAAAGACATGATTTGCGAAGAGTTTTTTATTTTAAAAATACATTTCCTGTAATGATAAGATGATACACTGTAGCAGACTACACTAATAAAATACGGCTTTATTCTGAATATTTACACATTATTATTAAGTATAGAACAATTACATTAAATCACCACAAGTTGGGCAAAGATCATTAATCTTTGGCAGAATTCCTTTCGTTTACAAGTGCCTCTGACTACTTCACCATGGTTAAGCTAGAATATATAAAAACACACACAACTATTAGAACAGCCTGTGTCATCAATATACATACTTTTAAGTAAAGATTTAAGCATTTTTTGAACCAAAGGGTTATTTTTACATAAACTTTTGGTAAGTACCTGCAACGAATAACAAAAAACACAGCTGTAGGTACAAAATTTGTTTAAGTATAGCTCCAAAGCCTTATCACAAAAATTAAACAAATTGTAGCTCGTTCACAAAAATTATGAATGCAACAAGATACAAAATCAAACAGAATTTGAACTGTAACTAAAGGCAGAACCTAATCTGGCAGCCACGGAATTACTTTTCCAAATTTCTATACTTTTCTACCGCTCAGAGCCGTCATTTGCTAGAGCGAGAAACGGAGCGTGCTGTTGATCGCCCTGTTGTTGCTGACGCGTGTGATAGCATTCGAGAAGCCAGATGAAGATCAACCCTTATAGTTTTAAATTAAAATATCAATATACCAACCAATAGATAAATAATGCACATAATCTTTCCAACTGAATAAAAAAATACTTCTTAGAAAGTAAATAACAAAATCTTCCTCTTGGTTTTAAAAAATCCAAATAATATTTACAGTAAGTTTTCTAGTGTAAAAGAATATAGAAGTATAAATGTTACAATGAAATTCAAAACCAAGAGTTAGACATTAGGAATGGCTATAAGTTTGTAATGATGATTTGCCATAAGTACCTAATTCTTCTATCAATATAAACAGGAAACATACAAATTTAAACAAAATGTATAAAACTATTACAATATATCATTCTACTGTTGATGTCAGAACAAAATTATTTTCCAAGTAAACACCAACAAAGTAGAAAAAGGCCATAACTCGTATTTGAAAATCTTTTGGTGAATCATTTCACAACACTATTTTAATTTGTCTATGGCACCATTCCCAAATATTTCGATTGCTGCATACCCCATAATAATGAAACCTTCAGGCCTTTTTTACCCGATTGCTAAAGTGCCGAAAAGGAGGGTAATGTTTCTTACTGTATTTAGTTATGAACACCATAACACACAATAACTTTGTCGCCTCTTTTACTAGATTTGAAGCTAATTCTAGTCTGAATTGTTTCATAGAATTTGGTCGTAACTTTAATTATTGAACACAATGTATGGTACGTTAAATGTAAAGTCAAATTTCACAAAATAATGTGTTTTGGTTATGGACTCTGTTTTCGGTTGACTTTACAAAAAAAAGCCAATTTAAAAAATTAAAAAATACATATAATATAGACAATACACCAGTGTTACTACAGTGTAACAAGCGTGGATAGTTAATATATATTTATTGAACATTCTCAAAAAATCAATAAAGATAGTAAAGGACCACCCATTGTATTGTATTTCTTATGGAAAAGTTAAGATCAGGTTCCGAAAACGACAGCCACCCTAATCGCAGCAACAGACCGTAGCGACACAAGAGGTTTCTATGAAACATCGTAATATCACGCCTATAATCCTCGAAGGGTTAAGCAGAGGTGTACCTAATAGTATACTCACATTTCGCCAGTTATGTTTAGGTCCCGTGTAATACAGGGAGACGTCATATCTCCGAAACTGTTCACGCTTCACTGGAGTATATCTTCAAGGTTCTGGACTGAAGAGGGGTAGGCATCAACGTCAATGGCGAGTACATCACTCACCTTCGGTTTGCCGACGATATAGTGGTCATGGCTGAGACCATGGAGGACCTCAGTACAATGCTCGATGACCTCAGTAGAGCTTCCGAAAGAGTGGGGCTAAAAATGAACATGGACAAAACGAAGGTCATGTTTAATGCCCATGTAACACCCACTCCTATTAAAATTGGAAACAAAGCTCGAAGCTGTGGACGATTATGTATACCTGGGACAAACGGTCCAGTTAGGTAGGTCTAACTTCGAGAAAGAGGTCAATCGTCGAATCCGACTCGGCTGGGCAGCGTTCGGGAAGCTGCGCTGTATCTTCTCGTCCAACTTACCGCAGTGTCTCAAGACGAAAGTCTATGACCAGTGTGTGTTGCCAGTGATTACATACGGGACCGAAACGTGGTCGCTCACAATGGGCCTTATCAGAAGGCTTAAAGTCACCCAAAGGGCAATGGAGAGGGCTCGGAGTTTCTTTGCGTGATCGAATCAGAAATGATGACATCCGCAAGAGAACCAGGGTCACCGACGTACCCCGAAGAATTGCCAAACTTAAGTGGCAGTGGGCAGGGCACATTGCTTGCAGAACGGATGGCCGATGGGGCCGAAAAGTTCTGGAGTGGCGACCGCGAACCGGAAGACGTTGCGTTGGAAGACCTCCCACTAGTTGGACCGACGACCTACAGTCGCACGGGACCGGTCAATGTGGCGACACTTGGGGGAGGCCTATGTCCGTCTTTCGGCTGAAATGATTATGATGATGATGAATAGAGGGTGAGCCTATTGCCAACAACTGGGCACAGATCCAGACTTCGTGGGTGCTATTGAGCATTTTCTAGTGGAAAACCCTGATAATAAAAACATATAAATATTAACCTTGCCATCTCTGTACATACTGGAAACTGCATTTTTTGTAAAATCAAATCAACATTTGTTTAAAAAATATTCATTGGTTAAAAAAACTACAATTCGTTCCTAATACGAGAGTTTGTTGTGTCCGATAAAGTGCAAACTGCTCTATTGACGAAGAGCTTATTTGGTGTTGCTCCCAAAATGTATAATAAACTACCAGATAGAATTAAATGTTTGCCTTTATATAGATTTAAAAAGTCCCTTCAGGTGATACTACTAGACAAATGTTACTAGTGTGTATGAATATTTAAATGATGTTTTTTTGGTATAAATTTTTCTGCTTTGTGATTTTACGATTCATTTTACATTTTATTATTTGTGATATGTATTTTTATTGACATTTCGTATTTGTGATTACTTATTTATTTTATTTTAATTGACATTTTATTTATTTATTTGTAATTTTAATTGATTTTTTTTCTCTATTCTTTGTGTGTCAGAAACAACAAAACATAGAAAGAGCTTTAACTATTTCTAAGATCATTCTCAGATCATGATTATAAATGTTTTACAAAAAAAAAAAAACGATACTTGGCTCGACCGGGGAATCGAACACAGGACTTCATGATCTGCAGCCGCGGTTACAACTTGCTTAAAAATTCTTACCGCAGAAAGCAATATTAGCCTCCTGATATGTTTTTGTCTGTCATTGCGGTTACTGCTGCAGTTTGCGGTTACGGTCGATTTCGGAACCTTTGTAATATACTCTATAAATTAGAAACGTCAAGCGTATTGTAACTTAAATATCACAATCAAATACAAAGTTGTTTTAATTGTTGTTTGAAAACAACAAAATTGCTGTTGATTTTATTGGCTAACTTTTCAAACTTATGTACATAAGAATAAAAATTTCAAGGTCCCATGTAGAATCAAAGTCAGAGTGTAAAAAATATCTAACGATATGGGTAGTCATAATCAAACTTAAACACATTTAAAAACCCAGAAAATATCTATAGAAACATTATACTTTTTACATTGACCTATAAACTAGACAATGTTATCTTTGCAGTTCATTGAGTTTTTATCATGTTGGTATCAGGTGATAAATTCGCAAACGCGACATCGATTTCAATGCGGAATTTTTTTCACGATCAACGTGGTCAAACGTGGTTGTAGAACAGTCAAAAATATCTTGATACCAACATGATGAGTTGATGTTGGTTTATGTACATTTATTTAAATAGCTGTTACACTGAAAATGGAATTAAGATGTCTTGGCAAGGTAATGGGCCGGCCATTTTTGCTGTAGATCCGATGAAAGCGAATGGGGAAATGAAAGGTAAAGTACTTTCAGGTTAGATGAAGCGAGAATCTGCGCGGGGTAACTGGTAACACTTGGAATGTCGAAAATCTAGTTTGTAGTGTGGGTGTGGAGATACCTATATTCCATAGCAAGCGTGATTAAGAAATAGTTTTTGAACCATACTGATTTATCTGAAGTATTCCGAAGAATTATAACATTTATTTTCCAAAAATACCAGAGACTTATCCACATTTACAGTGTTACACCTAAACAGCAATTAAAAACTATTTGTGCAGACGACTCAAGTAATTATTAAATATCACATGACTTTGAATAAATTCGGATGCATCTTAAGTCTATGAGAACACATCAATGGGGCGGGGTGACACCGTTGCCAGGTTGTGCGTTGGGCTGGCAAGTGGATCGCTTACGTGAGATTCGCTCCTTTTGGCTTCAATCGTCGCCTGTTTTACAGCCTCTTTGTATGGTCCCCGCTTTTTCTTCAGAAAGCGTGTCTGGAAAATACATATAGTCGGGTTTATTGATTGGTACAACATTTTTCTTTCTGAAAGCATTGATATATTTGTGGAGACTTGATAATAAAAACAACTTTTTTTAAACAATGTTTTAAAAAGGAGTGTTCAGAAAATGTGTTTTTATTCTTATGGTTAATAATAATTAATTGGTTCTTATTTAGTTTCTTAAGAAATAGTATGCACATACAATACATATTTTATGTTAGTATGTTAACAATATTTACTAGGCAGACAAAGAGGAAAACTTTGTAAAAAAAACACATTTTATGTTAATATTAAATCCTATTGTTATGGAATTGGTGGCAAATACATTCAATATTGCTCAGATCAAAGGTCAGATTTACTAGATAAGATTGGATAACAAGAAGCTTGAATGTTGAAGATTCATCAACTTATGATGATGTAAGATGTTCTTTGCTTGGAAACTTCACTCTATTATAACATGACTAGCTTTTGCTTACAGATTCGCTCATGTTATGTATGGATATTAGCCCACATTAGTGAAAGAATTTTCAGAATTGGATCAGCAGTTCCGAAGATAAATACAAATTAATCAACAAATTTTACCTCTTTATATTATTAGTAAAGATAACAAGCAGACTTTAATATAAATGCAAAAATGTGGGTGTAGGTATGTACTATTGGTATGTTAATGAGCTGAAACTATGGAAAAAGCAATGAAAACTCACCTTAAAATCTTCTAAAAATGGGCTCAAGCTATCACATGGCATCAGCGATGACGTGGTTGAAGCATACCATGCCACATGTGCCTTAGACATTGCTGTGACACTGAGTACCTTCCCCGGCCACCATGGAAATCCTACCACCTTGCCCCACACCACATCCCCAGGAGAAACCCGTAATAACCTACCACCAACACCCTCGGTTCCACTTGCTGGGAAATCTGGCACCACTTCATTCTCCCAGTCCTCGGAACTACTTTCTATACCATCATTCTCAATTTGTTTCTCATGGGAATTACTACTTAGTCTGCGTAAGCTTATTGAAAGCTTCTGGTTCAAACAGTGCTCTTTAATATCACTAAAATAGTCTACCGATTCACTATCAGTACATTTAGTTGTGTTTTCATCACGCTTCTTCTGGTTCTTGTATTTCTTTTTATGTTTGACCTTGTGTTTGTGTTTCTTTTCTAAAGGATCTAGTGTTGGACTAGACGCATTATTGTGCGGCGATAACGCTCCAACATGTCTTGGTGACTGCATACTTTGACTTAGTTCTACTGAACTGCTTTTCTTTGCCTGCTTTTTAGCTTTCTTTAACGCCTTTTTAGCTGCTTTCAAGTCTGGTTTTGTTGGCTTCCCCATGTCACAGGAAACACCTGAATCTTCATTAAAATCTCCTGTGAGTGGTGGTATTTTTACAACTGTTCCCTCACCTTCCCCAAAACATATTTTAAGAGTTTTTGCACTTGAAAACATTGAACTAAAAGAAATATCATCTTTCGTGTCTTCTTCCTTGTCGCCGTCCATGTCATCAGAAACACTTACGAACGCCATTTCCTGTGTCACAGTCTCGTTACTACATTTCTCACTTTTTATTTGTTTTTCACTAGCCTTAGTGGAATTTTTCGCTGCACCCCTTACAGCACTTGAGATTTCGCTGGGTTGCAGCCTGGACAGCTTGGGTATAAGCATGCTGCCCATTAAATACTTTTTCTCTGTCCTTGATGAGTCAGAGAAGTGTGGTGTATCGTCATCAGGTTCTAACTTACGTTTTTTCGACACGTCTACGTTTTCATTGTTCTCATTACAAATCCCTTGGCAATTAGAACATAAGACTTTCCGAGGTCTTAGACGGACGGTCATCTTTTGCTGCTGTTTACCCTTAGGAGCAGGCTTCTTCGATCTTTGTGAGTTTTCTTCCTCATAATGGGGCTCTTGGTATGTGTATCTTTGATTAACGGAATGCAACTTATCGCTTTCATTTGTAGACACAGCCTGTTTAGAGAATGCTGGGTTGAGGCTATAAACCCCAAAAGGCAAATTACTGCAAAAATATAGTCAAATTAAGGTAAATATCAAGAGTTTTACCAATAATCGATAAAAACACACTCGGTAAGACTCTGTTACCTACCCTTTGTTGGAGTCCAGAAGCACACCTTGGAACTTTTTATCGTCAGTGCAATACGACACAACAATTAAATCGGCTAGGGCTTCTTCTACGTTTACTAAAATCTGGGAATTCTTTTGAATCGTCATATCGGCTGTTGCTAAGACAGCCGCCATATTTTGTTAAATCATAGCTGACTTCTGATGGCTTAAAGTAGACTAGACAAAATTGAAAACTGAAACCTTCACTCGCTTATTTATTAATACTGGCAATGTACACGGCACATTTTTCTTTTGTTTTGCACCAAAAACATGTTCATTCTGAGTCACAAAAAAATGCTATTGAACACAAAAAAATGATTATTTTTATTTCAAAAGGAATGGGTTTATGTATTCGACTAGTTTCTTTTCATAAGTATGTACTATTCCTGTCATTAGTTACTTCCGCTTTTCACTGCTTTTTCGCCAACTTTCTACTGACATTTGACAGGTTTGACACTTGACAGAATGTCAGATTGGCATTTCATTGGGATTTCCACGTTCGCTCGCGAGGTCGCGTTCGCGAACGCTGCTATTTTCCAGTTGTTCTATCGAGTTCGCAAAACACGCACATCTTTTTAATAATTTTGTATTAATAGCATTTACTTGAAATTGCATTTCGCTCTTCAGAGGTTATAACATACTACAGTAAGTAAAATACAGGATAATTTAACGGTTTAAGTATCATTATTTTGTAGTTATTTATTTTTTAATCGTGGCCTTACATAATGTATTCGGAATTATTCAGTTTTTATTTTCTTGTTTGCAAAACGGCAGTTTTTGCCATGGTTTTATTTGACTGTCGTTTAGCCAAGGCCATGGAATGTAATTTTGTTGTTGTCTCAAGTTGATTGACTAGGTATTATTTATTAATTTTACACGGACTAAACTACGTGGAGTTAATTACTTCGGTAGAAAATTAGGCAGGTAACGAGACTCTTGACATTCTTTATGAAAGTCCTTGAGAGCTTAAAATAAATGGTAATTTATGCCAGTGAAAATATTAAAATACTTATTTCTCTTTATTTTTAAAGATTACAATATTCTAGTATTAATTTGTACATCACTAAATCCAATATCTGTATTATATTTATCTCAAGTTATGAAAATGTTTGTAAATTATTCATTATTCCTACTATAAACCAATGATTTTAATCTATGGGCACAAGAAACCAAGCTTGGAAGTTTATATCCTCTAAGTAGCTTAATTTAATTTATATCATTTTCTCCTACTAGGTAATGGCTACAGAAAGGCTAGATATAACCCAGCCCCTCTGGGATCAAAGCACATTTGTGGGTAGATTCAAACATTTTGCATTCATATCAAACCCTCTTCTGTCGCTGGCTTCGGAAACTGAACTGCATGCAGCTAAGGACTTGTATTTGAAGTATAAGTAAGTATAACAACATCACACTGGTTTTTTGTTATATCATTTAGGTTTCATGTAACAAGAGTCTGAGACTCTGAGTGCATACATTGACATACACCTTTTTTCACAGACTTGAAATTCCTTAAGGTAAAACTCAATAACTATTTGCCATGGCGATGAAATATAGTCGAGGGACACATCTAAATTATATGCTCTCTTTGATTTAAAAACTCTTTAAGACTATCAATGTTTACACCAACGCAATGTTAAGTAAACAGCTCAACAGCAGAAGCTCAAGGGACACAGAGTTGCCTACAAAACATTGCAAATAAATATGGCTATGTAACATCAAATCAATGCATTCTTAGCAAGACTATTTCTAAACTTATCCTGATCAAAATGGTAAACAATGTTTTTTTTTATCTTTAGAATAGGCCAAGAGCCAGCAGGCACCAAATACGAGCAGCTAGTAAGAGCCAAGCAGCTGTATGAATCAGCCTTCCATCCCGACAGCGGGGAGCTCCAGAATGTGTTTGGCAGAATGTCCTTCCAGATGCCTGGAGGCTGTCTTATCACTGGAGCTATGTTGCAGTGGTATAGGTAAGTGTGAAGTTATCATTTGTAGACTTACTGCTATGGTTTACACACCTAAGCGGCAGAAAGATTTCATAAGCCTTTTATTTGTGGGAATTTTTTAGTGTCTGTAGAATTCTCTATGATGTTCAAATTAATTTCCAAGACCAGTAAACTACAAGACAGGCAAATCTTTCAGTAAAATAAGCCATGCACCCTTATTGCATAGGAACCGCACCTACCCTTCTCTTAAAACCAGAAATTCAGTAAATTAAACATATCTCCTGTGTGGCAAGTTCTTTGGAAATTATATCCTTAGATTTCTCCAGGATCATCACTACATATATATTACCATTAATATATTTTTAATAAAAAAATATATCCCATAGATATATATTTATATCCCACTGTTGGACTATCGGCATTAAATTAAAGCAATATATGCAAAACATGTTTATCTAAAGTCCTCCATTAATTTGAAGGACTTGCGTGCATTTAAAATGCAGTTGCAATGGCAACCGGCCAATATAGGTCAAAACTCAAATAACTTCATTAGGTACCTAAAGACCGAATAATGGGTTTTAGGTACGGCCAATGTCAAGCATTGTGTTGCCAAGTGCTGAGGAATTTTGTCTACAATGTGCGACTTTACTCAATCTGCAAGATTTGCTATCCATGATTAATCTTCACGTCTCTGCTTTTTGATTTCTTGAACAAGGCCTGCGAGGAATTTGAAAAATTGGTATTTGTAGACACTATTACCGACTACCGTCGCGTTGCGTCAAGCCTGGGGCCCTACTCTCTAACGTTTCGTCTGTATATTCGGATCTATCCGTCTCTCTCGCGCACTTGCGAGTGCGTCACAGTGCGAGTGAGAGAAACGGATAGATCCGAATATACGGACGAAACGTTAGAGAGTAAGGCCTCTGCCCCGTAGATTGCGATACGATAGGGAGCAGGGGGGAGACAGTTAAAACATGTACAACTTCAGTGAAGAAAGAGTCGCCATCTACTTTACTTAACCAATAAACTATGTATTTTATAGTTAACGATAGATGTCTCTGTTCAATTATAAAAATCAAATAATTAAGTTCTATAATTTAATGAGAATAATTGTTACATTTTTCATCAAAATTATCACGTTTTTATATTTCATGGCTGTTTCGTATTATCAATTATACCACAACCTTGTCTCGGATATCCTTTTTGTCTAACATAAACTGGCAACATCATATAATGGCCGCCGCAACTTGCGCTTACGCTTGAATGTGTTTCGTTAGTCCATCTTATGTTTAATTATTTACAAATTCTCTGTGTAACTGTCAATTCTATTCAAATATGAATGTAGCCAGCGAAATTCTTTCTTGTTTTTTGCAAACAGAAGCTGTGTTTACATCGTATAGTTGATTAAAATGCAATTCGCGAATAAAAAGATGGCTCATATTATAATGTATCATCATTAAGTTATGTATTCGCAAATTTCATTATGATCAACATACGACATAAACAAAACAGCTGCTATTTGCAAAAAAACAAGAAAAATTGAATGATCACCTTTATGTAAACAAATATTGACCTATATGAAGGTATACATACATTCCTATCTACCTATAGCTACCTATAGAGCCTTAGTTCTCGTTAAGAAATCCAGATGGCGCTTCAAATTGGATGCTTAAAAATGGCACAAGAGGGCTCTCTTCTCCCTTATTATTATTATACTCTTTGATAGGGAGTCAGGGGCAGCTGTATGTAGCTCAGACCGATTATCTAACAAACTTTTTGACTAGTTCGACGTTTGGTATTCCCCTATTTTCTCCTCGAAAACTGAGCCGATTAAATTATTCTTGACATTAAAATTTAAAGAAAGAGTATGTTTAAGATCCTATCAATTTTTTATGATAAAAACTTTTCGAATTTGTCTGATAATCACGACCGTAAAAATAAGTAATTTTCTTCATTTTTGGAGGGTCATAGTTTGTTTACTTAATAGTTGCTAAAAAAAGGAATTAACAGGGACGTGTGTGTCTACAGTAAACCTTGATTTTAAGAAAAGAAAAATATTGCTCTAGAAGCATTATTCAGGAAGAAAAAAGGGGAATACGAAACATCAGTTTCGTCAAAATTTTAATGGAGAATCGCAGTCCCTGTTCCCTCTTAATGAAAGCGCTTAGGTGGACCTGGTGGACTTCGACGCTCGCGCTAAAAGTAAAATTTTATTTGGTCATTGATGCGGTGGTGTTGTCTCCTGTTAGTGAACCTAGACAATGTCTTATGCTTAGTCGTCTTTGGTGTAGGTACTGGGCTGGGTAGGTCTTTGATAAGGTCAATATACGGCTTGTCAGATAGGCTAGGGTCAATGACTAGAGTAAATACTAGCTACTTGTGGTATTTCTAAAGTAAATGTGCCCTACGTATAGACCATTGTTTAATTTCAGTCGTTTTCCTTTAAAAAATGTGTCATGAAATTCAACGTTAGTCACAGATAGGTGACAAAATAACCGCGCTCATGAACAAAAGGTAGGTAAAGGTAATCATCAAAACACAAAAGCAAAGTTTTAAATAAAATATATTATGGTAACTCATAAACTGTAATGAGGATAATATTACAATGTTCTGTTTGTAACTCTTGTTGAGTTACAAACAGAACATTGTAATGTTATATAACATTGTGAGTAAAAGATCAGTTGCCTTTAAATTCACTTGCTCAGTTATCTTTATTTAGTTCTGAAGGTTATGCCTAAATAATACACGCTGATGGCATCACATAATCAACTTTACATTAAGTAGCAGAGTTTTTAATGTGAACGGCAGGAAGTCCTTCAAAATCCTACTAATATTAAATACGAAAGTTTGTGAGTATGGATGTATAGATGTATGGATGTTTGTTACTCTTTCAGGCAAAAACTACTGAACGGATTTGGATGAAATTGCATACAGATAGTTTGTAACCTGGATTACGATACTTTAGGATTAGGATACTTTCTATCCCGGTAGTAAAATCCCATGTGACAATTATCAAACTTCACGCGGGCGAAGCCGCTGGCAGAGGCTAATATCATATTATAAATGCGAAAGTTTGTGAGTATAGATGTATGGATGTTTGTTACTCTTTCAGGCAAAAACTACTGAACGGATTTGGATGAAGTTTTGCACACAGATAGTTTGTAACCTGGATTACATAGGATACTTTCTATCCCGGTAGTAAAATCCCATGTGACAATTATCAAACTTCACGCGGGCGAAGCCGCTGGCAGAGGCTAATATCATATTATAAATGCGAAAGTTTGTGAGTATAGATGTATGGATGTTTGTTACTCTTTCAGGCAAAAACTACTGAACGGATTTGGATGAAGTTTTGCACCCAGATAGTTTGGATTAACATGGGATACGTTTTATCCCGGTAGTAAGATCCCATGGAACAATTATCAAACTTCACGCGGGCGAAGCCGCTGGCAGAAGCTAATATCAGTTCACTCCAAGGAACACCCGTATTTTGCTGTGAAAATATTCTTATCTGTGCTTCCCTGTATCTCAAACTGTATGGCTAATTTTATAAAAATGGATGGATTTGATGATGATCATGACCATATCATGCAATGTATGATTTTTCAGTCGGTTGAAGAATTGAAGCATTTAACAAGTATGAAATAGGTATTAAACATTTTAAAAATCTGACACAAAAACCGACAAAACCTTTTTGCTTAAACGTCTATCGTTTCCCCTCAGAACTCCAGTAGCAGTTGTCTTCTGGCAATGGGTGAACCAGTCGTTCAACGCGCTGGTGAACTACACCAACCGTAACGCGAACTCACCCCTCACGACCACTCAGATGGGGGTCGCCTATGTGTCTGCTACGTCAGCGGCTATGGCTACTGCACTGATCTTTAAGTTCAGCGTGCAAAAACGTGCGAAGAACCCTATTCTTGCTGTAAGTTGATTTTTTTTCATTATTATTTTAGGTGCATGTCTGTTAAGGACGGAAATAAAAGATGTCCATGAGAGCCAATACTTTAACAAACAACTCAAGTCCTACAATGTATGAGCTGGTATTATAATAGAATAAAAAATAACACGCGTAGACTCAGTCCTAAATTAAGATGTCTCCTTTATTGCGAGTGAAGTTATTCAAAGACACAAATTCTACATCAACAATCAACATCTATCTATACGTAAATACGTACTACCTACAGATGTAGTGTTTATCATATAATCCTCGATGCATTGCGCAGATGCAAGTGCGTTGTGCATTGTACTTGCGTTTATCATATTCAGGGATCGAAAAGTTACCCGTAATCGGGGTTTTATTCGGGTTAAGTTAAAACCCTAGAGTAAAGATTAACCCGTATTATAGGGTTAATCAGCCTATAATAAACGGTTTACGCATGGAGTTCATGTTTGTACATTAAAAAAACAAGAAAGTGGTGGAGCTTTGTAGCCGCTCGGGCGTTTGTCTCTTTAATTCTGGTTATAATAAAGATTAATAATACCAACCTATTACAGTGCCACTGCTGGGCAAAGGCCTCTTCTCATACAGAGAAGGCACGAGTATTGATCACCACGCTTGCTCAAGACGGGTTGGCGATTTCAGACTTTTATTAATTATAAGTTCAGGTTTCCTCACGACGTTTTCGTTCACCTATGTCTGTGACGTCCAAAATAAACTTAGAAAGTACATATGAATTGAAAAGTCACATTGGTACTTGCCCGGATTTGAACCCACAACCTCATGCATGAGAGGCGAGGTCTTAACCTCTGGACCATCTCGACATTATTCTGGTTAATCAGCAATATTTAAATGGTTATCCCGAATATTATAAGGGTTAACCCGATTAATCAGTCTCTGATCGTATTTTAAAAGCCGTAGACGTCGAATCTTTGATATTGTAATAGTAACAGTTATGAGTTATGTAAACATGTCTCGATATCTTTTATCCGATAATAATCTTTATAGCTGCTTAAATACATTATGACTATTGATAAGATATGATTATACCGCAATATTTGTAGTAATAGTTACGTATGTATTATTTTATATGCAAGATTATCTTTTAATCCCTTGTTATCACTGTCTGGATGATCCAAAGTACGGTAAATAATCAAGTTAGTCTTTATGACGAGTAAGGCCTACTTTAAGTAATGGTAATATGATCGTATTTTCAATGCGGCCTTTAATTGCTCGGGCATTTTCCGTTCTGTCTGTTTGGACTGACCCTTAAGAGGGAACAGGGCCTGCGAGCTTGGTATTTGGAGAAACTATTGCCGTCGCGTTGCGTCAAGCCTGCCGCCGCCGTAGAGTGCGATAGGGACAGCTACAGCTCAGTACGATTATATCACAAAAAAAATATATCGTTTCGTATCCCTTTTTTTTTTCCTCGAAAACAGAGTCTTTTAAGAATAAGTATGTCTAGGTTCCTATAAATTTCTTTTATGTTAAAAACTTTTCGAATTAGTCTGGTAGTCTTCTAATAACACATTTTTGTAATTTTTGTAGGGTGATATTTTCTTTACTTATTAGTTGCTGGAAAAAAAGAAGTGACAGGGACGTGTCTACTGTAAACCATGATTTTATGAAAAAAAAAAAATGATTGCTCTGGAGGTATAATTTAGGAGAAAAAAAAAAGAATAAAAATGAATGGAGAAATGTATTCCCCATACATTTGTATCTGTTCCCTCTTAAACATTTTACTTGAACCACATGACAGCGACAGGAGAGTTTGAGATCTTGTGAGGGATATGTTGTGAGCTTGCTATTGAATTTTCAGCTTTCGGCGGTGAACCAAACGTTGCTAATCTTACAGCGGTTTATTTCCCTTACGGTATTTTAAACTTCCACCATTGCATGTCTGAAGTATCAAGGTTGGCTACACGATCGGTCATTGTACACTGAATCAGTCTAGGCTACATCAATCATCCTTGTGGTTTATCAAATCAGTAAGACTTGTCATGTTTTATTTGAAAAAATACAGTTTTTTAGTCAACTTTTCCTTTGAAAAGAAATTACCTCAATATACATCATTTTTGTGCACAATAATGCGTCAGCCTTGCGGAAGAAACAATGTTTCAATTGTCGGTTAATTTCTAGGAAAGAACCACGTTCTTATTTTCAGTGGTTTAGGTTAAAAATGCAATTGGGGATCATTCTCCTAAGCCTAGAGACAAGTCTTACAGTGTAAGATTGTGACGAGAGCATAAATTAACTAACCTTTTCACTCTTGGTCGTGACGGCAATTTACCGAAATAATTAAAAAATAATTAGTATTGTTTATCGCGTACAACAAAGTTTTGGTCTCTTATAACAAGGCGTGTACCTGGTGGGATTTTCCATCGCCAAAAATGAAGAACTCCCATACAAACTTTCACCCATTTATTTAAACCATTTAATATATGGATGTTCAAAAATAGAACTGATAAAATTCATGCTTCGCCCCGAGGTTTCGGCCCATGCGTCAGTGAAAATTCTGTCTTGTAAACATAATTGTAAGAACTATTTTACGGAAACATCATTAAATTATCAATGAATATATATTTTGTTTCCAGCGTTTCGTACCATTCGTAGCCGTGGCGGCGGCGAACTGGGTAAACATTCCGTTAATGAGGCAGAATGAAATACTGTTAGGTAAGTACCCATTGCACATTATTATGACGTTATTCATACTATCTTTAATTACTTTTAATCAGACAAACGTGTATGGGTATTTAAAGAGGTATTGTGATGTCGGGATGGGTCTCATGTTACAATCAATGGTGGAGATGTGCCTCCTTTTTCATTCGTCAATGATAAAAATCTATGTCTTGGATGCAGTATTTTATCTTAGCAATCTAAGAGACAGTAGATGTATTAGTAATTTGGGACCTACTGGAAGCCAATAGGGTAGATGACACCATAAAACAATAATTCCAAGACACCAATCTCTAAAAAAAATTCGCTATTTTGGGCCAAATTGCCAAAATCGATTTTTAGTTGCTTTGAAATCAATAAATAGTTGAGTAATTGAGTTGAATAAACAGTGACGTCACAGTTGCCTATTGCCATACAAAATATATGAGAGAACCGCGTTTTGACAGCTCTTTAAATGTATCTCAATTGTATGGTGTGTCATCTACCCCATTTACTAAAAATCTAAGCCGTTGGTTCCGGCTGTCATTTGTAGATCTTTGACAGTCGTTACAGGTAGTCTTGGCCCGAAAGTCCCACCAAGGGGTACAGTATTACCGTACACAGTATTACTGTAGTACTAACTGGGTTGTGAAGGTCAGATAGGCAGTCGCTCCATGTAAAATACAGTATCCAGTATTCAACTGCATCTGGTAAGACTGGATGCCGATCCCAATAAAGCGATGATGATGTGTAGGTAGACCGTAGACCACAAAACATAATGCCACCTAGGTCATAAAGGTTTAATTTATGTTGCTTAACCAAGCCCCACGAATGTCTATGAAATATATTTTGACTAGCTAATTTGTGAAAAAAGTTTGGATCAAGTCTGGTTTTCTTTCTAGTTTATTTGTTAATTTTACAGTGAGTGATAAAATAATTTGTTTTTTCAGGTTTGGATGTAACTGATGAGAATGGCAAAGTGATAGGAAAGTCTCAGATTGCTCCAGCGAAAGGAATTTCTCAAGTCGTCACTTCAAGGTAAGAATTTATTTTATTATTAGCAATTTTTGTCTCACTGCAGGGCAAACGCCTCCCTTCCCTCTTTCCACTTATCTCTATCCACTGCAGTTATTCGTCAATCCTTGTGGAAGGAGTCGAGTTCGTCCCGCCATCTGCATCTCCTTCTGGGCCTGGCGCGTTTCCGTTTGCTGCTGTTTGAGACCCATTGTGTGGTAATTTTAGCACATAGCTCCTCCAGCATGCGAATATTTGTCTAAACCCCTTCCCAAAATGAAGGTACGAATGATATTGTAAATATATTTTCTACATATATCAATTCCATGAGCTCGTGGCTCGTGCTCGTGGCGATCTTTAGGTTAAGCCGCGCTTGCCTAGGTTGGTCCGAGGGTGGTTGACCACCCATTACATACCGAGTGTCTTCCGTGCCTCGAAAAGCACGTTAAGCCGTTAGTTTCGGCTGTCATTTGTAGATATTTTACAGTCGTTACAGTGTCCCAAAAGTCTGACAACCAGTCTTACCAAGGGATCAAATTACCTAGTACTAACTGGGTTGTGCAGGTCAGATAGGCAATCGGTCCTTGTAAAATACTGGTATTCAGCTGCATCCTGTTGGACTCGAAGCTGACCCAACCTAGCTGGGAAAAGGCTGGCAGAAGATTATATTAATTTGTATGTTTACAATGTGAGGACTTTGCAGGTAATAATGACTGGTAATGGTTTACCTGTTTGGTAACCCTATAAACAAAATAGCTCTATTGTTTTCGTCGACATGGCTTACCCACAATAGGTCTATGAGAATTTAAGTCATTTTGTTCGCTCCGATCTTTAGTTTGACCGTGACGGAAGAATGTAGATAATGCTGTCGATTCTGTTGTGCACAAACTAAACTTAAATAGGCTATTGCTATCTTTTTCTCTCTAATAAAACGAGAAAGAGACGGACGTAATTTAGAGCTGTCAAATTTAGTTGGAACTAATATTTCTATACAAATGAAGGGTGCACGCACGTAAAAACATGTCGACTAAAAACACGGTGAAGTGCAAGGCACCAGACATCTCTAACTTAGTTCATAGCTATAGCCGTCCTTTTCTCGCACTGCCTTTTAGTAAAAGATAGCAATAGCCTAAATTAACTTTAGTTTGTGCACAACAGAATGGACACCAATACCTACCTATGCCTAGCCTTTTCCCAACATTGTTGGTGTCGGCTTCCAGTCTAACCGGATGCAGCTGAATACCAATATTTTAAAATAAAATATGGTAAATATATAGTAAATACAATAAAAATATGGTGCGACCCACCTTTAGTGTGCTATGGTTCACATAAGATGAGTAGCAATATTTTGATAATGATCTGTTTCACCTTTAGATCGACGAGTGTCCTCATACTTAACTTCTGCATTCCAGAATCGTGATGTGTGCACCTGGTATGTTGCTGCTACCAGTCATCATGGAGCGTCTGGAGCCCAAACCCTGGATGCAGAGGATCCGGTGGGCGCACATCGGCATACAGACTGCTATCGTCGGCATGTTGTGAGTATTTACTTTTTGTCATTAACTGACTCTTTGGTCTCGTGGTCGGAAGCACGACTGCTGAGCGGGAGTGCTGGGTTTGATTAATTTGAAACTGTAATAAAAATAGGGTATTTTACTCTAAATGAGAAAAAAACTAAAAATATATTATTGATATAGCATAAGCAAAAAGCAGTCGGAAAACGTTAGTTTTAGTTCATAAAATAGCAAACTAAATTTAAAAATTAAATTCAAAGGTTTCAGCTTTTTAAATCTGTTTCATAACACCAATAGAGTAGACGCCATGTTATTACGTCATACGGCTATCATCATCATCATTTCAGCCGAAAGACGTCCACTGCTAGACATAGGCCTCCCCCAAGTGTCGCCACATTGACCGGTCCCGTGCGACTCGCATCCAGCGGATTCCCGCAACCTTCACCAGGTCATCGGTCCACCTAGTGGGAGGCCTTCCAACGCAACGTCTTCCGGTTCGCGGTCGCCACTCCAGAACTTTTCGGCCCCATCGGCCATCCGTTCTGCGAGCAATGTGCCCTGCCCACTGCCACTTAAGTTTGGCAATTCTTCGGGCTACGTCGGTGACCCTGGTTCTCTTGCGGATGTCTTCATTTCTGATTCGATCACGCAAGGAAACTCCGAGCATAGCCCTCTCCATTGCCCTTTGGGTGACTTTAAGCCTTCTGATGAGGCCCATTGTGAGCGACCACGTTTCGGTCCCGTATGTAATCACTGGCAACACACACTGGTCATAGACTTTCGTCTTGAGACACTGTGGTAAGTTGGACGAGAAGATACCGCGCAACTTCCCGAACGCTGCCCAGCCGAGTCGGATTCGACGATTGACCTCTTTCTCGAAGTTAGACCTACCTAACTGGACCGTTTGTCCCAGGTACACATAATCGTCTACAACTTCGAGTGTAGAGTCTCCGATCTTAATAGGAATGGGTGTGACATGGGCATTCAACATGACTTTGGTTTTGTCCATGTTCATTCTAAGACCCACTCTTCCGGAAACTCTACTGAGGTCATCGAGCATTGTACTGAGGTCCTCCATGGTTTCAGCCATGACCACTATATCGTCGGCAAACCGAAGGTGGGTGATGTACTCGCCATTGACGTTAATGCCTAGCCCTCTCCAGTCCAGAACCTTGAAGACATCCTCCAGTGCAGCGGTGAACAGTTTCGGAGATATGACGTCTCCCTGTCTCACACCTCGCTGCAGGAGGATAGGTTCCGAGGCTTGGTCCTGAAGTCGGACTGACATGGTGGCGTTTTTGTACAAACACTTCAACACCTCGATGTACCGATAGTCGATTTGGCACCGTTGGAGAGACTGCAGTACAGCCCAGGTCTCGATCGAATCGAAGGCTTTCTCGTAGTCCACAAACGCTAAACAGAGGGGTAGGTTATACTCTTCGGTCTTCTGTATAACCTGCCGCAGCGTATGTATGTGGTCCACGGTGCTAAAGCCTTTCTGGAAACCGGCTTGTTCGAGAGGCTTGAAATCGTCAAACCTGCGCGCGAGACGATTCGTGATGACTCTTGAAAACAACTTGTAGACATGGCTTAGAAGTGAGATGGGCCTATAATTTTTCAACCGGGCATTTTCACCCTTCTTGAAGAAGAGTACCACCACACCCCTGCACCATGCCTGTGGCGTTTTTCCCTCAAGTATGACGGAATTAAACAGCTTCTGAAGGGCCTTAAGTACCGGTTTTCCACCCGCCTTCAGGAGTTCGGCCGTAATTCCGTCATCACCCGGTGCCTTGTTGTTTTTGAGCTGCTTCAGAGCCATCCTAATCTCGTACAGGCTGACGTCCGGGATGTCTTCGGTATAGTGTCGGGTCAGTCTAGCTCTTGGGTCGTTTGCTAGATCTACGACGGGTTGACTGGTTGACGTGTACAACTGTCCATAAAAGCTCTCTCTATCTCCCTCAGAAGCTCCGGTTTGGCGGATAATATCATCGTCGGTCTTCAGCTTCGTGAGCTGGCTTTGCCCAATAGCCAGATCTCTTGCAAATACCTTGGAGCCTTTATTCCGCTCAATCGCGTCTTTAATACGCTCGGTATTAAAGCGGCGGAGGTCGCTCTTCAAGGATTTAGAGATCCGTCTATTGAGCTGCCGGTATTTACACGCCTCGTCTGAAGACTGTAGGATCATCTCACGCCGCTCCTTCATGAGCTTTAGAGTGTGATCGGAGAGTCTCTTGTTCTGATCTGTACGACGTGCCTTGAAGAACTTAGACCCGGTCGTATGGACAGTTTCCACGAACCCATCGTTATATTCGTCCACTGAGCTTCCTAGGCATTCGAAACGGTTCTGGAGTTCAAGCTGAAAGCTTTCGGGGTTTTGGATTTGGATCTGTGCTGGACGGAGCGTAGACTTCATCAGTCGATACCTTTCAAGCTTGATATTGATGTTCAATGTGCCTCTTACCATGCGGTGATCGCTCCCGGTTTTCACCGAATTGATCACCGAGACATCATTGAACATTTGCTTCTTGGTTGACATGATGAAGTCAATCTCATTTCTAGTTGCACCATCGGGGCTCTGCCAGGTCCACTTCCTGTGCTCACGCTTTCTGAAGAAGGAGTTCATCATATAGAGGCCCTCCTTCTCTATAAAACTAGCCAGTTGGTGGCCCCGGCGATTCCGACGTCCAACTCCAAATTGCCCCACCTGCAGCTCATCCCCGTCTCGTTTGCCCAGTTTCGCGTTGAAGTCCCCCATGACAACGGTGAATTGAGTTTTGAAACCATGCATGGCTTTAGAAATATCCTCATACATGGTCTCCACTTCGTCGTCGGGGTGTGCCGAGGTCGGGGCGTAGACCTGTATGACCTTCAGCGAATATCTTGAGGATATTCTGAGTATAAGGTACGCCACCCTGGTCGACACACTCTCGATCTTCACCACGTTGTTCACAAGGGACTTGTGGACGATAAACCCAACACCACCCTGGGACTGCCGGTCACCCTCACAGAAATAGAGCAGGTTGCCGGATTGCAGGATTATCGTGTCCTCCCCCTCTCTTCGGACTTCAGATAATCCCACAATACTCCATCGCAGCCTGCTCAATTCCTCTTCGAGTTCCGTTATCTTCTCGTCGGTCCGGAGTGTGCGCGTGTTGTATGTTGCCAGGTCCAGTCGTTGGTATTGGCAGCCGGATCCCTTCCGGAGATTCTTCGCACCCCTTGCCACGCCGTAGCCTCTACCGCTGCCGTTGTTGAGGGTAGACGGGCTGCCGGGCACTAGGGGCCATTTCTTTAATGCGCTATTCATTGGGGGGTTTTGCCATAATCGCCACGCTTGGCAGGCGGGTTGGCGATCGCAGTACGGCTGTTACAAAAGCATAGTGAACGCTGCTGCCCATTCTCTGGTAAGTCCCTTAGTCGCCTCTTACGACACCCACGGGAAGATATGGGATGGTGCTATTCTTTACGTCCGACACCATACAGAACAAGCCATACCATACAATACGGCTATGTAAACTTAGAAGTGTCAACTGTCAACTTCAAATATCACTGCATTTGTTTACACAGCCAACTGACGTCATGACCACAGAGCAATATGGCGTTCACTGCGTCCAGCGTTTTCGACAAATTACGCGCGAAATTTGAAAATGCAAAATTTTAATGCATTTTTATGGCACTTAACGATTGAATAAAAATGTTAAGATTTTTTTAGTGGTTCATACACTTCATACACTTTTCAAAAATGGGTGTAATACCCTATTTTGCTCGTTTTATGAAGGTCGCTCTGAGGTCTCCGCTGTCAAATTTAACTGTAAAAGGAATAGGCCTAATTTGATTGACGTGTTTTGTTCCGTGCGGAAATACTAAGATCGACAAAATTTCGACAAGCTGTGTGACAATAAAATTACATCGTTATCTGTTTCATTTCAGCCTAACATTTATGGTGCCGACTGCCTGTGCAATCTTCCCTCAGAGATGGTATGTATATTTCTAGACTTGTCTTACAAATTATTATTTCAAGAACTGATTGTTTTCTAATAAGAAGTGTAGACTGGTGCTGGATAATGCATGAGAGTTCATCAATGGAGGTCTTATAAATGGGGTAGATGACACACCAATCAATGGGGAGGCTAACTGTGGAACTAATGGCGCTAGCATAGTTGGTACCCAAACATCGTCTTTGGTTGAAAATGTGGTAATGGCATTTTATATTTCAAAATAG
Source organism: Xestia sexstrigata (assembly GCA_941918905.2). Classification (NCBI taxonomy): domain Eukaryota; kingdom Metazoa; phylum Arthropoda; class Insecta; order Lepidoptera; family Noctuidae; genus Xestia; species Xestia sexstrigata. The sequence goes on along the minus strand of OW799210.2, from coordinate 19,240,793 downwards.
CTTAACCTCATTGGTCAGATTGAGACTAACTATGGTGGCGCCATCTGAGATTTACTTTGCCTTAGCCACCCCATTGAGATACTTTTTAAGAGCTGTCAAAACGCGGTTCTCTCATAGATTTTGTGTGGCAATAGCCAACTGAGACTTCACTGTTTATTCAACTCACTGACTCAATTATTTATTGATTTCAAAGCAACTAAAAATCGAATTTGGCAATTAATTGAAAATAAATCGGGTTTTCAGGCCCAAAATAAAGTGTTTTTTTTAGAGATAGGTGTCTGGGAATTATGGTTTTATGGTGTCATCTACCCTATTGACGATACAATGCAGTGAAATAGTTAAGAATAATACAAGTTTGTAAAATCCTTTTTGCCAAAATAGATGATTAATAATGAGTTTATGAGTTCATCAGTTTATAAGACCGCCATTGTAACCATAGTATAACTATATATACAGGGCGTCCCACGGATATGCCACATGGAGGGAAAGTACCTTGAATATTGTAGATGGAACATTTTACTGAAATAATACATTATTTGAATTTAAAAAACAATTAAAACTGCATTCATAGATATTTAAATAATTACATGTTTGAACCGAGAATCGAACCCGTTACACGAGAAAAATAATCACCCTGTAGCTTTATCATACCGATCAAAAGGCTTCATAATAAGCATTATTCTAAATAACATAGTGTCACAAATAAAAGGAAGACCATGAATTTTTACATTTTTAATACAAAATTAATCAATTTATCAAATGCTTGAAATGAGTCCCTGTTGAATACAAAGTCGCACTCTTTTGATTATTTCGCTCCCTGCCGATTTTTTGATCTTGTTGTGGTGGATAATAATATTTAGAATAATACGTCTAACTTCTGCTAGCTCGTGGACATTTTCATACTGGTTCTTGTAAACTAATTTTTTTACATAACCCCATTAAAAAAAAATCACTCACTCATTTTGAGCATTTGATAAATTGATTAATTTTGTATTAAAAATGTTAAAATTCATGGTTTTCCTTTATTTCTGACACTATGTTATTTAGCAAAAAATAATCCTTATAATGAAGCCTTTCAATCGGTATGATAAAGCTACAGGATGATTATTTTTCTCGTGTAACGGGTTCGATTCCCGGTTCAACCATGTAATTATTTAAATATCTATGAATGCAGTTTTAATTGTTTTTTAAATTAAAATAATGTCTTCTTTCAGTAAAATGTTCCATCTACAATATTCAAGGTACTTTCCCTCCATGTGGCATATCCGTGGGACGCCCTGTATAGCAATATTGTAAAAAAGTTGTGTTTCAATTTTGGCGTACAACAAAGTATATCGTTATTGTCGTTGTTGTTATCGTTGTCGTGTGGATAGTGTTGTGTGTGTAGGTATTTATCTATGGGTCTTTGTTACCTGAAATAAATGGTTTATTATTATCTCCTTTATTCATCTTATGATCTTATTATATACATTTTTAAATATCTCTTAAAAAAAAAAACAAATAAAAACATTTAAAAATATAAAAAAAGTGTAGTCCGCCGGTGTCGGGAGCAGGGTCCAAGCTAAGGTCTAAGCTACCCTGCATTTTTATTATTATTATATCCTATTAATCATTTGGCTAATGAGAAACCCCATACGACTTGTCCCTCTGCTGGGCAAAGGTCTCCTCCATATCCTTCCTGGCACTCTTCTCTTGCGCCACATCGAAACAGAAATTTAAAAAAATATTTTCTTTCGTCCACAGCAAACTCTCCATAGACACAATCAAACGTTTCGAGAAGGATAACTACGAACAAATCCTAAAGAACACGGACGGCAAGCCGCCAGAATACGTATACTTCAACAAGGGATTGTAAACTATTAGTTTGTAAGTGCAATACTCTCTTAACGAGAAGATAAAGATATTAGAACTTGTTAGTAAGGATAATATCCAGTGAGTGAGTGGGATGGTCAAGAATAATGCGTGGAGTTGGAGGTAAACAATATCATACAATCATTGTCATATTATATCTGTGTTTGCACGCCTGATTATGCGGCTCGCTGCATATAATGCTTAAAATGTTTAAAAAAATATTAGCTCGATTAGTTGTACAGACGCCAGCACATCGAGCTACCCAAAACTGTCAAAAAAATAATAGTCAAAACTTATATTGTCACTTACGGGATCTTCCGTGATTATGTTATGTTTTGAGCTCCCGATATTTCGACGCTGTTGCAAGCGCCATGATCGTGGGTTGACTGAAGAATGCGGGTGGATGGAAAAGTAAGAAAAGAAAGTGATGATAAAAGTTTAGTTTTAAACCGTGAAATTTTAAAACTGTGTTAGAATAATGGTCACTTTGGACTAGGAAAAAAACAGAAATTGGTCCCGAGATGAGACTATCACCATTCACCGATAAGTAGCGCATTTTTAATGTTACTATTGCATACCTTCAGTTTATTTTCAGTTTATTTTATTTTTAAAAGCAGGGACAATATAGATAATCATTAAAAAAAGAACGCAGTATAAAATATCTAACTTTGAACTGGTGAACGAAAAAAACATGGAAGAGTAACTTCAAACAAAATCTTTTTGATAGACGGCCCCACGACGTTTGTTTTCTTTGAACAGCTAGTTTGTTCTCTATTAACATCACGAAGTTAAGATTGGGTAGGTTGTCAACGCTCGTCTCTAATTGGCTAAGCAACGCATAGTAACAATGGCATCATTGGCGCAGGAAATGAACATGTGACTTAATTTGACGGGCGGCAAGAATTGTCAAAGTGGACGAGTTATGTAAAAGGTAGCAATGAAAGATTTGAATGTTTTTTAATTATGTATTTTTATTTCTTTTGCGTTTGATGTAGATGCATAACAACAAAACGTTCACGTTTACGGACTTTTTGTGCGATCGAGTCTGTTGCGCACAAAATTGCTGATTTCACGCAGACTTAACGCACATGACGCACATGTTCATAGTGCAGTTTAACCAGTAACGAGTGCAGTGTACAAGTGTGCGCCGTCTGCGTTAGCGTTAGCACGTGTAACGTGTTGGAGCAAACGTTCTATTTTCTCGCGAATTTTTAGTGCGGCGCGGTCTGCTAGAATGACACGGATAGCCTGTCGTCTGCGCATATTTACATAAAATGGCTCATACGACTATGTACATACAAAGAAAGAAAAAAGAAACAAAGAAAACATTTATTTGGCACATGCCACAAGTGCACACAGCAAAGTACTCAAAAAACACACAAATATATATATATATAATATATGTCTTGCTTGGGGACCAGTCGTTTTCCTGTCTTTCCAATCGAACTGCTCTCGTCCATTGTTCTTTGAGATTCGGATCTTGTGGAAATCTGTCAAAGGAGCAGAGTGTTTTGTAATGTAGCAAAAAGAAAACAAACATATTTTACTTCAAACTGTAAACATTCAACATAAATTTACTTAGTCCATCGGGCATAACACCATCCCCATAGAAAAAAAATTATGTAATGACTTTTCTCGATAAAAAAAAATCCAAAGTTACCTCCAAATCGAACAATAAACCGCTGGTACGAGTATGTACTTGAAATTAGATCATGAGGCTTTGCATACTAACTGAACTAATTATAAAGCAGGTCTTATGTGTTTTATTTTTTTAGTCCAATCAATAGATTTATTGTAAATCGAAAAAAAACACTCATTTCGCACTATTCGGCCGCAGTGACTGACGTAACAACCGCTTTGTAGTGCAAGCTGATTATAACTTTATTCTTACGGTATTTCAAACGAAGTTTGAACCACCACAAATAGAGTTGATAATTTTAGGGTTAGAAGAGCCTTAGTAGGCGAATGAAATGATATAAGTTTCATCAAGTTACGTTTTGTTAGATTTTACTACTCCAAGCATGTTTGCCGAGTGGCCATTGTTCTTTCCCAATCAACATTGAACCTAAAGCTTTAAAGATAAAGTTGAAAATCTTTTTAAGAAATTTTACAGATTGTAGTTTCTTGATGTGGTGGGGACTGTACATTATTACAATGGCCTTTATTAATAATGTCATTTGACAAAACCTTATTACCAACTTATATTATTCTTGACCATTTTACCACATTGTATCAAGTCAATTTATAAAAAGCAGTGAAAGTAAGAAATCATTATTTTTCATCATTATTAATGTTTTTGTATTATTATCTTTACTTTCGAGTCTCGAAATAGACGTGTGAATGATATTTTAATGCTTTTTGTTTTTGTTATACATATGACGGTATCCAAGCAATGATTATTTGAATTTTGTATTTGGTAAGTTAATACATCAAGATATTTTCATGTCGGTATGAGTTATATAGGTGTGTAAACGGACCCTTCAAGAGGCCGTCAACCAAGCATTCTGTACATCAAACTAAGTAACTGTACGCAAAAAATATTGCTGGGAAACTGCTTTTTTTGGGTGCAAAGTCACGTTTTACTGTTAAACTTAATGTAACGCACTCAACACAATGTGTTGATAAATGCATTGCTTAATACCGAGGTCGTGAAGGTATTCAAATTAAGGTGTTTTAAAAAAAAACTTCTGTTTTTTAAAATATGTATCTTCGGAACTAGAAGGTTCCCAGGTATGGTCTAGAACAAAAAAAAATATCGCAAAGACGGAGAATAAGTGCTTTTCGGCACACACACTTATTATGAAAATAAGTCACCAATATTTTTGCAGACCGCTTAAACGCTTTCTAAATAAAAAAAACCGGCCAAGTTTGAGTTGATTTCAAACACTTCAAGTATTATTTTTCTTCTATTGTATTTATATCTTGCTTTACGTACACACAAAGTTCAACCATCATTGTTAATATTTATTTAAGGTTGCTTATTGTTTGAAATCGAATGCTTTACATTTTCTGTTTCTATTATTTTTATTTATTTACAAGTTTATTTTAAGCTTCTCTACTATGAAACATTGAGATCTGTTTTCTTTTTGGAATGTTTTAGTATAGTTTTTGCATTTCACACGCATTTCTCGGTGTAATTTAAACCTTATGACAACGGGTATAAGAGTCATAACCACGCACTCGTGATTTGCAACGACTATATGTTTTTTCTTTTTTGTGCGTGCTGTATACATTCCGGATTCGCTTGCTTTTATTATTTTGTTGCTTTTTGCGTTACGTTTAAGGTATGTTTTTGAATGTTAATTTCTAGTCCTATATGTGGTCTGGGTTATGAGACATTGGCAATAGGCTAGTTTCCATCATCAATAAATTGCAAATCTATTTAGTCCGTCAGAGTATTGGAAAATAATGGACACGTATTTTTGTTTTTGTAAATCAATGAATATTGACAAAGATAAAACGCACTCGTAACGTCACAACGCACTAAAAATTATAGCACGGCGTGACGTACTGAGAATTTTAAAAGCGTCGTATCGTCAATTTTGGTTTACGTAACAAAATAAAAAATACGTGTCAAATATTTTTTGATAATCTAACTGACGGACTAATTAGATTTTTGGCCACAAGTACAGAGTAAGAGTCAGGGATGATAGAGCAGCAACATTTTGCACACGCCATAATGAATTATCTCGAGCACGTGTTTTTAAACTCTATTTTCTTAAGTATTTGGTTCATTGCCAATTGAAAACTACTCGAGCCTTGTACTATTTTATACGCGCTGATCACGAAAGGCTCCGATAGAATATGAAGCTACTCGGGCAATCAATCTGAAGCAAAAGTATTTTCAATACTTTTAACTTAATATATTTATGTCTCGAATAAACATACTTTGCCATTGCCTCAAAACTCTTGATATTAATTTACTTAAGCTCAATAACAATATTATTAAAATTTATCATTTATCATATTATGGAGTGACCACACTTACCGATGCGTAATCGGCTTGGCTTGGCGTAGTCGGACTATTCATCAAACCGCGTCAGACTATTCACCAAGCCGCGTCGGACTATTCACCTAGCCGCGTCGGACTATTCACCAAGCCGCGTCGGACTATTCACCAAGCCGCGTCGGACTATTCACCAAGCCGCGACGAACTATTCACTAAGCCGCGTCAGGCTATTCACCATGTCGCGTCGGACTATTCACCAAGCCGCGTCGGACTATACACCAAGCCGCGTCGGACTATTTACCAAGCCGCGACGAACTATTCACCAAGCAGTGTCGGGCTATTCACCATGCCGCGTCGGACTATTCACCAAGCCGCGGCGGATTATTTACCAAGCCGCGTCGGACTATTCACCAAGCCGCGTCGGACTATTCACCAAGCCGCGTCCGACTATTCACCAAGCCGCGACGGACTATTCACCGATTACGCATCGAAAGTGTGATCCTTTAAGCGACGACGGGTGACATGTATTACTTACTATAAGCTTAAAACTTTAAAGCGATATTATTTACGCTCAAATTTAGTTGATTTGAAAACGACAAACATTGATATTAATGTTTTTTTTATTGTTATGTGTTCCATTTTTTCGTCCATAGATATCAGTATAATTTATCCGGCCAAGTAAGAGTCGGATTCGCGCATAAAGGGTTCCGTACCAACGTAGTACGGAACCCTAACAATGTAAAGGCTAAGGTATTATTAATGTCTTTTTCATGAAATAGTCATTCGATGGGATTAAACCAACAAAGAGGGTTGTATTGATTTTAATTATTATAACAGTATTTTTTACGGTCGCGAATCATATTTTATTCAACACACAACTTGACACTGAGCTGCAAATAGCAAAAAACGTAAGAAAATTTTAATTTCGCGGGTTATCCTGGCGCCTTTAACATAACTATCATATTGTGTTGTTGTTGTTGTAGTATAAATTATAACACCGAGATCTTTAAAATTTACTTAGTAAAGTCGCCAACACATCAAGTAACCACAAACTGAAATTTTCTCATTCGATTTTGAACTTAACTACCAACATTTTATGGTTTAAAATCATTTGGAAAAATTTGTCATTTTGTGGTAATTTGATATGCTGGCGACTGTACATACTTTGGCAAAGTGCTTCCTGTCACTGTCGCACACCTGTCAAACTTCAAGTGCAAGAAAGAGACGGGAACGTGTCCAAGCCACAAGCTAAATAACGTTTATAGATTTCACCCATAGTTTTGTGAATTATTATTGTAATAAAAGGCAGTAGATATGACATTTTAATTACTTAGGCATTTTAAAAAGCTTTTCTATATTAATTGTGCCATTTATCTAAAAAAATAACTATAGTACTAGTTTTTTTTTTTTTTTTTACTAACGTTAAAACTTCCATGATATTGTGTAGTATTTTATTTTAGTTGTAGAACCTACTTTAGTGGAATATGTGTTGCAATGAGACAATAAAAGTATTAGGAATTGATATTATGTGTTTTCTTTTTGCTTTTCTCAGGTTTAACATAACATATAACATCACGCATGTAATCCCCGAAGGATTAGACAGAGGTGTCCCTAATAGTACACCCACTATTCACCAGTTATGTTTGTAAGTCCCATGTAATAGGGGGCGAGCCTATTACCATCAACCAGGAAAAAATCCAGACTCCGTGGCTGCTACTGAGAAATTCTTGATGGAAAAACATAATTAGTGTGCGGCCAGACTGGCAGCGCGGTGCGGGGTGCGGTGCGGGTGCGGTTTGCCTGGCCAGACTGGCAGCGCGGTGCGGGGTGCGGTGCGGGTGCGGTTTGCCTGGCCAGACTGGCAGCGCGGTGCGGGGTGCGGTGCGGGTGTGGTTTGCCTGGCCAGACTGGCAGCGCGGTGCGGGGTGCGGTGCGGGTGCGGTTTGCCTGGCCAGACTGGCAGCGCGGTGCGGGGTGCGGTGCGGGTGCGGTTTGCCTGGCCAGACTGGCAGCGCGGTGCGGGGTGCGGTGCGGGTGCGGTTTGCCTGGCCAGACTGGCAGCGCGGTGCGGGGTGCGGTGCGGGTGCGGTTTGCCTGGCCAGACTGGTAGCGCGGTGCGGGGTGCGGTGCGGGTGCGGTTTGCCTGGCCAGACTGGCAGCGCGGTGCGGGTGCGGTTTGCCTGGCCAGACTGGCAGCGCGGTGCGGGGTGCGGTGCGGGTGCGGTTTGCCTGGCCAGACTGGCAGCGCGGTGCGGGTGCGGTTTGCCTGGCCAGACTGGCAGCGCGGTGCGGGGTGCGGTGCGGGTGCGGTTTGCCTGGCCAGACTGGCAGCGCGGTGCGGGGTGCGGTGCGGGTGCGGTTTGCCTGGCCAGACTGGCAGCGCGGTGCGGGGTGCGGTGCGGGTGCGGTTTGCCTGGCCAGACTGGCAGCGCGGTGCGGGGTGCGGTGCGGGTGCGGTTTGCCTGGCCAGACTGGCAGCGCGGTGCGGGGTGCGGTGCGGGTGCGGTTTGCCTGGCCAGACTGGCAGCGCGGTGCGGGGTGCGGTGCGGGTGCGGTTTGCCTGGCCAGACTGGCAGCGCGGTGTGGGGTGCGGTGCGGGTGCGGTTTGCCTGGCCAGACTGGCAGCGCGGTGCGGGGTGCGGTGCGGGTGCGGTTTGCCTGGCCAGACTGGCAGCGCGGTGCGGGGTGCGGTGCGGGTGCGGTTTGCCTGGCCAGACTGGCAGCGCGGTGCGGCGAGCGGCGCGGGATCGGAGATCCCCGCCCCTGCCTGCAGGGTTACCAACTTAGGGGTTTTCCCCCCAAATTTAGGGGTAAATAAGAGGGATGTGATTTTTTTAAGGGGGTTCTAATGTTAGACGGGTTTATTTTTATTTTTTTATTTATAATTGTAACCGTAGGCGCAGGCCTGTAGACGGGGAGCTATAGGCTAGCTCGCCGTCCGTCCGTCTTATGACGACAAGCCGTGTCGACGACGCGTTCGTGTTCTACGCGCGCCTTAAAGTGATGTCAGCAAGAGGGAAGGGCTCCAAGGCATGGGGCCAGAGGCAAGGGCTGATGCCTGCCAGGGCTGCGGGTTGTTCGAAAGAGTTACCACGGCCCTAGAACACAAACGGCAAAGAAGGAACATGGATGGGTTTTAGTCAGTAAGAGCCTGAGCGGGAGGGGTCATTTGAATTTTGACTTAGCTTGAGGGGTAAATATTTTTAGGAGTTGGTAACCCTGGCTCCTGCACTTGCCGCCCGCGCCCGGTAAATATTTTTAGGAGTTGGTAACCCTGGCTCCTGCACTTGCCGCCCGCGCCCTCACTGCGGCCACTTGTATGGACGAGCTATGGCTCGAGCGGCCCGCACCCTCGTGCCCACTATGGACACTCCAATGAAGTTCATATGTTTGAGCTCGTCGCACCGCGCCTGCACCGCACCCGCGTTTGCAGTCTGGCAGCACTTACACTTTGCCCGACCTGGGAATCGAACCCAGGAGGACCATTCATGTGTAAAATCGATTTGAATTTATCTGGTGGATAGTTTTATCAGTTTAAATGTCTATACTGATTGCTGATCTTATCTAGCGTATAATCTTGTCCTGTGGATAGTCATTCACCGTACAAATTATGGGTAACATGTTTGTCACTTTTTTGTGAGAGTTGTCGGCGTGTTTAAGTTACGAATAAAACAACAAGAAATATTGTAAGAAATATGTATTTTTATATTCGATGAATACTTACAAAGAGTAAAATTAATAATTTGAACTCGATATCTTAAAGGAGTTCGTAATATAAAGTATAAATTATATTCGATATGATACAGCACTTACGTATAATACAATATAAGGCACCGGAGTTAGTACATGAGTATATACCTTCAGTTCTATGTGGCACCTTGTTAGACATTGATTGGATTAAAAAATGCACGATTTTTGGCCAAAAACTGATCGAATTGAGCGAATAATAAATAATGTTTTATTGGCAATTTTGTTGAGAATTGCCCTCTGATTTTATTCTATGATTTCTTGCATTCATATTTATTTTATTAATATGTCTAAGATCCGTATATTTTGGCGTTATTGGTCGTTTTATAAATACTACATAGTATTAACTTTATTTCGAACAAAGGTCTTCTGCAGTTTGGTCCCATAAAATGGCTTTATATTTAATTTAACAAACACAATCTCAATAATAAACATCATAATGATGTTGCAGATTATTTTATAATAATATAATATTAAAATTATTAATATTTCCAATCATGTCCCATACCCAACATTATAGACTTATTCATCACTCTAAAAATAAAATATCAAGTCTTCAGGTGCCTAACTAAGCTAAGTTTTACATTAAAGATAGATGCCTCCTCTTATATAAACTATGCCAAAAAAACAACTACGAAAAAAATCCAAATTATTTAGCAATAATTACAAAATTAATCTTTTAAAAATTACCATTTAAATACAAGTCAAAATTGGATCATATAACAAAGAGGTCATCGATTAAAAGTAAGCTTTAAAATGTACAAATAAAATTAATAAACATTGGCTTTTTCGAGGAGCACTGAGGCGTCACACATGGCTTTAGCTGTTGAACGGACTAAGAACATCAGATGTAGCTGTTCGAACACATTTAATTGGACTCTTGTCCGTACGAGTCCGTGCAGCACCGTTGCTCTTTCGAGGTCCAACCATCTTTGCAGAGACAGTTCCCTTTCCTCCACAGGAACACCTTGGACCACATCCAAAGGTCCCCACAGCATGAACTCGAGCACAGATTTCGCCTGGTTCAAAGACACAGCTCGCTCCTCATGCAGTATTTCCTTCAGAAGGGGCGTTAGCTTCTCCCCTGGGAGGAAAATTTCGCTCGCTTTGATAGCACATTTACAGAGAGAATTGAGATGGCCCTCGTCTGTCGATTTGCTGTTTATTTCGTCGCTCAATCTGGAAAAATGAAAGGGCACTGGTTAGAATGTAACTTTAAATAAAGCTAATTAATGCTCATTAACACCGGAAGACGTTGCTGGAAGGCCTCCCACTACTAAGTGGACCGATGACCTGGTGAAGATTGCGGGGATCCGCTGGATGCGAGTCACACGGGACCGGTCAATGTGGCGACACTTGGGAGAGGCCTATTTCCAGCAAAAAAAAAGCGCACTGTTCAATTTTCAGCCCTGGTGTCAGTGGCGAGAATTAAAACTCCAACTAGGTACTTCTTTTTCGTGTGGTTAGTGCCTAACCTGGTGTCAGAGTTCTATGCCGCCCATGGGCCTCTGACTTCTGAGATGGTTAACACCTTCGTTGTCTATTTCGTCGTTGTTTTTTTCATTTTCACTCTAATGAGTTTATGTTGGCACCAACTTAAATGTTTAAAATGTATGTATACTACTGAATAAATAAATAAATAAATAATAATAATAAATAAATCGCAATAGAATAGGTACTAGGACTCTGTAAACGATATAGGCGAGACGACAAAAAAAAACTAATTAGTCCGTCAATTAAATTATCAAAAAATAATTGACCCGTGTTTTTTCTTTTGTTACGTAAACCAAAATTGACGAAGATATGACGCTTTTAAAATTCTCAATACGTCACGCCTAGGTATAATTTTTCCTAGTTCTGACGTCACGAGCCCCCACTCCCGAGTTTTGATGCGTTTTATCTTTGTCAATATTCATTGATTTACAAAAACAAAAAATACGTATCCATTAATTTCCAATACTCTAAATGACGGACTAAATAGATTTGCAATTTTTTGATACTGTCGTCACGCCTATTTTCTATGTTGCGTATTTCCATACTCGTTAAACTTGTCCCGTATTGTAAAACTAAAAGAAAATTTTAAATGAAATTTCATAAAGCTCTGAACTCACCCCTGTAATATGCAGAGTCTTCCATAAGAATTCGTTTTCGGCGCCCATAGAGAGTTCAACCTGTCATCAGGCGACGACGGCAGGTTTAGGGTGCTTCCATGAGACTGCAGGGGCTGTAACTCCTTCAGGGCAATGAAAGACGTCAGGGAATCCGAGACTTCCTCCACCCCTCGCGCTTGCAAGCACTTGAGGCCGTTTATCATTTGCAGCATCATGAAGATGGCCTCATGGATCTGTTCGGTCTGAACCAGTTGGTGTTCCTTAGTGGTCAGACCTTCGGAAGAGTGGAGGCTTTCGCCGTAGGAGCGGATGGTGTCCACCTGGGCATGGGCTAGCACTACTATTGTGGCTGAAATAGAAAGAAAAATTGTGGTTAGTTTCTGGTGCATTGTTTTTGGCAGTGATAATAGGCTGTACACTCTCGCCGAGACAGTCCGAGGCAGGGCAAGCGCGAGAGTGTAGATGGTAGCGCTCGCCCGCCTCGGCATGTCTCGGTGTTCCTCGCTAGCTCTCCGTCCCGAGTCGGTTTTTGCGCGCGAGTCAAAGGGTCTCGCGCCGCCTCGCGCGAACTGCGAGCGCGTCTCTGTACACTCTCGTTTCTTCCATGCGCTCGCGCCTCGGAACCGTGTGGACGTATTTTACACTCTTATTTAGCCGTACCTACAAGATGTCGTGGAGTTACGAGACGGGACTAAAATTCATAGAAGTGTACCAAATGGAAAAATATTTATATTTACATTTTTTGTCGTTACCAGGTTTTTTTTGACCTGATAGTCCGTAGACCGAGTAGGTTTTAAATTTCAATTTGAGACAGTTAATTTATTTTCAGCGGTACTTAGAAAATTGCCGAAATACAAAAGTTGTTGCTTTTGACCATACCAATAGTGTACATGGTCACTCGTCTCGCCCGAGGGCCTCGGGCGTCATAGCGAGAGCTCTCGAGCGAGAGTGTACAGCCGTCATAAAGTATTGGTATCAAGTTGTACCTAGTTTGATTGGAAGCCGACCCCAACGAAGTTGGGAAAAGGCTAGGCAGACCATGATATTGTGTTAGTAGCCAGTGTAAAGGTGATAGTGGCAACGAACAATATTCTATTGTGACTTGATTATTTTGAAGATATTTCAACTAGTTTCTGTCATTGACATAAAGTTTTAGTGTTGAACACTTTGCTATAATTTCTACGTAACTATTGTTGGATCTGTCCTTTGTGTCAGAATTTTAGTCTTCTTACTTTGAACTATTGAGACATGAAGACCGTAAATAGGTAATACTACCGTATCTACCTACTTAATATGGTTAAAATTAAACTAAATAAGGCCATAAGAAAAACCCAAGATTTCAACACAACTTTAGCCTCGGGGCCCGTCAATAATGGCCTCTCAAAATCTGGGTTACGAAAGGAATTCATGTCAAATAACTATTATGTGTGGTCGAACAACTTCGGATAGTAAACTAGTTTTAATAAACATTGGTTTCAATAAACTTATGTATTTAGATGAACTACATATTTACTTAATTCGTATCGGCCTCATTATCTTAGGTTACCATGGGCCCACGCAAAGTAAAGGTGCATATTTAATTAGATTACAAGTGGAAGAAAACCAAAGACGTGTGATAAAACTGAATAGGTGCCAGTGGTTTAAAAATATTGCGGCCATTCAAGTCCACAAATCTCCAAACGAATGTTTGGTAGTGTATTAATAACTTGGAAGTAGTTTGGTTGAATTAATCGATGCGATTGATATCTAATTGTCTTGATTTTTTCGCAAGAAAAAATACAAAAGTAGCTAAGATGGTAGCAGAGACCTCTTAACATAGTACTATATACAGTCTGTGCCCTGCATTACTCCCCTCTCATAATGAGGTAGACTCGAGTGGTTATGTACGGATAGGGCACTGACTGTCACAGAGAATGAATTAATAATAAACAATAATTACCTTGTACCAAATCCTCGCCTTCCTCCCCAAACTGCTGAAGAGGCACCAAGTCACAGAACTCCGTAATAGCATTCAAACTCAAGGTCTGTGGCTGCACGGACTGCTGGCACACCATCTGCGAAGCCATCTGCTCCTTGTACACCATCAGGGTGACATTCACAGGACCCTGGTTGGAGTTCCAGACTGCTGGGTAGAAGAACCGCTTCCCAGCTTTCACGGAGCTCTGCTTGGGCTGCTGGATTGCGAAGTCGTTCCACCTTAAGTTAGTGCAGGCCTTCAGACCTCGTAGAGATGGTTGCATTGTTGCACTTTGTTGAACCTGGAAACGTGGTAAGATTTGGATTTAAATGACTGATTTAAAAGTTGTTTGGAAAGCGAATTTCATTCGAGTGTCAAGAAAGACCCATCCGTCTGGCCTACTGTGTTGGGGTCGGCTTCAAGTCTAGCCGGATGCATCAGAATTCCAGAAGGAAAAAACAATATATTTTATCTATTAATTTTACATGCAATCGAATTGACTGTGAGTGTGTAATCTGTAGTTACTAAACATAACACTTAACCAAACAAGATTTTAGATCACGAATACCTTCAAGGATTTACTTCACTTCGACCATTCCATAAATTAAACCGTTTGTACTTAAATTGCGAACGAAATGCAAAACGATTTACCACTTTATGCAATCTCGGTACTAACTCTAAGGTAAGCAAAACAAATTACCTGTTCTAAAACTTGCGCGAGCGCTTCGTGATTCGCTATAACGACGGCTCCGTAATTGTCTTCTAGGTTTCGATGTACCACGCTCCGCCCTTTCCTTACTCGAAGTTTATTTGTTGTGTTTTTCGGAGTCATCTCATTCTGATAATCTTCGTTCCCAGGACTGTCCATGTTGTCGTTGGAACTGTAGAAACTGTATGGAGAATAGATTTCAGATTCTGTTTCGCTGCCGCAGTAAGGAAGAGATGATCTGTTGAATACTCCGTTGTTGTATTTCGGGTATTCACTGTTGCTTTCTTCGCTTTTTCTGGATTCGATTTGAGAGTTTGTTTCTCTAGGCTCTCTGGGTTTTATGGCTGAGTCGCATTCCGGGGAGCTTGATCTTGCGTGGTGGACGTATTCGTAATCGCTGTCACTATTTTTAGCTGAATCACAATTTTCTTCGTCATATTTTGCGGAGTTGTAGACGTCGTCGTAACTGTTTATGACAGGCTCGTTGGTGGCTTGCACCAGCTCCTGTGGTCCATCGTCTATTTCGTCTTTGTCGTCGTCAATCTGGTTCCTACGTTTAGGTAGCTCCAAACGTGCTTCTCTCTCGCGCATACTGGCCGTCCGTTCCGGTTTTCGCGGCGCTAGAGCAGATCTGATTTCTCCTACAAAATTGAATATTTTTGTTAGTAAAATGAAGTTAATTAAAATTATAATTTTTGTTTAGAAAGTGAAAATACGGTTATGGCTTTTGGAGCATTATGAATGGTTCCTTTTGTCATAAAACTTCTGAAGATTCAATAATTTATATCATTAAGACGTTTTCAGTACTTTCATTTCGTCATAGTAGAATATAAATTAAACATACGCCGCCATTCTCTTGGGAATGTTACCAGCTGACAGCGTTTTTAAGAGAGAAGAGTTTTTGGTTGCCCTTATATAGTTTGTTGTTAGTTTAGTTATTTTAATTGATTTAATCAATATAATGATATCTATATATATTATAATAATAAAGAAAGAAAACATTGGATAAATAAATATGAGCAGAGAAAAACGATCAAAACTTGCAATAATAATAATTAGTGTCAAAAATATAAAATATCTCTAGCCACTCACCTAGGTTAGCATAAATACTGTCACATTGTTTGGGTGAATTAGCCCACGCCTGCTGTTTCTGCTTCTTCTGCAAAGCAGCTGACTTCGGTGGCGGTGGTCGCGCAGGCTTCGGTACACTCGACACGGTCTTTTGTTCCTCACTCGACTGCCTTGGAGGAGGAGGTGGCTTATTCACTACCTTAGGAGTCTCCGGCTCCGTAACAGTACTTGACAAACTGTATATCGAAGACACGTCATCGTGACTCAATCGGCGCAGATTTCCCAAGATTTCACAGTTCGATTTCACGACTTCCACTCCATTCGACCCATTCATGTCTAAAGGGTGGATGATCACAAGGCGCGGCTTAGGTTTCGGGGTCAAATCGTATATCTCTTCTGTTTTGCTCGACATCTTTGTTACGGCTGGAACTGTAAGCTCCTTTTTGTCGAGGTCCTTTGATGAGCCTATCCGAAGTAGCTTCTTGATTGAGAATTTTAGCTTTCCTTTGCGTTTGTCATCCAAGAGTAAGTTGTCGTGGGACAGGGATATGTTCCTCCGTGGCGCTGGTTCGGGAGTTACGTCTACTTTCTTAATCTCAATTGGTTCTTCTGCAGATCGTGGTTTAATTGTTGTGGATCCAGTGGCCCTTTCCCTTTTCTCCAATTCCCTCACGATCGGTGCGTCTGACTTCAAGAACCCAGCCGAGTTTCTTTGGTAAATATTCGGATATTCCTCTATCGTGGGCGATGACGGCGGTGTTGGCGCTTTCCGTTTGCCGAGACTACTGAGCGACGTGTCACTGTCCTCTTTAGTCAATACCGGTTGGGCATAATAAATCGGTTCAGCTTTGTCCTCATGCACTTCTGTTATCTCATTATTTTTTTCTTCACTCATCGCTCCAATAATTTTCTCATCCTCATCTTTTTTTGGATGCATGTACATATTTAATTGCTGCTGGCTTGTTGTGATAACACTTTTTTTTGTTGTCTGTTTGATAACTGGCTTGACTGGTAGCTTGGGTTTTTCTGGTAAAGCCGGTTTGTGTACGGGCAATATGTCAGTTATCATTCCATGCAAGAAAGACGGTCGCGGGTCTAGAGTGGGGATAGGACTTTTTGGTAAGGCTGGTGCTTCCGATGCATCGTCCGGGTCGGCTCTACCGTCTGGCTCGCCCGCCAGTTCGCGACTGGCGTCTGCAGAAAATATATTATCGGGCTGTTTAGGTAGAATAGGAGGCATGTCAATGATCGGACTTTGGAATGTAGAATAGCCACTGTTAGCTTGCCCGTCTACTTTTCTAAGTTGCCCAATTGGAGACATTTTAATGTTTTTATCGCCTTCGCTGAATACTTTAATCTTAACGGTTTCCTCGCATTTATGAGTTTCCGAAAAGTGTCCACTGTCGTCATTGTCCGAGTCTGTCCGCCCACTGAAGCTCTCGTCGTCTGAGGCTAGCGAGTTATTAGCGGTTGAGTTCAAAGTGCTTACAGCTGAATCAACACTGCTGTTCTCAATATTGATCTTACAGAATTTAAACTCCGACCGGCCTAAGTTTACTTTTGGCCTTTCATGAGTTTTTTGTAATGGCGATTGTCTTACAATACCGTTCTTTTTTATTTCACACATTTCTTTCTTGTCTGGTTCATCTTGCATACTTTCTTTCATTTGTTCATCAACCACGGTGGGTTTGTTGCTATTTTTTTGAGACATATGGTTATCATTGCCATTAGACATTCGATTTTGTTCTAACGTTTCTGATATCTCTTCTAGCAACGACTTTTCTGTGCAAATAGGTCCACTGGTATTGTCTGCACTTATTATTGTTTCTGTTTCTTTATACGAAGATAGAATTATATTAGTTTTATAACTATTACACGTTTCTTCGACGGATGCTTCTGATACGTGTATTACGGCGGGTTTTCGGACATGTGACTTAGGATTAGGCTTATTCTCTGAGCCAAAAGGCGTGACAGAAACTAACAGAGTCTTCTTTTTGCCATCTGAGTCTGTCTGCACCTTGCCCAGTAACAGTGAGGTGTATGACTTGGCTGCTGTATCGGCTAACAAGTTAGCTTTGACTGTGTTGAAATCTGTGTTAGATTTTGTGATTTTATGGAGTTCTCTTTCCTCTTCTGTATCTGGGAACGGGTCATCTTCTTCCGTTTCCTCTGACATTTCGAATTCCTCTCCATCGGACCAATCGTCGCCTCCGAAGCCTATAACACTGCATACTTCTTCGGGAAATGTGACGTTTCGTTTATTTTTCTTCTTTGGATGTATTTTTAGTATGCTTGGCGGCGATTTCTTGAAGTAGGTGCTTCTGTTTTGGAAGGGAGTGGTGAGGTACTTGCCGCCGTCGGTCGCCCGCTCCTGTTTGACGTGTTCCTCGCGCGACTTGAAGCAATTGGAGCAGAAGTCCTTCTTCCACGCGTTCTGCACGAAATTGTGGCACACCGGTGACATCTTGTCTTTCGAGTATCGTCTGTTGATCACGTAACTGGCATTCTGGAAAGAGAGAAAATAGAATGTTAGTATTTTTCAAATGCAACATATTTTGAAAGATCCCAGGGCTTTTTTCTACAACTATGTCAATATTTACAGTGCTTTAGACTATATTTTGTTCTCGTAGCATAATCGTACATTTAAAGCCAGATATTGCGTATATCTTTTATTGTATGGATTTACCTCAACCAGAATCATTTTTGATTTTCCGTCCATAAAAAAAAATGCACGATTACAATCGTGTAAACTTTGCACAAATTAGAATCTGCAGTACACCTTATTACAAACATAAATCAGGTAAAGTATGAGAAGTAATAGTAATAGCATGCGAAAGATCACAGGTGTTACGGAAGTTTCCCATTCAAATGTCATACAATGAGAAGAAAAAGTAATGATTGCTTTGTGTTAAACACAATCTCTGTAACAGACAGACTCCGATAGAAATATTTATGCCGTTGTTGATCTAACGGGAGTTAGTTTATAATAAAGTGCTAATTTTAGTACTAACGATCTGCCTACACGTTTTTCTGTAATAGGACATTCACGATTGCGGCCCAAAAGTGCCGTTGGTTGATTCTTGCACGATTCGTGGAACCGTATTTTTTTACTTAGGTATCTAAAATTAGTTTTCTTTATGTTAGATTGATTTTTAATCCTCTGTTGTCTGTTGTTGTAATTGTGCAATACTAGAGTAATCCAATAAGCAATAAAAAGTCTTCGTCTTCACGGTTTACGGAAAAAACCTACTCAACTCAATTCGCAGCTTGACCCGCATTTAGAAGGCGGATTTAACCTGATTACAAAGAAGTATTTTACTAAACAAACAAAGAAGGAAATACCACCATCTACAACAGTTACATATCCATCTAGTTTTTACATAATAATCATGGTGCGTGCTCTAACTAATTGATTGATCTTACGTAAACACTCGATTTCTTCGGGAATCGAATAATAATCGTTACCTGTTAGAACTCGATTAGCGATTCTTAACGAGTCACGTTCGGTTATCGAATTGGAATACGAGAAGTGGAATAAATCCCTAGTGGACGTTTTGGGGAATGGTGCAAGTTGAGAGAGAATGGAGTATTTTACAAAGTTACCTATAATACGAAAGGTCATTCGTTTTTTTCAAGATGTCTTTTCTTTTTGATCGTTTATTTAGTTATTGACATTTCATTAGTAGATTCTGATAAAACAAAAAAGGCTTGTATTTTACCCTAACGTAAGTTGCAATATTGTTTAAAAAAGAATATTGCAACTAGTTATATATATATAATATTGCAATATAGTTTGTAAAATTAAACAATCTAGGTCCTAGATTGTTTAATTTTACAAACTATATAGATTATTTACATTTTACTTTTTAATTTGACGATCAAAGCGTTTTTACTTTTAACCTAGATTAACAACAAACACGTTCTTAGTTTTTGTAAATGAGTAAGCATTTGTGTAATTACGTAAAATTTTGCATAGAAGAGGCTGATAAATTCTAAAATATAATCATTTTCGAAAAAAAATATCTCACTGGTTAAGCCGACTGATTGATGAGGACTCTGTCCCCTTTACATAAGATAAGTATGGTTAATAAGGTAATTTTTATACGGTGTCTTAGGTTATACGTTTATGTAAACACCCCTTAGATAATATTGTATCCAATCGGGGTTAATACGGAAGTGGACATTATGACATAACATGACTTTTATAATTCGTACCGTTTTAAAATTCAATTTGGTAAAATAACAAAAAAATATGTTTAATTATGAGCATCACTTTCTCTCTTGAGGCCAATCAGTATTGAATTTATTTACGTATTATTAAAATGTTTTTGTTTTGTTTTCTTAATCGCTATTGACTTTCTAAAGTACCTTTATATGGTTTAATTGAAGTATCTTCGTTTGTTTTCCGGATATTTTTAAACATTCCCTCGATCACTACGTAACTTTGTTTTTTTCGTGGTCTTTTGTAAGAATCTGCTTTGTTTAAATAAATCAACGGAACGTGCGTAAAGGAGGTCTCTACCAATTACTCAATCTATTATAACAAGACTTAACAAGACTTACTAGTCTTGGTCTTAAATAAAATAAAATAATTATTATGTAAATTACTCACAGAAATAGTAAAAAACAATAATTATGTAAACATTCGATCATTAGATATTCAAAAGATCTCATGAATTTAGAATTCTAACAGGTGCACTATTGACGTGATTTAAAAATGAATTATGTAAGTAACTCGATTAATAATTAAAATACAAAAAAAAGGAACTGCCTAGAAAAACACTGTGAGGAATCATAAGCAAGACTTCCGGACCAGAATGCAGTAAGCAAGCGTGGAATGCTTCATTCGTCTTCTGTAAAATCCTTTGCCCTGGCAGCAGGGAAATTATTATTTTACGGCTAACGCGAACAAAATCTAACTTCACTTATTACATTACCAATTTATCATTCAAGTAACCCATTACATTCGCCGCTTTCGCTCACAACTTGAGTAAGTAATATGCGTAACAGTGGCAGGTATGTGCTTTCTCTGCAAACACCGAGTATGGATGTCGCCATACTGTGCTGATCAAATATTCATACATTGACGCGATTGAAGAAGTGGAAACTGTCTATGTACATTGTAATGTGTACTGTTTAATATAGGTAATGTAGATTTTAGTGATGGAGAGAGCGGATAATGTTGACATCGAATTTAAATTGTGGATTATCGTTGAATTTTTCATGTCCGATGTTATTAGAAGTCCGAAGTAAGAAATGATGAACCTTCAAAAGAATTTGATTCTCTGTTAACTTGGTTGTTGTGTCAAACACAGATTTAACATAAGTACTTAATGCAAGTGCAAGTAATTATGACACGTCATCTGACTTCTACGCTTTGGAATGACGTATAATGAATGATAAGCGTTATTTTTCAGACTAATCGACAGATTTAAAAGGATCTACTCTATGGTATAGTTGAAATAAATGTATTGAGAGTTACCTTGCATTACAGCAATCTATCAGATGGTTTAAACCCAGTAGCCGACAATCGCGAGTTTTTAGGTTGATGCGATTACTGAAACATGATTAGGTGCCAAAGAACTTCACAGAAGTGAGAAATTTTCAATGCCATTTGTCTACAAGTTCAATTGCTTACGTGTCGTGTTTATTACTCCTTAAATATTAACTAAATAGCGTGACAATATGCACATTCATGTTGGAAACGATCAAATAAAAGACATTGGCGTTTGACGGCTAAATCAATCATGCAATAAAATCAATATGGATTCGATCAAAGCTGTCAGCTCATCGAATTTGATCGCTCTACGTAGGTACAAGGCTGGGTGATGGTACTTTTTATTAACGCTTATGGATGGTGAGATGAATCATGAGAAAATAATCTATTATAGTTTTATTGAAGCCATTTCTTGACTTAGTCCGCCAAACTTGTGATAACTCGGCAAATATGCATGATTGTATTGTATTGTATAACGGGCTGGTGTCCGCAACTCCACGTCAAAGCGCGTATTTTGCGTATGGACTATAATCTTCGAATTTTTGGTTCTAGGACATGCCGGTTTCCTCACGATGTTTTCCTTCACCGTTTTGAGAGCAGTGGTGATGAAATAAATTACAAAAAGTAATGTCGCCTGCCTGGGTTTGAACCCACGACTTACTGTTCGTAAGTCGGGGCCGCCACCACTGGGCCACCGCAGCTCTCAAAAAAAAAAAAAATATATATATGCATGATATAGGTAAGTATAATTAATAGCTTAAAGCAAACACGAATAATCTAGTTTTCTGCCAGTGAAATAATTTTGAGAATTGGATCTGTCGTTCCGGAGATTACCCCTACATAGAAACTTACAAACAAAGTAGAAGTCGCGGGCGAAGTGCTAGTACTATCGAGGACACTCCCGCCTGATCACCACTAAGCTAATTTTGCACTTACAACATAGAAACGCACTCTAGCCCCGCCCCGTTGACTTTGTAAAGAAATAATTAATGAAAGGAGACTGATGGGTGGGAGAACGAGAGTTGTTATTTTGCGCGCCAAAGTTGACGCTTTCCTAATAGGCCTAAACTTTAAGGGGGCGTGGCGTGGCGCCTCCGCACTATTTAAGCGAAAAAAAATTTAACTGATCAGGCGGAAAAGACCACGACTGTGCTTTAAAAAATGATTGGTGCCAAGTATTATTAGTACTAGTAAGTAGTGTAGTACCAGTAGTTACCACGTTATTTAAATGAAATGAAGTTACATTTTGCAGTTGTTGTACCTAAGTACATGCCATGCTCTGACGCACGTATGCACCTTATTAGGATTATTTACAAAGCGTACAACAACGTGCCTTTGAGATTTAAAACTTAGCGTTACTAAGGCTGCATCGTCGGCGCGGGCTGTAAACGCTGCATGTGAAGTGTGACGCAGTAGTTCTATGGAAAATCTGAGTCACTGACAACAATGAACTACTTTAATTTGCAAGTTTTTGAATAAAAAAAGAATCGTTAAAAACGAAACACTTTGTAGTTATGCGTGGTCGTATATAAAGAAAATAGGTACGTGTAGGATTGAGAACCTCCCCATACAGAGAAGATGTGGATATCGGAGAGCGTACGCGAGGACGCGGGTCGCGCGCTACTTACGAGTAGGTATGTGTGATGTCGTCCATTTAAGGCGACTACAGGAGCTAAATTAGCAACCCTATTTGTGCTGGTTCAAACTGCGTTTGAAATCCCGTTAGAATAAAGTTCTAATCAGCTTGCACTACAAAGTGGTTGTTACATCAGTCACTGCGGGACGAATATTGCGAATTTAGTGTTTTTTTTCGATTTACAGAAAATCTATTGATTGTACAAAAAAAATAAAACACTATGCTAATATGTTGCCTGTAGAATATCAGAATAATCGCATGTATTTTAGAATGGTTTTTAGTCGTTAAAATTATTTTTTTGAGATAAGTTCGTGATTTTTTTTCATCGAGTAAAATTTGTTGTAATATGTTTTCAAAACACTATCGTACGTGCAGGGCACGCCACAATAGTGGCGATAAGTCCCCTCTTTGAGGAGTGGCTAGAGAGGCGCCACGGCGTCCTCACCTTCCGCCTGACGCAGGTCCTCACCGGACATGGCTGTTTCGGGAGGTTCCTGCACCGAATCGGGCGGGAGGAAACGCCCGGGTGCTTCCATTGTGAGGATCGACCGGATGACACGGTGGAGCACACTGTGGAGGTGTGCCCCGCTTGGGCGGAGCACCGCCGTGTCCTCGAAGCGGCGATCGGCGGCGGCGACCTCTCGCGTCCGGCCCTGGTTCAATCCATGGTCCGGAGTGAGACGGAATGGGACGCCGCCGCCTCCTTCTGCGAAGCAGTAATGCTAGAGAAGGAGGTGGCGGAACGTGAGAGGGAGAGACCCTCACGTCCCGGCCGCCGCGGGAGACGCCCCGGGCGTCGGGGACCACGTGGTGGCGCCCGGCCACCGTAGGCGTGGGCCTGTGGACGGAGAGCTATGGGCTAGCTCGCCGTCCGTGCATCTCATGACGACAGGCCGTATCGACGGCGCGTTCGTGTTCCACGCCTCAAAGAGAGTCAGCAAAAAGGAAGGGATCCCTTCCTTCAAGGACCGATGCCTGCTGGGGTTGCGGGACTGTTCAAAAAAGATACCGTGACCCCGGAACACAAAGGGCGATGAAGCAACATGGATGAGTTTTAGTCAGTAAAAGTCTGACACTCCCTCCTGCTCCGCCCAGAGCGGGAGGAGTCATATGATGATTTCCCAACCAAAAAAAAAAGGGTAATTATGTGAGTCGCATAAATTCGGTTTCATACATAGTTGGGCGCATTTACGTCGTCACGTGACACAAACCAGACTTTCATATGAAAATATGGCGTAAATTATGCAATTCATATATCATAATTACGTTCGTTTGGTCTCACGCTATATGGACGACACCTTACCTTACACTCACGGATCGCCGTACTCTTGACCCGGCACACGCCCGGACACTGTGTGATCACGCTTTACTCTACCTATAACATGGTTTCTAAATAATTGCAGTGCACGTAAGAATAGTAACAGCCTATCAATATTTATGTGCGAACCTGATGCTGGTACATTACGTGCTCATGGCCCTGATGTAACGACTAGATACGCCGACTTCTGCGCTTACCACCGCAGCAAACAGAGCGTGAAGATAGCTGGAGTGATTTTTACATAATATTAACATGGTTTTGGTTGTGTTTACGATTTTGGAAAAAGCATTTCGATTTATAAATCGATATATTTTAGTTTTCGGTTGAGGTCACAAACGACTATATTTGTTCGTATCTAGAAAACCAGCCAAGTGCGAGTTGGACTCACGAACCAAGGCTTCCGTACAAACTTAATAATGTTTGCCGGTTTTTTTTTGTTAATAAACTACATATTTTTTGTTTTTAGATCTTTTCCTTTACATGCGCTGTAAGAAATTGCTTCTTGCCAATTTTCTTGATTCTAGATCAATAGGAAGTACCCTATAGGTGCTGCTTCCCTTGTGAAAGAGCAGACTGTCCAGAAACCCATAATTATTGGTTATATGGGCAAGCCAAGATTTAGGCTTGTATGAAAGTACTGCCACTAAACTGCTGCCAGACTAACATACGTAAGTCGCTCTTGGAGGTTCTTTAAATACACCTTAAGCTTACATTCCAACTAGTAATGGTACATCGCATGCTGATTTGATCGAAAAGTAACCAAGACTGGCTAATGGCAAAATAAATAAACCTATATCTCACGTATTTTCTTATAAAAGAGGTGCTAATAAACTTATATCTGTGATCGTACGCAGTATCAATCGAGCTCATCATTAAACAATACTTCATTATGTATGTAAGTGGGCGTTACTACACTATAAAAAGTTAATGCAAAAGTTCTACATGAAATGAGGTTTGCTGACGTTAAAGCAATGCAATGAGGTCTGAGTCGAAAAAAAAATTGTAAAATTTAAATCGTGCAAAATAATGCTACTGGCAGAAGAACTGGATGATATTCAAACGATTTTTTTTAAATTTATAGGCTCATCAGCCAGCCTATCTATTCCAATTATTATAAAGAGGTAAAAGTTTGTAAGTTTGTATGTAGGGGGTAATCTCCGGAACTAATGTTCCAATTTTAAATTTTCTTTCACTGGCAGAAGCTACATAATTCGTGAGTGCTATTGGCTAGAAATTATATTCATATCGTGCATATTAGCCGTGCTGTGCTCACGACTGCCAAGCTCAAGTGGAACTGGGCTGGCCACATCTGTCGCATGCCGGAGGAGCTATGGGCTAAAATTACCACACAATGGTGTCGATTCTGTTGTGCACAAACTAAACTTAATTTAGGCTATTGCTATCTTTTACTAAAAGGCAGTGCGAGAAAAGGACGGCTATAGCTATGAACTAAGTTAGAGATGTCAAACTGGTTTACGCCTTGCGCTTCACCGTGTTTTTAGTCGACATGTTTTTACGTGCTCCCTTCATTTGTATAGAATTAATAGTTCCAACTAAATTTGACAGCTCTAAATTACGTCAGTCTCTTTTTCGTTTTATTAGAGAGAAAAAGATAGCAATAGCCTAAATTAAGTTTAGTTTGTGCACAACAGAATCGACACCATTGGGTCCCAAACAGCAGTAAACGGCAACGCGCCAGGCCCAGAAGGAGATGGCGGGACGAACTCGACTCCTTCCACAAGGATTGGCGAATAACTGCAGTGGAAAGAGGGAAGGGAGGCGTTTGCCCTGCAGTGAGACACAAATGGCTAATAATAATATTAGCCAAGCTATCACAATTTTTGCGGTCAGTCGCGGGCGAAGTGCTATAAGTATGAAATAAGAAGACATGCTTCGTCGACGCTTAATAAAGTGGGATACGAAGGTAAAATGTTGAAGAGATAAATGAAACCCCTGATAAATTAAATAGTTAAATATATAATAAACAGTTTAAATAGTTAACCCTAAAATTAAAT
Organism: Xestia sexstrigata; assembly: GCA_941918905.2. Lineage (NCBI taxonomy): Eukaryota > Metazoa > Arthropoda > Insecta > Lepidoptera > Noctuidae > Xestia > Xestia sexstrigata. The sequence goes on along the minus strand of OW799210.2, from coordinate 19,214,932 downwards.
ACATTTATTGGTTAAAGAGCAGACGATTGATTATGATAATATGTATTCGAATTTTTTGTACTTCTGGAACATTCTTTATTAGGTAGTAAGTGCTACTATGTCTTGTCCGTCGAGGTCACCGACTGCGTCCTTCAACACAGCCTGAAAGTGGTAGGTACATTATTGTTTGTTTTTGTTACTGCTCTACTTTGTAATGTTTGTTTTATTGGATGGTTATTATTATGTATTGTTTAATAGATTGTTTAGGTCAGGGCTAGTGCTATTATCTATTCTGTGGTCAGGGTGAACCTTCTGTTTGGAAAAGAAAACGACAGTGACGTAGGTATATGGAATTTTACTTTACGTGGAGCTGAACATCTTTGAAAACTAGGTTCCATTTGGAAACTCGTAGATAATTATTATTCTTTACCCTTTTGGGGGAAATTTTGTATTTTAGGGGATGAACATTTTTTTTTTCATTTCAGTTATCAAGCTAAGGATTATCTAATCCTGTACGGGCAGCAGCTCCGCACACTGAGATGTTGTATGTAGATGGACGAATCACACGGGATGTGTACAGGGAATAAAATCACTGTTTTGTGTCCGTAAATGATTGACTGTTTATTATGTAAAACATTAAAATATATAATACATAAAGTAGGTGACTTGTGGCGGGCGTAATAGCCTAGTCAGCGAATGTACATATATCGGTGAATTTAGCAACTGCTAGTTCAGGTAAAAACTAAAACAATGAATATCATGTGGCGATGCTCGTACAAATCCCTTAGGTAAGTTACTCTCATTCATAATAGAACACTATTATATTGTGATTAGCAAGTTTTCTCATCATGTTTTTAAAATTGTTAACGTGGTTTTATTCTGATCTTAAGATTAAAATAAGTATCTTCACTCAAGAAGATTGCTCTGATTCTGGAATGTTGACATTATAAAAGTATGGCCGAAGCACGTGATTATTTTTAAACGTTTTATCTTTGCGATCTAGTTTACCTTTTATTTTTATCTTATAACATAAAGTAAACGTAGTGCGAATATATTGCCATTCTTTAGGTGTTGTGTTGAAAAGATAATTTCAGTTCCCTTGGCCCGATATTTCTTAAGTATATTTGAACAGTGATGAATTGTTTTATAATAAATGATAAATGTATAGTTATTAGTGATGTTAATTATGTTTAATTACGAGGCAATAAGATTTTATAACATAAAAATTGGTATAAGTGTCTTTAATTGGTGTAGTTATTTCAATTAATGAACGTTTATGAAAAGGATATCTCTGCAATTGTTATTTTAAACTAGTGACTTAGTGATCTAAGTTCCGTTCAAAGCATTTTCATGAGGATTTTCAATTTATATCTCGGCAATTTATCCACAGATAGTAGAAAAAAGGTGGCTTTCGTCGTTCAGTATTGATGAGCTTTTAATATTTGCTGTTTACATATTTCTTCTTAATTACCGTCTTATTCTACGAAAAGGGCCTAGAAAAAGTGACATTTATTAGCGACAGTGATGCCACAGGATGACGGAAAAATCCAAAATGTATTGGCTTAAGCTATCGAAAAGTATCCTGTTGGATGTATCCAAATGACTTAAGCTATCGAAAAGTATCCTGTCGAATACGATACCCGTTGAAAGTTATTGTCACTTGTCTAGTTTCAAAATATAGTAAGTACATTCTTAAAAAAATTGTCACCTATGATTTGAAATGCATCAAAATCAGTATTACCAAGAATCCAGGCCAGAATACTTGGTAACCGGTTTAAGTCGAGGTGAAAATTGCACGTAGCACCTTTGCAAACATAGCTAGCTATATTGTTATATGGCTGGCCTAGATACATGAATGCAGGTGTTTTCAGCGTGACAATGTTTCAGGGTTTCGGATGCCGTGAAAATATTAATAAGTTTATCTTTTGTTTCAGTAAGTGGGTGTCTGTTTGGGGTGTTCGTTGTGTTCATTTTCTTCTTCTTCTTCTTTTAAACCAATTTCTGAATGCCTCGTTGGCCGAGTGGTAGGATGGTGAATGCTGAGAGGCGTGACGTTATGTTTGTATAATGTACACAATTTCATCAACTGCGTTTGCTAACGAATGCTTTCCTCAAAAGAATTTTTATAAATGTGGTTTTTCCTTCTCAGTATGCATTGGGTCATAATTAGGTACCTGAAGACATACTGCCAACAATTCCAAATTGGTCTCAGTAAGATAATTCACGCTCTAAGCAAATATAGACTTTACGCCGGTCTATATTGGGAGCTGACCACAATACACTGTAACTAATTATCGGGCCACAATGAACTGTAAATAGCCTGATGTCTAAAGCTAATTATGGCTAGTCTACTAACTTTAGTGTATACTGTTTTGGAACTTATGGCTCATAAGCGGCGGTCTTTGAGCCCGGTACGGAAGTTTGTTGGCGTTGATGGATATTCTTGTGTTTTCTAATATTAGTTGAGTTGCCCTTAATTTAAGAAAGAAATGGTTAGATGATTGTGTAAGTGTTGTGTTTGTAATTATGGTCTTTGCTATGAGTATTACATAATTTATCTTTATGTAGCAAGTGGTGGATTTAGTTACTTGTTATATGACAGCTCTAGTCCAATTTATTTGGTTTTTATTAAGTCGTTATAATGAGCAAATATGCAGATAGGACATGTACCACCACTGCCAACCAAAAAAAAGACATTTGACAGAATCTAATCTAATGTTTACTTTAGCGAAGTACGTCTCGTGAAACCAAAACAGCGGAAGTTTAGGCAAGCAAGACAAATTGATGAAATGAAGAATGATGAAGTAAAGTCATATACTATAGCATATTAATTTGTCCCAGGAACTCTATAACACTGCCTGCCTCGTTACATGAGGTCTTGGTTTTTCAATCAGGATTTTTTCGCAGTAACAGTCGCGGAGTCTGGATTTGTCCCCCTATATTACATGGGACTTAAGCTAAATGTGGGTGTACTATTAAGTCCAACTCTGCCCTACCCTTCGGGAATTACAGGCGTGATGTTATGAACTCTTTAACAATTAATCCTTCAACTAAACGAGGACATAAAACATTCCATGCCACAAGAGAAAACCACAATGATTCACCAACGATTAAGAAGTAGCCAGTTTCTCAACCGACATCCAATCCTGTCCTGTCCTACTAAACCGTGTTTACGTATGCCAAACATTTCTCTCGTCCGTGTCTTCGTGTCACCTTGAGGTCCTGAATACCGGTCGAACTCAACAATACCTTAAATGGTCTGTATTAATGTGCTGATGATCTCACCTAGGTTATGTCATGATTGGCCGATTGTATTGAAACAATACGATTTGTAAATAATTATTAAGTGTTGAGAAAATTGGAATACAAAATAGAGATTGTTTTGGTTACTTTTGATTGATTTACTTTTAATCTACTTACATCTACCGTTACTGGATAACCCAATGCGATAAACTCAATTGTTACTAATAACTGATATCTAAGTATAGAACTAATACCAAACAAAGCATTCCTTGTGAATTTGTTGGCCTAAAGAAGGCTCAGATTGTCATTTGAAAAACACCACGCGTAATAGTTGGCTAGCAGATTTTATCAAAAAGCGTACCTAGTGAGCGGATTTAAACAGGTTCTTTAAATTTTATTCAGTGGTAAATGTCATTGGATTTCCGCAATTAACAAAATTACTGGGATGGGACCAAATTACTAAAAATTATTAATTCCAATACCACCATTACCATTTCATGTTTCTGACGTAACTTGGGAAATAACCAATGTCCTACAGCTGTAGAACCAGAGGGCCTATACAAAAGTGACATTCTATCAGCGATAAGTCGATGATGGATCGTTGACTTAAGCTCCCGAAAAGCTTGTCTCAAGCGTCGTAGAGCCGACGTAGAGCTTCGACAGTTAACAAATTATTGCACAAATTCATTAATGACTGCCCTGAAGTGTAATTGTGGTGCTGTTCTACAAACAATTGGGCATTTAATATCGTGTCCTGCGTGTCTCAGACGTTTGTTCATTACAGGAACTGATGGTCGCTACCGAAATTGTCAAATTAGTGTCAATTTAGATTGCCATTGACACGCTAAGAAGAAGATTTCACAAATACTATTGACGTAAATTGTATAACGTACTTAACTGTCTTTCCTGGTGACTTTATTCGTCACTAAAGAACTCCGTGTTACAAAACTCACTAAATAATGTGTGTACCAAATTATACCTATGCAAATGCAACCAAAACGTTAAATACCAAATTGATTTCGAAAATGATTGTCAAATAATTAGGACTAGGTTCACAGTTCACACTACCTTATTTGGTATGTATAAATTAGGATTAACTAATACTTGATTTACATTATCCTCTGTGACGTCATTGAAATGAATAATTGAGGCAAGTATGTAATGGTTTTCCTAATTTAAATATACCTATATATAAAGAGTGTAAAACACCTCTTAACGAAGCCGAAAGGCACTTGTTCTCCTCGTTATTGCGATCATTTTTTTGTTCTACACCATACCTGGGAACCTTCTAGTTACGGAGATATTAGGGGTCAAAGTTCCAACTTTTTGACAAGTTTTTTTTTAAATACAAGTTTTTAATGTAAGATTTTTACTTTAAACACCTCCACGACCCCCGTACTATTCAATCCATCCATCAGCACAATGTTTTGAGTGCGTTACATTGAGTTCTACCACAAAACATGATTTTTATCCCCAAAAAAAAAAGTCGTTTCCCAGCAATAATTTTTGCGTAAAGTTACTTAGTTTGATGTACAGAATGCTTGGTTGACAGTTTCGTGATGAGGTCTTTTACACCCTGTATTTCAGTAACGATTTTTGTGGTATTTGTTGTTACATTTCTGTTCTGAGTCGATATTTGACGTAAATATTGCGTAGGTATATTCGAAAAACATCATTGGCTCCTTGTAGTTTTACCGTAAAAGGAATGATATACATAGTGATTTTAGTTGAAGGTTGAAGGGCTTCCAAATTTTTGTGACATGCACCCCATGTCACAAAAATTTGGAAGCCACTACTAAAGTAGTTTTACTTAGGTAGTCGATTAGTAGCCCACCTTATTCCTAGATGATATGATATACTAATAAACATAGCGTGAGCTTTACTTACTGATAATTTGGTGGTTGTATTCCAATTCTAACTTTTGTTACTAGTGAACACCACATTTATAATAGGTTTCAGCAGATTTATCTACTTGAAAAACCGAGGTTTTCAAAAACCGTTTGCTAAACTGGGTCCGCTAATATCAACAGATCAGGATGTTTAGATTATATCTTCAACATATAATTATTGAGTCGTATTGTCGATGGAAGATTAATGTTGTTTCTACTGGAAGTGAAAGCAGTAGCAAAGAATTAAGCATCGATTACAATCTAAATATCGATTAGAATCGATCCCAGACATAAATAAATTTAAGTTTCTTGACAGCTTAAACACTGTAATTTTGAATAGGTTCATGTGATTTTCGACTTCACGGTTTAATTTATTATTTATTAGCAGGTTAATTTTGATTCTAACTCTTAGTTAGTAGAAAGGGCGATTAGTGTCGGGTAGACGTGACATACAAAATTGAAGATTGTTTGCAATTTTTAGGGTTCCGTACCTCAAAATGGAACCCTTATAAGATCACTTTCTTGTCCGTCTGTCCGTCTGTCTGTACGTCTGTCAACACCGATTTTCTCAGGAACGGGTGGACCTTGCAAGTTGAAATTTATATAATATGCTGAAGTCTATAGTCTCTATTAGGTGTACCTATAAAAATCAAGGTCCTGAGCACACATTAAAAAGATATGGGCAAATTTTAGATTTTCGCGAAAACTTACCTTAATTTTTAATTTTTTAATTTTTTTATTTTTTGGACTTTTTCCTTTACTTCTACTGTAAGACTACTGTGGTAAGACCTTGCTTTGAATGAGAATGGGCTATAATCCACCACGCGGGCCCAGTGCGGATTGGTAGATGTCACATGTTTTCGATTTTTTTAGTTCTAGGACATGCCGGTGTCCTCACGATGTTTGAATTCACCGTTTTGAGAGCAAAATAGAGATATTTATTTCAATTATCATTGAGTAATTTGTTAGTTATTGACCAAATAAACTTGACAAATGCATTTTTACCGCTCTGAAAGACACTTCTTTTACAAACCTAATTCTTGTTTATTTCCTTCTCTAAAAACACGTGTCGACATCGTTAACGTTTTTTTAATGTGAAAGGCTCTTTCCACGAACCATAATTGCTTGCAAGCCGCGGGCCGCGGTTGTAAGTTCCCACCGAGCCAAGCTTTAATAGAAGCAGAGGTATTAAGCGAGCTATTAAACTATTTTAGAGGAATTTTAATCTACTTATGCGGCTGTATGTTGGTGATTAGTTTAAAAGTAGTTCGTTTTATGAAATATGTTGTTGCTTTTGGTTGTCTCTCCAATTGTTGCGTTGATTTTGTAGTGTTTAGGATATTGAGATTTCATTTTTATACATGACTCATACTAAGTATCTTTATGGGGATTATAGGAGCAGTGACTGACGTAACAACCACTTTGTAGTGCAAGCTGATTAGAACTTTATTCTAACAGCATTTCAAACGAAGTTTGAACCACCACAAATAGAGTTGCTAATTTAGCCACTAAGACCTGGATATTTACCATGTCTACAATTTCTTTTGACTCCATAGGGATAAACCATGAACCCACGGATGTTAGTGACCATGTCAGTTTAAAAACTTATATACCTAGGTAATATGGCTAGCCCGCACCGAATACTGAAACGCCATTCAAAATGTAAGGGCTGCTAAACATTTGAGCAGCTCCTAAGCTTTAAATTTCGTACGTCACTTTTGAGTATCTGTTAAATATAAGTGCTACTTAAATTTTGAGTGACGTTTCAGTATTCGGCCAAGTATACTGTTACGTTGCTAGTCGTCATCGTCTTCATGGCCATGTCCCATGTTATTTCAAATCGGCGCAAATATAAAACTCGATCTCTTTTTCCTTCATTCTTCTTTGTCGTTTCCATCAATAATAGGGAATATGCATAAATTTTCTTTTTTTATTTCGATACGGAATGTCAAAGTACTAAAAAAGTAATGTCAAAACGCGTAAACAAGACATACATCGGCCAAACAACACAAAAGTTATAACCATTTAAACTTTTGTTTCTATCTCTTTCTAGATAAACGGAATTTAGTATGGATTTTGTACGTCGATGCAGCGAATGACGTCATTCGCTGTATCGGATCTCTCTGTCTAATCAGCAGTTTCAAATGCTTATGAATTAGTATTTTTTATAGATTAAAAAAATATTTTCATTTTGCTATTTCTGATGTTAATACGCTTTGTTTAGTGATTAAAAAAAATCATGCATATACCCTATTCTCTCCTTTTACTTTAGGTAATAATAACCATTCATCACACAATCCATACATCTGTTCTTTGGACTTCCTCTCTCCTCTCCATCTTTTCGTCTCTCATTGTCTATATCTTTCACAAGTAAAATTTTTTCTATAACTAAACTTTTGTTACTTTTGATGTTTTTTTTATTGAAGATTCTGGTCTCAAGTGTCAACGACAGATTGATTTATCTTTACAGTTCAAGTATTACTTGTTATAACATATCTTGATCTGGTTACAGTTTCTTAAAAGTAAAAGTTTCCAGCTACAAAGAAATATAGTCTACTAGAAGCGTCGACACCATATAGAAAACTCAACCCGTCGTTTTGTGTTGAAAAGAAAAACCCAGACGTTTGACAGGTTAGAAAACTAAGTTGCTTTGCTATGATATTTTCACTTCCAACTTTCTAGCTTTACGACTTAAAAGTACTAATAGAAAATATTAGCATTAAGTATGTGCTCATACTGTGACAACTTGGTAAGTGACTAGGGTTCACAGAACCTTTCAAACTTTAACTTAGCATCAAGCACCAAGAAATTTCTGTATTTTTTTTTGAGATTTACTTTTATTTTTCAGACTCATCATCTGCCTAGCCTTTTCCCAACTATGTTGGGGTCGGCTTCCAGTCTAACCGAATTCAGCTGAAGCAAGCAGCTCTTTTACATGGAGCGACTGCCTATCTGACCTCCACAACCCAGTTAGTACTCGGTAATACGATACCCCTTGGTAAGACTGGTTGTCAGACTTTTTGGGCCGCTGACTACCTGTAACAACTGTCAAAGATCTTTAATTGACAGCGGGGATCAACTGCTTAACGTGCTTTCCGAGGCACGAAGGAAACTCGGTATGGTGGTCACCCATCCACAGACCAACCTAGGCAAGCACGGCTTAACCTAAAGATCGACCCGAGCGTCTGTTATTATTTAGCCACGATCTCCTCAGTTTTTTATTTTGTTCTTCAGACTACTGGTACGAAAATATTTTGCTCTTTACTTAGTCTTAGTTGATGGATGACTCAAAGTGAATAAGTGAAATGACCAATAGCAGAGAGAATTAGTAATTAAAACATTAGTTACGATGTTAAACCATTGTCTAGACAAATAATCCAATAAGAAGGTAAGAAAGTAATTATTGGGTCGCCTACCTACCTTAATTCAAACTTAAGAGATTGTTTTGGTCCAATTATGGCGGTTCCTACCATAACAAATAAAGTTTAAACAAAACAGAAATGAGTCATCAATACAATCGCGTGCAAAATCGTGAATTGCCTTAAAATCCATTATTTATTTACCCATTTCCTCATTAACTAACCCATATAAGTTCAGTCTAGCCATAAATACACATTATGAATCAACCGTAATGACTAACGGGCAGTTACACAATCCACCTTGAGTTATGAACTTATGACCCACGTCCACCTGCCTACAATCATACAATTACGTAAGAAAATGTTGGTCAGATAATACACCATTTTGAAAATAGTACCCATCCTTACTTCCTCACTAATATTATAAGTGCGAAAGTAAGTTTGTTTGTTACGTTTTCCCGCCTAAGCTACTGAATCAATCATCCTGAAATTTTGCATACACGTTGTTAGGTGTACAGAAACGGACATAGGATACCTTTCATCCCGAAAAAAGTACTGTTCCCGAAGAAAATAACAATGACGTTCTTATGATAATAGATGATGCCACTCTTTGGAGTCATGATTGACTTATATGATTACAAACAGAGTACAACCCGAATTGATTGTGAAATTCTAAATTAACGCGAGCAAAGCCGCGGGAAAGCTAGTAGGTCTGGCTGCACTATTATCTTTAACAAAGATAAGAGTAGTAGAACTAATAATTCATTAACAGGCAAAGCCAAAGGGCAATGACCGGACGTTGTGAAAACAGAAATGCGCGCCAACAATGTTATCGTTGGCAAATGACATGTCTGAGCAATGTGAACGATCAAAGATGCACGAAGTTGATAGTGTGAGATGTTTGGAGGTTCGCAAACAGCTTGGCAAAGTACTTGAAAGAAGAATACGAAGAAACGTATTTGCATTAAGGATATGAATCAATTCTATGACACACTTTCCATTTTGATCCAAAGGATTTTGAAAGAGATTCCTTATCCATTGCTTCATTTGTTTGAAAATTTCGTCTGCTCGAAAGAGGAGCGGAGTGAATGACGTTGAACTGACCAACTGGAAGGCCAGTTGCCATTATAAGTGCTTTACGCAATTATTCTGCAGTTTATAAAATTCTTCCGCTAACATTGGTCCATCTACGAAGAAGTTATTGTTGTCATCTGTTAGTAACTTTTGTTCAGTGAGCAATTGTATTGTTAAATCGTAGCGAGAAAACAATAAATTCTTTATTCATGATTTATTTTTTTATGTCACGTAGTCTCAATTGCTTGTCATCATCATCATCATCATCATCATCATCAGCCTATTAATTGTACGCCTGGTTGGTCAATAAATGTTTCTATACTATCCAGGAATACCTTAGTCCTAAGAATAGAAAATTATTATAACACCACACTAAGTTCCTAATCTAGTGCAATAATAGATAATTATGTTTTGAAGCATAGTTATATCACTCATTTCGTTTAATCGTTATTAAAACCTTTTATTTTATATTTCGTATACCAGAAATGGTTAATATGAGGATCCTCATTGTTATATTATGTAATGTAACATTTTAGGTAACATCTATTTACCCATATTATGCGAATAAATAATGTGATTTGAAAAAAAAAATAACAAAAACAGCAACAGCTTTGTATCAACATTATGCATTCCCAAGCCTTTTCTAATGATCTCCATTGTTGATGTGCCATGATTTATGTAGGACCGTGAGCGGCCACACTAATGTGACCTTGATACGACTCGGCTCACATTTCATGTTATTATGTTCTTCGCGTTTACTCGGTTGTCTCAAAAGAAACCTACACCAATTTACTGGTTGCAAAATTCAAGGTTACTAGTATACAGTAGTTTTGTATTTTTGCAGTAGCAAACTGCTTCATGCGCGCTTTCGTTGGGCAATGGTTATCTTCTGGGCACGCTCGTTCCACCATAGACCCCATGCAAAGACTCCCATCAGGCGTGATCGAGATCAAGAGCTGGCCCATTTTGTAATAAAAAAATAAATAAAATCTTACTTGCAAAAAAACTTTACGCTAGATTTAATGTCTCTCTTATATGGTTTCTCGGGTTGTATAGATATAATCCTAAAGTAAAAACAGGCTATCAAATTTTCGCATTAAAACCGCTTCGTATTTTTACAACAATTTTCAAAAAACAAGCACTCGTTTACAAGCTTTTCAGCAGGTATAGCAATCCCGACATTACTTATAGCGTTTTCAATGATCGGTACCCATTGATTTGTGCCTTTCGGTCCTCTGAAAAATATTCTCAACGGTCAAAACAACTCAAGCCGTTTTTACACGACGGTAACTTTCAATTTCATTTGATGAAGTTACTTGAATATCATGTGCGTGTATACGCATAACCTAAACCTTATTTATTATACATGTATGCAAAATATCATGCGATGCCTTCTACAGCCGAACTGTGAAAGTGGAACCAACATACGCACTTTCGTATTTATGATAATTATTATTTAAAATGACAATTTGACAATGTGTTTACTTTACAATGATAAGAATAAGAAGAATAAGAATAATTCATTTAGGTGCAGTAGTGTTATTTCTGAAACATATAATGTCCTCTAAGATTAATTTAGTCTTAAAACGTGTAGCTCTAGATCTTGACGTTAAGATAAAACGAGATCATTATAATAATTATGTTCATATAATGAAATGTTTATGAGTAATTTCCTTACAATTTTGAGATTATGCAGTTGTTAATTTTAATCTGACTGACTTATGATTATTGTCACAGTAGGTACCTACTTCAACACAGGGAAGGCATCTTCTGGAGACAGAGGAAAAACGAAGCTTGGTGACTATCATCACTAACTTGTAGTGATTCCACACAATTACTCCGCTGTACCAAAATGAGAATGGAAACTGTGGAACTAATGGCGCTAGAATAGCTGGCTCCTAACATAATTATTGATTGAAAAAGTGGTAATGTCATTTTATATTTCAAAATAGCACCTCATTGGTCAGATTGAGACCAGCTATGGTGGCGCCATCTTAGATTATCTTTGCCTGTGTCTCCCCATTCCTTAGATGTTTTTCTTTATGTAAGTCACTGGTGCATTAGAAATATTAGAATTATTTTTGAAAGTAAACCCTATGTACCCAGGTACTTAGTATGGCTTGCCTTTCCAAAGAACGGATAACTGTAATCTTCTTTGCTTTTCCGTTGCGTGTAAAGTAGATACAAGAAACCCAATATTTAATAAAAGTAGGTACCAGTGAAACAGGTCCTGTCTAGTTTTCTTGGAAAAGTCAAGTTTGTTGACGAACTTTCTTATTTTCCACTTTTTACGTCAGATTTGTTGACCCAGTGCTGACAGCTTTCGTAATTAGCATAATCAGTCTCCTACTGCTGGGACACAGGCCTCCTCTCTATCCACCACGCGGGCCCAGTGCGAGTTCGTAGATGTCACAAATACTCACAATGTCTTCGAATTTGTGGTTCTAGGATACGTCGGTTTCGTCACGATGTTTTCCTTCACCGTTTTGAGAGCCGTGGTGATCAAAATAAATCACACAAAGTAATGCGCCTGCCTGCGGTTCGAACCCACGACTTACTGCTCGTAAGTCGGGGTAATGAATTTTAAAACGTGTCGGAAAACTGAATTATATTCATTTGAGGTTTTAGGAAAAATAAATACATAGGTATAAGTAATGCTGTTTACCAATTTAATCGTATAATCTTTGAAGAACAACAGGACATGCTTAAATCTCCAATTCAGTCACGTTCGGATGCTATAAAGAGCATTTAAAAGCATTTTTATTGGACAACTTCACCCAATTCGGTTTGAAAAAGCGTGGGTAAGCTTTTTATTGACTCCCCATACAATTTACAACCTTAATAGAATAGATTTAGACTTAAACTACGGTGTCGTGTAAGTGACATTAACGTGAAACTTAAATGTTAATTTCTATAGACGAAAATCCTTGCTCCTAGGAATTAAGTGATTTTTTATAGCTTATACTCAAGTATAGATTAAATCTTTTTGAAAGAGAGACTAAAGATCAATTTAAATTAATAGGCATGACGACAGTATCAAAAAATTGCAAATCTACTTAGTCCGTCAGTTAGAGTATTGGAAATTAATGGATACTTATATTTTGTTTTTGTAAATCAATGAATATTGACAAAGATAAAACGCATCAAAACTCGGGAGTGGGGGCACGTGACGTCAGAACTAGGTAAAAATTATACCTAGGCGTGACGTATTGAGAATTTTAAAAGCGTCATATCTTCGTCAATTTTGGTTTACGTAACAAAAGAAAAAACACGGTTCAAATATTTTTTGATAATCTAACTGACGGACTAATTAGTTTTTTTGTCGTCTCGCCTATTCAATAGTTAGATGATGTTGCAGATAGTTATAATAGTCATTTTATTTCAAGAGTTCAACGACAGTTTCAAGGTGGTATAGGTAGATGCGGAAGGCAGAGAACTGGGTATTGCGGCGTGGACGAGATAATGAAGTTGTAATAATTATAATTATTATAATTATGTATGTGAATTGCATTGCATTAAGCACAAAAAGTAAGTCAATTAAAACTGTTTATGGGGTAATGTCTTTATTCAGTTATTTAAAGTTTACTGAAAAATAGGAGGTGCAGAACTATGTACAGAAATTAAACAGGGTAAATTTTCACAGGTGCAAAGACAATCCACATTTGTTTTTATTCAAAAGGCAATGATTCATTTGAAATAAATAAAATTCTGCCTTCCGGATTTGCGTAAGTCTAATTTATTCGTGTTCTAAATTTAAACATGTAAAAAAAAATATTTAAATTAATTACAACACTATAATAGTAATGAAAATGTGTATTCAAATGTCAAAAGGGTTACAGGGCGTCAAAAAATTCGTCCACATCGCTGTCAATAGGAAAAGTGCCCAGAAGGATGGCAGCATTGCCACGTTGTATGGCAATTCTGATTTATTGATCTAATTAAGTCTTTTTTTATATTTTTCGACAAATCTACTCTCAAATCATCAGCAGTCAGCAGTCAACCAGACGGGTCGCCTTCAAATAGGAACTAGCAATATTTAAACCTTTCAAGTTTTCAATATCAATTATTCTTATACAAACGGCCTTTCAATTTGTCGAAACCAATTATCTTAGGTACTAACTTATTCCTTATTATTAGTAATGTATTAGTCACCTGTTTCTAAAGGAATGTGAATGGTTTTGTGACATTTAACTTATATATAGTATCTATGTATTGAATTTTATTTATGTATAATGGTCGCCGGTGCATAAAATGCAGCTGTTATTTACTTATTTACGTACGACTTTGTGGAATAACATGTTGGTAATATTACTGAATCATCATCATCATCCAGCCTATTAATGTTCCCACTGCTGGGACACAGGCCTCCTCTCTATGGGAGGGAATGGGCTATAATCCACCACGCGGGCCCAGTGCGGGTTGGTAGATGTCACATGTCTTCGAATTTTTCGGTTCTAGGACATGCCGGTTTCCTCACGATGTTTTCCTTCACCGTTTTGAGAGCAGTGTAGAACTAGTATATAACTGAATAGGTTAGATGAATTTATGGGTACTAGGAAAGGATTATTGGTACTAGGAAAGGATTATTGGTACTAGGAAAGGATTATTGGTACTAGGAAAGGATTATTGGTACTAGGAAAGGATTATTGGTACTAGGAAAGGATTATTGGTACTAGGAAAGGATTATTGGTACTAGGAAAGGATTATTGGTACTAGGAAAGGATTATTGGCTAGTTAGATGTTTTGTGAATACAATTTAATTAACTTCGTATCCCGGTAGGAGCAAATGTTTGTGTGATGAGCATGGACATTTGTTTCCGAGTCATGGATGTTTATCACTACATATTATAAAACAAAGTCGCCCGCGTCTGTCGGTCTCTATGTATACTTTGATCTTTAAAACTACGCAACGGTTTTCGATGTGGGTTTTTTTAATAGATAGAGTGATTCAAGAGGAAGGTTTTAGTATATATGTAATTTGCGGGCGGGTATGTATTTACAAAACAAAAAGTATCTATGTAGTATATCAACTATCTGGTGTCCACGACACAAGCCTCGTTGCTTAGTGTGGCACTAGATGGCGCTGTGTGTAATGTCCAGCGATATTTATTTATTTTATTTATTATAATCCAAGATTCTGTACGAAATCGGTTGCAATGTCACTAGTCGAGCCAGTCTTTTGGTTCTAGTGCCTCTGCTCAAGTCTACATCAATACCTAGTCATTATCAATAAATATGGGTTGACTCACACTCTCTCTAACCCTCTCTCTTTCTCTCTCATGTGACGCAGACGAAGTTGCGCGGGTCAGCTAGTTATCGATATGTTTCTTAAATTGCTAATGTGATTTCCCATCAGTAAATTTTCCGAACTTTATATGTACAATCTTTCATACTATTTATCCCTCTTATTGGATGATTTTTTAGATAAATCCTTCCATCCGACCCACATTCGTTTTATGTGAAGCTTTTGTACTAAATAACATGCTGTACAAATAAGGATATTTATTAATTCACTTAAAAGTTTAAATCCAACTAAGCTAGACGTGTTTCCGGATAAACACGTCCAAATTACAATCATAACAAAATATCTATTTCCTTTGCTCTTTGTCACTCTGTCCTTACTATAAGACTAAGATAGATCTTTGTCTACCCCGAAGGTTGACAAACTATTTATCACAAAAAACAGATCTACATTGACAGCTATAGTTGAAACCGCATCCGATTCGCTACAGCTGTTTCTGATAGTGACATCAGAGCACAAAAACTGTGGTATCAAGGCCAAGGGTATTTTTTGTTTGTTATTTTGTCAGCTGGTTTGGTTGTTATACTTTTGTATAGCCGTTACCGATATCTAATTAGGGGTTGGCGTAAAGCAGGCGAGGCAATGTGGGGATGTTTGTTTGTTGCAGAGGGCATGCGTAATATGTAGGTATCAATGTATGTCTTATTCATTTTACTTAGTTTTTTTTACAAATAATAATTGCATGTTAGAACGCAGTTAACATTTTCAAAGTTACAATTAATGAATAAGTGAGTTTCAAATTCAAAGCATTTATTTAAATTAGACCATTACGGCACTTTTGAATGTCAAAATTACAAATAAAAAACAAAGCTACAGTCCCAGTCACAAGGCATAATAACTTGAGAAAGTACTGTAGTAGATCTCTATGGAGAAGAACGGGCAAGAAACTCCATGGACACTCTTTTGAATCAAAATATTGTTACAAAATCTTGGTTACATCATTAATTTTGAAATTATATTTGAGAACGATGTAGATAGACGTGCACATTAAGAGCGTCCAGAGTAGAAAAAGACAACAATTTAACAACAAATGAATTAAAATGAACCCTGGCACCTAAGAAATAACCAGTCCCAACTGACAGCGCCCGTTCACGAACATGACGCGTGTATCGGCGCCATTCAACTCAACCATATTGAAGGGAACTAAATGACCCGACACACCCGCCACCATCAGCGAAACATTTGAGTGAGCATGACATTCTCTCAGCCACCAAGGCATATTCAAGTCAATGAAAGATAACTAAATGAAATGGTGGCTGAAAAATAGATTTCATAAAGAGAAAATTGTTTCTTTAATCAAGACATGATGAGAATACAAAGAACAAGCTTTTTTTTTTAAATGAAAGGATGAAAATAAAGTTTATCTATCAACATTGAACGCGTATACAAAGTTTCGTCTCCGTGCGGTTGAGGGAACTGGCTTGAAGTTCAGTTGCACGATTTGACCAATACATACTAACTCAAGTCAAGTTCAACAAAAGCATATTTTTAAAGAAAAGTGATTACTTACAAATTGGCCAGATATGGCACAAGATAGAGAGGTTTGCAAGGAGAAAGGGGAGGCTGTGGCCCAGCAGTGGGACAGTCAAATGGGGTAACAAAAAAAAATTTTTTTGAAGCTTTTCATCTGTTATGTTCCAATAAAAAACCTACATTTTTAGTCCCATCAACGCCCTAACATTTACCAATCTACATCTGTGTGCATACCTCACAATATCTGTACAAAGCTGTACCAACCACGTGAGGGGGACAGCCGATAAAAACTGCACCACCTTGATAATACCTTGTTTTTGTTCCGTGATGTCATCTCGAAAACACGCTGATAAAGATGGTTTTGTTATTATAATCTCGTGCATACAAAAGAGATTGAATTTTATTGACATAAAGAGATTTGGTCGTTGTTGTAAGTTAAATGTTAGCTGAAATTCAGTCGGTCGTGATAGTCTAAAACAGCCTTTCCCAAAGTGGGTGATAACGCCCCCTTGTGGGCGCTCCAGGCCTAAAGGGGGGCAGTAAGAGACCCAGAAAAAAATGGGGCTTTTAGTAGAGGCTTAGGGGGCGATTTGTAATTTCATCAAGAAGTTATAGTGGTTTTTATGTAGTTGAAAAAATGGGGGCGCTAAAAAATAATTTATTCTCAAAGTGAGCAGTGGACAAAATAAGTTTGGGAACCCCTGGTCTAAAAGAAGTATAAACGATACCTACATTTATTTGCATCTAAGATTCTATAGCACGTATGACGTACGTTCGTAATTTAAAGGGTTCCGTTGCCAAAAGGAAAAAACGAAACCGTTATAGATTCGTCCTGTCCGTCTGTCTGTCCGTCCGTATGTCACTCACAGCCCTTTAATTCCTAGACTGTTGGCACCACGTAGTTGAAGTTTGGAGAGTATGTGCCGTCATAAAGTGCTACAGAAATTATGTTCTAAACTCTGAAAAACAAAATGGGTTTGTAGAACGTAGAAAGAACTTTCAACAATTGAGACATGGGACTTTTTCGTAATACTGTTAGCAGTAACATTGTTTTTCATAAAGTGCAAATTCCTTCGTGTGCAGCGCATAAGGCGTGCCTGGTAATGACCACCAAATGCAACCAAATACTGACCCAAGTTAACCAAAGTTTGAATGACAGTTGACAATCAACCATCTGCCTAAACCTTCGTTAATCAAGCCGTGACGACAATCAATGTGACGACTATAACAGTCATACCATACAAATGTAAGAGCATATCGCGTGATAGTTCGCTGAAAAGTCAATGTTTTAATATTCAGTATCGTTGCATGTTATTTATTGCTGGACATGTAAATGAAGAAGAATGTTGTCATAATGTTCTATAGTAAAAGGTCGATGAATAAGAATAATTCGCTGTGACAATGACAGAGAAATCTAGAATGTTACCCGTTAAAATACATTCATAATATCACGCCTGTAATCCTAGAAGGTTTAGGCAGAGGTATACCTAATATAGGTAGTCCACGCACATTTCAAAATTTATGTTTAATTCCCATGTAATGGAGGGCGCCTATTGCCATCAAGCGGACACAAATCCAGCCTCCGTGGCTGGTACTGAGAAAAGCCTTACTCATTGAGTTACAAAGTGCCTCTTATGAATCTTCTCTTGGGGAGAGAGAATTTAGGACCTGCATAAATGTGCCTAGCCTTTTCCCAACTATTTTAAAGTCGGCTTTCAGTTATCCAGATGCAGCTGAGCAAAATACCAGTATTTTACATAGAGCGACTATCTGACCTCCACCGGAGCAAGTAGCTAGGTAACACGAAAGCTCTTGGTTTTATTGTCAGGCTTTCGAAGTTTTGAACTTTTAACTACCCCATAAAGACTGCACAAATTTACAATTCATTTAATAAATCGGATGCTTAAAAACGGCTTTAGAAATCACAGAAAAATTACCGGATAAGCTTTTTTAACCGTTTCCCGTGAACTAAAACTCGATACAGTTAATAAATGAGCATTGAACATGAAGTAACAGTTTCATAAGCCTGTCTGAGATATCGTGGGAGAGGATGCTCTAACGGAACTGCGCCTGCGCTGTAAACGGCGTCGGCGCTTGCGCAACCGATCTATCTATTGATAAGTTTAATGGCGTGTAGCTTTTTTAGTTAGTTGGAATGGATTGGGACATAAGTATGTCTAATTATTGTATCGTAAACAGAGTAATGACAATATTGCGTGGCGCTGATGGGAAGTTAATCATAATATTGTTTTAGTTGCTTTGTACTGTGAAGTAAATATTAATAGGATACGATTGTTGGGATCTAAGTACAGGTGAACTAAAGCGAAGATAGAGTATTGTTTTATCTACCATTTTGGTATGTATACAACGGATTAACTTAAAAGTGTGATGAAGAGAAGCAAATCTGTTAGTTATTGAGCTGTATTTATGAAAGTAGTTACAGGGGACCTAAATAATACCGTAGCGTAGCTGACAATGCAACATTAATGTAATTTAATTAAAATCTCCATGAACGCCCGCATCATCCTGATTGACCTAAGCGTTGAGACAAGTAGCGATAGCTTATAGTGTTTCGTTTTTCTATGTTTTTTAACTGGGTTGACAAATATATGTGGCTACCGCATGGGAAAAAGGCGTGAGTTTATCTATGTATGTATTTCAATCCAATATATTTTTGACTTTTCCATGTTCGTTTAAAATTACAGAATGTCACTTTGATTGCGTCTTCTGAGAAAAAAATCTTAAGTAGATAGTAAAACCATAATCTATTATACAATAATGAAACTAAGCTGAAAACACAGAAGGATATTATGTATCGATCGAGCCACTTAGCTGAATTCAGGTCAAAACAAACGTCATGCGCTTGTCATAAAGGTCACTTAGAGTAGACGAGTAGCCACTAAGTATTTACTGTCCATTGTCTTCTTGTTAGCACTGCACGTGGTCACTTGTACTATGTTGGTACGCTAGATTTGATGTTTGAGGTCGTATAGCTTTTAAAATTATATTATTTTAAATGCGTTTTGACATTGTAATAGAAATAGTGCGGAAGAAATTTTTAATTGTGGTCGATTATATAGGCTTTAAATATGTATGTATATTTTAGTCCTGCATACCATTTTCAACTGACTTCCAAAAAGAGGAGGTTCTAATTCGTCAGTATTTTTTTTTTTTTTTTTTGTTTTTGTTACTTCGGAACTTTCGACTGGGTGAACCGATTTTGATAATTCTTTTTTTATTTGAAAGCTGGTGCTTCCCGTGTGGTCCCATTTCAATTTGGTGAAGATCTGATGTTGATCTTCGGAGATATACAATGGAACTCTTCAAAAATAGACGGCAAATCTACAGTGATTGCTGGAATCGCTTGGACGTTTATTGTTTATACAACATCATGACGTAACATCACGCCTGTATGCTCTGAGGGGATACGCAGATGTGTACAATACACCCAGATTTCGACAGGTTTAGGTATGTTAAGTTCCATTTATTAAGGATAAGCCTATTACCTTACCATGACATGCATTGTTTTTTTATTTGAAAGGATGTACTTCAAGGATAGTTTGATGAGAGTTTGGTTAGGTTCTGGTTATGGGATCCATGAACACAAATAATAAATAAATAAATATCGATAGACATTAACACACACAGCGCTATCTAGTGCCACACTAAGCAACGAGGCTTGTGTCGTGGACACCAGATAGTTGACATACTACATAGATACTATTTGTTTGTAAATACAAACTTATTATACATATAAACATCCACAACTCGGAAACAAATGTCCATGCTCATCGCACAAACATTTGCTCCAACCGGGATTCGAACCCGCGTCGTCAAAGTAACGGAACCTTTCAATTCTTAGGAGCAAATTAACGATACTCGGCCGAATCTTATATTTAATGTAAAATAAATTCATGGCATATATTTGTTTGGGAACAACTAAAATAGGAAAAATAAAAAACTTTTTTGCTTCAGAAGTCGGTAACTTTTGTTTGATTGATTTAGTTTTTTTGTCACCGACTTCTGAAGCTAAACTTATTATTCACTTTTTTGTGTTTTTTGAAGTCTGTTTTATTTTTTGCAAAAAAGTTTTTTTGTTTGTAATAAACTTTATAATGACGCTATAACTGAACATTCAGTAACTAAAATTACAAATAAGTAGAAATAAGGCTCGATGCATGTGAGCAAATCACGTGGTGTATGTGATGCCATATTATCTGTTCAAACAAATGAGAATACATATTTCGACAAGTTAATCTAGTGATAAGCTAATTACTAATTGTTCCGATAGGAACCATTCATGTCGCGTTGTATCTAAAAATATTTCCGATTGGGCTGATTCTACAGGTACCAGATAAAAATAATGAATCACAAAAATGAAAATGATTCATTCCATTGATTAGTAAGTTTAGATTTGGTAATATTTTTAAATATTACCGGAAACAATGATAATAAATAGTATTTTTTTACCTTGTTTCGACAAAAGATTGTAATCGTCATACGTTTAAATAGATTATATCCACTTATTTTGAACAGCTTTCTAACTATTTTCCTGGTAAAAGAATATAATAGAATAGATGACAAAAAAAATCTAATTAGTCCGTCAGATAGATTTCCAAAAAATATTGGACACAATTTTTTTCTTTTTTCACGTAAACAAAAAATGAATACAGTGCGTTTTTTTTTTTTTTTTTACATTTTTTTACTCAAATGTGACGTCACAAGCCCCCACTCTCATGATCTTTGACACGTTTTATCTTCGTCAATTTTTATTAATTTGATAAAACAAAAAAATACGTATCCAATATTTTTCGATAATCTAACTGACGGACTAAACAGAATCATGTTTTTTTTAGTCAGTCATCATCCCTGTTCAAATGAAAATGCCTCGTAACTCTTTTCTACATAATAACACACATCACACCTATATTTCTTAAGAGGTTAGGCAGACTAAGCCACTCCGGCTTAGGTTCGAACTTCTTCAGGTGAATTACTTTGTGTATCTTATTTCAACACCACTGCTCTCAAAACGGTGAAGGAAAACATCGTGAGGAAACCGGCATGTCCTAGAACCAAAGATTCGAACACTAGGCTTCTACTAACACACACCAGCCTTGTGAAGGTGATACGCTGAATTTGCGAAGACGATAGACGATTACTATAAGATTGTCTGAAGAACCAAAAGGCATTGGTATCAAGAGTCAGTTATTTAAACCAGTTTACATCTCACAACTCTCAAAATACAGTTACAAATACATATCACAAACGACATTCATAGAGCTAAATACCACATAATGATCCACTTACATTCTAGTAGCTCAGTGTGTACGAGGACTGTTTTTATGTACACTTTCTCTGAACTACATTGTGTACATACTTTATTGGGCATTGTGATTGATCATGCATTGATTAAGGCTTTAGGTGCTTGAATAAGCAATTTAGTTCTCATCGGAATGTTTGATTAGTAGGCCTACAGTTGGACAGGAGGCTTCTAAAAATGGTTACTATTACTTGTCAATGAGCTAAAACTCATTCGTTTGGGAGCTACGATGGCACAAACAGACACACGTTGTACTTAAAACACTTTTCTATTTGTGTCGGTGGTTAACAAAAACACTATTATAATAGGTATGCCTCAGAATTCAGGGTGTTATTGGGTTTGGACTCTTTCAACATGATGTTTTGAAAAATAATCTATTCAATTGGAAAATGAAGAAAAACCATTTGTTATTGAGCGACCGCAAATCGACATTGCTTTGACTGAAGCCACGACCCATGAAGTCATGACTTATTTTATTTAACAACTGAATAAATCAGAGAGATTTATAAAATAATTTAGAACCGCGACTTGAAGAGAGGAGATAGGTAGGAGGAACTTTTTCAAGTAAAGTACGAAGTTTTATAGGCTTATGTTGATTATTGCCAACATAACATAACGCTTCGTTAAAAAAAACAATTTCCCGTCATTTTTCTATGAACAAAGAGTGATAACTTGACTGTTATTGATTTTATAGGCTACAAACTTAAATAACGACCTAAAATAACTTCAAATAAAATAACAACTAAACACATACCTGCCCAACATATTTATTAAAGAAATCCTTAAACATTTTCACTAGCTTCACTTAGAACACTTTTTAGAATAACAATATTTATTTAAATAAAAATCGTCACGACCACAAGTAAGCTGTTACAACAAAAGCAAGGCATAGACTAAATGATAATGTTTTTATGAAATCACCACGTTTTGAGCCTCTTGTTATGTTTACTCTGATATCGATGAAATGTTTAATTAATGTTTTTATCATGTATCAGGTACGTCATCTTTTTTATCATGGTTATATCATTTGTATGGTAATTTTAATGTGATAAGGTAAAAGGAAGTGACTTTGGTTGGCATTTTGGAATTTGATTCAGTGACTGAATTTATTTACTTGATTTAAGAAAAGATGGATGGCTTGTGTGAGGAATGATGTGAAGGAAACAAAGTGTAGGTAAATGATATCGAAGAGAGAATTATATTTTATGATTTTTATTTAATGGAATGATATTTTTATGATTATTAATGATTTCATTACTGTATTTATTTTTGTAAGTATATGGGTATTTTTGCCTGCAATAAAACACATTTCTTTTTTATATCTTGACGATTGACAGTGGAGAATGGTAGAAAAAAACATGTCGCGCCGACCCTAAGTAACATGGGATAAGGATAAGAAGACGATGATGACTGAATCTATTTATTTGTAGTATCGGCGTGATACATGGAATATCATTATGAACAACTTTTACTATAGGGAACAACCTTGTAATCGAATTTAAACAAAAACCATCAGCTGCTCTATACATGTATGTTGGCATAACTAGATAAACTGTTGAGCTAGAACCGCTGATTCATCATCATAATTTCAGCCGAAAGACGCCCACTGCTGGACATAGGCCTCCCCCAAGTGTCGCTACATTGACCGGTCCCGTACCCCTTGCCACACCGTAGCCTCGACCGCTGCCGTAGTCGAGGTTAGACGGGCTGCCGTGCACTAGGGGCCATTTCTGTGATGCGCTAATCATTTGGGGGGGTTTTGCCATAATCGCCACGCTTGGCAGGCGGGTTGGCGATCGTAGTACGGTTGTTACAACAGCACAGAGAACGCTGCTGCCCATTCTCTGGTAAGTCCCTTATTCGCCTCTTACGACACCCACGGGAAGATATGGGATGGTGCTATTCTTTACGTCCGACACCATACAGACCCGCTGATTATTTTGTTATTTTTGTGTTTTAAATTGTTTTGTTATTTTGTTTTTGATTTTTTGTTTTGTTATTTTTTGTATTTTTTTTTTGCGAATTCTGGGCACATCAAGCTACTACAATCTGTCAAATTTCTTTAATAGATTTTCAACTTTATAGCTAAAGCATTACGTTCAAGGTTAATTGGGAAAATTTAACAGTTTCAGGTTAGTAAGTAGGTATAGCTTGATGTACTGTGTCTGTACCTAAGAACAGTTCAGCATAATTTTGATCATAAATGCAACAGTCAAACTTGATGGTTTTTCTCATGTACTTTTACAACAGTTTTGTTTGTAAACTTATTAAAGGGTGTAAAACACCTCTTAACGAAGCCGAAAGGCACTTGTTTTCCTCGTCATTGCGATCATTTTTTTGCTCTACACCATACGTGGGAACCTTCTAGTTACGGAGATATTGGGGTCAAAGTTCCAACTTTTTGGCAAGTTTTTTTTTAAATACAAGTTTTTAGATTTTTACTATAAAAACCTCCACGACCCCCGTACTATTCAATCCATCCATCAGCACAATGTTTTGAGTGCGTTACATTGAGTTCTACCACAAAACATGATTTTTAACGCCAAAAAAAAAGTCGTTTCCTAGCAATAATTTTTGCGTAAAGTTACTTAATTTGATGTAGAGAATGCTTGGTTGACGGCTTCATGATGAGGTCTTTTACACCCTGTATTATGATGTAAATAAAGATACCTATTGTTAGTATTCAAACCTAAATTGAGCTTTCGTTTTCAACTAATTCAGATGAAGCATACATTGAGGAAATATTTTCATAATAACTGTATTCCCCAATTGGCAAACAGAGAACATTTTCCTGCAACATTGCGGTTTAGATATGACGACCTATAATTAGTAATACCTAGCAAACATACGACCGGTTTCTTACCTAAGACGAAACCAACAGAAACAGCAAGATCATTTTAAAATAGGTACCAACCTCTTCAATGATACCCGACTTAACATAGGTCGTCGCCTTAATATTTTCTATTTTTCACAGTGCGTCTATTTGTCGCCATATTGAATTTTGATTACTGGCATGTCTTTATTAGTGACATCAGCGAGTGACACTCACAAGATTGAGACAAATCGATTGACGTAAGAATCATCGATCATCAATCGGCCCACGCGTTTGGTCTCTAGAGCGCCACAAACGAACTAACATAATGTACAGGTCAATAGACACATTTACTCTCGTCAGTCGGGTAAAAACACATTAGATTGACAATTTTCAAAGCTACGCCGAGCATTAAAATCCCAACGACGCGTTTTATTCAGGTCTCGCCTAGTATCAATAGAAACAGGTATTGCATTGGTTAAGAATATCTTATTGTACTTGAAACCCTGTACATTAATTTTCTTTATACGGTCCCCAAGACCGATTGGCAGCTGTATCTACTTAAATTAGAGCATCCCCAGTCTTACAAAATAAATATTGTTCCAGAAGTATCTCGAATTTCAAAGGGCAAAGTAATTCGTCCCCTATCGGGTAAACAGTAAATATAGGCACATTACTAGGTTATTTTTAGCTGAGTTAACTGACCCTCTCGCTATCAGAGTAACGGCTGACATAGGGCAGATAACTTCAGAAGATTTGTTCCGACAAAGGGCGTTATCGGATGAAGCTTGTCAGATTGTATGTGCATGTAAGTTGATTGATTGAATCGTAAATATTATGATGAATCTAGTTGAAATACAGAATTCATTTGATAAATGTAATTATCTAGCTATTAAAAGTAAAATTAAATTGTATTCAGGACCGGAGCCTAGATGTGTAGACACCTCAGAGTGCAAAGTGAGTTTCTATCATCTGTATTCTATATAACGATTTACGATGACGTAAAATTCAGGGACATAAACTACCGGAAGGCTTTAAAGGCTGGCACAGGAACATAAAGGCATATAAAGGGTGTAAACGGACAGTTCACGAAGCCGTCAACCATCTGTATATCAAATTACGAGTATGTGACTCTACGCAAAAATTATTGCTGGGAAACGACTTATTTTTTGGTGTGTAAAGTTACGTTTTACGGTAAAACTCAATGTAACGCACTCAAAACATAGTGCTGATACCATGCATTGAATAGTAAGTTATGGAGATATTTAAATTAAAGTTATGACCTTAAAAGCTAGTAACTTTTGAAAAAGTTGTAACTTTGACCTCCAATATCTCCGCAACTACTCGTAGAAGGTTTCCAGGTGTGGTCCAGTACGAAAAAAATATTGCAATGACGGGGTGTACAACTAGTTCTCTCCGTCATTGCGATCATTTACTTGTTCTGAACAAGTACCTACCTTTCAACATCGTTAAGGGTCTATTTACAGTACCTACCTACACCCTTTAGGTACCCAGTAGAGTGTGGAGTCGGGCTGTGAATAATAATAAGGAACGGTTTTGCATGTTTCGAGTTCAATTTAACCTATTTTTCAGTTCAGCTAAATACTCCTTAGTAAAATAGAAAACTAATATTAATAAGCCAAACTCGAAAAAATGCTTGACCAACTGAAATAATATTCTTACTAGTACTTCTCATACCAGTCTTGCTAAGGGATATCTTATTATCCAGTAACTGATTTGTGGACGTCAGATTGGCCGTCGCTCCATGTAAAACACTGGTATTCAGTTTTTTCTGGACTGGACGTTAACCTCAAAATAGTTGGGTAAAGACTAGGCAGATGATGACTGGTACTTCTGATTATTTTTCTATTGTATGCGCTTTATTATGCGCCATGCGGGGTTTGTTATGTTATTGATTTACGCTTCCGCCGCACGAAATTATTATTTTTAGTGCTATTTTATTGAGTTATGAAGTTTTGACGTTCTGCTAATAGTTATGAGTATTGGTGCATGGTAATTTAATAAGGATATAAAAGAAAATAGAAGAAATGAATATATTTTGCTGGCATGGAAACGGGTCGGTTAATAACATATTATAGGAAACCCGCGGTCGCGACTGCTGAGCCCCAGTTTGCATCTGGTATTTCTCAGTAGCAGCTACAGAGTGTGGATCTGTGCCCGGTGGGTAGCAATAGGCTCACCCCCTATTACATGGAACTTAAACATAACAGGCGAAATATGGGTGTACTATTAGGTACACCTCTGCCTAAGCCTTCGGGGATTAAGGCGTGATGTTATGTTACCTAATACCATACTTATTGAACTGCCCAACACAAAAATTACTCCAACATTATAAATGCAACGTTTACATACACAAATTGAACATGTACCAGTACAATACAAACATCCTTTTCAATATCTCCGAGCTGACAGGACCACATATGAATATTGTGGAACACATGTGGCCATATATCCGTGTTGACGACCAGGCGGAATGCTTGCACTCACCCGTACACTCACGGACACCAATATCTATAAACTTAGCACCTTATAAATAGTCTTCTATTGTATTGACATTAAATCTCATGTTGTTACGAACATAGTATCTAGGAACCTAGGTAGGTATATTATGTGCGTGTATGACCAGATGTATGAGCGTGGAGGAAGCAAAAGGAGTATGTAAGAATCATGGGGAAAAGGCTAGAATTTATCCAAAGTTATTATGAAGCAATAAGTTCGATCAAATCAAATCATTTATTTTTGCAAACATGGGTAATTGGTACATAGATGTTTTCTTATATAATATAGTCCTCCATATTCTACCGTCGCATAGGCATGCAAATATACAATTATAAAATCAAAGAATTGTATTGATACTGAAGAAATTAAGATGTCAAGATGTCAGGTAATTTAGAATTACAATACAAATTACAAACACAAAATTAAATGTAAAAAAAACAATAATGTCAATCGGAATGATACGTATGTCAATAAGAAGGATAAAAAATATAATGTCAGAATAGTAACTGTATGTCAATCATAATAATAGTTTGTCAATCAGTACAGCGATTTATTGTGTAATAACATTTCTCAATTAATATTTGGTTTAGAGCTCTTTTAAATTTTATTACAGTCATATTTTTATTACATCAGGTACTTTATTATAAATGCGTGGGGCGATACCAAAAAAACTTTTCTGCATTAGTGCGATTTTACATTTCACTTGACATAATTGGTTTACATATTGAGTTCGTACTCCTACCCCAGACGTAGTACGTATCCCAGAGTTCAACTTCATCACGAAGCCGTCAACCAAGCATTCTGTACATCAAACTAAGTAGCTTTACGCAAAAAATATTACTGGGAAACGAGTTACTTTTTGGGGGTGAAAAATCATGTTTTGTGGTAGAACTCAATGTAACGCACTCAAAACATTGTGCTGATGGATGGATTCAATGTACGGGGGGTCTTGGAGGTGTTTAAAGTAAAAATCATGCATTAAAATGTTGTATTTAAAAAAAAAATGTCAAAAAGTTGGAACTTTGACCCCCAATATCTCCGTAAATAGAAGGTTCCCAGGTATGGTGTGGAACAAAAAAAATAATAAGAATAAGTGCCTTTCGGCTTCGTTAAGAGGTATTTTACACCTTTTATTACTGGTCGTGACTGTACTGTCTGCTGTCTGGTGAGTAGTGACATTAATTAACATTATTAATGACGCAGACATCGATACATGGCCGCCAAATGAAGAGAAAGATCATGTTGAGTACGTCACAACTTGTGGGAAACTGTAGGCTGTTTTAATAAGCACATACAGAAATTAACTTGGAGAGAGTTTTGAACGTTTGACAGCTCAAGATTCTTAAAAGGCTTTAAGGTACCCAACATAACTATTGTGATGGATTGAGATTAGATCCGCTGTTGGTTAATTGAATTTAACAACAGACATATTGTATTGAACAAGCGTATAGGTACCTATATATACCAAATTTTTGCGCGAGTTTGACATCCAGTAGAATTTAAATTTAATTCAGATAACATTATTGGTCCTATGGTGTAAATATTTACATTTATGTTACCTTTCAACCATAAGGGGCTCCCCCATGGCACACTAGCGCCACTTAGTAAAAAAATCAGAACTCGTTAAATACACAATTAATATAAAATCTGATTGACAAAATCAATGCAGTTCTAGATTATTGACGTCTATTTAATTCATTAAAATATACTTCACTGTAGTTACAGTTAGAAAAATTGCTAAAAACGGCCGTTTTTTTCCATTTTGTATCTGTAACGACAGCGAGCTATGTTTCAATGAGTTAAGCAGACGTAAATAATTTAGAAGAGAAGATTTTGTCAATCAGATTTTATATTAATTGTGTATTTAACGAGTTCTGATTTTTTTACTAAAGTGGCGCTAGTGTGCATGGGGGAGCCCCTTAATGCAATTTAGTAAATCATTTTGCATTTGCACTACACATATTTCTGCAGATTAACAAGGACTCAACATCCAATTCAAATGAGGCAAGTCACAAATTAATCATTTTAGAGCTTCCAACTTAATCTTTCGTTCTTGAACTTTAAACAATTGTTTAATAAATCATAGTCGTGAAGCGTGCGATCTTCGATCACGATGAGAAGACAATAGCCGCAGCGAAAAAGCACGTGCCAATTGGGCCAAGTTGGCCACAATACCAAACATTGGTCCAAACAATGAATGTGTAAACGGACGTGTTAATCAGGCCGCGTTGGTTGTCATTGACAAATGTTGGTGCCAACAATGGCACGGATGTGTATGGAATGCAGCTTTCTGGCGCTTTATTGGTGCCGCGTAATGTGGGAAATGGGAGTGTTTGATCGTTTGTTGTAAAGTTTTCGTGTCCTCAATTGTAACGGACTTCATTTTCTAACAAAATGATTGTTGCTACATCATTGGTATGTGTATTTTATCAATGTTGCAGTCAATGAAGACAGTTTTATGAAGAACTTATCTATCATGAGCTTGATTGTTTAATATCAGAGCTTTTCTTATTTCTAACTAAATAGACTTTCAAACTTAGTCTTGATTATGTAAACCATTTGTCATTAATTTATGCCGTGAATCTGTGACCTTTCATAAGGTATTTTAGGGTTACCGCGGTTAACAGAATTATCTAATTATTTGACAAGAACAAGTCCATAAACAATTTTTAATAACCGTAAGTACAGAGCTACATACAATAAAAATGAATGGAATTTTAATTAGTAAGTAAACAATTTTGAAGATGACATTTCAATAATCATTCATCATCATCATCATCATCATTTCAGCCGAAAGCCGTCCACTGCTGGACATAGGCCTCCCCCAAGTGTCGCCACATTGACCGGTCCCGTGCGACTCGCATCCAGCGGATTCCCGCAACCTTCACCAGGTCATCGGTCCACCTAGTGGGAGGCCTTCCAACGCAACGTCTTCCGGTACGCGGTCGCCACTCCAGAACTTTTCGGCCCCATCGGCCATCCGTTCTGCGAGCAATGTGCCCTGCCCACTGCCACTTAAGTTTGGCAATTCTTCGGGCTACGTCGGTGACCCTGGTTCTCTTGCGGATGTCTTCATTTTTGATTCGATCACGCAAGGAAACTCCGAGCATAGCCCTCTCCATTGCCCTTTGGGTGACTTTAAGCCTTCTGATGAGGCCCATTGTGAGCGACCACGTTTCGGTCCCGTATGTAATCACTGGCAACACACACTGGTCATAGACTTTCGTCTTGAGACACTGTGGTAAGTTGGACGAGAAGATACCGCGCAACTTCCCGAACGCTGCCCAGCCGAGTCGGATTCGACGATTGACCTCTTTCTCGAAGTTAGACCTACCTAACTGGACCGTTTGTCCCAGGTACACATAATCGTCTACAACTTCGAGTGTAGAGTCTCCGATCTTGATAGGAATGGGTGTGACATGGGCATTCAACATGACTTTGGTTTTGTCCATGTTCATTCTAAGACCCACTCTTCCGGAAACTCTACTGAGGTCATCGAGCATTGTACTGAGGTCCTCCATGGTTTCAGCCATGACCACTATATCGTCGGCAAACCGAAGGTGGGTGATGTACTCGCCATTGACGTTAATGCCTAGCCCTCTCCAGTACAGAACCTTGAAGACATCCTCCAGTGCAGCGGTGAACAGTTTCGGAGATATGACGTCTCCCTGTCTCACACCTCGCTGCAGGAGGATAGGTTCCGAGGCTTGGTCCTGAAGTCGGACTGACATGGTGGCGTTTTTGTACAAACACTTCAACACCTCGATGTACCGATAGTCGATTTGGCACCGTTGGAGAGACTGCAGTACAGCCCAGGTCTCGATCGAATCGAAGGCTTTCTCGTAGTCCACAAACGCTAAACAGAGGGGTAGGTTATACTCTTCGGTCTTCTGTATAACCTGCCGCAGCGTATGTATGTGGTCCACGGTGCTAAAGCCTTTCCGGAAACCGGCTTGTTCGAGAGGCTGGAAATCGTCAAACCTGCGCGCGAGACGATTCGTGATGACTCTTGAAAACAACTTGTAGACATGGCTTAGAAGTGAGATGGGCCTATAATTCTTCAACCGGGCATTGTCGCCCTTCTTGAAGAAGAGTACCACCACACCCCTGCACCATGCCTGTGGCGTTTTTCCCTCAAGTATGACGGAATTAAACAGCTTCTGAAGGGCCTTAAGTACCGGTTTTCCACCCGCCTTCAGGAGTTCGGCCGTAATTCCGTCATCACCCGGTGCCTTGTTGTTTTTGAGCTGCTTCAGAGCCATCCTAATCTCGTACAGGCTGACGTCCGGGATGTCTTCGGTATAGTGTCGGGTCAGTCTAGCTCTTGGGTCGTTTGCTAGATCTACGACGGGTTGACTGGTTGACGTGTACAACTGTCCATAAAAGCTCTCGATCTCCCTCAGAAGCTCCGGTTTGGCGGATAAGATCCTACCATCGTCGGTCTTCAGTTTCGTGAGCTGGCTTTGCCCAATAGCCAGATCTCTTGCAAATACCTTGGAGCCTTTATTCCGCTCAATCGCGTCTTTAATACGCTCGGTATTAAAGCGGCGGAGGTCGCTCTTCAAGGATTTAGAGATCCGTCTATTGAGCTGCCGGTATTTACACGCCTCGTCTGAAGACTGTAGGATCATCTCACGCCGCTCCTTCATGAGCTTTAGAGTGTGATCGGAGAGTCTCTTGTTCTGATCAGTACGACGTGCCTTGAAGAACTTAGACCCGGTCGTATGGACAGTTTCCACGAACCCATCGTTATATTCGTCCACTGAGCTTCCTAGGCATTCGAAACGGTTCTGGAGTTCAAGCTGAAAGCTTTCGGGGTTTTGGATTTGGATCTGTGCTGGACGGAGCGTAGACTTCATCAGTCGATACCTTTCAAGCTTGATATTGATGTTCAATGTGCCTCTTACCATGCGGTGATCGCTCCCGGTTTTCACCGAATTGATCACCGAGACATCATTGAACATTTGCTTATTGGTTGACATGAAGAAGTCAATCTCATTTCTAGTTGCAAAATCGGGGCTCTGCCAGGTCCACTTCCTGTGCTCACGCTTTCTGAAGAAGGAGTTCATCATATAGAGGCCCTCCTTCTCCATAAAACTAGCCAGTTGGTGGTCCCGGCGATTCCGACGTCCAACTCCAAATTGCCCCACAATAATCATTAAATCAAAGATTTTGCATGATCATTATTTCTTTAAAAAGTCATAAAGCAAAATAACATTAACACAAACCATTACAGCTGTAACCCCGAAAGTTTAGGTAGAGGTGGTGGTGGAGGAGGTGTGCTTATAGGTCCAACCACAAATCCTCAGTAATGTTTAAGTCCTATGTCATTGTACTGCTTGTTGCCATCAACCGGGCACAAATCCAGGCTCTGGGAATGCTGCTAAGAAATTCCCTATAGGAAATCCCAAAAACACTTTATTCGGCTTGGAAAGAACGTAACAAACGTCGAACCCACGACCCCATGTTCAACAGAAGCGCTTACAATCACTAGACAATTAATGAAGCAGCTCAAAATAGTAATGATTAATGCAATTAAATACTCCAAAATTACAGCACCCATTATACTAAACCGTTATTTCAAAAAAATAAAAACAATAACTTCCTTAACAAAGCTTCTAAACTAAAACATATGTCGAACATTTGAGCACATGGTGAGAACTTCCAAAGAGCCAGCTTGAGGAATGTAAGCGACGCGTTAACTTGACGAAAGATTAATGTTCTACCGAAATAATTTAGTGACACTTCCTCATTTTACACTTCCTTAAGCGTTAGTACTTATAACCGTTAGTATTTCGTTAATAAGTTGGTTAAAACTGGTTGGTTGGGTTGGTTGGTTGGTTGGGTTGGTTGGTTGGGTTAGTTGGTTGGGTTGGTTGGTTGGTTGGTTGGTTGGGTTAGTTGGTTGGGTTGGTTGGTTGGTTGGTTAAATCCGCCCATAAGACAAACCTCTGACCAAAACATAATTTAACGTAACATGACGCCTGAAATCCTCTAAACGATAGGCAGAAGCATTCTCTATAGTGCTCCCGCATTTCGTCAATTATGTTAATTCCCATGTAATAGGGGGCGAGCCTATTGCCATGAATCGGGCACAAATTCAGATTATGTACCGATACTAAGAAATTCTTGGTGGGAAAACTTAATAAGACCAGGGAATCGAACAGAGGATCTCTTTCTCTTGCACTAAACCAATTACGAAGTCAGTAAAAGATATGAAATGTTGTAGGACGCATATAAATTTTGCTTTCATTTTTGTGTCTACAATGTCAATTCAGACTATTTATCACCTAGTTGTATGATTGAATAAGATTATATGGCATAAATGATGTAATGTTGAGGAATTACGAGTTATATCTAGTAAACTTATTGCACCATCTAAATTGAGTAATATTATTGTAAAACATAGCATGCAGTTAATCTGTTTAGTTTGCGTATACTATGTACATTCATCGGAGACACCAAACTGGTCGCGCTACTCTGCCGTCGAACAGTTTATAACTAGTACGGAGGGTAGTTATCTAATTTGTTTGTCACAAAACTAGCCAATAAGTCTCAAATACCTACAATCATCAATTGTAAAATTGTTTTTTTTTTCTACATTTACATGTTGTTATGAAATTGTAAACATAGGCTAAGTTAAACGGAAATAAAGTTTATATTATTATATGAACACTTGAAATGTTGGTATTTCTATGAAAAAGTGCTTAGTTGCACTGTTCACACTTTAGTTTGCGGGGGTGAGTCAAAGAGAGTGTTTTTGTGGAACTGTGAGCTGCAAAAAATGCTGAATGAATGTGTTGTACAGGCACAGTCATCTGTCTTTCTTCCAGTACTTTATATTATTTCCAAGCTTGACTTAAACGAGTGACTGTGAGGACTAAAATAGGCTATTTTGTTTGTTAGTAACATGGTAGTGTAGTACCAAAATAAATAGACTTGTGCCCTGAAACAATCTAATTAGTTCGTCAGTTAGATTATCAAAAAATATTTGACACGTATTTTTTCTTTTGTTACGTAAACCAAAATTGACGAAGATACGACGCTTTTAAAATTCTCAAAACGTCACGCCGCGCGCCGTGCTATAATTTTTAGTGCGTTGTGACGTCACGAGCCCCCCACTCACGAGTTTTGATGCGTTTTATATTTGTCAATATTCATTGATTTACAAAAACAAAAAATACGTGTCCATTATTTTCCAATACTCTAACTGACGGACTAAATAGATTTGTAATTTATTGATGGTGGAAACTATCCTATTAGGCGGAGAATTTAGGAGTTTTTTATAAGACGTACCAATACTGTTCATTTTGCATCCAATTTTTTAATTTTTAACTAAGAGAAAAGCTTCAGAATTTAAAAAAAAAC
The DNA here is from genome assembly GCA_941918905.2 of Xestia sexstrigata. Lineage (NCBI taxonomy): Eukaryota > Metazoa > Arthropoda > Insecta > Lepidoptera > Noctuidae > Xestia > Xestia sexstrigata. The sequence continues at coordinate 19,180,593 of OW799210.2, read as the reverse complement.
TCTAAACTCTAACTTTTGTAAAACTGGCGCTAACTTAACGGTATATTTATCGAACACTTAAAAAATAGATCTAGTGTTTGCGATACCATATCGCTACAACATCAACGTCTCGATTAATTCGTGAATCGATTTACAATGTGAATCCCGCTGATATCGATAACATTAATCACACAAGCGTATGTGGGTTTGTGTTTCAGTGGATGATCATTTTTTATTAAAAGAGAAGATAAAAGATCAATAGCAATTTGTGTGCCACTTACACTTTTTACGCTTGAGGCGAATCTTAAGATAAATTGTTGTGTGTATGTGAATGTAACTTAATCTACGGAGGTACTGACTCAAACGTAACGAAATATCCGGAAACAAACTTGAGAAAAAAAATGAAATCCAATGCTTGAGCTGGGTCAAATAGGGTTAAAGTTGCAATGGCGAAAGAAGTCACGTAGAATATTAAAAATCTTGCCTGGTTTACGAGTATTAAATACATCGAAGCCGTCAACAAAGCATTCTTTAACTAAGTAACCCTACGCAAATTTTTTGTTGAGAAACGAGTTTTTTTGTTTGTGCGATAAATCACGTTTTACTTTAAACTCAACTCAATGTAACGCACTCAAAACATTGTGCTGATGGACGCATGTAATAGTAAACGAGTTATGGAGGTATTTAAAGTAGAGTTATAATAACCTTAAAAAACCAGTATTTAAAACAAAACTTGTAAAAATTGGAATTCTGACTTCCAATATGTCCGTTAGAAGGTACCCAAGTATGGTTAAAAAAAAATATCGCCACCATGACGGGGAGAACAAGTGCCTTTCGGCATCGTTAAGGGTCTTTTTACACCCTTTATTACAGATGTAGAATTAAAATAAAATTCATCAAAATCTCAGTCGAAAGATATCTTCTTCTACAAGACAAGACAAGAATGCCACCATAATTGTAAGACAGCTCTTCAAACATGCTCACTTCTACAATATTCAATTTAAAATATATGTGTAAGTGAATTCAACTATGATTATATCATGGCATACAAACTTTAGCTACAAATCAACTACCAACTCAAGCGTCTCTATTCACAGACTATTTAATTATATATATATTATCTTACTCAATCCTAATTAATAACTTTTACACCTTCAACGCTACCTACGTGTACATACAAACATTATGCAACATTAAAAAAAACCCGTACGTTTATAATCCTGACTAATATTTTAAATGTGAAAGTGTGTTTGTTTGTTTATTACGCCTTCACGCCGTATCGACTGCATAGATTTAGACGAAATTTGGCATTCCAATAGGTGGTACCTGGGTTAGAATAAAGGGCATCACGATCATCATGGTTGGACATCTTTTTTGTTTTTTCACTTTTATATTGTGGGACGCTCCAGTGGACGCAGCCGCGGGTAAAACTTAGTATATAAATAATTGACAAACGATCCTCTATCAGTCATCGATATTCGGTGCGCGGGCGCAGCACTGGCTTTCTCCTGAGCGTCCATTAGTTACGCAATCAGTAATGTCGCGATAATAATGTTTTTAAACGGATATTTTAAGAAAGTTTTTTCGTAGTACCTACCTACTGGAAATCTGGTGGAGTTTCTTTGTTTAATTAAGTCACCGGTGCCTATATCCGTAAAGCAATCGTTAAGACTACCGTTAAAGTAGGTAATAGTGTTTTGTAGATGCCAGTTTAGTTTCAATAGAAGAGTTTAGACAAACGTGATGGCCTATAGGCTTGACAAAGTAACACAAATATCGGATATAATGCTAACGGAAAAGTCACAAATGTATTAGGTTGACATAAGGTACTGAAAAGCCGATGTCAATCCTGTTGAAAGTTTTTGCAGACGCGCTTTGTACAACAAACGTATCTGCGCAGGCAGCAAAACACAGAACTAAAATAAATGTAACAAGTTTGACATTTCAATGTAAATTTTCTACAAACAACGCGACCTGAAACTGCACACCAATAGTGGTCATACTGTAGGCGATTGACACTTGTCTAGGTCCTCTACTATCTGTGAATATACTAAGTGAAGAAGGTCGATTAGATCGTTATAATGATCTTATTTAAGGCCAAAATAAAAACACAATTAGGCTATGGTCAGGAGAATGATGATGCTTACAATTAACTAAATCTTTAACAACTAACTAACACTAAAAACATAATACGCCAGGACAAACCCATCATCGAAAAACGTGACAGACATTTCACTTGTCAACGTTTCGAAATGTCTTCTAAGAATAGGACGCCCATTTCTCTTGAAACGAATCTCATTTCCGTTCGAGAGCAAAGGGAGGAAAGGTCAGATGGGCTACGTGTGAAATGAGAAACATGCCATATTGAGGAGCAGATAATAATGAAATAGACAATTAAGACATAAAACATTTAGTAAAAAGGTCAGAAGAGCAACACTTGAAAGTAGATCGCATAAATAACAGGCTACGGTTGAAATTACAAACTTACACAGCTGACTGATAACAATGAATCGATAGTGATAATAGTTGTAGAAGAAAATCAGAAGAACAGTACTGGGAGTAGACCAAAAAGGTCGGTACAGACGAAATAAATTCGAATTAATACTTTTCGTTTGAAACGTTGGCAAACCTTATTGAGATAAAATTCCTTGTAAAGAACACCTTACGGTAAAAGAACTGTAACGAGGACTCGTTGACAAACGCAAATGCTATATGGCACAATGCCAGAGCTGCAACAACTAAGATATCTGTAGGCCATATAAATGTTTCTTTTGTAGGAAATCTAACCCACGACATGAAATACAAATACTTAGCAACTTTATTATCAAACATCATTGACATTATCGCCAAAAACACTGCACATGATGTCAGAAGCTCTACCCACTAAATTCTTATTATAAATGGAAGTAACTTTATATGTCCGTTTCCTTTATGTGTCTGTTGCCTGTTCACCCCTTAATCAGTGAATCAATTGTTATTATTTACAGCCTAAGATCCGGCTCGGTATCTTAGGCACAGTATCCTAAATAAGTGTCTATAAAAATTACAAAAAGCACGAAGTTTGCGACTTCGTGCTTTTTCAATTTTGGCAAGTATTCAATAAACAACTTAAACACAACTACATGGCCACTTAAAACTCTGCGAAGTATCAAGTGCACTCATCAAAAGTAGGAACGGATGTGAGCGCCTGCGCCACTTCCTGAGTGACCTCAGACATATGTAATCAATGTTTGAACAGTTACCAATGCTTACGCTTAATCGATCGGAAATACCTGGGAGCTTTCGTAACTGTATTATATTTTTTTGGAAAAATATCAGTGTGGGACACCACAACTCTATTACTAAAAATAGACTTTGACACCACCTGCTCTGTTATGTCAAATGATAAATCATGCAAATGCAAATGTAACTCAAAAAAAGTCATTATAGCCTTAAGGCCATGCCTAGGATTCAATACAGCACACACAATCACACAAGTCTATAGACAAGCATAAACGAGAACGGATTGGTTGGTAAATAATACAACGACTAACACACCTAGTATAATAAACAACACTAAACCAGGAAAAGCAGAAACAGCACAATTAAAACCAACTAAGCTGAAAATTAATGGTACTTATACACTTCATGTAGACACAAAAGCGTTAAACGAAAAACAAACATTAATAGCTTAAATTGTCTATTATAGACTAAAGTTGGCTTTAAACGAAAGTTTTAAGTTAAACACGAACTCTTAAACTCTTAACTGTGTCAGAATTGTTCTGACAACTAGTTTTCGCTAGGCATTCGTTTGACCTTTCCAAGTCAACGAAAATGCCATATTGTCACTCGTCAGCCGGAAAACGTTTGTTGATATCGAATGATTCAATTCGGTTTTGCTGAGTTGGTATTTAGGTTGTCATATTATCACGTACGCGGAAAACTGAACGTTGTTTTGGTGTGATTAAAATTCGAGTTTTAATACTGTTCAATAATATAAATGTTATGGTAATTATGTCTTTCTGAGATACTGACATTACTGACGATAGTATCTTTTATAATATGGTTTTGATCTTGCCATAACATTTCAAGATTAAATAAAAAAAGGTAAAAAAGGTATTTGTATTGTCAATCATTTCTGATATTCGAAGGTGAGAAAAACAAGCCTCAAATCTTATTAAATATTATCTGATATATGGGCATAGGTATAAAAATAGTAACAGCTTCTTATTACTTACGGTAAATATATTTTCAGTACAGGAACATTGTTATGATTTGGTTAAAGTGAAACAATACTAAAACCACAGTGTTGGATCACAAAATTCACGCATTACTATTTTTTAACGATGTTTAAACTTAATTACCATAATTTAAAACCTCCCGCGGCTTCGCCTGAGCATTTCAAACGGTCCTTTCTAATTATAATCAAATATTGCGATAGACACATCAAAAGAAGACAAGATTACAGCACTAGATAAATAGACGTGGCAATAAAATGTAGACATGAAAAACTGCATAATGATTGGATTGGTAATGATCAGTTTAATGTTGTTGAAATATATGTAACTACAGAACTTGCTGTATTAAATATACAAAAAGTTGTTTTTCTACTAACTAAAACACTTATTCACACGCATACTACTAAACCTGACGAAAATAATGTTCCCAATAGTTTAAATCCGTAATAACCAAAACTTGATGCTTATGAAGAATGACATAATTAATTTTGTACAATCGCTTAGAAAATAAAAGTGTTTAATGAGGAATAATTCAACGTTATTAATAGAAAATATCTGTGTAAACGAGCGTTTAGTGTAATCACGCAAACTCCAACAGTCTAACTATTAAATAATTGCGGACCCATCAACAGTTAAAACATGATACACGATAGAAGATTATATAAACTTAAAGCACAACAGTATCAAAAGCTTTACTTAAATCTAGTGTTCCAGCAAAGACTTATCAATAATAAGTTTGGTAACTTAGAATTCCTTTATAATTAGGATGTAAGTTCTTGTTTTGTTGGTAGATATTAAAATAATATATTCATCAGACATAAGTATGTGTCTTTTAATAATTCAAACTAGTAGTGAGTCAAGTTTTATTTTAATCTTTAAACCTGTTTTTGTGTTTTTGTAGAATTTGAGTGCGCGTGCGCAAATTAGAATCAAAGTTAGCAAGTCATGTTAATAAACTTTTTCGAAGTGGTATCCTTTCATTTTATAACTTAGCCTTATATGGATAGATAATTTTATTCTAAAGAATCATTAAAATCAAAAACAACCAGTAGCGTTAATTGAAAACAATGATGTTCGCAATGAAGATTTGAATCCAAATATTTGAAAAACCATCCCAACCATTAGGTCAAGCATTTCTGAGGTTACAAAATCTCGAAACAAACAAAAAATAAATTCCATGACGTTCCTTGAATAATCTTGTAGATGCACGCCAAAGATGGCACAAACTGAGATATCTTTGCGAGATAACGATACGCTTGAGCTTATAATGCTGACAGAGAATACATTTTCACGTGATTAACAATGCCAATTTTGCCTTAATTGGCTTTTTGTTTTATTGAATTTATAATCATTCTTTATAGAAAGATCCATTGGAGCATTTTCTAATTAAATTTATGCTAAAAAAAACCTTATCTCTACTGTAAATTTCACTGTAATCATAATTTAACTAAGTTTTGAAAATTAAATCTGCTTTAGAAGCAGATTTAATTTTCAAAACTTTTGCTGGGTCTTACGTTTTGAAAATTAAATCTGCTTCTAAGCTACCGTTATTTTTATCTATTGACTGGTCAGTAACAGGTTTCGCGTCCGTACCATCGTAATCGTCATCAATATTTACCTTCTCATCGAGTTGAGGTCAAGTCCCTTTTTAAGAAGTTCTCCGTAAGAATGTTTTAAAACTTTCAGTCCAGTGAAAGTATCCTCGGCGTCTTCTCCTTTACAGTCTGGTGCACTCAATTCACTAAACACTTCACTATGGGAACACCATTGATCTTTGGAACATTACACTATACTTTTATTTATAATGACATCACCGGAACTGATCTTCGGTTACGAGATTGTCGAAATTATGGCGAGATGTCACGAGAGCGGGCGGGTTAGAAGTGCGCGCGCGGCCGCGTCGCAGCGCAGCGCGGGAGTCAGTGAGCGGCGCGGGTGCGCGGGCGCCGGACTTTGCGCTTGTATTTGGAATGCAATCTCCCTCGCTCTCTCAGGCATGCGCGCGTTTTCTCCTATACGCCTGTACGTCTCGTTTCCTCGCCGTTATGAATGGTTGTTATGCTATGCAGTTGTGCCCAATAACTTTGTATGCTGGTCTTTTTGCCCTTTTTTGCTGGTCCCAGTGCTGGGACGGTTCATTGTTTACTGTTTTGACCTTTTGTCGTTCATCAGTTTATGTTTATTTCGAACGCTCTTTTAATTTGTTTTGTTTTAAGCGGCAGCTTTGGTCATTTTGCTTTAGTAATCAGTTACAATGAGGCTTGTTAAAGCAAATTCTTGGCTGAACAAGATGTTAGCGCAAGTTAAACGGCGAGTCACGATTTTGAAACCGTTATGATACATACAGATGAAAAGCATTCCAACTCAAAGGAGCGTTGGAGCTGGAGTCTTTAAAATTCTTATTAAGTGTGAAATATTTTCCTGAATGTAATCTATTTCCAAACGAATTCGAAATGGTTTGGAAATGCTCATTTATGTTCTGATCAGAGAGTTGAAAGACATCTGGGATATTTCCTCATTCCTATGCATTCCAAATACTGGTAACTTGCCCAATATTTTCGAAGATACTATGAATAATTGGATAAGTTTTAAATCACCATCTCTTAAGTCAAACACCACAGTAAGGATTTCAAAACCAACCAGAACTAAAACTTGAGCTATAACTGGATTTACTGCAGCCACAATTTGAAGAGTTAAAGGTAAGTATTAAAATCCAAGAAAATATAAAAGCAATGTACTAAGAAATGCTAACGATCGATCGTAATCTAAGTTCTGGTACATTTGCGCAAACAAAACGAAGGAAGTTGCACATGCGCGCAAAGACGGCATCCTATGGCGGATGAATCTTCTATTTGGAACAAAGTTATAGCTACTTTGTTTCAGTTCTCATTGTTGCTACGCTTATCTTGTAATTACGGGTTTATCTGATCATTGTTATCCTCTCACGTTTTGAAGGTGTGGTTTTCTGAACCGAATTTAGATAAGACCTTCAATTTTAAATATTCCTACACCTATTCTAGGTCCCTCAAATCTGGTCTTGCTTAAATTATAGTCACAACTAGTTCAAATGTCAAAGGTAATTTCATATTCAAACATTGTTTTAAGCGTTCACGTTAAAATTAAACGTATACTGTCACTTACGGGATATCATCCGTGATCACGCAAACACAAAATGCAAATCACGGAAGATATCCACGGAAGATATAAGTTTGATGTCATATTAATCAAACAAATGTAATGTCAATTTCATTCTATAATTTCTAGTTCTCCTTTTAATCAGTTACCAATTTAAACTACGGTGGAGATACAAGAAGAAACAATACAATAATTTGTAGGACTGATACAATTACAGGTAGTGCAAAGATAAATACAGCAGTTGCTTAAATGCGACTAATACCTTGTACGTCAACAAAGTGTATTGTGCAGATAATTAATGACGGAGGTCTTTGTTAAGTAGAAGAATGGTAAATGTCAAATGACATGTCCAAATCGCGTTTTCACGTTATTATAGATGTCGAAAATTTACAAAATCTTTGGGTTTAATTTGCATTGTAAAGTTTGAAACTAAAATTTTGTTACTTCTGGTTTTTCCTTATGATAATAATTTTGTAACAAGTATTATACAGATTTATATATACAGATTGACCAACCGAGACCATTTTTTTATCAAATCACTCCTGATTTTATATTACAACAACAACAACAACAACAACAGCCCATAACGTCCACTGCTGGACATAAGCCTCTCCCATGATGGGAGGAATTTGCCGTAATCTCCACGCTTGGCAGGCGGATTGGAGATCGCAGTGATGAAAGACTTACAGAAAACGCTGCTGCTCATTCTCTGGTACGGAGGCGCAAGGTGTTCTGCCTCAGACATTAGTCGCCTTATACGACACCCGATTTTCTATTAGCTACGAGTCATTAGTAAAAGTACCACACTCACAAAAACGATTAATGAAGCAAAAAAATCTTTGATCTTTCTTTGTCACTACGACCAGAAGCCATTTTGTCTTTAGCTACTTACTTAAGTAGTTCATTCTTACGGTCTTCAGAAAATATCAGCAGTAGATTCGCTCTGATTCCTGTCAATTACTGGCACCTTTATTCGATCATTATTATGTTCTTATTCTTTTTTTCATCCTACCCTTTCATCCTAATTTATTCGTTGCAGTGAGTGACCGTTGGCGAGGTCTTCTATTTCCATAAATGTTTTGATGTTTATATTTTTTTGTTATTTTGTCTTCATCGTACGGACTCGCAAATTACACACATATTAGCAGTACATTTGCATAATATCACAATACTCTATCTAAATACAAGAGTAGATCGTATCACCGTCCTTCACATGTCCGACAAGATTTAAATTGCCTGTCAAATGTTGTGTTACCTACTTACCTAGATACATTAATGAGAGATAGGAAAATATATCGTAGCGGTCGATTGATACGCAATTTAATGTTACAGTTACATTTTATGAAATGATAGCTTCCGAAGAAAGTTTGGGCCGAAGGGTGATTTGGTAATTGGATATTACGGGATATGTTATACATGATCTAATTGTCGTGAAAAAACTTACAAGGTAAATCGATGACCTGTTAAAGCTCGCAAGAATATGGTGGATGCAGAAAGCGTAAGACTGGTCGTTGTGGCACGGCTTGCTGGAGACCTATGTCAAAATCAATCGTCATTTATTGAAATTAGGCTGAAAATCAGCTTTTTTTGAACGTCTATTACTTAGGACAGTCCCACAAAAGGCCCGTCTTTCGCGTTATTATGACAGCAATGGGTCACTTTCGGTGGATATTTTGGGGACGCCAGCATATAAATCCAGCATAAACCTACTATTGTGACCGAAGATAATGATGTTGTTATTATTGAAGAAGCAGAAAGAGACTGACTAATCTGAAAACGTCAACAATTTTATTAATCGAGATCAATGCTGATTCATATTCGGTTGCAAGATCTTATCCATTTACTCACGCTACGGTATTTAATAGACAGATGATTTGTCATGTTTACGATCTGTTGACGTACAACAATTTGCTGACTGACTGGAAAAAATTGCGAGGTGAATGATGTTGAATCTCTTTGATAATGCACACTCTTTGCACATAATCAAAGAGATTAGAGAGAAAGAGATCATCTCTAATGAGATCATAAAAACATAGTAATGTAATGCGTTGACCTGCACAACATAGCAGTTTAATTGTTTGACTTGAATTTTCTTCAGGAAGAACTACACCAAAGACTTGATTTAATAGGGTATCGTTCAGAATTGAACATACTCTTATGTGACCATCAAACTCGCAATGACTTATATTAAGTATCCCAAATAAACGACGCTACAGTTTCATAAATTTGTAAAGACAGACAAAAAATATTACAAACACGAATCAGAAGCAAGAACAGCAAAGTATAGTTACAAAAACACAACATCAACTTCGTCACGTGATATTCAATAAAAGTGTCAGATTTCAAGCGACGGATATTTGTACTGGCGAATAGAAAACACGACACCAACAGGTGACATTGAAATAGTCGATATGCCTGTCTAATTTTTGGAGTTTTTGTTTGAATTTCAAGCTGTTTAAACTTGGAAATGCTATTGATTTTGGTAGTAGAAGAATATTGATAGAAACCAATACTGCTGCGGTTTACTAAAATTGTAGTATCTGCATAAACATTGCTGGGCATTCTAACAGTGATAATGATGATGGAAAATTCAAAATTGTAGGAGATTTAAGTAAACTACCGAAAAACTTTATGTAATCCTTTGGAAAAAGAGATTGCGACTTGTCATCTGGTTTAGATAACAGTGAAACAATTTGGATGGATATAAAAAATGATAATGCAAGGTTAGCAGGAAGGTATTTGAGGATGAAAGTATTTGAAGTGACTAATTCCTGACTTCCGCAACCAATAAGGTGTAATAGGGATTCCTAGAACGATATTATCATCATTATCATATCAGTATCGATAAGTGCTGTTGACATAAGTAGTACCTAAACATTTTATGTGAATGAAGGCACTCACTTGATAAAATTTGTATCTACAACTTTTAATGACTAAATAGATGGGATGATCAGCAATATTTTTTCAACCAGGTATCACTTGAGTGGCGAGAGTTGAAAAATACCTCAACAACTCAATTCCAAGCCGACAATGCAGAAAAACCGTGCACAGTGATGAGAAGGTTGAGGAAAGCCAAAACCAAGTAAATAGGACACAAAGTCTTGCTAGAAGGAAGAAGAAGAAAAAGATCACTTGCCACCCCACAATTGCGACCCTCATTCAGAGATACCCGAATTCAGAGTCTCATGGGTAACAGAATAAACATTGTGGGACGAAGGAGTAATCTACATAAAAAAAAAAAAAAAAAAAAAACCTAAAAAATTACCTACAGTAGTGGTAACATTAAAGCAGAATGTGTTATATGGGAGCTACATCTGCCAACAAACTGCTTTACAGTTTGGCAGAAGTAACATTTTATGTATTAATACGATGTCACCACGAATAAACGCTTTTTCATTTTTTTTTTTTTTTTACATGAGGATTCACCGATAACACAGATAGTTAACAGGCCTTATAAATATATCGATAAAATCAACAATAATGCCACTGTCACTTAGGATACGGCCTTGTACTACATAAAAAAACGCAAAAAGTAGCATCCGTGTCGTGAAACATTTAGGCTATGCTTCCGGCACGGCACGACACGACAGATAAATTAGGAGCTATATGATTCTGTGACACGGTTTCGTGTGACAAGATTTCACCTTACATACTGTGACACTAGGTTTGGGTTTCGGGAAATTGTGACCCGAACCATGTCATTATGTCGCTTTTCGAAGGTTAGGGAAGAGGAAGTTTTTGTCACTGCAGCAGGAATAGGACTCGATTATGCTTTCTGGTGTACTTAAAGGAGCCTTCTGGAGCGCCATCAATATTTAGTAATGTCTGGCACACTTTAGCAGTAGACAGTCCTATAATCCCGCTACGGGTCATCCTAGAGCACTATCAATATTATAACATGTCCCGTGTACGTTATAGCTAGCTAAGACAGTCCCACAATCTGACTACATTGCTAACATACAAATCTGAAGTCATCAATAAAACTGTTGCCAATACAGCAATCTAGAAAAAATACAGTTTGTAAGCTACAAACGTCGGTAAAGCAATAAACAAAGTAATTACAAGTGTTATTCGCCATAACACCGCAGATCCGTTAGAAAACATTTCTCTAACAGTTACTTTTATCGCAGAATTGACTGTAGAAAACGTCAGTTAAACTGTTAACTGAGAATTAAAGTATTAACTTCCAATTAAGGAGTTAAAGGGTCAGTCAGCCGTCAATTTGTCACGCTGTTGGGGTCCCTTCGGATAGCCACATGTTGCTCAATTGATGAAGTGAATGCCCTTATGTTGTTAATTCTTTGCTTGTTCGAAGGGACTAACTAGTCAGTGTTGACTCCTACTGGTTTTAACCAGTTAGATTCTCTAGCTGGAAATCTCAATTATAAATATTTAACGCAACTTTTCCAGCTTTAAAAGCTGTAGTTGTTTTGTATCTTTTAATTTTTATGTCGTTTTCTTGATCCGGAAAGTGATGTTCTCCTTAAATTATGGTACGTCTATACGCTATGGGTACGCTATATCCTTAATGAAGAAAAATACGAAGGTAACGAAAATGCAGTCTACAGCACAAAAACACAAGTACCTCACGAGACTACCCACTATAATGAACGACTTTATTTCAAATTTGTTTTGAAAGAACCTTCTACAAACTAAACGAAAACCAGCAAATAACATAAAAATTACAGCTCAGTTAAACACTGCTACAGAACGCAAACATTAACCAAACATTCAGACCAAGAAATCAATTAGGGCAAAATAAAAACACATTTAGGGCAAAGTAACCGAAAACATGTGTTTATTTCGAGCAGGCCAATTAGGTAAGGTAACCAACTTTGTATGGTTTACTGACGAGTCACGACATGCCTTAGATTTTGTACACATTTCATGCTTACTAAGTGCGAAGATAACGTAGAATACTGTTGGTCTTGAGTACTTATATTAGAGTCTAGAAGTACGTTCCTACCTACACATGCTGCAAAGATTGTTTAAGTCGCAGCCTCATTGGTTTTTTACCCGTTTCATCTGGGCTATCTGACTAACCAATTTAAAAATGTTAAGAATTGAATCTTACTTTTCCCAATCAGCAAACAAATTTTCAATCATCCTCAACAGACTGATAATGATTTTAAAAATATTCCTGTCATATTACAAAATTCAGCAGTGAATTCAGGGATGAATTGAAAGTATAATGTCCAATGTTTTGTTTCATGTGCCAGGCGTCCAAAGCTAGCGTTACTATTGTGAGTAATCAAACTCAAATGCGAAAGTGAGTCTTTCAGGGTCAAGCCAATTTAGATGACGAATCTGATGACTTGCTAATGTCTGTACTGAGCTATTTTAGAGTAGTTTGTTTAGACACGAGACAAGAAAAAGATGATGATAGTTCTGTTGGCATGGAGGAAACTCGGTTTCTAGGAAAGAATTGATCAATGGACCGAATGTGACTGAGTCACCCAAAGTTTGACTGGTGGACAAGTCAGCCTCTGTACTTTGTGCATGAAGTGTTAAACAAATAAATGTGGTTAATCATCAAACGCTTTTTATACTGATGGCCTCGCGTTCAAAAGTTCAAAGGAGATCATTTGGCTTGATATGGGAATGTGAGGAGGAAGAATGAAATGAAACGCATGTAACTAAAAGAGCGGTGAATGTATAAAGGGTGAAAAAAACCTCTTAACGAAGCCGAAAGGCACTTGTTCTCCCCGTCATTGCGATATTTTTGTTTTACACCATACGAGTACCTGGTACCTTCTAGTTACGGAGATATTGGAGGTCAAAGCTCCAACGTTTTGACAAGTTTTTTTTTAAAACACAAGTTTTGAATGCAAGATTTTTACTTTAAACACCTTCACGATCCCCATACTATTCAACCCATCCATCAGCACAATGTTTTGAATGCGTTACATTGAGTTCTACCACAAAACATGATTCTTCACCCCAAAATAAGAAGTCATTTCCCAGCAATAATTTTTGCGTAGTTACTTAGTTTGATGTACAGAATGCTTGGTATTGATGGACGGAGAAGAAGGCAAATGAAAAGATAAATGATTAGCGTGACGTGTTACAGAGAAAAATGGAAGAAAACGTGTTGCTTCTTAAGTAACAAGGATGGGAAGATGATGAACTCGCGTTTTACTAGTGTCTAACCTGAGTAAGCGATCATGAGGTCTACGAAACGTGGTTACTTCAAACCTGTTCTTCAGACTTGAAGGCCCCCCTGCAGCAATCAGAAGACACCACCCAAAGAGCCATTATCACCTAACACTCGTTCTTTTAGCCTACATTTTCATAATATGTCTAATATTTTGTACAAACTTCACAGTTCCAAAATATGTCGAGAGAACATACCGTTAAGATACGGTTGCATCTTTAGCTAATTCGTTTTCGCTTTCAGAATAATTGTTTTTTGTTTTGAAGACTCGTGGTCACGGTTGAAGTATGTTTTGTTTTGACTGTTTGGCACGACTATCATATTAGTCATTAGACAGGTGGGTTCAACGATTTCAAATGTTCTTGTGTGGGTGAAAATTTGTAGGAACATCTTGGAGTTTCTTCTGCCGCATGCCGAATGAGCTGTAAGTCAAAATAACTACTTTCTAGAGCCCTGACACAGCCAGAAGGCGTCGACAAGACCACCTACCAGTTGTCCACATTGGTCCTGGATCGAAACTATTTGAACTCGTGGGGAGAGGCTTTTGCCCAGCAGTGTAATACAAGGTAACTAAATCAGTATCTTGAAGTCTGAATCTGGTGGCGGGTACTCTACTTAGAACTCATTGAAATGCATGAGTCGACCAGTTTCGATTTAAAAATCTTAACCTTGCACTACACCATGCCAATTTAGACTTTTCGTTTAGTTTTAGATGGAGTAACTTCAACTAAGATTTTAATAGGTGGAAGGATTCATATAGTCTCACCGTTATTACCTAATCCTAATAAACTAAAGTTGAGTTAGCAGACAATAACAAATTCTGCTTAGAAATAACGAAAGACTGTGGTACTGTAGAATACTCTGGCAGATGCCTATTACCAGCACTGAATTGTGAAAAGCTTAATGACCAAGAGATAAAGAAACAGCTCACTTATGACCTCAACATAAAATTTAGAATAATCCTTAGCCAAAGTGACAAATAAATAGCAAGCATATGGAAGCAACTTTTAATACTTTCGTTTAAAAAACTGTTCTTTTAAATAAACCAGGTAACCTGTACATTGAACTGTAATGCATTTAGTCATTACTTTTGCTTTTTTTGACCTGCCAAGTCACCCAAGTGTTGTGAATGCGAAAAGATAATTTAGTTTATGAGTGATGAGTAGAAGGATGTACTGTGATATAAATGAAGGTTTTTGGAATTGAATTGTGCTCTGTAATTAATGTCATTGCTTCTGCTTTGTGTTTTTCAAAAAAGAAAGACAATCTTCATTGTATTATAGCAATAACCTCATTAAGCGAACAATTAGTATTTGTAGACTAGTAGTATAATAGTAAACTTTTAGGAATGTCGTGGCCACATGGTTCGGAATATGCATCCTTATCGTTTGCCGCCTTTAGTCGCTACTAGCTTCCATCAGTTTTCAGTTCCTCAAATGAACAAACAACAGGACACGCAGGACATTGACACGATATTATGTGCACCATTTTTTGTGGAACAGCTCCACGTTGACACTCTAGGGCAGAGTCATTAATAAATCTCCACCTGGGCAGATTTTCCTTGCTGCGACCGACCTGGGTCTGGAGTCTATTTAAAGACTTTCAGGTTGGCCATGGCAACTAATGTTCAGGAGATTTTAAGCAGGTGGAACGAATAGGTTAGGTAAGGGTGCACTACCTCGCCACCGTTTTAGTCTTTCCGTAGACTGCTCGCCAGTGTCGGAAAGCTGTTTCGGCTTTTCGGCTTTTGTGTCCTTATTACCTAAGGCCTCAGTGACCAATGCATTCCTTATCATTATCAATGTAGCTTCTTCCTAGAATTTTCTTTTAGTACTTTACATGGAACGATTACGTGCTAAAAAGTAACGCAGCAGTTTTACCATGTTTCTGTTATACATAGAATTTTCCTTAATATTTAACTTTGTATTTAATATTAAACGACAAAAGTTACACTCAATGAGCGCTTGCCACCTGCGCCACATGACCAACAAAGTACATTACAAAGCGGCCATGAACGCAAGGTTGCAAATAAAAGCGCAAGTAAGGAACTATCAGCTAAACTTGACCGTAACCAATTGTATTGTATGACAATTCACATAATTTTATATATATGCATAATGTTCATGTTTTTGAATACTAGAGGAAAATTTAAACGAACTTCTAAACTGTTGAAAGCTCCTTTTTTTTATTTCGTACGAAAAACAGTATCTGAGGATCGTGGCATAATTTCTGTCCTTAAGTATTTTATTGCCAAAACACAAGATGGCGGTGAATAATAAAATGTGATTACAAACATAAATTGTGGAAAAACTTCAGTTTTTAACTGAACTAAAAACTGCCACGCTATTTTGGTGGTAGACATATCAACATTGTTAATTCTGGTAAGTCTAATTTCAGAAATCTAAATGTTTTTATGGCTAATCCTTTAATGTGGTCCACGATGCCTGTATCTCTAAAGCCGTTTTGATGTGGTAAGTACCTATACCATCTTTTATGGCATGTTCCGAAAGGTCTGTTTATGCAGATAGAGATTCAAATAGAGATAATTGTGGTACTTTGCAGTGCAGTGTTGTTTCTGCTTCGAAGTGTGCAAGAATTGTTTACCCTTCTTTGAAGGTTTTATAGGATAAACAGAATTTCAAATAACCGAAATCGTCTTACGGTATAGATTTCATGAACTGTATAGTTTGAAAGACCTACCAATATTTTCATACCTGCAGATTGGATTAACTGAACTGATTCACGTAGTAAATTTTCTCGAATCTTTTTATCACACAACCACACACACGGCCTCAATAAAATTCAACTGACACTCTACTCTCTGAAATCAGTTCTAGTCGAAAAAATAAAACTGATTAGGTTGGCCATATCCATAAGGATAAAAACTCCCCTTGGTTAATAAAGAATAAAAAAAGAAAACCACCCATAAGATGTTACATCATCATACGATGATACTCATAACCGCTCCCTCAAAAGTGCAAATGCAGTTCCTACCAACAGATTACAGAAGTATTACTGGCGCCTCAGAAGATTGTAAAAGACTGACAACTCATAGTTCAGAGATCAATAATCCGCACTTGACTGACTGACTGGGCTAATGTTCGATGAATCATAGAGTATACTCACTCAGTTGATATTAAATTAAAGAAACTATCGCGTGTATCATTGGCTTCTGTTCTCGAATGTATGAATCAGATAGGCGTGATCTTTTCGGTTTTGACATAGATTTGTTTTTAGTAGGATGCTGACCCAAATCGTGGCCTTTCTGTTAGAGTTAGTGTCATCCTCATGGTCAGTCTACCTTTTTTTCAATTAACTGGTGGTCGCCAGTGTTCGAAATTCGACCATAATTAATTTAAAATTAAAGAAAATAAGTTTTTGCTTCACTTATTAATAAATTGTCAAACGTCAACAAAGTCGTTGCTATACATTGAGCTATTACTACTACGTATAAGGCAGACACCGCGAACAAAATCTGTGCTCCGTTCAAATGCTGTCAGCTGGCTGCAATTCAGTCAGTCGCTTGCTCGCCACAGCATTATATATACGGGGTTAGCCGCCCCCCGCGCGCCCCGCACTGCGCACAGATTTTGTTCGCGCTGTCTTCTCTACACTTACGTAGTAGTAATAGCTCAATGTTGCCATGACGGACGACCAAGTCTTTTAATATACGAAACGTCCGCACGTATGCGTGTGTGTCAAATACATGGCAGTGTGTGTAATGTTTTTTGATTTAATGTATGTTTTATGCATAATTAAAAAAAATATATTAGCATTCTGCATCTCTATAATATTAACTGTAGGTGTGCGAAATTTCATTCGTCCGCGCAATCTTCGTAAAAAGGTTACAAAGTTTTTTTTTCACGTATTAATATTATGATTTGACGACTTCAAATATCTCTACAGGCCGAAATCCCTAACGGTAATAAAAAAAAAAGCTTTTTCCTAAAAAAAAAAACAGCTGTTTCATAAATTTTGACAATGAAAATGTATGAAACAGCTGTTTTTTTTTAATTATCGCTGAAAGTTTCCTATGTTGGTGGTTCAGAATATGTGCATACCGTTTGTAGCCTTTTTTTCTTCTGTAATCCGCTTCTCTTATTGTCATCTATCATTCCATGGCATGGATAAATAAATGGACTATAACTTTGAATATAAATAAATAATATATAAATCTGTCTTGATAACAACATCAAAATTAAATAAGAAAACCTTACATACAGGAAGAGTTCCCAGTCAAATTTATTAGCAACGATTTCCGTGGATTTAACAGGACACAGGAAATAAAACAGTTTTCTTCCCAAACGCATTGGAAGTCATAAGAATTCTATCTCAAAAGGGAAATGCCATCGCTAACTAGAACGGAATCGGACACATCGACACATTTAGCGTTATTTAATGTTTATCGGCCGTGGGTTCATCAGCCGAGCCAATATATTTAGTGGAAGCGCGGGAGTAGCAAGAGAACATAGATAATATTATATACTGTCGAGACTTTGAGAGTAACGGGAAAGCCGGATGTATTCGCGCTGGGCCGGCGAGATGCTGGTTTTGAGAATAAATGAGTGGGGCTTTTTTGTATGGAATATGTTGTCACACGTCATGTTGTTGATTTGTTATGTTATTTTGTAATGAAAGGAAAACTGTAGTAGTAGTATATTTACATAGTAATAAATGGTTATTTTGATAGTTATTTGATCTTTGTAAGTCTTTGTACAGACGAGACGTTTTGTTTTCAATTTACGTTTCAATTTTATAGAAAACTAAATGGCCATTTTACACAAAACATTTTATTGATGCCAATCGGTCCTGTTTCCAATACTGATCAAAAGCTTCTATGGGGACATCCCAGGTTGGAATACTAAAAAAGTAAGAAATTGCAAAAATCTTTTCCCATTAGAAATAGCAAGATTTTAAATAAAACTTTCAGCGGGGCAGTAAGGGGGTCTCCCTCCCCTTCCCCCATTGAAAGTTTCCATCCTGTGTGGTAGTTTTACAATGTTGTACACCGTGTATCTTGTCACAACACTTCTTCTCAATAAACCCAACCGATAACAAACAAAGAACCATTGATTAAAATTATTGTTTGATAACAAAAGTTCTCAGAAAACATTTTGTGTTCCCCTGAGTTCATATCGGTTCACTGTGGTTCCAGCATGAATGAACGAATGATTGAGAAAGATTGGCACTGTTTCAAAATATTGTTGTACGGTGGTGACGAGTGTGTGACGAATCACACGTAATTCATGCCCTCGATTTGAAGAAAGTCTTGTTGACAGACGAAATAAAAAGTGGATTACCTGGGAATGATCGCGCCTATTTTCCGTGTTTCACAAGCCTTTGATCATCATAATATCACGCCTTGTAATTCCCGAAGGGTTAGGCTGAGGTGTATCTTACAATTACACCCACATTTCGCCAGTTATGTTTAAGCCCCATGTAATAGGGGGCGAGCCTATTGCTATCAACCGGGCACAAATCCAGACTCCCTGGCTGCTACTGAGAAATTCCTGATGGAGAAACCCAATAACACTAACCCCAATGCCCAGCAGTCGCGCTTGCGCCTACTACGCCAACGAGGCGGTCAAAACATTCCTTTAAGTGTTAGATATTAGACGTTTTTACATGAATACTAATAGTCCTTCTGACCGAATTTCGGCTATGGCGGCTAATCTCAGAGGAGACTAGATATCAGTGTGAGATATGTGCACCTGTGGCAGTGTACAAATTTGTGCGAAGACTGAAGACAAGACCGCAGGATTAGGCTTGAGTATATCCTTTTTTTTTTTTTTTTTTTTTTCGGATGGGACATCATCAAATGACTTCTCCCGCTCTGGGCGGAGCAGGAGGGAGTGTCAGACTTTTACTGACTAAAACCCATCCATGTTCCTTCATCGCCCTTTGTGTTCCGGGGCCACGGTATCTCTTTCGAATAGTCCCGCAACCCCGGTGCTTGAGTATATCCTCAATGTTTATTTATCTCTCGTTTTGGTATATTTGTGTTAGCTGACATGTGGCAATTAAATGAATTTAATGTTTTATTTCATACGTAAATATTACTTTGGATATTATTGTATAAAATCTGGTTCATCTAACCTATCAGACAGGTGTGTTGCTGAGGAGTTTGTTCCACCACTTCTGATTTTGATTTTGCCCAACGACTTAACTTGCTTTCCAAGGCTCGGGGATACCACACCGCTAACTTCCAAACTCTGACTCTTTGCTTAGTGGTGGCCTACATCCAGCCAGCAGCAGACGTTTTTTCAAAAAATTACGCTGGTGATAATAAAATTATTGGAAGATCAATTGCCCCCAATAATATCCTGTAATTACACCCCCGACCGGTATAGCTACTATTGTACATATTTAACTTATTTCGCATAGCAACTCTGTGACTTTCTCTAGCCTCAAAAACTAATGAGATCACAGTGGAGTCCGTTCCGGTCGTCCAATATTACGAAATAATTTATTTGCATTGCGTAACTATATCATTTGATAGACTGCCATCCGATTTGATACGGGTGAATATTATTTTTTGGTGTATTATGGAACGTAATTTGCATCGTCTCATTTGTTCTCAGAGGTGGCATGGCTTCCTAACAACAGCAATTCGGAGTAGGATGAGATGTATCGTGATGAATAAGATCTTCAGCGAAGACAACATGCGATATCTCCAGGAGTGAAGGCCTGTATTTCAGCAGCTGGAACTTTATAGGCTGATTACCTTGAAACATTACCTACCAAAAACATGACAGTCTTAAAAGGCTCTCAATCTCAAACATTGACTGCTTAACAAGTCTTTCAATTGAACCGTTACAATTATTGATCACAGTGGAAATTGAGCCACCAAATTGGTAGACGAATTGCTGATCTCAATTTGTTGACTCAATACTTGGGAGGATGCTGGTGGGTATACATTTAGGGTGTAAAACGCCTCTTAACGAAGCCGAAAGGCACTTGGTCTCCCCATCATTGCGATTTTTTTTGTTCAACACCATACCTGGGAAACTTCTAGTTACGGAGATGTTGGGGGTCAAAGTTCCAACTTTTTGACAAGTTATTTTTTTAAATACAAGTTTTTAATGCAAGTTTTTTTTTTCTTTAAACACCTTCACGGCCCCCGTACTATTTAATCCATCCATCAGCACAATGTTTTGAGTGCGTTACATTGAGTTCTACCATAAAACATGATTTTTCACCCAAAAAAAAAGTTGTTTGCCAGCAATATTTTTTGCGTAAAGTTACTTAGTTTGATGTACAGAATGCTTGGTTGACGGCTTCGTGATAAGGTTATTTACACCCTGGCCTGTATATCCTCTTGTCTTAGTCAGCTATTACGAAAATACAGTAAAAGGTACAGTCAAACCGGTACGGCCAAATTGAAGACGCGGCTCTAGTTACGGACTCTGACAGATAATGTGCTGAAGTATCTGACAGTGTCCGCTGTCCGAAGCCGTGTGCAACCTGTCCTTACCGGTTTGAGAACCTCATTGTTGGTAGTTCGCAAGGGCTTCAATTTCTCTTCTGAGAAACTCCAAGCTCACATTACTTTTAATTTTAATAACATTGTGAAATGTTTCTCATATAAATTTTAATTAAGTGAGAAAAGTTGGTACAAACTGTTTATTCATAGAACTTATAAAGTTATTCATATTAGCTAACTGAGTTTGTTTCGCCATTTCTTGTGAGGGACCATGTATGACATGATGTATGAACGTGGATGAAGCTAAAGGAGCATCTAAGGATCCTATCTTGTGGTTCTGTAGTTTCTGCCTACCCCCATGGGAAAAAGTCGTGAGTATATGTATTTTTGTATGTTGTTCTCAGGGGTAGTCAGATGCCGCCGTGGGAGACGCACCGGGCGTCGTCGTCGGGGGCCACCACGTGGCCCCCGGCCACCGTAGGCGCGGGCCTGTGGACGGTGGCTATGGGCTAGCTCGCCGTCCGTCCGTCTCATGACGACAGGCCGTGTCGACGGCGCGTTCGTGTTCCACGCGCGCCTCAAAGAGAGTCAGCAATAGGAAGGGGTCCGCAAGGACCGATGCCTGCCGGGGTTGCGGGACTGTTCGAAAGAGATACCGTGGCCCCGGAACACAAAGGGCGATGAAGGAATATGGATGGGTTTTAGTCAGTAAAAGTCTGACACTCCCTCCTGCTCCGCCCAGAGCGGGAGGTCATTTGATAATTTCCCATCCGAAAAAAAAAAAAAAAAAAGTTTATCGAGATCGCAAGCGCGACTACTGGGCATCAGGGTTCGATTCCAGGGTCAGGCAAAGTGTTTTTGGGTTTTTATAATTCTGTAACTACATACGTCTTACAGTCGCGAACAATACTTTAATCAACATAAAACCTAGCACTGACCTGCAAATTGCAAAAAACGTAAGAAAATTTTAATTTCCCGGCTACCCTGACGCTTTCACATTAAACATCATCATCATCAATTCATCAGCCTATAATGTTCCCACTGCTGGGACACGGCCTCCTCTAAATGAGAGGGAATGGGCTTATAAACCACGCGGGTCCAGTGCGGATTGGTAGATCACGGTTGGTTACCTTAAACATAAATGGCGAAATATGTGTGTATTAATAGAGTACACCTCTGTTATTAATATGATCAAAGTAATTATGATATGTAAAAATAATTACGGTATCCTTTTTACATAATAAATAATTTCATTTAATTTCCAACATATCACAAGTACTTTAATTAACAGCTCAAAGTAGATAGTTAATTTAGTTGATCATATCCGGTCAATATCACGACTGGGACGGGTGTCTAAGTGACGTAACGTCGTCGATTCCGGTTATTTATAACGGACTTGATTTAATTTAAATATTAATTAGAAGCCTTTGATATACCCAAATTCATTTTATTTTTTATTTACTGTATTATTTTTGTTACTACTTCTTAAAAAAAATACGCAAAATACGCGCTTTGACGTGAAGTTGCGGACAGCAGCCCGTTATACAATACAATACAATACAATACAACTTACTACTTATTATAAATGATAAGATTAAATGAGATAAGTGCCATGAATTTAAAAAAAGTTTTTTGTAAAGCACTTGCCTTTCTCAAGAACTACAAGGATATTTTGGCACTTTAGTGACGTTGGCATATGAACTTTTTACATAATTATCTATAAGAAAACATAAATTAAAAATTTGTGCTTACATAAACATGCATTCTTGTTTTAAAGAAGAAAATAATTGAAAAAAAGGGCGTCAAAAAATTCGCTGTCAAAAGGAAGTGCCCACGTTGGATGGCTGAATGCTGATTCTTTGACCAATAACTAAATGACGATTTTAGCTTGGAGTTGTGGATTTCAGTCATGCGCCAAAAGATCCTTGTATAGCTATAAAACTTAATAATAGATGGAGTGAGAGCCTTATTCGTATAATTTACCTAACTTGTTGATTGCCAGATTTTAAACTCCAATCAGTAAGTATAATTTACCTTCTTAAATAACTTGAAATCTAGACCGCACAGCTTTAATTGAAAGTTTTTTAGCTTTTAACCATCATGCACTTATCGTAATCTGTTCCAAACACCATCACTTACCTGTAAAAGAAAAGAAAAAACCATTAATCAAATGAAATAGACCTCGCAATTTTATTAGCCAATTAGAAATATTAATCAGTTTTCAAACATAAGTAAAAGAGTTTAAGGTAGAAATTCGTTTAAATCCTGGTATAAATAAGGTAAATCGTGACCGAACGATACAGATCATGATAGCATACATTTAGCTTACGCTCTTTTATGTGATGACAATCACAGCGCATCAGTATGTTTCCTAAGAATTTTAATTTATAATCTGTTCTGTAGAACAACATCAACATAGAAATAACGAAACAGATAAGTATTTTAAGTTGTTGTGTAAACAAACGACAGCCTAAAACATATTTTAATATGTCACTGTCATCTAAAAGGATACAGCTATTAATTTCGAGAAAGTGCCTATTTATTTATAATAAAAAAAACTTTTGATTCTTAATTTAAGTAAGTATTAATAGCGCCTCCAATTTGCATTAAGTGTGTCTAGTATTTTATTAAGAAATTCCGTAAAAGAATCACTACCTATATTTAAAATTAGTAGATATAATCCCAACAAGTAGGTAGGTATCCCACATTTCCTGGAAGCCTAAATTCATGGTATTTTTTTATGGCAATTATTTACAAGAAACCAACTGAATTTAGACAGGGCGTTAATTTTCGAGGCTGCTTTTCAGAAATTTGATTTAGAGAATTTTGATTTGAGTAAATTAATGACGTCATATCGGTCTTGTAGCGTAGCGTATACTAAGTCTGTCTAACCAAACGAGAGATGAGTCTAACAACAGATCGTGTAAACAGCAGTTAGCAAACACTAGGAAACGGTTAACTGTTACTTATTAGTTATAACTTAACGTTTCCCCGTTATAACAAGAGCGAGTCGGAGGTAAACTCTTTTTAATTGATTGCTAACCGTTTGTGAGTATTGAATGAGTATGTTTTGAAGTATATCGAGGTATAGTATGGTGTGAAGAAGCAACAGTGAAGTGCTACCTTATGGGAGTAATGATGCTAGGGTGCAGTTCAGTCCCCATGTAGTAATAATAATAATACACTCTGTTACAATACAGCACAGTTTAATATTCACAAACACAGGTTGTTAGTTATTTTAAGCAGGTACACAATTCACAGTAGTTAGACGTCCACAGTTGTTATAATACAGATAAAATAGCAGAGGTTGCGGCGGCTGGTGGTGGTTGAGGTGGCTTATGGTGGATGCTCCAGGGTAGCCCGCGAAATTCAAATTTTCTTACGTTTTTTGCAATTTGCAGGCCAGTACTAGGGTTAATGTTGATTACAATATTATTCACGGCTGTAAGACGTATGTAGTTATAGAATTATTATCATCAAAATCATCAATACGACCCTCCAAGTTCATAAAGGTGTAGAAATTACTTTTTCTGCTTTTTTTTAATACCTGAAGATAAATCGCTTTTTACGTCTGTTTGTATGTTGATTTTTAAGATAAGAGTTTTTACTTCGAAATATCTGACTATTGAGATGACGAGCAAGGAAGAAGAATACATACCGCGCCGATCCGAAATGAATTGGGATAAGGGTGAGCGATTGATGATGATGAATCGATGATAGCATAAAAAACAATTGCTACAGTTTGACATATCACCACTGCATAAGCCAACCAGGGGTGGGTCGCTTATCTTTTTTGTTATCAATCTTATCTTTGGTAGGTAGGTACCTAATGTTAAGAGGTAAAAACTAGGAACTTTGTTTCTTTGAAAGAGGTTATCTATGGAAATTCCAAGCGCAAAAAGAACGTACTTCTTCCGAGCACACAGTCGCGAGCAGAAGCTTGTGAACTTATTTAAGATAATGTACTTCAGTCCTTAAAACATTATAATACATAAGTGTGCACTTAGGACACGTGTGCAAATCGCTAGATATAATGACATGTGTTACTTATGTTCATTTATTGCAGTTGTACATATAAAGTAAATAGTGTTGGTTAGATCATCGTCTGCGACACAATAACTCATTTCCCTTAACGTTTCAAGTGTTTTTAAGTAGGATGCTATGCAGTCTAGATGATTTGTTATTTGAGATGGATACGATTTCAGAGAACCTTGTTTTAAAAATATAAAGAAGGAAAAATTGCTTATTCTACACAAAGAACATTAGAAATACAGAGTAGCCAAAAGCCTCGTACTCGACAATAATATTAATCAAAGCAAAAATACTGTAAGAATGAGTCCTACTTGAATAGAAATAAAGAGTCCTTCAGCTTCCCTCTGATAGTCATCACTGAGTCACTCTGACACTGTCATTGACTTGACCTCTGAACTGTGTCCTACATTGACAGTTTCTTTCAAACTTGCATCGTACAGATCCACATATGAGATCCATATTTTGTGGAAACACAGGGAAGAAACAAAGGCAGTCATTAAGTACAACATATTTTGAGTCGAGTAGGTTTTCAAGTTTTAAATGGACAGCTGATTATTTCGCGTTTACGATGTTGGTCCCACAGACGGGGTTGTTCAGTTTGATAATCTGTATGTACCTACTACCGCGCTCACTGATCACTTTTCCACCTTATGGCCTTTCTAATACGGTTAAAACCAGACACATCAGGTTGGTCGCAGCAAGGAAAACCTGCTCAGGTGGAGATTCATTAATGACTCTGCCCTGGAGTGTAAATGTGGTGCTGTTCCACAAACGATCGGGCACTTAATATCGTGTCCTGCGTGTCCTGTTGTTTGTTCACTACAGAGACTGATGGACGCTACTGAAAGCACCAAACTAGTAGACTCAGTTCTGGGCCGACACAATTTAGATTGCCATCGGCACGCTAAGAAGGAGAAGTTTAAAATGTGATCGACTGCCAGTGAGCACGGTTAAATATGACCACAGTTTTCAGAAACACGCTGTATATTATCATGATATCTATGATCATGTGAAAAACTCTATTTACGATGGAATGTATAAATCCAATTCAGTGCACATTTTTTCATCTCCTTTGGTATGAGAACTGTTTCTCCGTAAACATTTCATCAGAAAATCTTCTCTGAGAAAACGGAACTCAAAACAATTATAAAATTAAAACAATTCGCTTTCATCGTGACCTTTGCTGCCGAAAACTTAACTTCCATAATATTTGCAGAGCAAAAAATAATCTTAAGAGTTTACTATAGTGTTTATATTTGATTGTCGAAGTGTTTCTCAGGGTCGCTTTGGTATACACGTAATTACTCTTATTCCCATAACAATACGGTATTATATACCGACAAAGTTATTGTTTATAACCCGTACCGTTGTTTAATCAAAGCTACTTTGATACGATCTCTGTACTTGGTCCTACTGCTGCAAGATTTCGTCTCGTGAGATAAAATGGTGTTTGTCGGTCTTACGGTAATCGTAGTGTGTAACAGTTTAGTTGCTAACAGCTACTTATTTATCTCCTGGACTTTCTAGCCGTGGAAATTCTTGTTCATGATTTCAGGAATCATTAATTCCTTCATCATCATCATCATTCTCTTGACCTTATCCCAATTCATTTGGGGTCGGCCTAGCATGTCTTCTTCTTCTTCCATACTTCTCTATTACTGCATTGCATCATAGTCTATTAATAGCAATTCACTACTGGAGACTGTACGTGTATATTGATCCTCGGCTACTCACATCCAGCTGCTACCAGACACCCTGCGAAGATCGTCGTTTTACCTACTGCAGGCATCCTTCTTACTATACGATTGCCAATGACCCAATTGGCGTGGGATGTTCTACCACAACTTCATTTTCCGATGTAATTTCTTATAGGACCTTAAAGTCTTAATTGAGTCGTCATCATTTGCCCAGACTTTTCCCAAATACGCTGGGGTGGTTTTCCACTCTTCCAGTCCAACCGGCTGCAGCTGAATACCATTTTGCATGGAGCGACTGCCTATCTGACCTCCATAACTAAGTTATTGGGTATTACGGTAAATCTTTGTCCTAAAAGCCCTAAAAGCAGTCATGAAAAGGATTCCTCAAGGGCATTTTATTTTTAAAACTCAAAAGGTGTCTTCTGAGACCAATTATTTTTTCTCGGAAATATTGAAATTGTTTTGGACAATGCCTCGTATATTCCTTGGCGAAGTTGACTTGAAGAAGTTGTTTATAAATTCAGAGACAGTAGGAATAAAGTTTAAGACCCGGACTTGGTCTGAAGACAAATGCTAATTCTTTTTGGGTTTGAGAAAAAGAGCGTGGTCTTAACAGAAGCGATTGGCGTTTATTTGTTTATGTTGTTGTACCTATAACTTTTTTGATATCGTCAAATATATTATAGTACCGAAGTGACGATTGGACTGCACATAATAAATAGTTATGATCGTAGTTTGATTTCGGAATGAAGACGCGACTTTAAGATGATTACTAACCCAATATGATGGATTTTTAATTCCTATCAAACAAAACCGAACATTGACATAATAAAAATTACCTAAGTCACCACTTAGGTAATTTTTATTATGTTAGGGTTAGGGACGGTTTTTGATTTCACGTCTTTGACCACCGTCAAAGACGTGAAATCAAAAACCGTCCCTAACACTGTAGTGTCAACAATCATTATCAAACATTTTAACGCTAAGATGAAATTGTGGTAGACCAAGGCAAAGATGGCGGGACGAGTTTAACTCACTGAAAGGACTTGTTGGCACTAGCAAAACCAGAATTGTGCGGGGAAAGGACCCCGGGAATGGGACAATGCAGGCTAGTTAGTGTCATCATATAAATCACTCAAGAGGACCGACAATCAATACCCGATTGCAACCACCTAAAATGCCTTTAAGCAATAATAATGTTCCATCGTGAGCACACAAGGTTAAACATGACTAACAACAATTTTCTGATAAATTACTACAACAATAGTAACACAATATACTTCTGTAACGCTAATTATACTCGTAGTATCATCACGTTCCTGTCGTTGGTGACTAATAACTGCATCATGCTCTATGCACCTAGATCATACCGGAACTTCACTATATATGAATGTAGTTCTATCTGCACTGAGACTTAGAATACACGATAATAGTCATAGTGACTATTGCGATACAATTATGTATTCTGGACCTTAAGTACTATTTAGGTGGAACGCATGGAAGCCTGGCACAGAAAGACCTACTGCGCCGGTCTTATATAAATTGGTATAAGGGCAGAAGAATGATATTCCATTTCCTTGTATCGATCAAGTCAATCATCAGCTCAGCTTTTCTCTAGATCATAGCTGGACTTAATAAAACACAAGATTGAACGTCTTTGTTTTATTAGGACCTTAAATAATTTTTTTTGAAGGTTTTGCATTAAAATTATTATCCACGTTGACAAGTTCACTGGCTCTCAAATCAGCGCTCAGTCATTCTTAATCTTCAAATCCTCCTACTGTCTTATTTTCTTCATTATCTTAGGCAAAGACAATTATGTATAAGGATATATATGTCCATTTACCAGTTTTAAGATATTTTTAGTTTCTAACGTTACCACCCAAAACCGCTACCGCTTATCCCTCAAAAATCACAATATTTGTACACTTAGATATTACGAAACACATCGGCTTCTTATGTTTTATAGCCTATTGGCCTGTGGAACAGGTACAGTGCGACGAACCCGGCCCTCTCTCTCTCACACTATTGTTGTCCCGCTCTATCACTTTTAATAACAAGTTTAGTCCCGGATGCGGGACGTAGAAAGCACTATGTTGTTAGTATTTGTTACTGCATTTATTGGTTATTTTATTGAAATGTTTTCATTTTGTCTATGAAGGTTTCTTGTTACTTTGTTAACGCCTTCTCCTATACTTATTTTTATTGTATCATTACAGCCAGCATATTGTGTGCCAGTGCTGGGTAAAGATATCCCTCCATTCGTTCTATTGCTCTCTATTGAAACACCACCTATTCCACACTACACCTATTCCATGGACATTAGCATCGACATTAATTGCAATCAAATGAACTTGAAAATCACTACTTTCACCTATGTATCTCGTCCTTTTAATTTCGTCTGTATCGTTTTCAAAAACAACGACGTCACCATGTATCTTACTAAAAATTAAACTTTGAACAAGGCCATCAACTTCAATCATTGCCATCTCCTACAATCCAACATCCATATTCATCATTAACCTCATCTGATGAGACCACACATTTAGGAGCTGCCCAGGTAATTAATTCACGGATGTCCTGCGTCTCGAGTCCCGTGGGAGAGGCGGTCG
This sequence comes from Xestia sexstrigata, assembly GCA_941918905.2. Taxonomy (NCBI): domain Eukaryota; kingdom Metazoa; phylum Arthropoda; class Insecta; order Lepidoptera; family Noctuidae; genus Xestia; species Xestia sexstrigata. The sequence goes on along the minus strand of OW799210.2, from coordinate 19,151,344 downwards.
TGTGTAAGATCACGCTTGGTTGACGCCTGCGCATAAGAAATGTTGAGAAGCCACTCCTTGTGACATGCTTCAGTGCGTTGCGTAGAATACCTATGTCGAGGGTATTTCTATACAGTAGATATTCATTGATAATGGATTGGACTCTAACCTTGAAAATAATAAAAAAGGTATTTGGAGCTTAATAAATTTTGTCTTGACTTGGAGAAACTTCTCAATGATACTTACCTATAAGAATTGGTTCTGAAGATGTGAGAAAAGTTTTAATAAAAAAAAATCAATCAATCAAAATACATGGAAGTTTATAATTATTTAATTCTAAACTTTATTTTATTTCGATTTCAAAATTCAAGACTTGTGCCTTGAGTTTTAGCATTTTTAAGTACTTTATTGTCAGTATCTTCCAGTTTTCCACTCGACTGCATCATCCTAAATATGCCAACAGTATTTCTATCAATCATGAGTGTTGCTCGGACACACTCCCAAAAAGCTTTTAACGTTACAATGGAAATATTTGTAAGAAGTTCCCCTATATGTTCCACATCACTGAGCTACATTCAGGGTGTACGCTGGATACCATTTACTGGCTGTTTGATTTGGTCATGTTTGATATTATTGAGTGCAGGGAGGATATTTGCTTAACAATAAGCCAATGTTTTCTTAACATTCAGTTGCAATGAGCTTACTAATAATTGAGTTTACTAATTATTATTTTATTTAATAATAACCTTGATTGACTGACTCATCAAGTATTTTCGTCAAAGGGCTCAGTTCGAGTTTATCTTGATTGAAAAAAACCTTTTATAAAAGTCCCCACCCAGTCCCCAGTCACCTTGAACTCATAACTATAGGCAAGACTAATAAAACAGCTCTGATTTTATTTTCCTTTTGATGTTCTTTTCCGTAGGGATTCTTGATCTGAGCACCTGGACAAGACGCCATCGCTTTCAATACGTTTCGTATTTTTACATCGACTTCTACAGAATTGAAAAAAGCTTTTCGACAGCTTATGTCAGTCCCATTCATTTTTAACGTGTCCATGACGCTCAGGTTCTAATTTCCTTGTTTAAGGCCCTTCTAACCCTAAAATTAGCAACTTTATTTGTGGTGGTTCAAACTTCGTTTGAAATACTGTTAGAATAAAGTTCTAATCAGCTTGCACTACAAAGCGGTTGTTACGTCAGTCACTGTGGCCGAATAGTGCGAAATGAGTGGTTTTTTTCGATTTACAAAAAATTTACTGATTGGACTAAAAAAATAAAACACATAAGACCTGCTTTATAGTTATTTCAGTTAGTATGCAAAATTTCATGATCTAATTTCAAGCAGTTTTTGAATACCAGCGGTTTATTGTTCAATTTGGAGGTAACTTTGGATTTTTTTTCAATCGAGAAAAGTTTATGGAACTCTACCTTTTTTAATTTTTACTTCGGTCTTTCTCTTGTAGCTACTAAAGGAGGTATTATTATTTAAATAATTGCATTTAGTCCCACTGCCTTGAGTGCCTTGTAGTTGCTACCTACCCAATTCATAAACAAAAACACATTATGCACTTCGTATATCGCGTTCCATTTTACTAACAAGGCGAATACTTATCGCAGTAACATCAGAGCCGCGTATAGCATTATTGAATATAAGCTGTGTAGCAGCAAAGGTCAGTTGTGCGTAACGCCAGTGACAGGTGAATAGTCCTTCGCCTACAAACGGCTTACCATTTACTTGCGCCTGCGCCTCCGAGATTGTATCGTTTTGATCGTTCGAGATTATTTCTGTTGAAGTTTAAGTTGACAGTTGACTTGGTGAGTTATATGCTGGTAGATTACTTCGAAAGGCAAGAAAGAGATTTCGAAATTGCTGCTATATAGAATAATAAATACGAGAAGTCTTTGCCAAAGGATTAAGCTAACGCTAATAATATTAATGAAGATTCTGTTAATGACTCAGAATACATAACAGCTAGTGAAGATATCGGTATTTATTTTTATTATGATTGTACATTTATACACACAGGAGAACCATTTATAAAAGCAAGATACCATGTTGCTTTTAAACATTGGAGTACAGAGGTGTAAGATATTGATATTTTTTATAGAAAACGAAGTAAACGAAATAATTTCCGAACAGCGACAACAACATCATCAAAAGTCCATAATGTGAGGCGGAATACATAATTGTTTCTACCCAAATTATACTAGAATACTACCTCAGAACAACACTATAAAACTGAACAAGTAAACTATAAAGTGTGAAGATTCTGGAGAAAATTCTCAACGGGCAATAAACGTTAATTTTACAGCCTACCGATCACCCTTCGTGAGTTTGTACCATTTATGGAGGCGAACAAGAAATAAAAGAATAACAAAAAACGGTAGGGAATGGAGAACTTAGGGCAAGGATTCCCGAACGCGACCGTTCCATGATTACAAGCTCTGTTCAAATAGAAAAGCGTACTTAGTGGAGACAGAAAGAATTATTGACTTTAGTGAGAAAGAAGAATGAGAAAGAAGGATCAAAGCCATGAAAGAAAGTAATAAAATAATGACTGATGGATGATAAACAAACCAAAATCCATTCGGTAAAAGAATTTTGAGCAGGGTTTTTCATGCGCGAGAGAATATTCTATTTGAGGCTTAAGGATGACAACTACACAACCTCTGACCTTTACAAATATCAGGTTTTCGGAACACTTATGCAACTTTGCGAAAGTCAAATATGAGCAAATTAACACCAAGGTGAATGGTTAGTGATCCTACATTGGTTTGAAATAATTGCATCAAGACCGGTCTAACCGTCGCCCCTTATATTTCCATTACGTTTACCGCGGCGTCCATTGATCTTAGCGTTCTCTTAATTAGTCTCGTTCATTTGTTTGTTAAGCATCTGTTCTTCTTCACATGGAGTCCGTTAATCCGGAACCGCCTTAATTTTATAATGGGTTTTATTGTTATAATGTTGTTAATAACATTGCATTTGCAGTGTCGTCGGACATTGATAAGTCCCTGTTAAGATTCAGTCATTTTTTTATAGATATTTTGCTTCTTTTTTATAAGGTAGAATGATCTTTCTGTTGAATATTATTGTTAAAAAGGGCCCCATTTTTCTCATTGAATATTTCGTGAATATAATTATGTCGGTATGCTGAGTGTTAGGTCTTGGGTTATGCTAAGTGGTATTGGATTTTCAAACAATAATTTCCAGGTAGCATCCCGTGTCAATAGGCTCGTATAAATGGGACTTAAAAGTAACTGGCGAAATGTGCTTGTACGGAAGGTACACCCCTACTGCAGTTTCGGGGATGGTTGGCGTGATGTTATATTTATGTATTGTATGATGTTCAATAGTCTGACCCCAGCCCCCTAACAAATATTTAAAAATATTTGGATTATCTACTTCGTTATCAACAGTTTAATAGGCAGTAACATGCAAGCTCACTTAATAGATGTCCGTACTTGTTTGTTTGTTAAACATCTGGTCTTCTTCACAAGTTTTATCAACATTGGGGAAGTGATCAATTAGAGCTAGATCCATTTGAGTGTTTTAATTAATGAATAAGGCGACTGGTATTATTTGTATAATTGGTTAAGTATAGTTAATAGTGCAAGCAACACTTTGGTGAACTTGTATTTTTAGTGTAGTAAGAGGGTCTAGATAACTGGCAGTAACTTTCAAGACGTTTCATATTTGTTCAACGAATTTAACATAATTAACAAAGCGTTTCGATAGCTCATGGATGTCACTGTATTAGGTTTTTTATATCATCGTAATTGCTCGTACAATATCATTTTGATTGTTTGCTCCCTAATTGTATTTACTTTGTATGTCAGATTGTTGTAAGAACTGGGTTTTGAAGTGATAGCTTTTTTGTTTACAAGATTTTTTATATATTTTTATACCATCCTTTGTAAAGAGGACTAAAAGTAACTTTAACTGTTTATTCAATCTGAATCCTTAAGTTACGTTATTTCCATAAACCCCTCTTACTCGCCTATACCCCTAACTACCCCAGTAAACATAGGTTTGAAGTTAAACAGAGGTTTGTCTAAATTAGAAAGTTGAAACTCACTTTAACTGAACGGATCTGTTAATAGATTCAAGACAAATAGTCATTTCTATTTACCGCTGTATCTAAATTGCTTCTTGCAGCGATTTCTATGTACGTGAAGATAATTTTGGATCCGAACACGGTTTTAAAATTACGACCATAAATTATTACTGAAAGGAACTTGGAGCTATTTTAGTTTGTTATTATGTAGTTATTTTTATGGGGCTACCTACCGGTTTTCCTTGACGTTGGTTTAAACTTGAAAAATAAAGAATGTTAGGTACTTCGTATAGACCAAAGAAGCGGTAGTGGATTGTGCCCAGAATGAAAAAGAAGAATGAGAGGAGTAACTGATAGCGTTACGCTTGACAGGGACGAATGGAAGAAAAAAAGCATCGACGTAAAGTGGGCAAGGCTATTTCTATTCTACAAATAGAAGAAGTAGAACCTCAAACACTGTTTTAAGATTTCACGGTTCTTTATTTTGAGCTCACGATACACGCAATCACGGAAGATATCCCGTAAGTGACAGTTTAAATTTAGGGTAAGTAGGTACCAGTTTTACGCAATTTGACTTTTGTAAGCTTCTTATGCAATGCTACAAAATGGTCAACTAATTGGTCTAAAGCACTTTTCCCATGTTACTTGGGCTATAGTAAACTATTCTAACTATATGTTCGAACTAAGTTCTTCTATGCTAGCATAGAAGAACCCAATAGAACTTGAAACTTGTAGTAACAGGAATGTATACCGTAACAAAACATTAATTTTAACAACACTTTCATAACGATTTCAACAAGGTTCAAAGTCATGTCAAGCATTTCCCCCGTCACCCGCCGTGAAGAATTTGACTGTTGTTGGTCAAATTCTTCAGCTGCTATTAAAAGAAGCTGTAACTAATCCATCTCTTACTTTTTACGAACTACAATTCCGTTCGGTCGTAACCATTATTTTATTTTGAACGCACCGTCATTTGTTTTTTTTTTTTTTTTCTAAAAACAGAGCTAATAACTAATTTGGAGTCACGATTGGGAAGCATTGTTGGATAGCTGTTGCTATGTAAATATTGTTGTTATGTATTACATAATAATTGAATTGTTGAATGTAATATGCTTATTGCTGGTTGCTAGGAGAGAATGGAAGAATAAATGTGTTGGGCCAACCCCGAGTAACTTTATACAAGGGTAGGAAGATCATGATGACTTCCTAATAACAACGATGACGAGAATAAAAGGGGTGTTTTGTCTGAACGGACCGTTGTCAAAAAAAAACAAATGAATAAACAATAATAAGTTTAAAGGGACAGTCGTTTCTGTAGTAAAATGATTGTTCAATGTATCCGATTAGTTGTAGCGGCACTTACACTACAGCAACATAATACAAAACCGTGCAATCTATGCCACAAATCAGTTGTCATTTGTGGCATAGATGGCACGGTTTTTTATTAAGACCATAGGTATACAAAAACCCGACAACAACTGTCGGGCACTAGCCAACCTAACACAATACCCGTCTGGTCCGAGAATCCTCCCTTTTCTATGGAGTATTGAGGAACTTTAGACCGTGTTCTTCATATTCCTATAAAATCTTCTAGATTGAACTTTAGGTGCTCTTCAAATTATCTTTTGTTATGATGATAAGACAACTCATCATGGTTGGTAGTAACAGCAGGTTTGAAAGCCTTAGGGTATGTCCACGCAACTTACACCTAGTTCCCAACCTCGGGCGAAGCTTCAAGCGCCATGCACGTAATGTCAATTGTTTCCTTCGCGTCGGAAGTCGCGTCGCGGTGAATGTCAAAAATTTCTTTAATTTATTTTCTCCGCAGTCTCGGTCGCATTACGCGGTTCGCTTGATCGTGTAGCTCGTGGGCAAGCCGTTAGAAGTGAAGATGCACTTCTGGAGGCGTCTAAAATATAGCCTTGTAAAATCAATCTGAAGCCTTATGAGTTTGGCATTTACATGATTAATTTCTTGCTAGACATGTTAATGGTTACGTTAATTAACTTTATTGTGTAATATTTAGCTAACCCACGTCGAAGTAGCATCCTTTCAGTTATTTACCTACGTTTGAACTTTAGGCCTTATTAGGTTTGGGAAGGAGTTTGTCAATTTAGTGTTATTTGTTTCTAATTGATGGCATTGTTGGTGCACGGACTATTGATTAATTGGTAGACAAAAAAGCAAATAAGGACACAGCAAAAACTTGGTGTTAGAAGATCCAACTAACATTTACATCAGTGGTTCCCAACCTATAGTCCGCGGACCACCGGTGGTCCGCAGGAGCCTCGAATAGTGTCCGCGAAATGTTAAAATTGTATTCGTACTTTTTCATCTAACCTAATTGAACCTATGATCAGGGGTGAGATGCTAAAATTTTGTTGAGAATCTACTTACTTCTCCTATTTCCGTACATGAATGATTGCTAAATTTTTCGAGCTCACTTCGATCGCTGTAGTATCCTTCACTATCTTAATTCTAAAGATGTTCAGCCCATTTTCCAATGTTTGCATTGTGTGAGTTAAAGATTCACCCCCCTAGATATAATCCTGTCAGTGTCCATGTTTATCTAGGACCTTCTTTCTTGTCCCTGCTGACAATATAGACACCAAAGTGGTCCCTGGTCCAAGAAAGGTTGGGAACCACTGATTTAGATAGAAGTCAATCCATCAATCGACTCAGCTTATCCCACTCCATTGCATGGCCTCTTTCATGCTACACCACAACACACTGGCCTCCAGAAGACAAGACAGAACTCGTATCCTAATGCCTTATATCCCATATGACCCATCTACTTTAAAAACCTAAGCTCTTACAGAGAGTGGAAGGTCTTAATCCTTAACAATGATACCACTGTTTACACTGCACGTATCAAAATCAATAATCATGATAACTACCAACAACTTATATGAAACACACACCATAATCACCATAATCAGAGACAGATTCTGTTTTAGTCCTCGTGTCATCGATAAATAATAATCCACATAATAACAAACTGTCTTGTTGATACATCTAACTCAAATGCTCAACGGATGAGAGTAGAAACTCTTAACTTGCACGCAAGTGCTTCTTGGGTCCGAGTGATGGACTCAGGAGATTTCACCCATTAAATTGGCCTGACAGTGTAAACTGTATTGGAGAGGATCGTGGGCTATTCAGATATGTTAATCTAATTACTTGATTACAGGTAATCTAAGGCGAGACTGTCAGCTATTCGTGATTGAGGGTTATTTGAAAGATGATAATTAATTTATAAGCGGGCTAATGATTTGTAATAATATTACTATTAATCTCGTCGATGAAGTAATTACAGATGGCAAAGATAAAGCCATATAAGGGAAGAGTGCTATGATACGATGTTTATCTCTCCAGTTTAGTAAAGCCAGCGGTCTTGATCATCTAGAATTATAGAATATGTCTGACGAAGTGCTCATTGTATTAATCTTTCACTTTAAACTAGAGCAAAGTAAACGAAGAGATAAAACATTGAAAGCAGAGATAAGAAACAAAACCGATCCTAATGAAGAAGTAGAAGTCAAATAGAAATGTATGTACAACCAAACATTTGTTATTATGTTATCACTGGAAGTCAAGCTATAGCACTCAGAACCTGTGAAGTAGTTGATAAAAAAAGAAAACCAAACTGAATGCAATGAAACAAGCTAAACAATATGAAGTGAATTCTTGAAACGCTTACAACTCTTAACATAAAGCACAGTACGCATCTCCCACGCCACTGGAACCACAATCTTAGTGTTTAATCGACGTTTAGCGGCACTTTATGAACAAATAAGTTCCCACGTAACGTACTTGATGCTGATGTGCACAATCACTTCAATGTAATCCTGTGTCATCGTCAAGGTAATGTAAACACACTAATGTGTCGTATCGTATAAAACAAGTTAACGACCAATGTAAAGAAAGAGAATAACATAAAAGCGAATCCTTTTAGAAGTACAGAGTACTCTATTCTGCAGTCACAAAAATTACTTGCGATTTGTGGAACGATGTGGATACATTAATACAAAAAATGGTAAATATCGGTGAAGCATCAGTGATAGACGTTGGAGAGATGAAGCAACACCATACAATTTAGGTACGTAAACGATTACCTGAAGGAAGACTCCTAACTAAGTGGACAACCCAGGTGGGGAGATGGCAAGACAACCTAGACGACTTCCTGAGAGATTGGGCCAAAACAGAGCCGTGAGAAATGGAAGAAATGGAGGGAAGCCTTTGTCCAGCTGTGGAATATCATCGGCTGGTATTATAAATAACAATAACTGTGTGAAAGACGATATGGCAAGAAAGGAGGTGTCTGATGAGATGACAAGTAATAGAGAAGTATGGAAGAAGAAGACATGCTGCGCCGACCACAAATGAATTGCGATAAGGGTAGGAAAATGATGATGATATTGATAATACTATCAATAAAAACAAATTCTTAAATGAGAAGAAGAAAACAGTAGGTATTGGTAGTAACCTGTAGCAGAGAATAATTATAAATCTGTCCTTACTAACAATATGCATAGCTATAAGAGATGATCAAGATATACAATGCGATGTTAATCAGAGTGCAGTGCTTGTAATTGTCAAAGAAACCGTTAGTTGTTCGTTACCCTCAGTTGACTCTTGTGACTACGGTTGACGATAAGTACTTGAAAACTTATGTAGTTACTGTTGCAGTAAACATCATTTAACTTTGTTGTACCAATAAACATAACAGCCTATAAACTGGATTTAATGAGGATTCTTTCAAAAGTTTTATTGTTATTACATAATCATCATCTGCCTAGCCTTTTCCCAACTATGTTGAGGTCGGCTGCCAGTCTAACCGCATACAGCTGAAACCCAGTGGTTTACATGGAGCGACAGTACTGGGTAATACCTCTTGGTAAGACTGGTTGTCAGACTTTTGGGCCATTGACTACCTATAACGACAATCAAAGGTATACAAATGTCAGCCGAGACCAACGTGCGCTTAACGAGACACGGGAAATGAAACTCGGTATGTAATGGGTGGTCACCCCTTCAAAGACCAACCAAACCAAACGTGGCTTAACCTGAAGATTGACCCGAGTGGCTGTTATTATTTAGCTACGAGCTCCTTTCTTGTTATTACATATTAAGTAAATACTACAAAAAACGTTAACCTTTATCATTATGTTTTACGTTACCAATTTTATCAACCAAACCCTATTTCCTGGTAAAAGTGTGATTGTGTAATTCACTCCAAATTTCCCATAGAAAGACTATTACGAAAATCTATATCTTGTAGTACCTGTGAAGAAAGACTTCAGTTGTTCTTCACATTTGCGATAAGATTTGACGTGTCCGATAATGTCGGAAATATCTATTTCTCCTTATCTTTGCGAGATATTGTGTGTCGACGTTAGATTTCTAAAAACGTGAATCTCTATTTATATGTGTGATGTCCAAATTTAATATTGTACTCAATATTTTTACGCCCTCTTCTCAACAGTCTCTGTGTTGCGTTCTTCATAAATTAGTAAAATTGACTGCTTTGTGAATACTTTCTTTTTCGTTAGCGTTTTCAATATCACTTCAGTTTATTTTCAAAGTTATCAACTATACAAGAAGAATCTATAGAGGACATGTCGCCAGCATTACTTACAATATTTATCAGCTTCATAAGTCTATTAAAATATTTCATTAACATTAACCTCCTAAAATTCAAGCCTACCTAGACAAAGTGACATTGTCACACAAACTACTTGAATACTATTGAAAATTGGAACAATTGTTTCTATGGCTTGGGCAGGTCTAAGGCTGCATTTTCACCAGAGATGAGCTATAATACATAGCAAAGGAGTGTGTGTGAAATTAACCAATCACATAGATAAAATAGCTCAAGCTGTGAAAAAGAAGTGATATTATTGGTTAGTTTCACACGCATCCTCGCTACTCTCTGGTGGAAACGCAGACCTTTCAAATATATATCCTATAGTTAAATCTTTCTTATTCCACACAAGGAATTCGATAAGCGCCTCGCTACACTACCATGTATGCTTGCTTTTTGTTTCAGTTCATTCATATTAATTAACATTCCTTCACAGTTCATTAAGACTTCTTATTCGTCATGTTAGTATTGTCTGAGTTCTGAGAGCCATTGTAATGCTAGGGACTATTTTTAGTTTCTCTTATTTTTGAGACAGTATAGCAATTGTTTGTGTCTGAGAAATTGTTACTGTAGATTATTGATGATCAAAGTGTTGCTTTATTTTCTTCTTATAAGTGCCATCCCAAATGACAATAATTTCAGGTTACTATTGTCTCACTGTAGAGCAGCGGAGGCACGAACATGGATCACCATGCTTGCTCAAAGCGGATTGGAGATTTCAGACTTATCATAAGTCCTGGGTTACCTCTCATGTTTTCCGTTCTTCACCAATGTTTTTTAAGAACGTCATCATCTGCCTAGCCTTTTGTTAACTTTAAGTTGGGGTTGGCTTGCAGTCTAACCGGATGCAGTTGAATATAGTATTTCACATGGTGCGACTGCCTATCTGACTTCCACAACCCAGTTAGTACTGGATATGGATAATACGATACCCCTTGGTAAGACTTGTTTTTTTGTAATATTTTTAAGAACGTGAGTATGTAAATACGAACATGCAATCTAAATATGATAATTTGAATATCCCACTAACAAAATATAAACAAAACACTGCAAATAACGTAGAATTAGTTCAAAAACATGATGCACGAACATCAAATCAAGTCAGAAACACGCAAACCGAAGTAAATCTCGCGACTGCCAAATCATCACGCGATTTCGACCGCAAATCCGCCGGTGGGTTAGCCCTTATAAAAGATGTGCAGTATATGGTCATCGCGTAGGCTAAGGCTAACGGATGCGTAGTTCGTAACATCCTTTATAAGTATTATTATGTAGTTGTAACCTTAGCCTTGTGTTGCTATCGTTCTTGCTCCTAGATCAGCTTTTCTGTTTATTGTGGTCTCGCGAATTATTGTAATAATAATGACATTTGCATCGAAAAAAACCCGTTGTCAATCATAGTTGGCACCAGATCATTCTTCAAATGAAACCTCACAAACATTGCCAAATGATTTCTCTGGGCAATTCATGCAATTTAATTTTGACGAACCAATATCCACCATCACACACGGATTCCAGGAAGATTTTATGACAATTTAAAATAAAATTGTAATTCAAATAACTAGTAATTTGGAGATAATCTTCCACGAACTGATTTAATTGATTCCCCAGTCACACGGTTTTCTAACAATAACACAATGTGTGTATATAATATCCACAATATTTGATATCTATGTACGATGGAATGATAACAGTGTCAACGTTCTGTCTCAATGACTAATAAGTATCCTTTGCAAATTAGCGAGGAAAGACGACAACTCATTAAACTACATAAATATATCTTCACCATCATCTGCATAGCCTTTTCTCAACTATGGTTTTTTTTTTCTTTTTTTTTTCGGCTGGGAAATCCTCATATGACTCCTCCCGCTCTGGGCGGAGCAGGAGGGAGTGTCAGACTTTTACTGACTAAAACCCA